>CM030367.1:109235106-109920106 GCA_017893485.1 Hemerocallis citrina
TAATACAATTAGTACATCATGTATCTATTAGGGCTAAACATTTAATTTTGTAATTTTTTATTCTTAATAACCTTTAAATCTTTAGATTTTGACTACTACATATTTGAACTAATTCATTTCTTTCCGGGTGTAATTCTAATGGATGTGCTACTATTGCTTTCCCTTTATCTAATCTACTTTCTTCTGCTTCTATTCTTTCATATATTAGCTTATGTGTATCTTCAATATTTTCTAGTCTTTTTTGTAATATTTTTATTCATCTGTATTTATCATAGTGTGGGCTACTAATAGCATTAGTATAAATACTTGAAACCCGGATCCGACCCAGACCCGACCCGGACCCGGCATTGGACCGGAACCAACCCGGCCTATCCGCGTTCGGGTCCGGGTCCTAAAATGGGATCCGTTGTACTTTCAAGTCTGGGTCCGGGCCCACTCAAAAGAGACCCGACCCGGACCCGTTTAAAAAAACCCAAAAAATCAACATATAAATAAATATTCTATCCTCATCCCTCCCCTCCTTCTTCCTCAATTCTAAATCTTCATCTTCCAAACTCAAAACTCATGCATTTTTCTTCTCTCCTCTATTCTAAATCCTCAACTCGCCGCTTCTGCTCGCCTCTCACACTCCCAATCCTACCCGAACAGGTAGGAATATTTTAATAGGACCCGGACCCAGAGCCGGACCCGGTCCTCACGGATCCTAGTCCGGGTCTAATTTTTGGACCCGTAGGGGACCGTGTCCGAGTCCGGGTAGTGGAGGACCCGACCCGACCCGATACCAATGCTAGCTACTAATGGACTAAAGGTTTGTCTGTATATCTTTTTTATACATTTCATACAACCTTCTTCATAGAATTTAGAACATTTTGTTCTATTTTCTTTACTAGGGTACCAATTGCAATAAGAGCTTGGTACACTATCTATTCCTATATTTATTTTCCAATAAAGTTTACAAGGATTTTCTAAACTGGTAGATTTTATATTCATCATATCTAAATCTGAATAATCTACTTCGGACATATCTAGAGGTGGTGCAATATTTTCAATGAGTTCATTTGATTCTTCTCCTGTCCTGAATTATATAATCTTCACTAGGGTCTTCTATAGTAATAATAGAATAGATAGATTCAGTATCTGAAACAGTTTCAACTATATTAATAAGGTCTTCATTAGTACATTCTACTGAAGTAATGTTTTTGTCATGCTTATTAATGTGTTTAGGACAAGTTCTACTCATATGTTGTGGGATACCACATTTAAAACATTCTAATTTATTTTTATATAGTCGATTTGGTTTAAATTTTCTAACATGTTTCTATGGATTTAAGTGGGCTTTCTTCTATTCGATTTTCTTAAATAATACTTCTTTTTATTATAGTGCTTATGATTATTATAAGTTCTTTTATATTTCCTAGGTTCTTTATCATTAACTCCATATGTCTCGGCTGTATAGATTTCTCAACAAAAACTATAATCTAAATGTTTTAACTATTTTTGTATTTGTATACAGTTTTCTTTTAGAATTTTAAGTATATGTTGAATACGGTGTCCCATTGTCCAAGGTCTAGTAGGTTCAGCTTTTACTCCTGGTTCATTTTTCCATCGTTCTGTTATTTCTATTCCTAAAGCTCCTAGTAATTTTCTAAATAGTTTATCTCCTAATTCTTGGTTAAACGCATTTCCTGAAATTCACACATAATAGTAATAACGGAACTTTTTTATATACTTCCATTTATATATGCTTAACTATTCTAAATTTCTAATGGCATCTTTCTGTAAACCTAAATGCCCTGAGTTTAGATCTTCTCCTGTAATTAAGCTCTGTATTTTGTTTACAAAATTATATGGGTTAGGTCCTAAGGCAAGTAACTCATTATAATATGTTACTTGGGCTATTTTATATGATTCCCATAGAGCTCTTGCACTTTCTCCAGGATATGTTTCTAAATATTTATACATTTCTTCTGCCTCCATATCTAGGATTGAGCTATAATAATCTCCTATTAGAGCATTTTTAGTTGTTCCCTATATTTCCAAATTTTGGGGGAAAATCTATTGTAGCCGTCTATATTTGAGAGAAGATATAGGAAATTCTCAAATATAGGAATCGCAAGATCATCTTGCGTCCGATCTAAAAAAATTGTCTCGGATGCAAGATGATCTTGCGTTTGATGAATAAGTTTAATATATAAAAAACAGGTCGGACGCAAGATGATCTTGAGTCCGATCATTTTTTTTTTTAAAATGTGTTGGACGCAAAATCATAAAATCATTTTGCGTCTGACAAAAAAAACCGTTGAATCAATCAGACGCAAGATCTTGCGTCCGATCGAAATAAAAATTAAAAAAAACAAAAAAACAAAAATGCCTGGGACTTATTATGTGCATATAAAGTTAATTTGAGATTGGTTTGATTATTTGATGAAGGGATCAGATGGAATGGGCATATAGAAATTATTATGTGTTGTGTGCGTACAAATTTTTTTATATAAATGTTTTGAATTAAATTTTTTTTTTAAACCAATGGCTGAGATTCAAAAATAAAACGATCATCCACCGTTGAACCAAATTTTGGGTTTCAACGACTACAACCCCAACTCAAAATTCCTATTTCTAAAAGCCAAATATAGGAAATTTTGAGTCTTAACGACTACATATGCTCTTAAGGTGTATTTCCAGACATCTAATATATTGGACAAAGTTTGTGCACCATGTGCTTGCAGGGGTTCTGACTTAGTTTGAAATTCAGTAGGTTGTTCTAAGGGTTGCCTTTTCCCTTTTGACCTAAATTTATTTTTTGACTCTTGATATGACGAGTATGGTATTCTGGGCATATTTCCTCATGTATGATTTCTAGTACCAAATGCTACAGTTCTGTGGAATGGAGATGCAGATGTTAATGTACTAGTTTCTTCTGTGTCTGCTAATTCCTTCTGATAAGATATATTGATGCTTGAGTCAATTGATCATCTATCATTTCTTCTACTAATTTTTCTATTCTAATATTTCTTTCATTATCATAGTACAAATATTCATCTTCCGAAATAGACTTGTTTTTATAATGCATATCTTATAATTCCAGTAATTCATTTTTACTAAGTTCTGTTATCCCTAATTCTTGTGAATATGGAATCATGTCTATAGTAGATGTCATGTTTTCTAAACACTCTATATGGACTAATTCAGATTCTAGATCTGTTTCTAGGTCATCTATGTTTCCATAGTAGATGTTATGATTTCTAAACACTCTATATGGACTAATTCAGCTTCTAGATCTGTTTCTAGATCATCTATATTTCTATTTGCCTGTGGTGTATAATCTATAAATCTTATACTAGTACGTCCTTATGTATCTTTATAAATTAATGGTTCTTGTGGGGTTATAGTCTTGTTGGATTCTATAATTTTTTATAGATTCCAATCTAGGCCTGCAAGTCTTTCCGGATTATATTCTAGTGGCTTAATCATTACAATTCCTTTCTACTACATTATTTATATGAAGTTTATAGTTTACTTTTGAGTTAGTAGTACATCTTCCTAAGAATGCTATATGGACTAATAAATTATCTCCAGTATGGACTTCTTCATATCCTTTTGTCTGTATCCTGATATGGAGATGTTTGCTAAAGTCTTTCATGGTCATCAAAAAGTCTGGGCTACAATAAAATATTCATGAATTATTATTCATATTTACTTCTATACTAGCTATCATACCTTTTGCTATATCACTCCATCCGTCCTCATATAATGTTATCAATACCTTAAATCCTAAATTTTTTCTCATTAATCCTTTCATCCCTATGACTGTTAAGCCTAGATGCATAAACTTATACCTGGAATTTCTCAACTCATTACCTGCAGTTGTACTAGCTAATTGTAAGCTAATAGCTTGGTTTCATAGACAACGGACTGCCAGTTCTCTGTTATGCCTAAAAAAAATTGTTCAGATTTCAAACCTTTCAGTTTGATATAGGGTTCTTGGATTGAGTATATTCAACCTATCATAATCTTGTTCTGGGTCAATAAGTCCTTCTAACTGAACATCATTGTTGCTAGGTCTTCTACTAAATGATCTTGAAAGGATAGGTCTAATACTACTTGTTGATCCTTGCTCTTCATATCTAATTGTTCTAGATGGTCCTGGACATGTTTGTATGGTTGATGGTCTATTATTCATGTTGTCTTTTGTGATGGAAATCTAAATTCTCTTACTGGTTTTCTAGTAATAGTCTCTTTTCCTGTAGGTTGTAAAGTTATTCTACATAAATTGTCAGTAAGTTAATATTTTTTTGAGTTTGCAACAATCCTAATTTATCTATTTTTTCGTGAAGTTTAACTAATAATTTTATAATAATATTATTCTGTTTAAGAAGTATCTTATCAGATTGTTATTGAGGAATATAAGCGTCTCGTCCTCTATTTCTTGAAGTATCTCGTTATATTCAATAACTTCGCTATTTATGTCATTCATCCACTAAGAACAATTTGTTTAATTTCTTCTAAATTACGCTTATTTTGTTCTGATACTTTCTGTTAGTATATCTCAACTTCTTTTATTGAATTTCAATAAAAAAAATTAATGTCTTTTGGTTTTAAAGTTTTTCTAAAGTCAAAATGAGACGAGCTTTCTAGTTTGCAAAGTTTTTCTAACGTAATACTGATCTGGTGTTTAATATTGTCCAACTTATGAATTTCCGATTACTTTATATGATTGTTTCATTACACTTCAAATGTGGCTGCCGTACGAATCTTTTGAGCAATTGAACAGCCAAAGAGACTGATTCATCTTCAGTTCCATCGAAAATGGTCACAACTCACAAGCGGAACAAACAGGAATACCACATGAGCATAGATAAAACATATAGAGCAACAGATAAAAAGCAGATAGTTTCCAAAATTCTGGACTGGCCAAAACAACTAAAAATTATAAACTACTCCTGAAGTTTAACTGTTTAAGTGAGCATAAGTGCATAACCCATACATGATTAAAAGGATTCTCATATTATGTCACAGAAATCATATGCCCAAAGGGTCTGATTCTTCCAATGGCCATGATGAAAGTATAAAAATAGACCAGCGCCAGGGAGAAACACAGATACACAAGAAAAGAAAGAGAACATTAAAAAAAACGTTGCAGCCACAATACGGCATATTGTACAGAAATATAGAGATTACAACCTATCTTTCGAGCAAGCTAACACTACATACCGATAGCATGCATGTGTGTTCCAAGTTGTAGACTCAATGAACATAAAGCATTGATCAAGTATATTTTAACTAGTGGAATTAGTAAAATTCAAGCTAACCGATACGATTAACATTGGACATTGAAAATTTAAAATTATCTATAAAAAAATCCTATGGAGAAACATCAAAGTAATACAGTTCACAAGTTACATCACTAGAAAACATAAATCTCATGTATGGTAATCAACTATATGCCTACAAAGACCAGCATATGCAGCTTTCCTAAATAGTGGGTGGAAATCTTTAGTGAACACCTCAGCATCCAGCAGTTCAATATGAGGCCAGATCTGCAGATAACAGATAATTACTTTTACTTGTTTGAAGAAATAACAAAATGCTACACTTTCAGAAAGAAAGAATAAAAGAAAATACGTAACAAAAACTAGATATTGCAAAAATAACTTATATATAGTAGCGGTAGTGGCGGATGCCGGAATTTCTCTGAGTAGGTGGAATAGAATAATGTTCAATATTCATAATTCAATAATCATGAAACAAAGACTGAAAAATTTTACATGCAATGCACTTTTTAATTACTTACTGATGATATTCACTATTTCACAATATATATAGTTGAAAAAAAGAAAAATATATGTTTGTTAATCGCCCTCTCATGAGCCATACCTTAAGAAAAATGAGGCAGTAAAATGCTAATGAAATTTGAAAGAAAAAAAATTTATATGTACCAACATGCATTCATCTTCAATTGTGAAGATTCGAATCTAGCTACCTATTGACACTCATAGGTTGATAGAACTTCCTAACAAACTAAGCAATATTTGTTTGATGATAACTTTTATAAGAACAAATTATGTGTCCGATAGTTCCCTATACCTGGTCCTTAATGAGTTTAAGAAACTCAGGGTAAGCAGCATGCCAAGGTAGGCCCACTGCTTATACAAGTAATTTAATGATGAAGTCCAACCGCACTTAAACCAATGTGTACTTTAACCAAAAGCACATATCTCTACAAAGGACTGAAGCCATCACCATTGACATGTATAGCTTAATTTTGTCATCATAGAAATCAAATTAAATTTTAGGGCATTTGAAACTGCATGTGTTGTTCTCCATTAGATACACACAATGGAAGTTAGTAAACGTTATTATAATTGATGCACCCTAATAATGTTTATCACTTTCCTCTATGTCCATTAATAAAGTTCTCTTTGGCAAGCACACTTTCGAATAGAAGACATTATTAAATAATTCATGCATAATAATGCTGACCTATTTCTCATATGTGCATGTTATTTAGTTATGAAGCACGCTGGTAAACCAAAACACAGATCTCACCACAGTTGTCAGTTTATCAGATAGGGAATAAGAGATTAGATAAGCATGTTTTTTTTTCTGTTCCATCCCAGCAAATAATACCATTTAAAACCATCAAGTGATGTTGCTTGAGGAAGACTAACCTCAGTTGCATACTGCCTTGAAAAGGCTTTAACATAGCGCAATGTGGTTAGACACCATTGCTCATGCTCCCCAATGTTGTAGCCATTACCTGTTCTTTCACCATTCAGCTCACTGCAAATAATTAATAATAAAGATAACAAACACAAAGAATTTAGTCTTGCAAGTTGCAACAAAAATAAAAAAACAATTACTCAGTTATACGATAACTTGCCTATTATTGTTTTTTCCATTTTCGCTGTCAATATCCATTGCTGGAGTATCATCGGAGTCCATAACCATGCCATCGACAGAACCAGCCTTTAAATTGGGCAATTTTCCATCAGCAGATACAGGAGGCAGCCGTTCCATGAGTACATCCCCAAAATTCTTATACAATGACACAAATAATGCCTGTAAAAATATTTACTAAATGAATGTGGATCAGAAAATTTACAGAAGAGTGGTTCAAAATGAATGTAAGAAGAAGAAAAAGACAATAAGGAAAAATATAGTAGAGAAGCCTAAGAAACCTAATAAGAAAGGTTATGACAATAGAAGATCTCTTCTTTCAACAATGAGCTAAGAACACTTGACATATGCATCATGTCTTTCATCAAGTCCAGTTAAATGTTTTGCTTGTAACCATTGTGGAAGTAATCATATCCATTGACTCCTAAAACTAGCACAGCTCTACTTTCTTACATGCAGTCAAAAGAGTGTCTGAGCTTGAAGGGAATGGGAATGGGAATGGGAATGGGATGGGTTGGGAGGCTGATATATTCTGTATAACGTACAAGAAAACCAAGTTGCTACTGTAAAAAAATTCTCAAAATACCAGCTATAAAACACAGTGAACCATAATGGATGATCCTAAAGATTTCGTTATGAGGTGAAATGAGAACACATTATTTTAGTCAATGTCTACACAATGAACAAGTGATCAGACTTAATTCTTATATTGTTTAATTCAAATATGCAAGATTTACTCAACGCATGGGTATAGAAAGGAAGTCTAAGCCTCTAAAACTATCAAGTTGATGAAGCTCAGGAGCAATGGTGAACCATCCCATTTGAATGGTGATGGTATGAGGCACAAATAATAACAAATCTTGGAAAGAGATGACCATCTAAAGGGCAATTATTCTAATCAAAGGCATATATACAATCAAGATGACTGCTTTCACATCATGAATCAGTTATTATCTCAAAGCTCAGATAAATTTGAACACAATTTAAGCTTATTATAATTCAGAAAAGTAAATGTAAAAATGATAAACATGCATTACCTTGTTTTCTTCAAGAGCTCGAATTAGAAGGGCCTGCTTAGCTTCCAAGGATTCCTGGAGGGCTATCTCTCCATCTTTAGCCTCTGCAGCATACCCTCTAAGTCTCTTTAACTTCCCTGAATTTTCAATCTGTACAGGTTGGCCATCAACTACTTCGATATTCGGTTCAACAGCCTCAAGATCTTTCTGAGCTTTGATAGAAGCTTCAGCAGCTAATGAAACACTCTTGTTAAGTGATACAATCTCCTTTCTCAGATCAGTGATCCGATTGACCGTCTTGTTGACTGCATTTCTGAGGACCTACGAGAACAGCATAATTATCAATTTCAAACTACATTTGACAAATAGTCTCATGCACCACACGAACTTGCATGTGCAGAAACAAACAAAATTACATAGATGTTATATAAACTTGACATTCGCTACGCATACATTTTCCCTTTTAATTATAGCTACTAAGAGATTCATTTATTCTATCAATGCATGTATTCACATTTTACAATGTTTTCATATATTTTCTGAATTTATCACAACTACAGTTTCCACCATCACAAAAAAATGGAATATTGTAATAAATTAATAAATAAGTACGATACATGTGCTAGTACATGTCCACCCTATTGGACTCACTTGTTTTGGAGTTGTAAAAGTATAAATATTTGAATAAAGAAAGAGAGACACGTGTGTTTGCATTTTTCAACATTAAACAAAGAATAGTTGGTCGCAACCTATGGCGAACAAGACTATATCATTTGAATAGTATAAAGATCTTGACAGTGAGAAGAGATAATAAGATATGCACCGGGAGAGAATCATCTCTAACCAACAGCACTCCCCTAATGCAAAATATGCTTAAAACTCATAGACATTGTGCACCTCGACACCATGAAATATTATGAGACTCCAACATAGGAAGAGTTCACAAATAGCATACATATTTAGCAATGACACCATACGATTTCAGAATGTAAGTGTCCCTGCAACCATTCCTAATATAAAATTCTTCATCAACTGCCAAGAGCATAACATTATGCAACAATTCACCTCCTTGTAATGTTAATTTCACAAAATTCACCTTTGAAACAATTCAAAATTTCAGCTAACTAGTTTATTTGGAAACATGACTACAAGGCTAAGGCAGACATATCATATAGTAATTAACAAACAAGATGATTTTTGAGATATGGCATAAATACCATTACTTGTAAAATCATACATAACAGAACGCAGAGTAATATTCATTCATCTAATAGTGACTGTTAAAGTAATAAAAAGTAATAAGAGATAAGAGTGATACTAATCAAATGCTTAGTTTGTTTTCTTCCACAGCAGAGGGCATGCGCCAAGCGTTTTTGGGTAAGTGCAGGATGTGGGTAGGATGAAAGGAAAATTATGAAAAGTATGGATTATCTCCTATATGATTAAGAAAATGGGATTTTGGGTTAATTCTGCTAAATAAGGAAATACGCTAGAAGTCTATTAACGCAAACCATCTTCAAAATGAGATGACATCTACAATTCAAATCAAAAGGTAAATTGTATTATTATCCCTTTCAGCAAGGGTTCAACTGAATCACACACGATTCTCCTCAGTTGATAAGAAAACAATAATATCAATATATCACTTTGGTATCATGTTTCCCGTTCCGCCAATTCTTCACTTATCAAGATACAGAATAATCAAACTTGCAACTACAACAAAGCGTTTATTCCAAATTTGCAGTTTTTTTAAAATTAAAAAGGTCAGTTTCAAATAAGTGCAAGTTGGAGCTAAAATACAAGATCGTACCTCCCATGGTCGATCGGAAAGATGGAACTGATTTGTATTGGATGGAGAGAAGACCCAAGTGACAATAGCCAAATTCGAGATGAGTCGGTAACTCATCATTCGGTCAATTGTGATAGCAATCATCTGAGTATTGTTCTTCCAAAAGTAGCCTACTTCCTCTATTAGAAGAATTTGACTATTGAGATCAGGACACAGTTTGGCAATGATTTGACCATACCTCTCCAAGACAGTAATTAAATGAGTAAAACTTTTAGAACCAATGTCCAAAAGAGTCTGGATAACAACTTCTACTGCAATTTTTATTCCATGTGCCGGAATGATACTTTCTTCCACCCATTGAATAAGCTGTTGCACATTCTTTTTTGCCCTCACCATGCCGCTAAATTCCGTAGAAAGTGTGTGGCCTTCTGTGTTTTCTCCACCATCTTCAGTACTGTATTTGAAGTTAGGTCCACCCTTTGGAGGCAGCAACTCCTCTAATCCAGGGGCATTTTCAACACTCTGTTGGATAAAGAGAGAAATGAGAAGGTGAAGGTCCTGTATATTTTATAAAGAGAGGCAGCTTACAAATTTTATCCAGAAGAGAATATTGGATTTATTAGTTTACCATAAGAACAAAATTTTGTAACATTATATTAAGAGAGGGCCAGAGGCAGCTTACAAAGTTCACCCAGAAGAGAATATTGGATTTATTAGTTACTATAAGTATAAAATTCTGTAATGTATTATCAACAAAATTATGACATAAATGTAGGAAAAACCTCCATCCATCCATCCATCCAAAAGAGAGCTCATATAAAAACCTTTAAATTTTCAAATTCTAAGGACAATGGAAAGGGTCAAAAGCTCACTGGTTTCTATTTAATTGACCAAATTGCACTCCCTTTACTTAGTAGATGACAGCTAACCTAAGCCATTATTTATCACAGTAAACCTTTTTCTGCCAAAATTTATTGGAATTGTTCTAATGTCACATATATAATCTTAATTATTCAAATTCAATCCAGAACATGTCTATAGGCAATATGCATCCAAAAACAGAGGTGACTGCTTGAGTTCTTAATCGATTCTTTTGCTGATGCTAAAACACTACTTTGGAGGGATATACATAGATGAAACTCAATTAATTTAGAGAAATATGGTTTAGGCCCCATGTTGGACTCTACATTTTCATTGAACCCCTTGCTCTTTCAACTCAACTAAGAAACCTTCATAATAGGATTTTTTAAAGCCTTTTACAGTCTAATATAATACATATAGTATAAGGGCAGTCCATATTTCTCATATATTCCTACAATCCCCCCCCCCCACCCCCTCTTCTAGATCTAAACAAACTCAACCCAACTCCTTCTCTTCTTCTCTTTCTCTTAGATAAACAAACCGAACTCCAACACTTCTTCTCTTTCTCTCAATTGGCATACTAGAGCCGGGAAGATGGGATTGGCAGGGTTAGGATTAGGGTTAGAGGCAACTGAACCCCTTATGAGAGCCTAGGGTTCAACAAGAGGAGGTAAAGGGTTTTCAACGGCACTGAGATTGAAAAAGATTAGAGGGATTTCTCAGTAGATGGAATGTATAAATCCATGGATGATGGAGTTGATTATGAGATTCATGGTTAGGGTTGAAGGGAAGAACACTAATAGTAACAAGTACTGATATTTTATGTAATGTACTGCTTCGATTGGCTTGGTACTGTTTTTAGTGAGTTTGTACTGTTTTACTGAATTCTGTACTGTTTTGATTAGCTTTGTACTGTTTAACTGAGTCATATGTTGTATCTAGTGAGTTTTGTATTGTTCCAATGAGTTCAGAACTGTTCTAGTTAGCTTTATGGAAGAATAAAAATCAGTAAAAAAACTTATGGAAACAGTACATAACTCACTAAAACAGTACAAAACTTACCCAAACAACATACTTACTCACAATAATAGCATAAAACTTATCAAAATAGTACAAAACTCACAAAATATACAAAAGTTGGTGTTACGGGTTGTTAGTATTTTTTACAACTTTTAACTATAACAAATAAAATAGCCATTACACATATATACCAATAGCAAGGAAAAAAAAGAGAAGAATGCCCATACGAAAGATTGCTTCTACAATCGGATGTTCTTACTAACAAAAAGGCACTCAATTATTGAATGGTGTTTTAAAAAAATTCTACATATATGGAACCTCTTCAATCTAAACTAAAAAAAATTATTTGTTGGAAACTAGTGCAATCAAATTGAAATAGGTCCCCAAATTTGAATGATCAGAATAGTTAGGGTTGCGGAAGAAGTGAGCATGAGAATAGGGGATGGAATTTTGGCTGCCGGATTTGAATGGGCAAGACAAAGGCAATGGCTTTAAGGTTTCCTGAAGAAGAGGATGACGAGGGCAAGATAGGAAATTTCTGAAATGAATCTGAACAAAAGAGGAAGAAAGATCAGAAGGGGAGAAGGGGGGAATGTGTTGTGGAAGTGCATTTGTTGTTGATGATGACTTATGAGAGCACGAAATTTTGAGTGATGGTCAAGACATCAATTGTGGGTGTTGAGTTCTTGGTGATGGCAAGAGCATTGAACGTGTTGTGGAAGTGCAGTTGTTGTTGATCATGACTTGTGAGGGCACTAGATTTTGAGTCATGGTAAAGACATCAATTGTGGGAGTTGGGTTCTTGGTGATGGTAAGAGCATTTAAGCCATTCTTGAATATACAAGGCAGCTACTACATTCAATGTATAGGGTATTGGAAGCAAAGAGTATCTTCCATTTTTATTTAAGAGTCAAGCCAGGGGCCTAAATGATATTTACCTTTTCATTTATGTTGTTTTATCAATTGAATTGTCATGCCTCATTTTTTGTCATACAGACTTCATATTCCTCCAAAATGTTTACGGGTGTTCGGGAGGGGAAAATCAAAAAAAATGTTCAGGTGACTTCTCATAATTTTTCCTTTGGTTAAAAGAAAGAGAGAAAGTAGTTTGATAGTATATAATACAGCTTGACAAGTAAAATAATATAAAATTAATTATTCAAATCAAATGTATTATATGGGTCCCACAGATATGAGTTGAAATTTGTTTTAAAAAAACAGATCTTCACTTTCCCACTCAATTCCTCTCCTCTCTTTTGGAAATTGGAAGTGCCTAGGGGAGTGCAGTGCTGTCACTCAGCTGTCATTCAAGGATCAGAAGTTCAACTAGATTTCATTTGGAGAACCTTTTAAAATACTTGCATTTTGCTACTTTCTTCAATTTTTTCTACTTCCAAACAAGTCCTTAGAGTAAAGAGGTTTAGATGAGAATTGGAGGTTAATGGGCTCAAAGTTAAAACCTAAAAATTTAACTTGCTTAATCTTTTTTTATCGAAAACAAAAGAAAATAGAAAGACACTAAATTGCTTAATCTCATATAATCAAGTAAAATATCCCATTAGACGGTTAAAATAATTATGCTTCAGAAACTAAATGTGGTGATCTAACAAGAATTGTCCTTCATATTAAACTTTCTCATAATATTTCGGTCATAACTATGAATTGTCAATCTACCAGCATATGACCCACAATGAATTGCATATATAGTTTCTCATGCATGGAATGCAATGAATTGCATATATAGTTTGCCATTTTTAAGTTAATCAATGTAAATATTCACAAACGGTGTGAAGGATGAGAAGCATGGTAATAAATCTACTATCGCTTGCCAGATATCATATGATATGCTAGCAGTACTAGCAGTCAAGCACAGAAAAAATATGACGAGCATTATTTTGGATAGTAGAGATGCTCACTAACATAAAAACTGCTTTCTATGTCGTTATCACAGCTAGCTTCGTTTTACCAACTACAATCTAATATAATATAAAAGAGAAATTGAATGGACAAACAGATAATAATTAAATATGGATAATTACCTGCTTAATTCTATCCCAATACGATAATCGAATTTCTCTTTCTAACACTTCTTCAACAAAAACTCGCTGAGGGGCCCATATTGGGAGGTCCTTAACATAAGCCCACTCTTCCCATGGCCAAACATATTGAAAATTGGATCTGAAACAAGAAGAGTGCTTAGTGTTGAAAGTTGATCTACATCAAGATGAAAACACCAAATCTACCAAAAACGAGTGTTGCATCCTATAGATTTTGGTCGCAATCTCATAAAAATTTCAAAGCTACTCTACTCAGACAATCTAGGCTTTCCCAAAATAGGGTCAAATATTCAGCACAAGGCTCTAGGCAAGGTTTGAGAAACTTTTATGAGAAACTTTAGGTTCCTAATTTGGAAATGGAAAGAAGTATACACGCTCTTTACCACACCATTTCATGAATTTTAAGATTTCGATACTTATGTCTCACTAATACTGAGTACAAAACATAAGTTCTTAAGTACTTCCAAGAGTATTAGGTATAATCGATAACTTAAACTGGATGGAGAGCTATATGACCTTCGAGCATGTCAAATTGGAAATTTCTGTAGGGCTTCTAACAACTGATTTCTTCATTTATGATTGATCTCAGAATATCAAAACTTCCATCGAATACATAATCTCGACAATCATTACAAAAACATGAATCATAACAATTATTCTTACAGTTCATGCAGCATTAGTGGCCTAAGCTATATTATTTACCCATCAAATATTATGGAATCGAAACTCACAAGTGATGTGAAAACCACAAAATGAGCCTTGTACGACACTCCATATCCATATCAGCAACTCTGTCAAATAAAGCACGTACAGCTCCCACTACAACCGCAGGGAATGCCCCAGGAAGTGCCTGTACGAAGCAAATCAATATCGACTGTTACAATATATATGCCTCTCTCACTACAAGTTACAAATATCCCCATGGTAAAATGATATCACAACCGTAGACAAAGAAGGATCTGTATGATGAAGGAGGTGTATCATATATAGATAAAAAATATAAACAGTTTAAAATAATCAAATAAGTTTTCCAATTGAATTGTTCAACAAGAGACGTTGAGGTATGCACATAAGGTTTGTTAATAACAAGAACACTGCGACTGACAATGCTATGCACTGAAACTGAAAGTGCACATGCGAAGCTACATGAAAAAACAAAACAATGCAAGTAAATGAAAAATTAATCTAGAATAGTGGTCAGAATTTATTCTCACTTCCCAAATTTTCAAACATTATATATCATATTATGGACAATTGTTTAGGGTTTTGGTTGAAATGCTGGAAAAAGATTGGACCGAGTCTGGAAAAATCTGTCTTACCTTACAAGACTCCAGTATAACAGGTTTAATTAATATTTATTCCACAAGAGAAAGCAGTAGAATGTATCCCAACTGAATATAGGTATGACACTTGAACTGATGTGATTCCACAATATAGACAGGTAGAGTGAACACTCCAAAAGAGAAATAGTAGAGTCCACAGGTTTGGGATTGTAATGAAATGAATCCCAAGATGGGAAAGCTACGGTTGTGCACTCCTCTAGTGCACACGGCATGTGCACTAGGCCTTCGGGCGTTCATATCGAAGATCCGAACCGTTCACACTGATCTACACATCTAAATTAGTCTAAATATGTAAAATCAAATCATTTGAAATTCATTTGCAAATCCATCATGTGACTATAAAAAACAATAATTTTCAGCCATACAATTTTGTAACACTTCAATGGATTTGCAAATGAATTTCATATAATTTGATTTTACATATTTAGACTAATTTAGATGTGTAGATTAATGTGAATGGTTCGGATCTTCGATATGAACGCCCAAAGGCCTAGTGCACACGCCGTGTGCACTAGAGGTGGTGCACAACCGAAGCTTTCCCTATATATATATAGAGAGAGAGAGAGCAATGCTCCATTGCAAACCACTAAAGTCGTAGTTTAGGTTCTATTCGGAACAACGGCTTAGGTTTATAACCTAAGCCGTTGTTTCAAACAACAGCTTTAGTGGTTTGCATACCTATTTGTAATGGAGCATTGCTCATATATATATATAAGAGCTTACATTATCGTGCTTGTTCTGGTGCAATTTGGTGCATTACCTCAAATATATACATAAGAACTTACATTTATCATACTTAATATATAAGAACTCAAATTTGGAGCTTACATTTATTGTATAATACTGTCACTTTTACTACAAATAGCACCAGAACAAGCATAAATAACAAACAGCATTGAAACATTAAGAATGAAATTACCTTACAAAGATCGATGATGGCCAACGTGTAATATAATGGCTTAAATGGTGCACTAGGTAGCAACAGTAGCTGCAAGGAAAAAAATTACTAATGTTTTATCAAAGAGGTAGCGATGCAAGGATATATTAAGATGGATAATAAAAAACAAGCCAATGCATGAAGTCAGTAACAAGCTATATATATATATATACATAGAAGATCAGGTAAAAACATGCATAGGAAGAACATGTTATGCTGCTACAACAAGTCTACATACAAAAATTAAAAACCAAAGAATCAAGCTAATTGTACTACTATTGGTACAAACTACCTATCTTTTATGAGATTATGACATAGGGTTCAGTTCCTAACAAAATGTAGAGGTTCCACTACTTATGTCATTCACCCAAACAACTAATTGTTCATACTACTAGTAGCACAAATTGCATTTTCCAAGTCCTATATGTTCCAGAAATAACAAACTAAATCATAAACTAAGTTGTCTTCTTTGCATTAAACAATATGAAAACCAAATGATGGTTTAAGGGCATTTTGATATTTAAAACACTCATTAAGTAGTACTTCATAAAGCTGTCCTGGAGATAGACAGAAAAGTGGACTCTTCAAGAGGAACCACATTTAACAAGCACGAAGGTTAACTTACACAATGATGCATTGGAAATATGCCTCAAATATTATCTCTCGTGACCTATGATGGACATTATACAGTTACTATTTTCAGTCCAACTTCCTTTTCCCTAATATATTTACTCTGTCCTCCAGTGTGACCATTCCTAATCGCATAGATGGATTATGCTTTCTTTCGATCAGCTTTTAATGGACAAAGAAAGTACTCAATAAAAAAAACGATGTAGGAAGTAATGGCATCAACTAAAAAAATACTGAAAGTAACAGCATATTGACCTGTGAAAATATCGTCTCAGCCATCAGATATTCATAGCGGAACGGCACAGGGAGGCCAACCATGAATGAAGCACATTCCTTACGGCTATCTTTGCAAGAATTATATAAAGGTAAAAAAGCTTGAATAAGTAAAATATGAACAATAGAATTGAATCTAAAAACAAAGCTAAAAAACCATTACACATAAATATATATCTGTGAGCGAGAGTGTAATGAAGTGTAAATACCATCAAACTCTTGTATGATTCAAGGCAAGCTAACAAAAGAACGAATTTAATCAAATGCCTTCTCTCATATTGTCGTGCATGCTAAATACATATACTCTTTGACCATGTTGGTTCCATTATAACTGTGTTTTATAAGGATTACAAATTTCCCCCAGTTTCTCTTTAATGTACCTCAAGGACAAATTGTTAGGTTTTTAGCACTCTTTGGTGTTGACCTTTCACATGCTATAAAGCAATTTGTGCGACTAACTACCTTACTAGTAGCCAGCTTATATTTTGATAGGCTTAAACGAAGTCAAGCCAGAAGTATCTCTAAAACCTACAGGATTGGAGACTAGCTACACTGTAATAAAGAACTATATCGATAAGAAGGTATTAATCCCTCTAATGAAATGGGAAATTTGGTGAAACAAATGGACAAGGCAATATTTATCACCATAACCAGGCATACGTAAGGGGGAGCCAGAAAATCATAGTATGGGTGGATATACCAGTTATAAAATAAATGCAACTAATATGAGTAAGGAGGATAATTCCCCTCTACTCCGAGTGGTTCCTCAATGTCAATTTTCAAAAATAACGGTGATGCAACAGGACCTCCTTCAGTATGATTTCCTTCAATAATTATTGAAATGTCACTAAAGATAATTTCTGCAGATTATTTTTTTCCCCTAATATGGACTATCTCATGGGTTAATGGACTATGATATCTATAGAGCTTTTGATGTCATTATCAAATAGAGAGAGATTCATGAACCCACAATCCTTTGATGATTACTAACAAAATACGTAGTACTCTTTTGTTTAAATGAATTTTAGAGATGTGCATGTATGACGGACATCAAACATGGTGCAGAATGAGACATGTTTGAAGTCAAGGAGTTTAAACTCAACAACACCAAATGTGGGTTTCCATCAGTGTCAGCTACAGGATAGATTTTTGATGAGGACATCGGTTCTGCTTCGTTTTATTTTGAGATTTAGCCATATGTAGTAGTTTTGCGATTTGCACCCTTTATGTTATGCATTACAATATTTTGGAGATTTGTTTTGAGCTTATATATAGGCCTTGAGAATAATGAGAACATATGCTATTATTGATTTAAAAAAATTACTATGATTGAGTTTTGCTCTTCATTCACCTTTTTGTGTGAAACATTGAGGTACAATTTTAGGGTTTGTGATCAACTCTAAACATACCCCAAAATCTCCCAAATTATTGAACCCTAACTACTTATACCTATTCAGTCGTCATCCCCCTACCCCGACCTTCCATCTTCCCCGTCTGCTCCGAAACCCATCACCCACCTCCATCAACTGCTCCCCTCCACCACGCCAGCCCGCCACACTCCTCCTTGCGACCCTGAGCAGCACCAGCACCAACGCCACCGCAGCACCACTCATCGCAAACCCCCCTCCCCGTCGCCCTTCTTCACCATTGTTCTTGCTTCCACCTTCGACAACCCATGCCTGCATCAACCCAGTCGCCCCTTCCATCGACTGTGGCCTCCCCGTCGTATTCCGCAACTGACGACCACTGCCAGTGACCAACCGAAGCGCCTGAAGCACCTCCGCCGCTGCCCTCCACTGTCGACGACCACAACCGTCAACCGCCGCTGCCGACACAGTCGACCGCCGAAGTCCTGCAGCCGCATCCTGCAACCCCGCTGCTCTTCCGCAATTACACACAACCTGCAACCCCGGTAAACTCTTTCCTCTCCTCAAATATTTGTATTATCGCTTTATCATCTCTATAATATTATTTGATTTATCTGTCGTCCACAAATATTGAGTGTGTGCGCTTCAACTTACCAATTAAAGTACAAATCATGATTGCATCTTTTACTTACTAAGAACGCTTAGATATATAATTATTGATTGTTAGAACTGAATCGTTAATTCAACTTACCAATTAAAGTACAAATCATGATTGCATCTTTTACTTACTAAGAACGCTTAGATATATAATTATGGATTGTTAGAACTGAATCATTAATTGGGCTTGCTAAACTTAACTCAATTCTTGAAAATCCATCGAACTGATTAACTGTTTTAATTTCTAACTTGATCTGCATTACATGTTGATAAACTTTAACATTTTAATATTCTTCAAAATTCTCTACTTAGGGTTAAGTTTACATCAATTTTATTTTTGTTTTTTAGAGTAATTTTAAAGGTTAGCTCTAGAGATACTAATTTATTTTAATTTTAAAATGTTTTTCAAAAAAAAATTGTATCTTAGTATAGTTAATAATTATTTTTAAAACCAAATGGTTGTCACTTGAAAATTTCCCTTTTACGACTTATAGCATATATTTAATTCATATACAAACATCATTCTGGCTTGGTCAGTTAGTGACCCTTTCAGGGCCCCCTTATGGTTTTCCACATGTTTTTTTTGGCTTGGTCAGTGATCTAGCTGGTCATCCATGGCTTTCTGTATATATTTCTGACTTCGCCAATGACTCATCCGGGTTTCAAGAACACTGGGATTAGACAAAAGCTATTTGTAACCCCCGTTTCCGATTATACAGATTTCTCTTTATCTTTTCGCTGTATTCATGTATTTCAATTTTTTTCTACAAATTCTTTTATTCTCTTGAACCTCATTGCTTTCATTTGAATATCCGATTAATCTGTTTGAACCCAGAGATTTCAATCCATACTATTATTTATTACTATTAAATTGTTTGTTGATATACTGTGTAAAACCCAAACTCCTAATTTATTCTTTATTTATTTATTGTATAAGGCCCAAACCAAGTATATTCTTATTGTTTCGATTCATTAATGTATAAACCCAAATCCTATTCATTCTACAATTTATTTCTTATATTGTTTATTTTATATGTTTTAAGCCCAAATTATATTTTCACTTTATAATCCTAATCCCTGTGTAGTCGAAGGCAAAAGGCGCAAAAGAACTTCACTACCCCATAAAAAGTCTGAGCCCCAAGGCGCAATTTGAGGCGCAAGCCTTACTTAACTAAGGTGCACTATTATTTTTTAGGGTTTTTAAAATTTATAAATAAGATTATATATCATGATAACAAGGATCGTCATTAGGTGTCCAATTGATAATAATCAATCTAAATGAGGAAATTTTCCCATACATTATAAGGTCATTTCCCATATTTTATAATATTATGTGCAGTAATTATATCTTTTTCTTAATCATTAAAAGAATGTTTCTACAAAAAGTGGTGAGCATAACTTGAACCCATGACCTCTCACAATCTCAAGACTGAGGCTTGCGCCTCAGTGCACCTTGAAAGGATGAGGCGCAAATAGTCTAGGCACATGCGCCTTGAGCCTCAGGCGCGCCTTCAACTACACTGCCTAATCCGTTCTATTAGATTACTATTATTGTTATTTTTGATTATCTTCTATTATTTATATTCAAGCCCAACTTCAAGCCCATATTTGAATACCCAAACCCATTAGCCTATTCTTTGACCCAAGCCCATCTTCAATCAAACCCCAACTACATATAACCACCCATCATCTCCTGATAATCAGATCAACTATCCCACAAGTCTCTCCATATCCCCCACTAAATCCTAACAATCTCGTAACCCCACTAAATCCTAACAATCTCGTAACCCCACAACCCCAATAATCTCTCCACTATCCCACTAATTACTCATCTCCACATTAATTAACCTAATTAATCCCTTATTTTTCTCCCTAACAAACCCGGGCCCCACCTCCTCTCTCCTCTTCTCCTCTTTCTTCATTTCCTGAAACCCAACACTCCCTCACCTCGACCTTCGAACTCCGACAACTAACCCATCAACCACCGACGCACCACCCCTCATTGCCATCCCCCATCTCCGATCCCCTGCCTCCAACCTTGCCACTGCAGCCGCCTTCACCCCTCTTCCCCATGCAGCATCGCCAACTCGAGTACCGACCAGCAAAGCTCCACCACCCTGCCTTCACTCCTCGACTGCGCCGCAAGCCTCCATCGCCATCCTCCATCGTCTCCCGTCCCCCTCCGTGACAACAACCCGCAGTCCCTCATCGTCGCTCAGCTCCGACCACCGCTGTTGTGTTTCCTCGCCACAATGCCGCTGCCATTCGCGAGCACCCCATCTCATCTCCATTGCAGCACCTCATCGAGCCACCCTCAACGCACCCCCGAACCAGCACCACCATCGCCATTGCCCTCCTTCGCCATGCTCTCATCGCTACCCCCGCCTCGACCCTACAACCCATTGCCGCTCACCCTCACCATCGGCAACCCCACCTCCATTGCGTCCCTCCTCTTCACCTCGCACCGACTGCCATTGCCTCGACCCCCGAGTTCCCTGCCAACACCTCCTGCACCCTGCTCCATCGCCAGCACCCCACCGTCGTCGTAGCATCCCTCGTCAACCACTCCCCCTGTCTCCACCGTAGCGACCACCCCCGACAGTCCTTCGGCCACCACCACGGCATCCCGACGCTCCTCATCTTGGTTGCACCCCCTCATCTTCGCCACAACCACCTCATCACCCTGCCCTTGCCTCGCAGTCCCACCACTACGTTGACATCCCCTCGTCGCAGCACACAAGGAACCCCAGTCCACCGCAGACGACGTTGCTCGTTGTTGTGTCGCTGCCCTTGGTGTTGATGTTGTCTCTTGCTCGTTGCTGCCGTCTCTTGTCGTCGTCGTTGCTCTTGGGGTTGCCGCTGCCTTTTTTGCTTGTGTCACCGTTGTCTCTTGTTGTGCTTGTCGTCGTCTCTTGTCGTTGTCCGCTACCATTCTTGTTGTTGTTGCGCTTGTTAACTGTGCCGCTGTTCTTCCTTCCATTGACTCCCGTCACACGTGCAAACGTCGTAAAAAGACAAGCATCTCTTGTACACTTTTTTTTATTATATGCAATCATTTTCTTTGAAATCCGGCAAGTAGTTATTCATTTGAATATCGTATTTAATTGAATTCCATTATTGATGCATTATTTTCTTGATAGTACCATGTCTTCATAGTTGTCTTATCATGCCATTGTTATTGATTTAAAACTTGAACCGTAAATTTATCGTATTATTGAACATTCAAATATACTGCCCTGTCGTTCGCCCAAGTTTGTACTGAGGTTTCGACCAAGTTCCCGACACTGAAACTTAGAACTTTGTACATAGAAATTGTAGCACATTGTGTCTAGTTTTTTAAACATCTTACGAATTCTCAATCCGATTTATAGATTGTAAGTTATTGACTTTTTAGTACTGTCATGTTGTGATTCCAAAACAGAGACTGTGCATGAAACCCGTAAAGAATTGATTGATCGATCTAGCTTCTGGAACTATAATGTACTGTGTGAATATGAGTTGGAACCAGTAGAGAGTCTATTTTCTAGAATCTCTAACGGTATCGGATTTGCATTCTCATAGCAGCAGAAAAGTGAATTTGAGTACCAATAGATGTTGTTGTCCAGAACTTGCATTGTTATGTCTTTGCATATAAACTCATTATTTTTCATATTTAAATGAACTGAACTATGTATATTTCATGTATTGCATAGCCATGATACCTTCTTGATATTGTATTGATACTATCGTTCTCATCGAATGTACCCATTACATAGTTCTTGATACCATCGTTCTCATTGATCGTATTGATTACATGTTCATAACTGATTGTTAATAAAATAATAACAAGCTGGGGTAATAAGGGTCAACTTTGGTAGTGAACAATTGGAGACTGTACTCGGATGAGGGGCCGTGTTTCCCTATATTGTTATCGTTATCTTGTGTCGTATTGTGGATAAATTCTCGTTATGGAACATGGATTGTGAATTCTCCTTATTGCTATCGTGCCGAGTACACGATCTGTAGAGTTCACCACTATAGTGTAAACGATCACTGTTTGCATGCATCGAACCTGTGGTATGGGACACAGTATTACGTGCATTAGATAGGTTAATAAAATATTGATAGACCTAAAGATCATCGACTATTGATTCATTGATTACTGATTATTGTTTATCGACTATTGTTTATCGATCTTCATCGAATATTGATTTTATTATTGACTATTGTTTATCAATTATTATGTTACTGATTATTGACTATTATTTATCGACCATCGTACCATTGATTATTGACTTTTGATCTTGTTATCGTTTATCATTTATTGACTCTGATATCTTTTCAATTTCTTAAACCTGTTATATTGTCCTTTATTTCTTTCGTTGCTACTACTTGTTGCCCGAAGCTTGCTTTAACGGGTAATTTTCTTTTGATTTAATGTTGATACAGGTACAAATGATGAGATACTGAAGAACTTGATGTAGTGCTATTGCATTGTGTATTCTCAGCTAACTAGAGGTTCTTGTATCTCAGATATTAGTTATTGCATTATATTCTTGTTCCTGTAATTATTATTGTATTGTTGAGGTCAGTGATGTTGAAGGCGCGCCTCAGGTGCCGATATCCCAGGGTGCGCCTCAAGCCTCAGTTGAAGCGCACCCCTTGTTCGAAGCGCTGGTGAGGCGTGCGCCTCAGCGCGCCTTAGCGCCTTGCGCCACAGCACGCCTCGACGAAAGGCGCGCCTCAACATTGTTTTTTCCTTGTTTTTCCTCTTCTTTATTATTTAAGTATTCTTTCTTTTTTAGTTTTGAGACTTTTAAAATGTTTTATATTTATATTCTTTTTTATTATTTAAATTATTCTTTTTATTTTATTTTATTTTTTAATAGTATTCTTGCTTTTTTAGTTATGCAATGCTTTTGCTTTACTGCTTTATTAGGCTGCTTTTGCTTTACTGTTTTATTAGGCTATTTGGATGAAACTTGATGTAATAATTAATTGTTGAATACTTGAATATACTTAATATTTAATTGTAATATTGTAATACTCTGTAATAGTGTAATACTAATACTGCACTGTGATATTCTAAAAAAAAAATGTTGAATGTACAAAAATTATAACTTACACAGTTACAACTTACAAATTACACTTACATCGTTACTCGGTTACACTTCCAAGTTACATTTACAAAGTACGTCTTCCATACCTTACTTTTTAAGTATATGTTCATTGTATGATATATTTTGTTGCTATGATGTTATTTTGTTTATATAATCTAATTTATAAATTTAAAAAATTCCAAAAAGCAATAGTGCGCCTCGGTTAACTGAGGCTTGCGCCTCAAATTGCGCCTTGCGCCTCAGGCTTTTTACAAGGAATTGAAATTACTTGCGCCTTACGCCTTCGACTACACTGGTTGGGCTTACTGGTATTGAACAGCTTATGGATAATATGAATTGGTATACTTATATCATTCGCTGAGCCTCAGTTACGTGCCTGTATTTCCGTATAATGGGAAGCGGGGCGACACTATATTTTCATTTCAGGCTAAAAATAGCCTCGGATCATCCTAATTCCTTGGTATGGAACTAAACAAGTATCTTCTCTCACAAATTTTAAGAGTCATATCGCATAGTCTCATCTTGTAATCTTTCTCATCTTTCTGCACAAGTGTCTCACCATGCCATGAAAAACTATTTATCCTCTAGTCAAAGATCTAAATATTATCAATTACTTTTGTCAGCCCTTTAACTTCAGTAGCTCAATCTAAAACAGAAAACAGAAAACCATTATACCCGAAATTGTACAATAATTACCTACAAGGGGAAAAAAATATATGGGCCAGTGGGTAACAACAACAACAAAGCCTTCATATCAATTTTGGGGTTGGCTACATCAATCCTTCTCCTCCACTCAACTCTATTGACAGCAAGCTCCTTCGCATTGACACTTTCAAATCCTTAAAATCCACCTGACCCAAGTTCATTTGGGTCCTACCCCTTTTTGTTCCTCTAACATCCACCTGATTAACATCCTTACTCGGGGAGTTATCCGTCCTCATTGTATGTGTGCAACTGCATGCATTTAATCTTCAACAGAGGCAACTCCTACTTTCTTTTGTATTCAATCATTTCATATTTTATTTTAATGTGTTTCCACTCATCCACTTTTGCATGCTTATTTCAGCTATACTAATCTTTTTGACATGTTTTTAACCACCCAACAGTCTGATCCATAAAGCCAAGCATGGCTGATAATATGACTGGCCTATAAAAAAAATTCTTCCAACTTCAAACCCTTAAATTGCAAAGTACACTCGAAGTATTTCGCAATTTTAACTATCCACTTTAATTATAAATGCAACATCCTCCTCGGTATCCCCATCCTCATGAATGATTGACCCTAAACACAAAAGTAGTTACTCCTACGTAATTCTCGGTCCACAATGCAAAGTACGGTCTCGTCAATTCTCCAAGTTTTTTGAAACATACAATACATATACTATGTTTCTATCCTACTAATTCTAAATCCCTTATTAATGCTTCTTTCTTTCTTGCTAATTTTGAAGCTCTAGTCTCATCAATGAAAACTATATTATGTGCAAACAACATGCACCATGAGACATCATCATGAATATGCCAAGTTAACTCATTTATCCATAACAAATACAAATACGTAAGAATTTACGGTTGAACCTTGGGGGAAACCTATGGTAATAGGAAAGGGCTTCATCTTCTCATCTCATAACACTAGTTACTACATCATAATGTGTACCCTTAATAACATCAATATAACTACTAGACACGCGTTTCTTTTCCTAAACTGACAATAAAAATCTTCCTGAACTCTATTATAAGCATTTTTCAAAATGAATAAACCTTTTCCAAATCAATAAAAGTGATATGAAGATCTTTTTTCTTCTCTAAATACTTTTTCATCAATCATCTTAGCAGATGTATAGCTTTTATAATTGACCTCCCTCGCATTTAAACAAAATTGATTTTTCTACACTATCATATCATTTCTTCATATTTGCATCATTGTTCTCTCATAAAGTTTCATCCTATGACTCCAGGTTCAGCCACGATCAGTGTAGTTGAAGGCTCGTCTCAGGCTCAAGGCTCAGGCTTAACAATAGTTTGAGCCTCAAGCCTCAGTTAAGGCTCCCCTTTGTTCGAAGCTACACTCAGGCTTGCGCCTAGACGCACCTTAGCAAAGGCTCGAGGCTTGCGCCTCCAGCAAAATGCGCTCCCGAACATAACAGACCCGACCCGACCCGACTTGACCCGTCCTCACAACTCGATCCATCTTCAACCCTTCTCTTATCCCGTAACTCCCTCAACTCTCTCTCATCCCCAATTCCAAACTCTAACCTCAATCTCAACCTCCCTAACTCCTTAATCTATACTCATCCTCATCAATCTCCTCCCCCTCTCAACAGCGACGGCGGCGACAGCGAAGCAGCTCTACGGCGACACGACAACATACAACATATCAACGGCTACAACGGAAGCAGATCGGCTGCGCCGGCGGCCTTTTTACTCCTCAGTCTCTAGACTCTCCACTCCTATTATGGTTTCTTTCTGTTCTGATTTTACACTTTTATGGTTTCTTTCTTGGATTTTCGTCTATCTTTGCTTATGATGTTTTTGTAGGTTACTTTGAAACAAAATTGTGAAGCTAGTTTATTCCATAATTTACTATAATCATGAAACCATGCCTTATTCAAAAAATTGCATCATATTTCAGTGTAGAGCATGACCAAATTTTATGGTCGGCTAACTTTATGTTATTGTTGTAATATTTCAAAATACCTTACCATTTACTAATACTGTAATACTGTATTATTGTATGCTCATTACTGCAATATTTAATTTGATACTATTGTAACTTTACTGTATGCTCATTACTTGTATGCTCATTACTGTAATACTGTGATATTGTATGATGTATGGTAAGTATCTTTATTACTATAATATTGTAATACTGTATGCTCATTACTATATGAAACTATGAATTCAAGGTTAACATGATATTATTGTAGTTTTACGGAGGGACACATTGTATCACTTTGTCTTTGGGGCAAGAAACACATTGTAGTTATACATTACAGAGGAACACATTGTAGTTTTACAAAAATGACAGCTTACACAGTCATCTTGGTCATTGTATGATATATTTTGTTGCTATGATGTTATCTTGTTTATATAATCTTATTTATAAATTTAAAAAAAACCCCAGAAGTAATAATGTGCATCGGTTAAGTGAGGCTTACGCCTCAAATTGCGCCTTGCGCCTCAGGCTTTTTATGGGGCAGTGAAATATGCATTGCGCCTTACGCCTTCAACTACACTGACCACGATAGTTCATGCAACTTTGGATATCTCTTTTATTATTATGGAAAGGTACCAAAATATTTTCCCTCACTCCTTAGGTATTTTCCTAGTCTCTACCCCAGTTAACCACTTTAGTCCCTTATCTCCTAAATATTTCCAAACTTCAATAAGAAAATCAGGGGTCCAACCGCCTTGCCATTTTTCATTTTCTTCAACGCATCTTTTATTTCCCTAAGCCTAATTTTCCGACAATATTTATAGTTTCAATGACACACTACTTCACTAGAACCTATCTTAGGATCTTCAAATTGACTCTCATTAAACAACCTACGGAAATCAGTCCTCCATCTCCCATTAAATCATCATCTTTTACTAAAAAAAATTATCTTCACTCTCAATACATTTCGCATTACCTTAGTCTCTACTCTTTATTTATTTAATCCAGCTAGCTTGTATATCTTTCTCACCCTCTCTTGTTCATAATTTCATACACAAATTATTATAAGCTTTAGATTTGGCATCTCTAACGGCTTCTTAAGCATCTTTCTTTGTTGTTTTGTATTTGTCAAAAAACTTCTCACTTAACACTTTTGTCAATCCTTTTAAATATCTCTCTTTGCTTCAACTAAATTTTGAACTTATATTATTGCACTTGTAATACCCCTAAATTCTTACAATATATATATATATATATATATATATATATATATATATATATATATATATATATATATATACATTGTTATATATGTGTGTGTGTGTGTGTGCATTGACATTATTATTTTTTCATACACTACACTATTATTTTTTTTATGTTAGTATGGTTAGTTTATTTTAAAAACCTAATATGTTTTCTTTTAAAAAGCCCAACACTTTCTTTTTAAGCCCAGTCCAATAGTATTTAGGGCTTAAGTGCAATTAAATAAAGTTTTGAGGGGTTATGTGCAAAAGTGGAGGACACCTAGGCCTTCTACACTTCTCCACACACCTCTCTCTCTCTTTTTCCTTCTTTCTGCAGACAGCCAACAGACAACAGCAGCAACAGCTGTGTTTTCCTCCTTTTTTTTTTCTATATATACATGTGTATTAAACTCTACTATTACTACTCACTACTACTACTACTTACTACACTTCTCTTCTTCTCTCTTTTCTCTCTTTACTACCGACAGCAACCAGCACCAGCAATTTTTCTTTCCCTCTCTTTTTTTCTATATATTTACTACTACTTCTATTTCTACTACTACTTACTACAACTACTACTATATATTATTACTACTGCTACTGCAGTACTACAACTACTACTACTTCTTTAAACTACTACTACTACTTACTGCTGTCTACTACTTTTACCACTACCACTTCTACTACTATCACTTCTACTACTACTATTTCTACTACTTAGCTACTACTACAATACTACTCTACAACTACTTTTGGATTGGAGAAAGAAGTCAAGAAGAATCAAGGAGCAAGGAGGAGAAGATAGCTACTTGAAGCTTGCAAACAAATCAAAGTGGGTATTCTCCTTTTTCTTTTGATTACTTTTATGACTTTATTATATAGAAGTTGTGTTTGTTAAAATTATTGAATAGAAGTAGTGAGGTTATGTTAGAAGTTTTATTGTTAAGATGTTGTTGGTTAAGATTATTAAATACTTTAGTTTATATAGAGTAAACATAGCAAGAAAAATATATGTTTACTCCAATCATGTTTTAATTCATTGTTTTGATTATGCATAATAAGTTGAAGTGATTAGGTGAAATAAAAAGTTGTAATTAGGAAAGAGACACTAGTAGAAATTATATATGCTAGTAGGGTAGAATTGATGAAGTTGCATGCATGGTTAATTATAGTAAGCTTTATGTGAAATTTATACATGAGATTATATACAGATATAAATTATATAGAATGATGATTGTATGTTAGTAGATATAAATTATATAGAGTGACGTTGTATGATTAAATGCTTAGCTCTTATAACGGGGAAAAGCTTAAATAAAAGAATTGTGGGAAGTGTATGCCTAGTTAATATAATTATTTAATTAGCTTGTAGAATAGGAAACTACTTGTTCATTATGGTATAAACTACTTGTTAGTTAGTAATGCATGGTAGAAGTAGTGATTCAAAGTAGAGTTAGTAGTCACTTAAAGTAATGGTAGTAAGTGGATAATGGTAAAAAGCCATAGTCGGATACTAACTGATTTATGATAGTATCGTAATGGTAGTTCGATAGAAAAGCCACTTGTGGTTGCATGCTTAGCTAATAAAAAGCTCATGACAAGTTAAGTAGATTGTAGTAAAGAACCATTGGTTGCATAGAAGAGATTGTAGGCATGAATACGGTGATTGATGGAATACCGTATGCTTGTGTATGCGGGTATGCGTACTTGGATATTTACATATGGTAGTGTTTTGTGCACATTGAGTGCACTAGTGTGGTGCATGTTGGGCCAACCTCTTAGCATGATTGGAAGCTAAGTTGAACCCAATTAAACCTAGACGAGACTTGTTGAGATTCAACTAGGTTGGATTCACTGAGAACCTAGTTAGTGAATTAAGTTAATTTAGTTAAGTAACTTGCTGAAGGGTGGAAGTGGAAACTAGGAGCACAGTTTAATAAAGCAATTAGAATCGGGTAAGTTGGTGGATTAAGAAATTAATTTAGATGATTAGTAAGGACAGGCACTAGTTGGGCGTGTACTACTCACCTGTCAAGGGGACACGTGCAGCGTCGTCTCGTCTGGAACACGTGCGACGTGGTATCGACTGTTGATTCCTGAAATTTAGTAAGAGAGATGTCGAAATCTAGGGGAATGGACCCTTATGAGTACGTTATATTCTAAGTTATCCAGATGAACAAAGAGCTAGAGTATAACTCCAGTCTCTGGCGGAGTAGGAAAAGGCCTGCCGATTCGCCCGATGTTCGAATAACTTATGGTAGAGTCCGGGTGTGAAGAAGGACCACCGATTCCGACAGGATTGCAGCGAAGCTGAATGATCACCATCCTGTCGGGAGTGGAGAGAGACCACCGGCCGGCAGAGTGGAGAGAGACCACCGATTCCGATAGATCGAAGTGATCATCGACTTTCGGGAATGGAGAAAGACCACCGATCTGATGCAGTAGACGGAATAGACCGTATTTACTGCAGCTCTACTAGTCACTAAATAAATGTCAGGAACAGGAAGGAGTACAAGAGTAGGATGCATGGCGAGGGATTGAACCCTATCATCTGGAGAATACGAACTCGATTTGGGAAGTATGTAGTATGGGATGCATACGTTTCTAAATCAAGTTTGCATTAGATTAAGAGTATGGTGTATATATAAGTTGTGCATTAGAATCTAGATCATGACATACACCGACACTTGTGATTTGACTTTCACATTTTTCTTCTACATCAAATATCGATTGTTAAGAATTTTGGAGATTGTGGTTTTCATCCGCATTGCGTCAGTTGTATTCAACTGACGTACCCACAGTTTGCTCATTGCAGGATCGCTGGTCGTGGAGCGGGGGACTTGAGCAGCGGAAAGCATCCGAGTGCAGGATATAGTTTCCTTGTGCAATGTAAGTTTCTAATTTCCTGTACTTTTTCTGTGTTGTGTACTCATTGAAGTAAAGATTCTGGGCAAGTGTCACGAGCTCCCAGGGGGTGGAACTCGGGGCGCTACAGCACTAACTCTATATTTAGCAATTTATTACCTTTAGATTCTCCTAGAACTTCTTTGGCAACTCTTTCAATGCAACCAAATATGGTATTCCGCATATAAGTATCATATTTATATGTCAACCTAATTCACCTGTAGATGTTAACTACTGTTTGAGAGATACTTTTGGTGAATACTGCTTGGTGTTAAACAATATTTAAATTTCACAGATAAGATACTGTATTTGTGTCATTGTCTAATGCAGACATCATCTACTCAATGTCTCTATGCAAATTTTACATGTTACAGATCATTCGACTTGAAACAAGTACTTGATGTCTTGTTGGTGCCCCAACGTCAACATTTTAGTTGAGCTAGATATGGATAATCAAGTTCAGTCAATCTTTAGAAACTGCTCTATTCTACGAGAAAGTCTATATACAGCAGGTAAATGCACAAGGACAGGGCAGATCAACAGCACAAATAGGTGATTTCTGATTTCTGTAACTCTAACGTATAACTGTCAAGGAATGATGGAGCAACCTTACCTAGTGCCAATAATCAGGCTTGACGTCTAGTATGAGGAAGGAATGCACAAACTGTGTAAGCTTGACCAAGTACTGAGCTGAATTTGAAGTTGTGGGTGAGTTGCTACAAACCGTGGAGGACATGAGGACATAACTTTTTTTAAACGGTAATTCTCAACCTTATGTACCTTATGTTTCTGCTATAACATGCAGTCATAAATATTGTCAACAATGGAAGATAGTATGATAATACAATCACAGTTTCACTGAAAATCACTAGATACAAAAAATTGTTTCCTCCATAATTTTCATTTCACTAGCTATTTATGGATGATTACTAATGGATTCATCAATTATAAACATATCCCACTAAACATTGATATTTACATGTTCTAGCTTGAAGAGGAAAGATAAATGCAGAAAATCTACAGAGCAATCACCAATAGCAGATTTTTCCTCAACCCAGGAGCAGCCAGACCATTAGACTGCTTTTGTAAGTAAATCGCGATTCATCAATTATACTCACTCTTATTAATGACTCAGAGACACAGTGTTGAATTTATATATTGAACTTGAGCTACGGTTCGTAGATGACAAAATCCTTACTAAAAGATTTTGAGTTCAGCATATTGAATCTAGCAAGTGTCCCCTCTTTAACTACTACTATCGTCCTACTAAAACCCAAATTCTTAAGTATAGAAGCATGACAGAGTAATGGTCTAACAGGTATGGTGATTTAAAGTTATCATCAACTGGATAAATAATAATTTCAATAAAACAAAACAAAAAGGAAAGATTCTAAGTCAGATAGCATATAACTGTCTTAGCCAAAACAAGGGAATAATGTAGAGGCTTATAAAGGCCAAACGTAGAACTAACTAGAACTCCAGTAGAAATTAACCTTTCAAATTATAAATACCAATTCCTAATATTCTTGCAATATAAGAGAGGATAACAGTGTAGAGAATAAATTATTAGCAATAGCATATGCCATATGAGAAAGAGCCGTCAATTGCAAGAGAGAGAATATCTTGAAAACAAATGCAAGCAATATCAAAAAACATAAATGCCAAGAGATTGAACTTCATTAGAGCATAAGTTACATACAAATACCCTATTCTGTATACATGATACAGTTATCTACACTAAAAAACCACTGTTCCACTAAGCTCTAATAGCTTGAAAAAATCTCAAAGCATGATGATGCTAAAAGACAGTAGTGAAATATACTAACCATCCATTGAAGAATAAAAGCACGTCCAGCAAATATTCCTCTACAACAAAACGATCAATAGGCTGCATATTCTGAAATTTACCGAAAAGTATTAGCACTCAAAAGAAAATAGAATATCTGACCTGTAGAAAATTAAAAAAAACTTTATGCAAAGTAAATATCTGACCTGTCAATATTTTTTTTTTAATGAACACACGTCAAGGAAGAAAAACAAACATTAATCATCTAGACAATGTATGAAATACAACAAAAAGAAAAGATCATTAACTATTGAGAATTCGCTTCTGATATTTAGTGTCAGTTAACAAAGTGACTGACCAAAAGGTTATAGGAGATACCCGAAAATTTGTCAAAATGAAAAATAATGCATACTTCAGATTAAAATGGTATTACAGAAGTATTTACCGATCAAAATTATAAAATTTTTAAAGAAGAATATAAAGTATAGAAGGAAATTTGTGAGTTGATGGGGGTTAACTTCCGTGTTTGGAGGAAATGAAAAGCACATATTGTTGCCATTCAAATCGACTAGAAAAGGCTAACAACTCTAGATAACTAAATCCAGCTTATGCTTGTAGCATTCTAGTAGAAGATGTAATAAAATTTCTATCATAACAATTGTTTTAAAAAGCTCAAAAAAGCTATGCTTAAGCGTTAAAAGAGCAAGCCAACTCTTAATTTACAGAAAAGCTATTAAAAAGTGGTAGGAGCTGATTCTGTAGAAAGCGGTTCAAAAAAGTGTTTAAAAGCACTTAAGCGGCTCAAAGATATTTTAGCATCAATTTTGGTTTTAACAAAATCATCATTGGTTTCTTCCTTGTTTCAACCGAACCCATCCACAATATTTACATACACACCATATTTACATCGACTCTAAATGCCGTAATCCTCTTTTTATTTTAAAAAATAGCTTAATGCATTCTTTGGATTAATCTAAGCTTTAGCTCGCGTAAGAAAAAGCGGTTGGTCCACCGATTTTTTCCTCTTGAGCGCTTTTGTAACCTTGATCAAAACTGTTATGTCATAAATCTCTGAGATAATTCTTATTTCTCCAATAAAATGCATCCTAACTAAGTAATGAGGACATCGATTCAAGACGATTCGGGCGTTTCTATCAGCGCAAGCATCGTCTAGGACAGCAGATTCATTAGCTTAGGATTTTATTTCATCACCATATTTGTTTTCTGCAATTATAGCCATATATAAAAAAAAAATTTATGCATTAGAATATTTTAAGATTTGTATCAAAATTTGTTTTGAGCCTATATATAGGCCTTGAGAATAATGAGAAGTTATGTTATTCTTGTTAAAAAAAATATTGTGTTCGAGTTTTGCTCTTCATCCCTCTTTTGTGTAATACAATTGAGACCAAATAATTAGGGTTTGTGATAAATCCTAATAAAATTTTAGGATTGGTGATAAACTCTAAAACTATCCCCAAAATCCCCAAATCAATTAAACCCAAACCCTAATCTCCAAAATCCAACTTAAATTTAACCCTAACCCATTCTCTCTCCTTCCCCTTCGTTGATCCCGAACCAATCAACCCCGAGCACTCTCCTCGTCGCCCTCTCCGTTTCTGCCGTCGCCAGCGAACCCACCACTGCTCCCCCACCACCTTCGACTTTTCTCTCACCTCCACCATCAAAACCCATTCTCCAAATCCCCAAATCAATTTCACCCAAAATCCCAATCCACAAATCCAACCCAAATCCAAACCCTAACCCTTCAACCCCGTCGTCGACTACCACCCTGCACCACCTCGTCGCCTCTTCCGCCGACTGCACCCAACCTGACCTCCACCACAACCGTCGACATACCCAAGCCTTCACCCCGACGCCTGCGATCCCACCGCAACCTCGACGCCAGCGCCTCACCACCGTGCGCACACCCCAACCCCTGCTCCCTGCCTCCGGTCGTCATCGAGTCCCTCAACTGCCCTCTCGCTGCCCCCCATCTCGACCGTCGTGCTGCTCCTTGCCCCTTGCTGCCAATCTGAGATCTAACCTAGTTGCTTCAAATCCCGGTATACTCTTTCCACTTTTCAAATCTTTGTGTTATACTATTTTATCATCTCTATTATATTATCTTATTCATGTGTGGTCCACAAATATTGAGAGTGTGTTCTACTTGCCAAATAGTGTACAAATCTTTATTGAATATTTTACATGCTAAAAACGATTAAGTATTATTGTTGATTGATAGGACTGAACTTTTAATTGGGATTGTGAAACTTAATTCAATTTCTTGAAAATTTATCGAACCGATTAACTGTTTTAATTTCTACTTGATCCACATTACATGTTGGTAAAATTAATCCTTTAAAATTCTTGGAAATTCTCTATTTAGGATTACGTTTTACATCACTAAGAGAACAATAATATTGTTCTGACCAAGTGTAAGATCCCAAAAATAATAAATAATTATTTTGAATAAAAATATATTAATAAAATTTGTACATTCAAACTATATATTAAATATTATAAATTGTATAAAGATTGTATTGTGAATTATATTGTAAATTGTTTGTAGATTGTATGCATAAGTAGTTAATAGATTATTCATATTGTATATTATTGTACAATAAGACATTTATATTTAACTAGGGTTAGCATTAGCCATGATAGATTAAATCTAGAATCACCTACACTCCACTCACCTCACTCATTCCTTGGCCAAATTTTGGCCACATCTCCACCTCACTCTCCACTCATTTTTTAAGCTTTATAAAAGGAAGGAGCATAAATCCAACTCTTCTTCATCTCATTAAAAAAAAAAAGAAGGGGAAGAAGCAGCCAAATGCAAAAAAAAAAAAAAAAAAAAAAAGAAACCCTAGATTCCTACTCCAAAAATTTTCTACATCAATTCTTGATCTCCAACAATTCTACAACACATTTCTACTCATCTTCACCTATCCATGCTTGATTTCGGCTTAATCCAAGGAAACTCAAGGTGGAGTTTTTGGCTCATTTTTAGGTCCAAATTTTCACTCTTATTCATTCCAATAATCATTCCTAATATTATACTACATTATTTTTAGGTTCTAAATTGAAGTTGGAAGTTAGGAATTGAAGTGAAGTGTTGACTCATAAGAAGGTGGGTGTTCTTCCTCTTACTTATGAATTTCATGATTTTATATGCATGAAAATACTAGTGAATGAATAAAGATTTAATCATTGTGTTCAGAATGGTAGTACAAGTATAAAGGATGAGTCTTTTATGCATGATTATGAATAAAAACCATGTCTTGGGCATGATAGATTGTGTTGTTAATTATCAAACATACAATTGCAATTTTTGTGATGTTTTGTGTACTAATTGTCTAATTAATTATTCATGCTTGAATGCTTAGGCCTAGCATTATGTTAGCAAGTTAGCATCATGTTAGTGAGCTTTACTTTTGTTGGGGAGCTACTAGCATTGGGTTAGTAAGCTACTAATATGCTAGTAAGCTTGGTTGTAGTGTGAGTAAGCTAAATGTATGTTAGTAAGCTCTAATGTGTAGTTGAGAACTCCATGATGATTTATTGTGTAGTAGTGATCATGTTAGTAAGTGGTGATCAAGTTAATAATATTAACATTGTTCATGTTAGTAAGTGGTGATCAAGTTAATAATATTAACATTGTTCATGTTAGTAAGTGGTGATCAAGTTAATAATATTAACATTGTTCATGTTAGTAAGTTAGTAAGCTAACTATGTTAGTATGTTAGTATATTATTAAATTAGTAAAGTAAGATGCTAGGAAAGTTATGTTACTAAGAAAAAAGTTAGAAAGTTGGGAAATGTAGACATTGATTATATTAGTAATGTAAGCTTGAATATATGGGTGACCTTATTAGTAACCTAATTGCTAACCAATTGTTCATGCTTAGTAAGCATAGGTTATGTTAGGTGCTAAAGTGTAGACTTGACCATGAGTACTAACTTGTTAGTAAGAAGGAATCATGTTAGTATAATTGTTCATGTTAAAATTGATATTAGTAAGCAAATTGAAGGAGTTAGTAAGCAACTTAGTCATGATAATAAATTTGTAAGCTTGATTTTAGTAGATGAAAGTTATGGTTGAATTAAGAATTACTAATATAGATTCATAATAATTGTTAGTAACTTGAAATATGGGTTTAGTTGTACCAACTAAGCATGGGCGATGTTTAGTTAGTGAGGGAAAGTAACTCGTAGTATTGGAAGAATAGTAAAGCTTAGTATTAATGAATCATAATTGAAATAATAGTGAAGGCTAATGAAGATTTTTTGCTATTAATGAATTTGAAAAGTTAGTTAGTATACGGGGATGAACAAGATGGATTGATAATAAAGATGGGCCGGACATGGGCCGGATATGGGCCAGATATGGGCCAAGTTGGGCCAGTATTGGGTCCGCGAAGGCGACCCAATAACCCTAATTGTGTTGAGTGTAGAGTATGTAAACACTAGATAGTGTGACTCATGATTGTAAGGACAGGCACTAATAACAGGCATGTACTCATCCTGTCAAAAGGGACACGTGCGGCGTAGTCTCATCTGGGACACGTGCGGCGTGGTCTCGTCTAGGACGTGTGCGGTGTGGTCTTGTCCGGGACACGTGCGGCCGGGACACGTGCGGCAGCGTCTCAACTGTAAATTCTGGAAATTAGTGATGAGAGCGGGACACGAACATAGGTCGCATGTCCCAAGGTTGTAAACGGCGTTAGGCGGTGGCTGTTCGGTCAAGAGGTGCCTAGCGCCTAGGGTGCCTAGGCGGCGCCTAGGCAGCGCCTAGGCGGTTGAATTTATTTTTCCGATTTAGTTAATTTCAGCCCCTATTCTTTAATCGTAAGTATAATCATGCAATCCAATTGCAAATATTCATCATGTTCTTGTGTAATATGTGTAATTAAAGAGTGTTTATGCATAAAAAAAACTCTCGTGCAATTAAAAAAAAACAATTGTCCAATTGTAATATGTGCAATATGTGTAATATGTGTAACATGTGCTATTTTAATATATGTAACAATTCCACTACTATTACAGATCCATACATATTATATAACAGATTAATAGATTAATAGTAGTTCTCTTTTTTGTGATATTTTATAGTATTTAAAATTTTCAAAAATAGAAAACGCCCGAGTGTTGGACATCAAGCGGACGCCTGATCGGCGCCACGGATGCCTACTCAACAAGACGGCCGCTTAATCGCCTCTAACCGCCTAGACCACCGCCTAATGCAAAGGCGGTTCGTTCTCCATCTGTGCGCCTAGGTGCCGCCTAGGTGTCCGAGGCGGATGCCATTTAGAACACTGTCAGGTCCTGTCAGAACTTAGGGAATAGACCCTTAAGCTTTCGTCTATATTCTCAGCCGTCGGAACTTGGCAGAGCAGGTACGAGCCATGCTGATTCGACATATGTTCATGATAACTTGGTAAGGTAGGAATAGAGAAAGACCACTGATCCTGACGGAGTAGAGAAAGACCACCAGACGTCTGCCGATGCGGACCGGGTGGAGAAAGACCACTGATCCTGACGGAGTGAAGAAAGACCACCAAACGTCTACCGAGACGGGCGGGGTGGAGAAAGACCACTGATCCTAACCGAGTGAAGAAAGACCACTGATCCTAACGGAGTGAAGAAAGACCACTAGACGTCTGCAGAGGTGGAATAGACCACAGAATTGCAACTCTACCAGTCACTAGTTCATGTGAGGAGCAAGAAAGAGTACAAGAGTATAATGCATAGAGATGGATTGAACCCTGAGATCTAGAGACTACGAACTCTTTGGAAAGTATGTAGTATGGAATGCATACGTTTCCATTGAAGTTGCATTTGGAAAATATGTAGTATGGGATGCATACGTTTTCAAATAAATTGCATTAGAGTAAGTGCACTGTGTGCATTTGAAATTGTGCATTAGACTCTAGAGCATAGCATACACTGACACTTGTGGTTTAACTTCACATTTTTCCTTTTTGCATTATATACTGTTTGCTGAGATTGGAGATCACAGGTTTCATCCGCAAGGCGTCAGTTATATTTAACTGACGTGCCCACAGTTGCCAGTTGCAGGATTGTTGATCGAGGAGCTGAGGACTCGAGCTGTGTGGAACATTCAAGAGATTATTGATATAAATATTAAGGTAATTCATTGTAAAATCGTGTTGTACATTTATTGTAATTTGTGCATAGAAAGTTTTCAATTTCCAGTGATTTTCTGTGTTATGTACTCTTTGAAGCAAGATCCTGGTTAGTGTCACGAGTTCTCGATATTCGGAATTCGAGGCGCTACACCAAGAGCTATGATAACTCCAGATCTGGACAGTCAATGGAACTTTCAACAGGAAATAGACCAGGCCCTCGTACTTGTTCCCAAGCCAATGCAAACTTCTACAGCATTATGAAATTAATTTTCAAACCAACATTGGTATAATGGATTTTTTTCTCATATAGAAGTTGATGTCTCGAAGAGCCAAAAATATATACACACGTTATACATAGGAGAGTGTGTGTGCAATTGCTTGGGCTACTTTCAGGAGTAACTATATTGCAAATGATCATATCAACCATCCAAATTGAAAAATATACTTGCTATGACTCCACAACAATGCTTCCATAGAGTTTTGTGGTGTATATGGCATATGTTTTGTTGCTGCTAATTTCTATGCAGGAGCCCACACAAACAGACATGTGAATTCTTTTAATGAAAAAATAAAGATCTGACCTTTTACTTTCACCGATGTTGACCGCCGCAAACTGCACTTGACTCCGAAATCTAATTGTCGAGGACGGCTAATATCGCCCTCATGGACCTGCAAGACAGCCAGAAACACTGGGGTTAGACCCAACGACAGACCCTCCAACGCCCAAGTCAGAAAACTCAAAGATATGGTGGGTTTTCATAGTGAAATTTGCAATTACCTAGTTTCTGAGGAGATCAAGAGGTATATACAGTCGCTTAGGGAGCCAATTTCAAGATATTGATATATCTCTAGTTCCCCGTGTTTTGATAAGGGTGATTACCCTCTCCATAAGAAGATAAAAAGTCAGGACACTTCTCTTAATGAAGAGACAGAGTTTTCAAACTCTCTCTTATGCATGGAAAGATAGAAGTGGTTACTCTCTAGAGATTAGAGTTTAAACTGGGTTCTTCATATGAACCTGGACTCCTTTACGTTATGGCTGCTTTGGCAGTCCCTATTGCAGGCCAGATCGGGTTAATGGGCTTGAAAGCGGCCCAGCCCTTTTGTTGGGCATGTATGTGCTGAAATTAACTGTTTCTCCTGAGAACTTTTAAGATTCATGCCCAATTTGAACAGTCCCAAGTTTGTTCTTTTTTACCCATATCACAAGCCTAAAGACTGAGTTTCGCAGCCTTCGGGGAGTATTCGCGTGTTTATAATGGTTTACAGAACTTATCAGAGCTTTCGAGGGCGTAGGAACCTCGCTCAAGGTTTAACGGAGCTTCACTAACTTTGCAAAGTACTCGGAACGATTTTTTGAAATTTCTAGATTTTTTGTGATTTTTTCTAAAAAAAATTGGTATTTTCCTGGATTTCCTAAATTTTTAAATCATTTTCCAGAATTTTAATTAATTTTTGAAATTTAATATTAATAGTTCTAAAATTATAAATACTTTTCGGAATTTAAAATAATTTTCCAAATTTTTTTGAATTTTTAAAATAATTTTTCAGAATTGTTAATGACTTTTCGGAAATTTTAAATTATTTTTCTAAAACTTTTAATTAATAAAAAGAATTTAAATTAAAAAATTAAACATGTGCGAATATCAAAGCGATCTGGTTCATCGATCAGGCATGGAGCAATTTTTAAGAGGATCAGATGGGCGATCAATAGCGCAAAATGTAAATAGCATAACGCATAGCGTAAGTTTTTATTTTTTTTAATTTCAAAATTAATAATTAATTATCTAAAATTTTGTAAAATCTATATAATAAATTACAAAGAAAGCTATCAAGTGGCTCACAATCAATCCCCCCCAAAATCAAAGGCCCATATCAAACCTCACAAAACACATTTTCCCTCCAAAATTTCAAACCCCAAAACCAAATTTTTCCCCCTAAAAAACTCATTACTTTATTACTCTCTCTCATCTCTTTACTTTTTCATATTTCTCTCTTTCTCGATCTCTCTATCTCTCTCTCCAATTCTTTCTTTATTTACATACTAAGTAGTTAAAATCCCCGATTACGTCCGATTAATCCCCGATTAATCGCTAATCGGAGACTAAGCGATTATTTTTTTAGCGATTTATAATATTTCAATAGTTAGCGATTTAATCGGGAATAATCGGCCGATTAGTGATTAATCGGCCGATTTTAAGTGTCCGATTAACCGATTAAATCTCCTCTAATTTTTATGCTCGTTTGCATTATTTGGGCTTAATTCGGCTCAAATTCAAAATTCAAACCCCTTCTGATCCTCGCACAAACCTAAACCCGACATACCGCCGCTCTCCTCTTCCTCATTCAAACCTAAACCCAAACTGCTTATCTTCAAACCCAAACCCAAACAGATTCTCTTCTTCTTCCTCAAGCAAACCTAAACCCGACCCGTCGTTGCTCCCCCTGTACCGTCACATACTTGACCCGGCTCGTATTTGCACCTCCTCTTGTTGGTCGCACTGCTCTTCCTCCCCGATTATTTTTAACTGATGGAACTGACCTGCAAACCTGACCCAACCCATATTCAGAATCTAAACTCAGCTCAAACCAAGTACTCCCTTCTTTTTTTCTATAACTAAATGTTCCTATTTGATAATCTCATAATAGTTTTATGTTAGGATTTAGGGTTACTACGTAATGAGGATATATCTTTTTTTAATTATATATATAACGAATTTTCCGATTTAATCCCCGATTATTTTCCGATTAACCGATTAATCACTAATCGCTCATAGACCGATTAGTTCCAAAAACCGATTTTAACTGCCTAGTTTACATAGAAATTTTGATTTTAAGATTTCGGTTTTGTAAAATTTCAGAATTTTTAATAGCAAATATCTCTTCAACAATTAAATTTCATTATTTTCCACACTTTTCTAAGAAGTTAGATTTTATCAAGGTTGTAAACGGCGTTAGGTGGTGGCTGTTCAGTCAAGACGGCACCTAGGCGGTTGAATTTATTTTGCCGATTTAGTTAATTTCAACCTTTATTCTTTAATCGTAAGTATAATCATGCAATCCAATTGCAAATATTCATCATGTTCTTGTGTAATATGTGTAATTAAAGAGTGTTTATGCATAAAAAAAACTCTCGTGCAATTAAAAAAAAAACAATTGTCCAATTGTAATATGTGCAATATGTGTAACATGTGCTACTTTAATATATGTAACAATTCCACTGCTATTAAAGATCCATACATATTATATAACAGATTAATAGATTAATAGTAGTTCTCTTTTTTGTGATATTTTATAGTATTTAAAATTTTCAAAAATAGAAAACGCCCGAGTGTTGGACATCAGGCGGACGCCTGATCGGCGCCACGGATGCCTACTCAACAAGACGACAGCTTAATCGCCTCTAACCGCCTAGACCACCGCCTAATGCAAAGGCGGTTCGTTCTCCTCCATCTGAGCGCCTAGGCGCCGCCTAGGCATCCGAGGCGGACGCCATTTAGAACACTGGATTTTATACCCCCATTTATAATTATTTTTCAATATAGACTTTTATTTATAACTAATTATTGTCATACTATTCAAACTTGAGCTACATAATTATTGTTTTACTGTTTACATGGCTTTTCGTGTTTTGTATCGTTTCGAAGACGTGCCGTAGGCATGTGCCCACGGGCAAATCTACTCTTAAATAATTTCCAAAAAAAATTAAATGAAAGCTAAAAAATGTTATAAATATCACCAAAATGAAACTTAAATTTTTAAAAATCAAGACTTAAGTTACGAATACTAAGAAAACACATAAACGTGAATATAAAATAGAACGAAACTGCTAAGTGAATAAAGTAGATTAGTTTTCTTGACTCTAATCAATACCCCTAATTCAAACATCAAAATCAAAAAAAAATTAAAACTATGAGATTGAAATGAAGAATCGGAAAGGAATAAAGAAAATAAGAGAAACCGTAATAGTTGGATTACTGGCTGGAATAAAAAACAAAATTAAAGAAAGAAAGAGATACTAAGAAATTCACTGGTAACAGATATATAGTTGTTAAGAGTCTTTGTCACTACTTGAAGAAATTGGAGTCCTCACAAGGATTGAGTGTCTTAGTGTTAAGAAAACATGATGAAAAAGGGAAAAAAAAGAAGGGGTTCGTGACTTGTGTTTATACCTCAACTGTTCAGTTAAATAAAAGGGTATGTTAGTAGCGCAAACTATTTAAGTTTAAGTTACGATGTGCAAATAGCGTGAGCTACACAAAAAATAGCACAGAGCTATGTAGAAAATGGGTTATGCACATGAGCTTTGTAGCAGAACGTGTAGAGCAAGGTTACATAACGAGCTATTTCGAGCTTCATAGCGCGCTATTTTATACATTGTTAAGGATATAGGATAGTCCAATACAGAGAATAGACTCATACATTTACAGTAGGCCTCTTTTAAAAACATGTGTAGCTTCCAACATGAAAAGCAATGAACATGTCGGATAACCAAGGAAAACCACAAAGCATAAATAACATGCATTGCTCAGAACAAGAGTCGCATTTCTTATATTCAATAATAAGGAGAAAAAATATCTCAATAATTAATACAAAACGATCAAACAGATAGATTATATGTATTCCTAATGATTGTTTTTCACATCGAATAATAAAGTTCATGTTTTACCTCAGCTTTATTAGATGGAAATATGTTAAGCCTATGAAGCCTTTTTGGATACTTCAACATGGCTTCATGCTTTTCCTTTTCAACAGAAACTGCAGAACCTGATGATGAGACTGCAGGTTGCTCGGGACAGCTAATACGAGAAAGACCATGAGCCGTTCCAGAGACCAATTGCGACTCAAATGATAGGTGAGGTCTTGGAACTGCAAAAACACAGCACAACCTGAGTTTTAACGACACGGACGCGCACGCGCGCTCCCACACACACACACACACACACACACACACACACACAGAGAATAGGAACATTCAAAAGTTATTACATACCACTTTCAGCTTTCCAACCATTACTTGAAAGGAGTTGTATGTGGTCCCATAGATCTTCTATAAGGTCCTGCTACATTAATATAGCTTTCCGTCTTTTAGTGAAAAAACAGCAGAATCAAATATGCATTTACTTATCAAGTAATTTAGCACATTTTGGCATGCATCATTATACAGGCATAGCATAAAATCCATTAAATTTCTAGCTCTTAAACAAAATGCCAAATTTCCTGCAAACAACTGCAATAATCTTCTAGTGAATTCTAGTAAAAGTATAGACTACAATAATCCTCTAGTGAGTTCTACAAGTATACTAGTTTTTTGGCATGTGCAAATGCATGTGTTTATATTTCAAATAATGTTTGTTAATTAATCTTCTAGTGAATTCTAGTAAAAGTATAGACTACAATAATCCAGTAGTGAGTTCTACTCTTCAAGTATACTAGTTTCTTAGCATGTGCAAATGCATGTGTTTATATTTCAAATAATGTTTGTTAATTAATCTTCTAGTGAATTCTAGTAAAAGTATAAACTACAATAATCCAGTAGTGAGTTCTACTCTTCAAGTATACTAGTTTTTTTAGCACGTGCAAATGCACGTGTTTATATTTCAAATATTGTTTGTTAGTTAATGTTTAACTTATATCAAAGCATGATAATTACCATGGAGGGCTCATTTTTTTCTTCCAAAGCATGATAATTACAGCAAATTTCAATTTGTTTAAACATTCATGAGCACTGCATGTAAGTGTGATGAGGACATCGGTTCCAGACGATTTGGTCGTTTCTATCAGTGCAGGCGTCGTCTTCATCAGCTGTTTTATTCAGTTTAGGATTTTTATTTTATTTCCATTTTTGTTTCTGGCAATTATAGCCATATATAATCTTTTTGTAATTTTTAGATTTTGAGAATATTTTGGAGATGTGTTTCAAGATGTAATTGAGCCTATTTAAAGGCCTTGAGATTAATGAGAAAGCATGCCAGTATTGATCAAAAAAATCTGTGTTGAGTTTTGTTCTTCCTCCTTCTCTTTTGTGTGATACAACTGAGATCTACATTAGGGTTTGTGATAAATCCTAATCAAATTTTAGGGTTTGTGATAAACTCTAAAATCTACCCAAAAAAAAAAAATTAATTAAAATCCCCAAATACAAATCCCTAATACAAACCTTAATCCCAAAATCCTAATCTAATTCCCGTACAGCCAATTCCCCTTCTTCTTCTCCCTTTCTTCTTCTTTCCCGAAACCCACCAAGACTCCAACCCATCGTTGCGCCAAATCCCCATCCTCCTCAACTCCCGCTCCCGTCTTCGTCCCCTTCCTCGACCAACAACTAGAACCCCAACATAACCCCCATCGGCAACTCTCTCATCCTCTCATCTCTCCCAATCCGAATACTACTGCCACCTCCCCCATCGTCCAGACCCCCTCCTTGCCGACGCCCCCATCGTCGACTTCCTGCCACCCGCAACCCACACCACTACAGCCCCTTCCCGTCGCCTCTTCCTCCTCCCGATCCAGATCACCACCCCTAACCCATCTAATCCAAAACCCTAACCCACCGGACCCCAACAGCATCACTGCCGGCCTTCACCAGCGCCGCCCTGGCCGTTGTCGACGTCGACCAGTGACGCCGCCGACCATCGTGAACTTGCTCGTGGAGTTACTGTCTGCCATTGCTGTGTTCCAGCAGAGATCTACGTTGTTTTCTTCGCATTCGGTAAACTCGTTTCCTTATTAAGTATTTATGTTTTACTGCCCTATTATCTAGCATATTATCTAATTTGCCTGTCGACCACAAAATACTGAGATTGAGTGATCCACATGCTAGATCAGAGTACGAATCGGTATTGGACTTTTTACTTGCTAAAACACGTAGGGATTAATTGATTGTAAAGTTGATTTATTAATTGGGACTGTTACACTTAATTCAATTCTTGAAAACCCATCAAACCTGTTAACTGTTAAAATTTCCAACTTAGATCCGCACTTTCATGTTGGTAAAATTAACCCATTAAAATTCTTGAAAATTCTCTATTTTAGGGTTGGTTTTACATCAAAGTGTACACACACACTGTCTCTCTCTTCTGCCTTTATATAGTCGTATAGAAGTATAGATAATACAGAAATACATGATTAGCCAAAATGGGATATTCAGGATAAGAAAATACCAATGCTGAAACAAAAATATTGCGAGGTGTAACATATTAGGCTGTGTTTAGGAATGGGTTTAAGTTATGATATCGGGACTTTGGTGGATTAGGAAATAAATCTAGTAAGAGTAGATCTACAACAGAACTCTACAAAGAGTTACATAACTCTGTTCCTAAAGAGTCCCTTAAAGTTATACAGTAACAGATTCACACAAAAGAAAGTAGAAAATCAAAACCAGCAAGTCCTTGTCCAGACTTACTTGGGGGGGTTCTCCAGGGATTGTTCTTCCTGTGTAACTACTAATTAGGTTCAATAGCTAGTGTGAAAGTTGACGTATCTCTTAAAAAAAGCTTCTATCCATGCCAAATCAGGTATATTAGATGCCTCCTTCCAATACAAACACCAGCATTATTTCGTATTGCATTCAAGGTAACTGCACAGTACAAGTAAGCATTTCATCACCATGTTCCAACAGCTGAAAGACCATGTCCTATTCCTTTTTTTGTTTTGGCTCATTCCTCCACAGCAGCTACGTTTGCACCTTGTTCCTCATTATCTACCACATCTGATGTAAGTTGTTCACATACAACTCTGGTCTTTTATTCATCACTAGTCTGAGTTAAACAACTGATTCAATTTTATATTTTTTTGGTCATAGGCAACAAAGTTTTAAAAGCCAAAAACTACAGTTTAACCCCACTTTAGCATTTCTTGATGACAAGCTACTTTGCTTTAAGTGATTATCAACATGTTTATTGGAAACAAGAGCTTAAAATCATGTTGAATCAGGTCCACAACAGGCTTTAACGCCACAGCAACACTAAATAAAATTCTAGGCATAAAAGATGGATATTAAATAGTATTACTTATTTTTACTATCTACCTGAAAACTTGCACCCAAAAAAATCCATCTCAAACAAATCCCTATCCTGCCCAAGTAACCCAACATTTTAGATTAAGTTTTTTATTCTACAGTTCCAAATTTTTCTTACTCATTATTTGTTCTTGATGATGAACTTGGGAAATGTGTAATTAATAGGTATACCTATGTACTTCTCTTTATAAAACTTAGGTAGTTTACTTCTTTATTGTGGTTGCTTCCTACTTGTATTATATTTATTTTGTTTATAGTAGTTGTGGTGGTGGTGGTGGTGGTAGGGATGGCAAACGGGTCCGACGGGCCGGTCCAGTTCACGGCCCGCCAGGCCAAACACTATAGTGGGCCGATCCCGATTCCGGTTCATGTCAGAACCAGTCTGGAAGTTCCGATTCCAAGAGGGAAGGAGGCAGCCCGGACCAGCCCACCAGCCTTGTCTCCCCAGATCCAGATTGAGGCAGACCGGTCAGGGCCGGTTTTTGAATTTTTTTTTATTTTTTTCCTCTCTTAAACATATAAAATTAAAAAAAACATGTAATATTGAAAAAAATACCTGTGCGGTGGGAGTTTCCCTCGACCGTTTATCGTCATGCGTCCCCTTTCTGGAAAGGTGTCTGGAAGGCTTCGGCCGCCTTCCACTGTAGTATCTCTCGTACCTGTGCGGACGGGTCTAGAGCGAAATTTTGGACAGACCTCTGGGTTGGTAACATCAAACTCTCTGCTGAGTTTCCCGCTCTTTTTCATCTGGCCTCTGTCCCCTCTGCCTCGGTGGCGGAGTCATTCTCTATCATTGACGGTTCACGTCATTGGTACATTCCCTTTGTGATCGATCTTCCCCCTCATCTCTTAGAGATTTTCAATAATCTCATTTCTTTTCTCGATCACGTTGTTTGGAGGCCCACCGAGGGTATTGCTTGGCGATGGTCGGGTTCAGGTTCCTTCTCTGTTAAATCTTTTTACAATTTCCTTAACTCTAGGGGTGTCCGATCCCCTGTGGCGGGTCTGATTTGGGAGTCAGACGCCCCCCTTAAGGTGAAGATTAATTTTTGGATGGCGTATCACGGTAAATTGCTCACTGTCGATGCCCTTAATAGGAGGAATTTGGCTTGGGGGCAACTTTGCGCCTTATGTGCGCATTCTCCGGAAGACGTTAATCACCTTTTTGTCCATTGCCCGTCCATCCTTTATGGAGGACCTGTTCTCTCGCGTGGGACACGGGCTCTACGCCGCCCTCTCTAGCGGATGTTTGGTCTTCGAAGCCATCTCATGTGTTGTTCCATAGCGCGTGGGTCTTGTCGGTGCAAATCACCGGATGGATTATTTGGAAGGAAAGGAATCAGCGATTGTTTGAGCATCGTTGTTCCTCTCCTATGGCCATTATTGATTCATTTGTTTTCTTATTCAAGCTGTGGAGCTCGGGCCCTTCTTATAAGGGCAGAGTCTCCCTGGACTTTCAAAAACTCTCTGACGCTGTGTGCTGCCTCAGTAATTTGCAAGCTTTAATTCCCTGCATTTTCATCATTTTTATGCTTTACTCTTTTTGGTATCTGACTGTGCTATCTCTCTGTTGTCTCTGCAGATTTGATCTCCTATTTATGGAGCTTCGATTGCCTCGCTCTGGTAGCAGTTTCTCCCCTCTTTTTTTGTCCCACTGGGTTAATGCTCGGTTGGTAGCATCTCTTCTTCCTCTCTTCTTTTGGGTTGTCCTTTGTTTTTGGCCGTTGGCTTTTTGTACTTGGGGGGCGTTATGTTGATTACCTTAGTGGTTTATGTTATATTTGACGTTGTGATGCGTCTTTAGCCTTCTTTTGTGGCTTTGTTTGTGTTTGGCCTTTATTGGTCGTTGCTATGGACTTATGCTGCAGCTGGTTTGTTTCGTTTTCTTAACGGCTCGTTTTATAGCATGGTTCTTAATATTCTTTATTTCGTTATCGTGGCTATTCTAAGCCTTCGATGACTGGTTGTGAGCGGAGCATCTCCGTTGTTGGGTGGTTGTGAAGTGTGTTTTTGTTTTCAGCTTAGCCTGGTTTGGTCTCGTTGCTATCTTCAGTGTTTTTGCTTTGCTGGAGTTGGGGAAGCATTGAAGTGGTGTGGTCTTGCCCTTGTCAGCTTGCTTGGTTGGTCTTGGTATTGGTCCACTCTCAATGCAGGTTTCCTTCCAGCAATTTTCGATTCACATTTGCCTTTTGGTAGCCATTAGCTCCATTCCGGTGGTGCCCGGTCCTGGCTTCTTCTCCAGCTGATGGACTTGCTCCGTTCCACTGACTGGGGTGGTTGCTCGGGCTCCTCGCGTCAGCAGAGTCCAGCTTCTGCGCGGCTGTGATTGAGGCCTTCAGTCTTTCTCGCCCCTGCCTGTAGTTTTATTCTATTTGTATTGTATTCTTAGCATATTTGATTGTATCTCTGCGATGCTTCTCGGTGTTTTACCACTTGTAAAACAGCTCTCTGTACTGTTATTTTGGAGCTAATATATGCATTTTTGGTGTGGCTGGAGTCGACAGACTCTATCCGTTTTCATCAAAAAAAATATTGAAAAAATACCTTAGTAATTATTATTATTGTAAAAAGTTACAATTGTTGTTAATAGAAAATTAAAGTTTGATTTTTATTTTTTGACTGGCAAAAGGAAGAGAAGCCATACCTCATATTAGCATATATTATATAACAGAATTTAGTACTAATACAAATTACAAAAGGAGAGAATTCAAAAAACACGGTAAGCTTGGGGATGATCTAGAGTTTGAGATAGCCTAGGATTAGATTGAAGAGAGAGCAACGGACTACTGTGGTGCACCTCAACTTAACCTAAACCTAGGATCTCATCGCCCTAAACTCCCTAGTGAGCTTCCACTGCCACAAAATTGAGTCTCTCTCAATCATATTAAGTTTGAGTTAGCTTACAAGAAATTTAAAGTTTACAATTGATCTTCAATCTTCGGGAGTTAGTGAGATTTGGTCTTCATACTCAGAGAGTTCTTGAGATGTCATCATTCCTCGTAGTTTTTGAGATTTCGTTCTCATTCTTCGCAAGTGTTGTTACCACTTGAGCCTTCTTGTATTCTGAGTCCTTATTTCCGCTTTCATCCATTCTTCTGAGCACACTAACATTTGCAAAGTCACCGGCGTCGAACGATTCTTTTTCTCGTTCACGCCACCAATAGAAAAAAAAACACTTCCCAATACGACGATGAACAACGCGCGCAGAGGGGGGGATAAGATATGAACCTTCGTTATTTTTCCACCATGTTATTTTAATTTATTTGGCGCATTTGTCTTAGGTTTTTAGAATTAATAAGACTCCATACAAATGATGTTGATGAAGATGTCATTGTATTTGAGCACTATATGCAAATTTTATATCATAAGAGCATCCACAGCGGTTTGCTAAATTTCTCATTTTGCCATTTTTTTAGAAAACGAGCGCTGCAACGGTTTGCTAAATTTCTCATATTTGCCATTTTTTAGCAAACGTATCAAGTCTGTTTCTCAAATATGAGAAACGATTTGAGAATTCTCAAATTATAGAGGACGGGGAATGATTTCCCGTCTCACAAAATTTAATATAGTTTATTGTATACAGACGGGGAATGATATCCCGTCTGTAATATTTTATTATTATTTTTTTTTTTAGAAAAGGGTCAGACGGGAAATGATATCCCGTCTGTAATATTTTAATTTTTTTTTTTTAGAAAAGGGTCAGACGGGGAATGATATCCCGTCTGTGCACCCGAAAAAGGAAAAAAAAAAATAGGTAAAGGGTCAAACGGGGAATGTTTCCCCGTTTGTGCCAATGTAGTCAAATAGTCAACTAGGGTTAGGTATTTAATTGGTAGGTTAGGTATAATAATTAGGTTTAGTTATAAGTTTAATTAAGTTTAGTTATTATTATATTATTTAATTTAGATAGTTAATTAGGTTTAATAGTTAATAAGTAATTAATTTCTAAAAGTTGACAAACGGTACATCATATACCGTTTCACGCTTTTTTTTTAAATAAAAAAAGAGAGACAGGATATCATATCCCGTCTCTCGTGCAAATGAGAAAAATATAGCAAATGACCACTGCAGCATTCCTCTCTATTTGCTATTACTGTAGATGCAGATTATAGCAAATGAGAAACAACCATTGTGGATGCTCTAAGTATCATATAAAATATCTAATATTGACTCAACTGTTAATACATATTCATCATAGTCATAATTTAATTATTCAACCATATTATAACAAAACAATCAAACTCTTCGCACCATCTAACGAGGATTCATTACACTTGCAACACAATATAACATAGAAAGATGATGAATATATTTCATGAATTTTGTGTACGCGAAAATAACAATTGTGCTAATCAAAGGGTCAAATTTATTTTTTTGGAAAGTTTGCATCATACTAACTATAGTAAATAAAGCACAACTAGAAGTGGACTCATAAAAACTTGAAAATTGAAGAGTTGCATCTTGAAAAGGTTTCAAAATGTTTAACAAACTTTCGACATAATTGCAATAAGCTTGATTCATGCAAATGCTTTCCATGTGTTTTGCAATACAAAAAAATGTATAACAACTTTGTATAAACTAACAATTGTAATCAATTTGTATGTAATATTCGATCTAGTTTTAAGATCTTTAGAAGATTTTCTAAATTTTATTCCTCTAAAACCACACCATTGTTGGATTTCTTGAAGATTATGATCACTCAAATCAATAATATGCACACCATCTTTTATTGCATTAACATATGATTCGGCTATCTTCAAAGCATATTGCAAACACAAGTTGATGATATCACATGCACATTTAATATGAAATATTTCAGGCAATGGAGGCATAAACACATCAATCAATGAAGGAACCCTTTTTTAGTATTGGTGGCATTATCAAGGCTAAATTTAAATAATTTTTTCTTCAATACCAAAAATATTACATGCTTCACTAATTTGAGATGGCTACACCATTATGAAGATACATCAAATAACCAAATTGTATGGTCCCTTTTTAAAGGATCCAATGACAAGTAATGCACATAACGGGAAAACCATTACAACTTTTCATGATACAATCGGATTTAACAATGTTTCTAGGAATTCTTTTACAATGAGGGGTTTAGAGTGAGTTGGTTAAACATTTCTAGGTTTTTACTTTCGGAATTAGTAAATAGTAACTCATTCTTAATAACAAGATTAACCATTTTCCTACGTACAATTTCATGATCATAACTAAAATTATCTACTAGACCGATCTTGGGGTTTCTTTTTTGTTTGGTAAGATCATGGTGTTTCCTTTTGTTTACTATTCAAGTGGAGCTTAGGTGTACCTGTCCCACTGCCCACTTTCAATTTGTGAGCCAATTGATACTTGTTACATACCATATTTTCCTCTTTCAGATTGGACGCAAATAAAAAAAATGTAAAAAATTGGTGTACATCCAAAGTTTTCTCTAAATTTTCAGGAAGCAGATGGGGTCTCGGTATTTTGTGTTTCGGTATTGTCTAAATGAATTTCATTATTGTGGTGAAGGCAAGGAAAATCAAAATCGGGAATGTTTGTGATATTCAACTCTCTAACCTTATCAGTATCTAAATGTGTAACATAAACATGGTGAGAAACATTGGTATACTCTTGTGCGCTTTGACTACGTGATGATGCCATAATTGTATGCAAAATATAAAATTAATATTAAAAAAGTAACAAATTAACAACAAACAAATATTGAATTATAAAAAAGATACCGCACTAGAAGATTCTCAAAGTTGTGTTGTGAATACTTCTTGAATGTTGATTGATTCCAAAAGAACTTCAAAATTGCACTTCTTCATTTCTTCAAACTTTGAGATTCCACAAATTGCAAGAATAAATTAAGAGAGCTAAGAGAATTGTTTGGAATAAATTGAGAGGGTTAAGAGAATTGCTTGGAAGTTTTTTTTGTGAAGAAAATGGTTTGGAAGGCTTCTCTAGTTATAGAATTTTATATTTTTGGTGTATTCAAATTTACCCCCACATAGCCGTTTATAGCCATAGGAAGGGTAAACCGACATTTATTTACCCTAAATATTATTATTTTATTTTAAAGAAGTATATGGACCGCCCGGTTACGGGCCGGGCCGGTCCGATTCACGACCCGGCGGGTCCCGGGCCTTAGCGGTCTGGATCCAACCAGGCTACAGTACAAAAAAGCAAGGGCCGGCCCGGGACCAGACCACTACAGTAGTGTTCTGGTCAGAGCTACAAAACGAGCCAGTCCGGTCCTGTTCGGCCTAAAACCGGCCCGTTTTGGGCCGAACTAGCCTGAAACCGGCCCGTTTTGCATCCGTATGTGGTGGTGTTTTGTGGTAACAGTAGTAGTTTGTTGCAATAGAGTTTAGTAGCTATTGAGTGGTATACTATGTGATAGATGGTTTCTAGCAACTCTCGTTTTCTAGTTATTTTCTGATTTCCCACTAATTACATACATTTTTCGTTTATTTTTTCCTAATATTTTGTATATTGTAAAACAGTAATATTTTCAAAATAGCTTGCTGCATTTCACAGATCCACTTTTTAGAACCATGGTTTCAATCAATTCTTAAAGCCTACTTCAACCTATGTAATTTATGTGGTCCATATACTTTTGCTTACTGGTACAGCTTATATTAGATGACACTAGAGAATTTGACCACAGTCCCTACTGCTTCGGATTACTACCACTCTAGCAATTGTTGTCATCGTGTTCACTCTAGCAAGAAAGAGAAAACAGGAGATACTCAAATTGTAGTGTGTTTAAAGTCCGGATTTAACTTACGATAGCAGGTCAGGACCTTATGTGTGATGATGGCAACTAAAAGAACAACGTCGATTGGTTTCAGTGAATTTTTCATGTCAACCTTTTCTCCTTTCCTCCCTCAACTTTCTTTTTGTTTTCTTTAAAATTAAGTGAGAACTGCTTAATGCGAAGGATGAAGCGGTCTAGGTCCCTCCCTTTGCCTAGTGGCTATCAAGACCACTTTCAAAAACATTGTACATTTCGTATTTTCTTTGTATCAGGAATAGGGTGTTTAAACATGTGATAATGTGATGAATGAAAGGTTACCTAACTCATCTTTAGAATACAAGTGTTTTCACACTACAAGCCAACCAAACCGTGTTATGTCCATCATGAAAAGCTTTTAGGCAGACACGACATGGACAGCATACATTTAGAAATTAGAACCATGGATTACAATGATGAGGATTTACTTTGCAACCACCTGTTATTGCTCATTATTCATCTACTGTTCACCCTAAAGGAGGGGGAATTTTATCTGTAAACCCCCTGCTAATTTAATAAGTAGAACTCCGCCATCAATTAATATATAGGATGATGTTAAATAATACACTAACAAATAGCCGCTCCAAACCTTCAAGGGATTAGAAAACAAATTAATACAGTAATGATAAAGAACAACAATGACCATGGGTATGAAACAAAATCAAGGCATTACCAACTTAATCATAAACAGTTATGGGTTTCATTCAAAATAAATACAAAAATTAAAAAAAATATAACCATAATAATAAAGAATCTATACCTTTTTCTCAAGAGTTTTATCTTCGTCCAACTCAAAGATTGTAAAATCTGTATCATGGGAATGGCATCGGATGTTTAAATAAGATTGCACACCAATCATTACTCTCTCAAACTCATCTGGAACTTGCTGTAAAGAGGTATACTGGTTATTTACAGGACTCCAGTAAAAATATAAACTATAAATAACAGAGTTATCTTACAAAACAATCTGCTGTTTTCCAATCAAATGGAAAGTAAGAACAAATTACTGGTTTCAATAGTGCCTTCATCCAAACCTTTATTAATTGTGCATAAAGAGCTACATACATTTCTAATTGTGATAATAATTTGTTTTTTTAGTTCCTTTTTTGTTTAGGACAAATTTCAGAAACTTCATTAAACTACTTTTTCAGTTCATATGCATGTTTTGCTCACATTATTAATACAGTGTAATAAAAATTCCCAACAAAAAAAAACATGGTAGCATTGCACTAATAAGCAGATATTGAGGTCCTGAGTTCAGAAAATACCTCTTTCAGAGCATCCACAGTCGTTAGCTATATTCCCATTTTAGCCATTTTATAGCAAAGAAGTCGCTGCAGTTGTTTGCTATTTGGCCATTTTTTTCATTTTTGCTACAGTAGATTGCTATAATTGAGAACGGATTTTGCTATATTTGAGAACGGATTTGGCAATATGCATATTATAGGCGTCCCTAACATTTTATTATTTTTTTAAACCATCGGGCGAAACAAAATGTTTCGTCCGAGCAAATTAGGAGTTTTTTTTTAAATCACTGGGGGAAAAAAAATTAGCCGGACGAAACATGATGTTTTGTCCAAGTTGCTTTTTGTAAAAAAAAAATGTATGGGCATGGATTCTATGGGCTGATTGTATATTTGTATAGAATTTTGTATGGATCATTCTTTTGTACGGTCAGATTCTATGTGCTTGGATTCTATGGGCATGGATTGTATAGGATTTTGTATGGATTCCAACCCAAAAAAAAATACTTCAAATAAAATTATTTTACAGACGAAACATCTTGCTTCATCCGTATAATTTTGGCTTTTTTGTTTGGGACAAAACATCTTGTTTTGTCTATACAAAAAATAATAATAATAAATTATTATAATATACAAAAATATTTTAAAAAATTAAGATATTTTAGCCTCATCCGTTAAATTTTCAAAGAACAAAAACTATAAAACTGGCATTTTGCTTAAATTGTGCCTTAAAGCTGAGTGCAATTCCCTGTATGCACCATATCATCTTCCATGCTCGAACCTTAGTTGGTCTTGGATATAGGGAAAAATAGATAATGCCTTGCTCAAAATCTGCTTCGTACGACTTGTACTCACAACAATAATTATATAATACTAGGTTATCTCCTAAAAGTAATAGCTTTTACAGTCTGTAAATATAAATCAGTGATGTGCGTCTATTATAATGCATTCAGGAGAATATCAAAGAATAACGTTATGGAACCTCATTATGCTGACTTAGAAATTTTCAACAAAATAACGCTAAACTACATAATGTTTTATTATGCACTTAGAAATAAAAATCACAGCTTAGAGAATAAGATAAAGTTGCTGTTGCAATAGCATAACAGTCTTACCTCAATCAGTTCTGCACCTCCCCATGGAAGGGAGGACATGATACATGTAACATAGAAGTCAGCACGCGGCTGTCGAGAAGGGTTCCCAGCATCATCAGCCGCAGAAGATAACAGAGTTTCAAAAATTCCAACTAAAGAACTTGGCATTATAACATTGCTGCACATCTACACCACAAAGAAAGGAATTAATTGATTCAAAAACCATTCGCTGACCTTTCAAATAACTGAGGGAAAGTTGCAAATAATTCTTGAGAAAAAATTAAGGGCATAAAGCATTCTTTAGCATGAAAAAGTCTTCCCGTCATAAATCATATATTGTATGTATCATTCATTTTTTGCTTATCCATCTAAACAAACCTTTTAAATTTGTAACCCCATTTTATTAACAGTTAGAAATAAAATAGATACCAAACACCTACAACAACTTCGAAGTTTTGGTCTATTTGTAGGAACTTTCTAACCTTTTAAATTTGTAACCATTTTATTAACAGTTAGAAATAAAATAGATACCAAACACCTACAACAACATCGAAGTTTTGGTCTATTTGTAGGAACTTTCACATGGTATCAAAGTAACACAATAACCCATATTCGAATCCCTCCGGTTGTGCTTAAAACACGGATTAGAAAGAAAAAAAATACCACTGCAAACAGTCCAGGTATTGGCATTGGCCCTCAGTATTGGCCCTTAGCCTGTAGGGGTGTGTTAGAATTAATTATAATACAACACCCTTATTGGTCTATTGGTAGGGTCTTTCACATTAACTATATCTCAATTATTTTACGAAGCCTTGTGCTCACACAGAACCCATTACATAATCTCAAACGCTAATTAAAGATTTCTCCCAACCTCAGCATTACCTCCATTTAAAAAGGATTATGACAACAAGTACAAGAGGCCTTGCACTTAATCATATATTCATATAAAACTAAAATTTATGTCAGTAGATTAAATTGAGTTTCAGTGTCTCTAAGTATGCATGTGCGTATAAGCATATGGGAGAAGTTCCATCGCAACTAGTTCCCAAATTAAGCTTCACGACCCACACCATCAATCTTAATCTACTTGCCTAAATTGGTCTACAATCGAGAAATCAAGCGGTATTAATAGTATAAAATATAAACCTTACTTTTCCTTCCCTCAAGTGGTTAGATAAAATTAGACAGGATAAAATGGATGCTGCGACGTAAGTGGTATTTGATGCATGTGCATGTATAGTGGAACAAATTCCTAAACTGAGTAAGCATCATGACCCACAACGATCATAATCTATATGGTTAAACTGTTCTATAATGGAGAAATCAAATGGAATTAGTAGCATAAAATTAAATCCTATTTTCACATCCACTAAATGGTTAAAAAAATATGTAACTCCAGGTATAATGAGCTCCCTGTTATATGAACAAATCAAATTATACCACCTCATTTCTCCTCTTTAGACTAATATGGGCTTAGAATCAAGCATGCAATTAAATATACACATTATGGATCTTCCACAAATGCATGCCGCATCATGATTAGTTTATGTACATACTTATGAACATAAATCTGAGCGTGTAAGTAAATGTGTGAAAGCATGAGTATGAATGAATAACATAAAGTGTGTGTCTGTGTTTGTGTTGTGTTTTGTGCATGGATTTGTAATTGCATAACTAATTATTAGTGGAAGACTAGTAATGCTTCAAGTTAGAAATTAATAACTAGGAAACATTTCTACCATGACGTGAAATTATTACTACAGGATATGCCAATTCAATTTCTGATTTTGTCAAATACTCAATGCAACTAGCTGAACAAGATTAATGTGGAGAAGGGATAATCATTTACAAGCACGCAAAATAATGCTTGGAAACTTACAAGCACTGTAAGAAACCGCAATAATAGGCGAATCCTGACACAATTTCCTGAATTTAGAGCATCCTGAAAATGTCGACAGGGCAATGAGTTGATCGATATTATAGATAAAATAATTTAAAGCAATATTTAAAAAATAAAAATAAAATAAATTCCAAGCAGAATAATATTTTAGCCAGCTCTCATTATCATGTAAACTTCTAGAATCAATACCAGACCGTATTAAATCCAATATTTTAAGGTGGGGAAATCCCTCCGACCAAGAGCATTTGATAGGATATAAAAGGCTAGAGCAGATTTAAAGTCCATAAAATTTATCAGCCATGTATAAAAAATGAGAGTAGTATTTCGAAATATCATACTCAGCTGATAATGTTTTGCTAATACAAGCATAAAATATCATTACACTTGATGAAATAACAGGAACGGCAAAATGAATGAACATCAATAACCAAATGTCATGCCTGGAACTTCGAATGAGTAGTATCTACAACTTGTTCAGCAAAACTCTCGAAATCCAAATTAATTAAACCAACCTGTAGATATTAAAGAAAATATATAAGCAACAAAGACATGAACATCATAAAGTAAGTTAATTTTGAGAGACCAAACATATAATATCCACTTTGGATTTTTACAATTCCCCAATAGACTAGAAGTAGAGCTAAACGCCAAGATCAGCTCTGATGAAAGGTGTATATAAGAATTAGAAACACAAAGCAATTAAAAATGCACATGAATAGTTGTGATATTTATTACTTTGCATCAATATTTGGACTACGGGTTAAACCAGCAGATATATATACACAACAACAACAACAACCAAACCTTCATCCCAAATTTTGGGATCGGCTACATGAATCTTTCTCCATTCAACTCTATTAAAGGCCACCTCCTTCATCAAAGTAACACTTTGCAAATCCGTAATAATAGCTTCAACCCAAGTTCATTTACGTCTACCTCTACCCCTTTTTGCTCCCCTAGCTTCCTCCTAACTGGGGCAGATGTTGGTCTTCATTGTATGTATCCAAACAACCACAATCAGTTCTCACATTTTATCTTCGATTAAGGGAGCCTCTACTTTCTGTTGTATGCAATCATTCTTATTTTAACTTTGTGTGTTTCCACTCATTCACCTTAGCATCCTCATTTTAGCTACAATAAAGCAAAGCTATTTGTATAGATATCCTTTAAAAATTTCATCAATCTCAAAGGTAGCCTCCGATTACAGAGTACTCCCAATGTATTTCTCCATTTTCACCAGCCCGCTTTAATTTTATCCCAATCATCCTCCTCGATTTCCGCATCTTGGTGAATGATGTTGATCAATCCTAAACAACGAAGCGCGTATGTAATTTTTGGTCCTTAATACAAACTACACTTGGAGTACATAAGTCATTTCTACCACAATCCTAGACTTGCAAATGGAGTTGCACACTTGGAGTGCCATGCTATCATTTCTCAATATCAATATCGACGATCCAAAATGAAAATCCATACCGTTGGATATGATCTACAATTCTACATTATGAAAAATATGTATAAAAAATTTAAATGAATTCGACGAATTTTAACATTATATTTTTTAACCACAAAAATCGACGTTTAAAAAGAGTAAAGAATTACGTTTCTTTTATTGCATGATGAGTGGTTAAAAATAGTCAAAATTTTCTGAGATTTTCCACAAATATACTTATTAATTATGATGAGGATAACGTCCAACAGTGTGGAATTTTATTTTGGATAGTCGGGATATGAATTTTGAGTTGTCTCCCTAGTTACGTTGGCTAGTGTGTGACGCACTAGCCCCTTTATTAGGTGATAACTCCATTGGTGAGAACCATGTAGGAACTCTATGTTGAATCATTACTTGAACAATCTAAACTGTTCATCTTGATATGCATGACTACATTAGTCTATGGATATGAGATCAAGTGATCGATAATTGTTTGCCAAGATCAAGTGATTTGATAATTGTTTGCCATGTGATAAAGCATTACGAATTGTACAGCTGCATATTGTTATTTTGTAATCACAAAATACTCAAACAACTGGATTTCAAATGGACTGATTTACATTTTTTGACTAATTCAATAATGTAGATCAATATAAGATGTTCGGATCATCCATGGGTAGCTAAACATGAACTTCCCCCAAAGATTATTGTAAGAACGATTCTCACCAGATTGATTCCCTAGGACCCTACATATATAAAGAAAGAAGATATTGGGGGTCCTACGGCATAGGAGAAAATTTCCTCTTATAGCATGCTAAAACCCAATCTCGTGAATCAATATTCACGATCAACATCGTTCAAGTTGATCTTCGTACCACAAAACACGGAGTGAAGTAAAATAACAAAATTTAAACATGTTTTGCCCAAAAGACATCATGAGGCTGCAAAACTAACGGTTTTTCAACAATAGAACAATTGCAACCACTTGGGCAAAACAAATCCAACATTGATAATATTTCATCGTATGTTATATGGCATATTGAGCACTTTAAACGGTGTGAATCATGCATTTGGGAGGAGAGTAGGATTTTTATGGTGCCGAGGAAAAAAAATCTATGGCACCTTTCCGCCCGTTTTCTCACATATATGAATATATTTATAAGGGGATGATCGAGTAAGGGGGTGTTTGGTTGGTTGTAAAATATTTCCAAACTTGGAAGATTACTGTAGAGGAGAAAAAAAACTGTGGAAATGATTTCTAAAAAAGTGGTATGGTTGAATGTAGCTGGAATAGTTTTCCAGGAAAGATTTAAGTTTGTTTGAGTTGTAAGAATACTGTAGCGAAAATAATTTAAAATGCTTTTTAACTTTTGGTTTTATTTAATAGTAATCTCAATTAATTAGGGTTTAAACTAATTAAACTAAATTGATCATAATTAAATTAAACCAAAAAAAAACTAAAGCAAAAACAAACGAAAATAAAAAAACTGAAGCCTAAAAAAAAACGAGACTAAAAAAACTAATTGATACTAATCTAAACTTAATCTAATTTAATCAAAATTTAATATAATTTAATTTAATCTAATCTAATCTAATCTTAAGCTAATCTTAAATTAATCTTAATCTAATACTAATTAAATCTTAAATAATTAATTAGGGATTAATCTTAATTAAATCTTAATCTAATATAATCTAATCCCTAATCTAATCTTAATTAAAACATAACCTAATCCTAATTATTGGATTAACAGTGCGGAGAGAAGTGCGGAGAGAGGGAGCAAAAAGGCTCAGAAAGTATGTGGGACTTTTAGTCCCACATCGCCCATGGAGAGAGAGAATTGTTTAAATACCATTTTGTTTGAATACCATTTTGTTGATTTCACAAATGACAAAAGCCACTTCAGAAGTGGAAAGAGAAACAGTGAGAGGAATAAAATATTAAAATATTGGTGAAGTGTTGTGCAAGCGTTTTCGGAGCAAAAAAGTACAGAAGTGAAATTGCCTACAAGACAAAATTTGCGCAATACTGTAGCTACAGTGCGAAAGTGAAATCCAGTAAATTCACGCCAACCAAACCACATGAACAGTGCTTTTCCATCCGATTTTTTTCCACCAGTCAACTTCATGCCAACCAAACAACCCCTAAGTGAAAGTGAAATAAGTGAAAACTTGTTTCACATGTTTCCTCCTTTCAAATACATGATCCACACCGTTCAAAGTGATCAACATATCATAAAGCATAGAAGCATAAAATATCATGAAGTTTGAACATTATTTATTCATGCAACAAGTGGTTGCAAAACGAATGGTTTTTCAGTAGTAAAACAAATGGAACCCCTTAATGGATGAAAAAAACATGTCCAAACTTTGATATTCCATCCTATGTTTTAAGACATGTAGATCACTTTGGACAGTGTGAATCTTGTATTTGAGAAGTGGGGATGGGTGACACAAGATATCACCTATTACACTTATTAAATGTCACTTACCAGATCATTACCCACACATATGTATACACACATACATATCAACCATTATTACTTCATCATATTCTTTGACCTACCAGATCTAAAATATTGGGGTATTTATTGGGTCCAAGCTTTTCTTGCATTCCTATTTGATGTGGAATCATTGAAGTGGGTAAAAGTTCCATTAGGGAATGCCATATATTTTACCACCGAATTAAATGTGGCACAAGGTAACATACATGACGTTTCCACTTATGACACTAAAAATGACAACAAAACCATTTATTCCAATGCATGCAATCGTAAAAAAGATAACTTCCTAATTGGAAGCCAGTTAGAAGTAAAACTATATATGTTCCATGAACTGCAAACGAGTTAAGAGCAAAAATCAAAAAAAAAACACCATACCACTACTCCATAGAAAGGAATCTTGTGTGGCAACTGTTCAGCACATTGAAGAAGGAGCTGTATAAAAATAAGTACTCGAGTTAGTCCACTTTCACATATTGACAAATTTCAAGTTTAAAAAGACAAACAATAAGCTTCTACGTGAAGAAGTGATCTTCCGAATACCAAATGGTTGTCCATGACTACAAATTAATATATAGTTTCGCGAGTCTATAATTATTAGATAAAAATCCACGTTATGGCAACATAAATATAAAAATTAATAACCCGTGGATTTGTGAGGTAGCATAACAATCACCAAGTGAAACTGAACATCAGCAAATAGCCCTGACATCCAACTTTTAAGATGAAAACAATAAAATTAAATTAAATTAAAACTGCTTACATTTTCTCGTGTATTTAAGAGTTGCCCAAATATTGCCAGTATCTTTGTACTTCTAACTTTATCATTAGACTAACAAAATAAGCATCTTCAGCAACAAAAAGAACCATATTTTCCGAGAATGGTCAACCCTACGAATTCTAAAAGAAAAGCTACGGCTATCAAGATCCAATTTTTGACATAAGACTACAGGATCTACAGAAAAAGAAAACACATATTAACACAAATCGAACAAACTTAATCGAAAAATTAGGCATCACCTCGAATATATCATCCTTGGAATTCTCCCATTCGCGCATGAGCGAGCTATGGCACGCATCCTAAAGCGTCACCGAGACAGCGGAATTAGGGTTTGCGACAAAACTCAACTCGAAAAGAACGAAAAAGTGAACACTAGGGTTTGCGAAATGAGCGAAGGATTCTTACGATGTGCTCCTTGAAGTCGGCGGAACCACCATATTCGGGACACCTGTCTCCGATTCGAAGGAGGAGGGTTCGCCAACTGCTGCTACTATTGGTGCTCATGGCTTGGGACGATTTTTTAGGAGAGGCGGATCCAGGAGGAAGGATGATGAGGTTTTGAAGAGGTTTTGGGGGGGGGGTGTAAAATACAGGGATGTGTTCCCTAAATAAGCCCAATTTTCAAAATAAATCTCAGTAGCCGCCCTTCCCTTAAATAATTCAACTAGTATTATAGAAAATGGGAAGGGGGAATGAAAAGGACCCCAAAAAAAAATCGTACTATACACGTGCATTGCACGTGGGGAAAATGGGGAGGATGAATGAAAAGGACAAAAAAAATAAATCTAGTATTATACACGTGCACGCACATGGGGAAAATGGGGGGAGAGAATGAAAAGGACAACAAAAAAAAATATCTACCAACACGTGCACTGCACGTGTTGACAAAATGACACACATTTACAAATGACACTAAGCCCTTCTCCCATTATAATACTAGAGACTAGAGATGTATGGCTTTTTTTATCACGTCAGATTAAACTACATTTCGCAACAGCGGTCACAGTCTATACTAAACCGCATGTACGATCTGCAGCTTATCTGCGGTTTCTATTATTTCGTTGTCGTCTATTATTTCGTTGCTGGTATAGGAAACTAAGGTAATAATTCGTTTAGTTCGCCGCAGTTATCAATAACGATTATGTATGTGCAAAAATTAAAAAAAGTTTTTCGCAATTACTAACCCACCTTAATGTTAGAATTTTCTGGTGAGTTTTGCAACACGGTCACTACAAACCACCAAGTAAAATAATAGATTAAACCAAACACACCAAAGCATACAATTTTATCTCGAACCCTAATCCGGGGAGAAATAACCGAGATGATATTGAACTAAATAAAAATATAAGAGTTACAACCACTCTCACCACGATCCTATCTATCTCTTAAGTCTGACCATAAGATACTTGTTGTTTACAATGGAAAATTCTACAATGAAGTACTTCTCTTGCCTCTCAAATGAGGCTGTTACAATGTATATATAGAGATCTAGGGAAATCCTATGATGTGTTCTTGATATAATAACCGCCCAATGTATCCTTAAAAGATAAGATAATCATACAATGAGAGCTGTACGATCTAACTTGGAGGAGAAATTGGGCTTGAAACGGATCCCCAAGGCCCGATCTTGCTGCTGCTGCCAGATTACTTGTGGTCCTGTTTTGATCCCGACCAAAATAGAAAGCATAAGCAGTAGATGACTTTATGCATCTTTGTCACGCCCCGCTTCCCAAGATACGGAATATGAGTATGTAACGTAGGCCCAGTGAATGATGTAAACACCATCCATAAGTTGTACCAGACAAACTCAACAATATGCAACAACAAACACAACCACGTAGGAAGAATATAATCACATGAATCAAGATAACTTCAATAAATAATGAAATAATCCAACAATAATAATATCCAACACAAGAAACCCAACATCTGGGAAAAACAAACTCCAGGAACAAAAGCCCAAAACAAATTACAAGTCATAACAATGTTCAAAACAATAAACTAGCAAGAAAGTAAATTAAGCAGCGAAAATAAGCTCCGTCTTTAGAATCGTTGCTCACCAATTCCTTCTGGTATAGCTCCTTCAGTACATGTAAACACTTGATCTAAAAAGAAAGAAAAGAGTGTCCTTAAAGCAAGTCGTGGACAACAAGTAGAGGAAAATAAAGGATAAAGGAAACATGTTTATCAAAGGAAAAGGACATGATCAAAGTCAAATAGCAAAGCAAAGAGCAGGCAATAGTATCAAAGGTCAATGTTTAAACGATTATATACAGGATCAAGCATGAGATGATAAATGCAGGTTATTAATCATTTTATTAGCATATATAGTGCACGCACTACTGCATCCCATACTACAGGTTCGGTGCAAACACAAAGTGTACGCTTTAGACTGATGGTGAATTCACGGTTCGTGTACTGGGCTCAGTAATCAGTATTTAATGTTCAGTGTCAGTGGTTATCAGGCAAGGTTTTATGGCCATACAGTACTGGTCAGTACAGTAGGGTCCGACCGAGTACAATCTCCGATTGTTCACTACCAAGTCATCCCATATTACCTCGGCTTGTTATCATTTTATTTAATCCTATGTGAGCATGCAAGAAGGTGTCAATATTGTATGATACTAAGTATGACTAATTCTATACGTTACAGACAAAGCAAGAAGCAACAAATCAATTACACACAATTTACAAATCTCGACAGCATGACCTTGTTGTACTAAAACATAGATTACGGTCGAAAGTTCTAGAAACCAGACCTCCACACGGTTCTAGAGAATATATATAAGGCACATAAAAGATATAGAAACTAGGGTGACAACTATATTCTATTCAGATTTTATGTTCAGGCAGCATGATGTAATCTATGTTCACCTATTTGTTGCAGTTCAGAAAACACATCAAATGAATCCATAAAAATTCTGAGTCATTCCTACACATGTTTAGGTTCAGCCTAATTTATTTCAGATTTTTATTTTACTGTTAGCATGGTCAATAAATTATAGAACAGAAAGATACGCATGCATTTGTGAATCCAAAAGTTCTGATACAGCTGTACTAAAATGATGCTATCTAACAAACCACGCGTCGGAATTCAAATCCGCAAAAAGGATAGTAAACTAGACATCTGTGGCTAAATTTTATGTTTAGAAAGTTATTTCAAAATATGACAGCAACATGATTGAAAATCTGATTCAAAATGGAACACACAACAATCCAGAATTTATTTTAACATGAATAGGAAACGATTTAAGCATACAATCATATTTTTCATGCAAATTAATGATTCAAGTGTCAATAGATGTTTAACATGAAAAATCTCAGTTCTTAGATGTAATATCACAGCCATGGTAATCAATCAAACTCAGTCTAATAGGTTTAGTACATCAAACAAGTCTATAGCATGGATCTAGTTATTTTCATGTAATTGTGCATATGCAAGATACAACATGGACTAGGTTTTAGATCAAAGAGAGTTGCACGATGTTAAGAATATCTCGGGTTAGCTCGTGTAAACCCTCAATAGACTTGAACGGAATTGTCAATAGTAGTATGATAACGAAATGGACTGGATCTACTTGCAGAGATCAAATAAACTTGAACAAAACAAAATATTAGTTCAATGAGAGACTTTCCTGTTAAATTACAGATTCGAATAATAAAGAATAACGGGATAAGAATCTCGGGCAACGGTCCACAAGAACACGAGCGAGACACGCGGCAAAACACCAAAACGGAAACTCCAAAACAGCAACCAACAGCAAGAGCAACACACGCACACACACAGTGGATCAGGGCAAACAGCAAACGGCAAAACCGGGATCCAGTGGGCCAAAATAACAAACACCAAATGTGACCAATCACTCCCTTCGACGGAGAGAGGGAGAGATTCGGCGACACTGGGCTGGCGACGGCGCGGCACTTGCGGCGGGGCGACGACGACTGACGGCAACAACATTGCAGTCGGGAAGCGACGGCAACAGCGTGACTCTGACAACGAGGGCACGCCTCTGTTTTCACTTAAAAACAGGGAAAGACGATGACGGCGAGAACGGGGCTTGGACGGCGATGATGATTGCTAGAGGATCTGCAGTGGTTGAAGGGGGGTGCACGGCGAGGGATCACAGTGGTAATGGCGAGGACGGGGGAGTTTGATGATGGAGCAAAGGTGGTTCGGTGATGGGTTAGGGCAGTGGATGACGAAGACGAGGATGGAAAGATGGTCAGAGGGCGATGATGGGACGGTGACGAGGACGATGGGATGATGGATGATGATAACGGTGGTAGTGGCAAAGTGGCGGCAACGGGAGATGGGCAATGGGTTGGTTTTGGTCTTGGGGAAAAACAAAGAGAGAGTACGGTCGGGGAAAGAGAGAGAGAATAAATTAGGGTTATTAAATACGGTATTTATAGGAGATTAGAAACTGGGGTTTTGGGTCGTGGTTTAATGGGTTTTGGGTATCAGTTTTGGTTCCAAAAAGAGACAAATAAGCATAAAACAATGAGATGAACATAAAGTGGAACAAATCAAAATCAAAATAGGAAGAGCGAAATTTTGCGTACAAAAAATAGCAAAATCTCAACCAAAAGAGTACAGAACAACAAGAGAAAATAAAGAGCCCAAGAAAAAGCAAGAATATAATATAATAAAAGAATCTAAGTACAATAATCAAGGAAACAAATAAAAATACAATAAAATCCAAAATAGGGGTTACAAGTCCTACCTACCTTACAAGAAAAATTTCGTCCTCGAAATTCATACAAGAGGTACATAGGGCAAACCCCGAAACAAAACAAACAAAGCAAAACAAAACAAAGCACTACTCAAACAAATGAGGAAACCTCTCCCGAATGTCCTCCTCCAACTCCCAAGTCGACTCACCTAGCGAGTGAGAATTTCAAGAAACTCGAACCAACTTGATGACTCTATTCTTCAACACCTTCTCTCGACGGTCTAAGATAAAGACTGGTCGAATTTCACAGGACAAATCCGGCTTTACAGACAAGTCTAAGTAGTCAACCACATGACTGTCATCCCTGATGTATTTCCTGAGCTGAGAAACATGGAATACATCATGGACACCCGTTAAAGCTGGCGGTAGCGCAAGCCTGTAAGCTACTTTGCCCACACGTTCCATAATATCGAATGGACCGATGAACCGAGGACTCAACTTGCCCCCACTTCCAAAACGGATAGCACATTTCCAAAGCGATACCTTGAGGAACACATGCTTGCCTGCCTCAAACTCTAGCTGTCTACGACGACAGTTAGCCCATTTCTTCTGCCGATCTTGAGCAGTCTGCAAATGCTTTCTGATCTGAGCCACGGTATCAAATGTCTTCGTGATCAACTCAGGACCTAAAAGTTTTCTCTCGCCAATATCATCCTAACAGACCGGTGATCTATACTTGCGCCCATACAAAGCTTCAAATGGAGCAGCCTTGAGACTCGCCTGGTAACTGTTATTATAAGAAAACTCGGCTAAGTGAAGATGATCTTCCCACGAACCTCCAAACTGAAGAACGCAGGATCTCAACATATCTTCTAAGGTCTAAATTGTCCTTTCTGACTGCCCATCCATCTGAGGATGTAACGCTGAATTGAAGCTCAACCTAGTACCCAAGCTCTTCTGCAGACTTTCCCAGAACTGAGACCTAGATCTCGTATCTCTATCCGATACAATGCTGATAGGAACTCCATGCAAAAAAATAACCTCCTAAACATACTGCTCGGCCAAACTCTTCGTGGACTGACCCACACGGAAAGGAATGAAGTGAGCACACTTCGTTAGCTGATCCACGATTACCCAGATAGCATTATGACCTTTAGAACTCCTCGGCAAAGCTGTAATAAAGTCCATCGTGATATGCTCCCACTTCCACTCTGGAATTGGAAGAGGTTGCAAAAGTCCCGCAGTCCTCTAATGCTCTGCCTTCACTTGCTGACAGATTAGGCACTGGGTGACGAATCGAGCCACATCCCTCTTCATGTCGTGCCACCAGAAATGTTACTTCAAGTCCCTGTACATCTTGGTACCACCAAGATGAATAGAATACGAGACCGATGAGCTTCCTCCAGTGGCAACCGTCTGACTTCCCCTCTAGGTATACACAACCTAGAGCCAAAACGAAGCGACGCATCAGCATGAATGACCAAATCAGATCTCAAACCAGCTTCTACCTCACCTCGAAACTACTGCAACTGCGGGTCACCTACTTGGGCTTCCTTAATCTGCTCAATCAAAGAAGACTGCAACTGCAACATCATGAACTACCGATCTGATCCAGGGAGCAACACATCCAACTCCAGCCTCCTCATGTCCTCCACTATTTCCTTCTGCACAGTAAGGAACATAGCGGAAGGCTTCCGACTCAAAGCATCCGGCACCAAATTTACTCTGCCCAGGTGATACTGCAAATTCATGTCAAAATCTGCAATCAATTCCAACCATCTCCTCTGCCTCATGTTCAACTCCCTCTGCGTGAACACATACTTAAGGCTCTTGTGATCTGTGAATATCTCCACTCTATCCCCAAGCAAATAATGCCTCCACAACTTTAAGGCAAAAACCACGACCGCGAGCTCCAGATCATACATAGGATAGTTCTTCTCATGTGGTCTCAACTGCCTCGATGCATAAGTGACAACCCTGCCTCGCTGCATCAGTACTACTCCAAGACCTCAACCCAAAGCATCACAAAAGATCACAAAACCACCTGAATTGTCGGGTATAGTCAGCACCGGCGCTAACGTCAACCGATGCTTCAACTTGGCGAAAGCTTCATCACAAGCTTCATCCCAGAAAAACTTCTGCTCTTTCCTGGTCAAACTGGTCAGAGGTCCAGCAATCTTCAAAAAATCCTGAACGAACTTCCGATAGTAGCCAGCCAAACCAAGAAAACTCCGCACCTCAGGAACAGACTTCGGAATAGGCCAATCCTTGACCGCAGAAAATCTTCGCAGGATCCACAGAAACACCAGCACCAGAAATAATATGGCCAATACAAGCAACGTGATCCAGCTAGAACTCACACTTGTTGAGCTTCCTAAACAGCTGGTTCTCCCTCAAGGTCTGCAGAACCACCTTCAGATGCTCAGCATGATCTTCCTTGTTATGCGAGTTCACCAATATGTCGTCGATGAAGACCACGACAAACTAATCCAAGAACAGCGAAAACACCCTGTTCATCAGGCTCATGAACACTGTTGGTGCATTAGTCACTCCGAAAGGCATCACCAAGAACTCGTAATGCTCGTACCTCGTTCGGAAAGCCATTTTCGGAACATCCTCTGACTTCACTCTGACTTGATGATACCCAGAACGAAGATCCAACTTCGAGAACACCGAAGCACCTCCCAATTGGTCGAACAAATTGTCAATCCTCGGCAATGGATACCGATTCTTGACAGTGACATTGTTCAACTCCCTGTAGTCAATGCAAAGCCTGCGGCTTCCATCCTTCTTGCTGACAAACAGAACTGGGGCACCCCAAGAAGAAACACTAGGCCAGATGAAACCCTTATTAAGCAGCTCCTGAACTTGCACCTTCAGTTCTGCCAATTCAACCGGTGCCATACAATACACACTCTTGGATTTCGGCATCGTACCGAGCTGAACATCGATGCTAAACTCCACATCTCGGTCTGGCGGCAAGCCGGGCAAATCCTCGAAAACACATTAAGGAAATCCCACACAACTAAGGGTGCAACAACCCCATCAGAGCTCAACGACACAAGGGAAATAGCCTTGGGATCCATCGAGTTCTTGACACGCCCAGACGGTGTTTCACCCGCATGGAAAACAAACTCTGGTTGACCAGAATGCCTGAAAGTCACCTTCTTCTCTCGGCAATCAATCACGGTACAAGAAACACCCAACCAGTCCATGCCCAGAATGACATCGAAACCGGAATTAGGAATCACAATCAGATCAGCTTAGAACTCCACACTGCCAATCAGCAACGGACTCTGCTTGTATACCCTAGAACAGACAATGACACCTCCACCTGTGGTGATGTTCCAAGCTGCAGACATAGCATCGCTAGTCAAACCATGCTGATCAATAAACCGAGAGAAAATGAAAGAGTGGGTAGCACCAGAATCAAACAAAATATGAGCTGGAAGAGAGAAGACTAAATCACACCTAAGAGAAGTAGATCAAACAAAAGAATAAGGTGCTAGCAAGATATATACACGAGTAATTGTACAATGAAGGAAAAATAAATAACATGCAGAAAACAAAGAAAAGAAAGTACAACTACTGATGACATACCTACAACCACTCCAACAACAACCTCCGCTTCCTCAGCTGTCAGGTTATAAGCCTGACCACAACTCCCAGTCTGACCTCCTTTAGGAGTCACATGCCTCTGCTCAAAGGTCTGCCTCTACGGGGAAAGAGGTGGTCTAGCCTGATCATGAGCCAGTGCTCCCTACTGAACGGTACCTCTAGCCTGAATAGATGCCCTACTCCTGGGACAGTCCCGAATCATATGATCACTGCTGCCACAAGCAAGGCATAGTCAATTAGCTACCTTGCAGTCCCACTATGAGTGCCCAACCTTACGACCATAGCCACAAGTTTTGACATTCCTTGGAACAATAGGGGCGTACGGCTATGCCCTCATAGGAGGAGGTTGAAATGGCCTCCGAATAGGTCATCTGGTAGGCCGAGCTGCAACAGGGTGCGAAGTAGTCCATCGGGGAACACCAGATCTGCTGAGGGTCTGCTCCTAAATCCGAGCAGCATCCAGAACATTAGCATAGGCATGAAGTCGAAGAGCAGCCAATTGATCCTGGATGGGAAAACTCAAGCCCGACTGAAATCTGCTAGCCCGAGCTTCATCAGTGGCAACAAGGGCGGGAGCAGAGCGACTGAGTCGAGTAAACCCTACAGCATACTCGTCCACATAACGATTGCCCTGATGAAGACAACGCTCAAATTAATACTATCACAAGTGAAGTAGGCAACAACAAATGATATTTAAGAACATTATCTAGCTGACCTGAGTTAGGAAAACAAATTATCGCTCCATCTCTACCTTGGTGACACTAGAAAAGAACTTCGCCATGAAGCTCTCAGAAAAAGCGGCCCACTCAATGGGTCGAGCCATCTCAAATTCAACTCGCCACCAGATGTGAGCGAGATCTCCCAATTGGATGCGAACCACATCCACACGATCCGCCTCAGAAACACGAGCGGCGATCAGCAGTTGCTCCGTCCGGATAAGCCATTGCTCGGCCTCCAATGGTGACTCGGTACCCGAACACTTATCTGGGTGCAGCCTCATGAAATCCTCTACTGTACCAGGCCTATGTGGCAGAGGCCCAGGTGCAGGTCCAGCGGCAGGTCCATTGGCCACCAAAGTGACCCTCATCAGCTCATTGTGCTCCTACCGAAGAGCCATCATCTGCTGAATCGTCTGAAGAATGGAAGCATTGTCTGGTTGCTCATCCCTCAAGCAAGAAGAAGAACTCCCATGAGCCATGGCCTAAAACACGAGCAAAGATGGTTAGTACCCAGATGATATGTTGGTTATTATACATACATTCATGTGATCATCGTGGTGTACATATTACTGAGTTAACCCGGCTAGAACCAAACTCGACTAATATATCAATCAAAGCCAAACCTCATAAAGATAGTCATGTTTGATTGATATATTACTCAAACCTGGGACTCTGATACCACAGAAAACCTTGTCACGCCCCGCTTCCCAAGATACGAAATACGAGTACGTAACGTAGGCCCAGCAAAAGATGTAAATACTATCCATAAGCTGTACCAAACTAACTCAACAATATGCAACAATAAACACAACCACGCAGGAAGAATATAATCACATGAATCAAGATAACTTCAATAAATAATGAAATAATCTAACAATAATAATATCCAACACAAGAAATCCAACATCTGGGAAAAACAAACTCCGGGAACAAAAGCCCAAAACAAAGTACAAGTCATAACAATGTTCAAAACAATAAACTAGCACGAAAGTAAATTAAGCAGCGAAAATCAGCTCCATCTTTAGAATCGTTGCTCACCAATTCCTTCTGGTATAGCTCCTTCAGTACCTATAAACACTTGATCTAAAAAGAAAGAAACGAGTGTACTTAGAGTAAGTCGTGGACAGCAAGTACAGGAAAATAAAGGATAAAGGAAACATGTTTATCAAAGGAAAGGGACATGATCAAAGTCAAATAGCACAGCAAAGAGCAGGCAATAGTATCAAAGGTCTATGTTTAAATAGTTCCTTCAGTACCAATAAACACTTGATCTAAAAAGAAAGAAAAGAGTGTTCTTAGAGCAAGTCGTGGACAACAAGTAGAGGAAAATAAAGGATAAAGGAAACATGTATATCAAAGGAAAGGGACATGATCAAAGTCAAATAGCACAGCAAAGAGCATGCAATAGTATCAAAGGTCTATGTTTAAACAGTTATATACAAGATCAAGCATGAGATGATAAATATAGGTTATTAATCATTTTATCAGCCTATCTAGTGCACGGACTACTGCCACCCACACTACAGGTTCGGCGCAAATACACATTGTACGCATTAGACTGGTGGTGAATTCACAATTCGTGTACTCGGCTCAGTAATCAATATTTAATGTTCAGTTTCACTGTTTATCAGGCAAGGTTTTATGGCCATACAGTACAGGTCAGTATAGTAGGGCCTGACCGAGTACAGTCTCCGACTGTTCACTACCAAGTCATCCCAAATTACCCCGGCTTATTATCATTTTATTTCATCCTATGTGAGCATGCAAGAAGGTGTCAATGTTGTCTGATACTAAGTGTGACTAATTCTATACGTTACAGACAAAGCAAGAAGCAACAAATCAATTACATGCAATTTACAAATCATGATAGCATGACCTTGTTGTACTAAAACATGGATTACAGTCACTACGAAATAGAAAATCTAGATCCGTCAAAAGTTTTAGAAACTAGACTTCCACACGGTTCCAGCGAATATACATAAGGCACATAAAAGATATAGAAACTAGGGTGACAACTCTATTCTATTAAGATTTTATGTTTAGGTAGCATAATGTAATCTGTGTTCACCTATTTGTTTCAGTTCAGAAAACTCATCAAATAAATCTATAAAAATTCTGGGTCATTGTTACACATGTCTAGGTTCAGCCTAATTTATTTTAGATTTTTATTTTACTATTAGCATGGTCAAATAAATTGTAGAACAGCTAGATACGCATGAATTTGTGAATCTGAAAGTTCTGACACATCTGTACTAAAATAATGATATTTAACAAACCACAAGTCAAATTCAAATCCACAAAAAAGGTATTAAACTCGACATCTGAGGATAAATTTCTTGTTTAGAAAGTTATTTCAAAATATGACAGCAATATGGTTGAAAATTTGATTCAAAATGAAACACACAGCAATCCAGAATTTATTTTAACATGAATAGGCAACGATTTAAGCATACAATCATATTTTTCATGCAAATTAATGATCCAAGTGTCAATAGATGTTTAACATGCAAAATCCCAGTTCTTAGATGTAAAATTACAGGCATGGTAATCAATCAAATTCAGTCTAACAGGTTCAGTACATCAAACAAGTCTATAGCATGGATCTAGTTATTTTCATGTAATTGTGCATATGCAAGATACAACATGGACTAGGTTTTAGATCAAAGAGAGCGGCACGATGTTAAGAATATCTCGGGTTAGCTCATGTAAACCCTCAATAGACTTAACGGAATTGTCATTAGTAGTATGATAAGGAAATGGACTGGATCTACTTGCAAAGATCAAATAAACTTGAACAAAACAAAATATTAGTTCAATGAGAGACTTGCCTGTTAAATTGCAGATTCGAATAATAAAGAATAACGAGATAAGAATCCCGGACGACGATCCACAAGAACACGAGCGAGACATGCAGCAAAACACGAAACGACAACTCCAAAATAGCAACCAATAGCAAGAGCAACACACGCACACACACAGCGGATCGGGGCAAACAGCAAACACCAAGTGTGACCAATCACACTTTGTTTCCTTCCCTTCGACAGACAGAGAGAGAAAGACTCGGCGATGCTGGGTTGGCGATGGCGCGACACTTGCGACAGGGCGACGATGACTGATGATGAGAACGTTGCGGTCGGGAAGCGACGGAAACGGCGAGACTCCGATGACGAAGGCGCCCCTCTATTTTCGCTCGAGAACAGAGGAAGACGACGACGGCAAGAACGGGGCTTGGACGGCGATGAAGACTGCTAGGGGATCTGCGGTGGTTGTAGGGGGTGCACGGCGAGGGATCACTGTAATGCCCTGATTTTTCAATTTGTGAAAAATTATTTATTTTGCACGTAGTGTGCACGTGCAACATTTTTGGTAAATATTTTCTTCAAAGATGAGTAAAGATATTTTAATATGTGCTTTTAATTATTTTATACAAAAGCCTTCCTTTAATTAGACAAAAAAGCCCTTTCTTTTAAAAGCCCAAAGTTAATTTAATTTATCATTTTTATAATAATTATTTTGGCCAATAAACTAAAGCCCATGGACTATTTTTATACGACTTGTCATGTAGAATACAATTTAAAGACTATTTTATTTTTATACAAAAATTTAATGTATAATTTTTGGGCCTAGTTGCATGCACGTGCACTACACGTACACGTGCAAAATGCACTCTTCCTATGTAGGCCGGTTGTGATCTTTTGGAGGGAAACCAAAATTTGAGTGGTGATCATGGTGTGGTGGTTACTTGGTTGTGGGTAGTTAATGCAACTCCTACTTTCATCCTAGCTCTCCATCTTACAACCAACTACTTGATCCTAGCCCTCCATTCCATCAAGATTTTAGTATAAATACCCCCCCCCCATGGCTAGTTATTCTTGTGCTTATTACTTCCTACAAACCTATAGTCTAAATTATATTATCTAGTAGTGTTTTTGTGGGTTGAAAGATTGAGAGTGTGTGGGATTTTGCTTGCAACAAGGAGAAGAGGCCGGCTACCACTAGAAGGAGGAGCTCGGGTGTGCTTGGGAGGCTTGTGTGCACGTGTTCAAGGAGGAGCATTTTCGTTGCAAGGACATTTATCTAGGGATTGCTAGTGAATTTTTCTCTCCATACAAGGTGGGTAAATTTTCTATATTTCTAAATAGGGATATATGCTAGATTGGAATAGAAAAATGATGCATGAAAAAGGATAATAAGAGTACACATTTTAATTGGAAAATTGAGCTATAAATTGATTGGAATGTGGGTGTGCAATTGTATGTGATTTGATTAGTAAAAATCTAATTTTTATGTGAATTAATTATGGCCATGGATTGTTTCATTATCTACATCACAAACTATGTATACAAAAGTTAGTAGACTGTTAATGCTATTTCATGTGTTAAATAGATCTTTTGTGCTAATGTGGGAATGGATAAATTCAAATATAGATTTGTATGTTGGGTAAAAGATTAGAAACATAGAATTAAGGTGAAATTTTGTTAATAAAAAGACTAGAATGTTAATTTCTAAGAAATGTCAAAAAAAAGGGAGAAATATGGTAGTTACAATGTAGAATTCGAATTAATTGTATGAAAATGTGTTTTAATTGTTACAAAAATTATTTTGTTCATATTGGTATATAAATTATGTGAAAAATAATCAATCTGGAATTTTACAGTATTTTTTTTATAAAAGCAAAGTGAAATAAGGGCTAGTTGAACATCGAAATGTTTTAACAACAGAGACAATTGGTTTAAAAAGAATTTAAGTTGTACTGTGACAACTTGAGCACGTAGCTCAAGTGGTCAGAGAGTGCGGTTGGGTTCCCTGTGGTGGTCGGTTCGAATCCCTGTGGCACACATTTTATTTCACAAATTTTTAAAAGTATAGTAACCAGCGGCCGAGAGTATTTAACACTCTCAGCATCCCTTTATACCGCTGGCACAAATGGCCTGTTGGTCTGTGCCTTCGGTTGTGTTCTCCTTGGTGCTGGGTTCGATTCTTGGCATCGGCAGTTAGGGAAAAATATTTTTTTTGGATGTTTTTGTGAACCAAAAATTATGAAAAAAATATGGTTATTCTTCTAAAAATACATGAGACTTATTAAAAATAGTTTGGGGATTATTTACATAAAATAAAGTATGATTTGTGACTAAATGAGTAAATAGAACTATAGTTCTACATTGATATCCTTGTGAAATTATATCTTGGAAAAATGACTTGAAATGGAGGATTAGAAAATTAATTTGGCAAAAAGAAATTATATTGTGTGATGTGATGCAATTTATTCTCATTTGAGAATAGTATGGAAATTATGAAGTGTAAATGTTCACCTTTGAATGAATAATTAATGATGTGGGTTGCATGTGAAAATAATATATTTCATGAGTTACATGATGAATAGTTGATTTTCATGTATAGTTATGGACTATTTGAACAAATTAGAAATCATAATTGGAAAAGAGAAATACTTTTGAGTATGACAAATCAACAAATGAATTTATGAGTGGAAATGCTCAAATTGGAAATTGTGAATTTGAAATTGAAACAAAGGAGTAGCTAAGTCTCCCCCGGCATTTGGAAAGAAATGAAATGAAATATTGAAATGAAAAACCAAGGTTGGTTGGTCATGTGTGAATAAATGAATAAGTCCGGTTTAGTGGAGAGGCTAACTCTAGAGCTTTGATTTTGTTCATGATTTTAATAAAAATTAAGGATTAGTACATAGTGAAGACGTGGTGAAAGTAAGAGAAAAACATTGAGTATGAGGGCCATTGGATAGCGGCGAGAGCGTATCCCAGGATGTCCCATGATGATTCTGGGCGAGGATACTGCTCCAGGGTACCGTCCCGGTGGCGACGCTCGTGGGATGTTTGAAGACTACGGGTGGTGTCATGTCTATGGTAGGAGCTGAATTACCACAGGATGTCTGCATGACGAGTCATGTCAGCGATGGGATTCCCTCCAAGGCGCCTAGACATGAGTTCGTAGGTCAGAAAACATCTAAGATACTTACCGTAGTTACAGTAGTAGATTAAGTCATGACGAGGGATTGAACCCTACAAAGATGAAGAACGATTAAGGGCTTGCCCTCGGACCTATGTAGTATGGGATGCATAGAATCCGAACAAGTGCGCATTAGTGTCATATAATATAAATAAATGCATTAAGGACTAAGTGCACGATCACAACACGACATCAATAGGGTAGTCTCTTTAGTTTGATATGTGACAAGTTTGTGTTTGCTAAATATGAAAAATAAGTTATACTATTTCCAGCATAGAGAGAATGGCCGTGTATAATGATCGTCGGTTGAATAAACTGCCGTACCCACAGTCTTATATGCAGGTAAATGGCTTGATACAGATTAAAGAGGAACAAATGCTTAAAGATTATTCAATGTTGTTGTACATTCGTTTCATTATTGTAAAGTTTACTTCTGCTGTGCAGTGTAAATTGTAATGTATTCATGTAAACTCTGATGTAAAGTAAAAAGTTTAAATTTCCTTGTAAAATTGTACTAAAGGAAGTGAAAAGATCCTGTAGAACATCTCGAACTCAGTGTATTTGGGATTCGGGGCGTTACAGAGTGGTATCAGAGCCACGCTTTCCACACTTGTACAAATTTATAAGGAACGACACCCTAAAAGTGGACATTAGAGTATGTGTTTGAGTCTAGAGATTTAAATGTAAGTGACTTACATTTGTGTTGCTCTATGACTTATGCTTCTTCCTCTCTATTTCTAAGATGGCTGACCACTTTGATCCTGCTGGAGACGACGACTGGCATATCATTGAGGAAGAGTACCATCCTGGACAGGCAGATTCCGAGGACGAGTACTACCCAGGGCAAGCAGATTCTGACGGAGAAGAATGGCCTGAATCCCGAGAGATCACCCCACCTCCGGATTCATCTGATGACTCTTCTTCTGACGAAGAAGAAGAACCAATTCCAAATAGTCTTGTGACTTCTCTTCAGAGGCAGGCAGAAACACTGTGAGATAGAGTCGGATTATTGGAGGCTCAGCTGGCAAAGCGTAAGGACGACTATTCTGTTCTCAGTCATCGTATATGGGAACTCGAGAAAAGGAAGAATTTGACCGATGTGCTGAAGGATGAAGTTGATGAACTACGGGGAGAACTTTAAGAAGCGAAGAGGAACCGTAGGAGTTAGACTGTTGTAGCTTCTACTATCTTTCATTCTGATGTCAAGAAATGTTTTTCAATTCAAATGTATAAAGTTTGGAATTCAATGAAAAGCAAGTTGATTTAAAATTCATGTCTTATACTTCGAATTTAATGGACCTTTTACATCAGAATATGGAATGAAAGCTGTTGTGTTGTTCGATACTGGATCCTCCCATACTTTTGTGTCTCTTAAATTTGCTAAAGTGTTGGGAGTTGAACCGAAGATTTTTCCAGGCAAGATCTTGGCAGTAGCTACTCCATCAGGGGAAACTTTAACCACTGATCGGTATTATGCTGATTGTGAGATTGTGATTGGAGATCGAATCTTTGGCATTGATCTGATCGAGCTGACTATCTTGGGAGTCGATGTTATCATTGGCATTGATTGGATGTCAGTGTACAGTGCAAGCATCGAGTGTAAGACCAAGACGGTAACAGTGAAGGCTCCAGGTGGACTTGAAGTCACTTTCCAAGGGAAGCAGAAGTGTTCTAAGCTGGTGGCAACTATCCGCAAGGAAGAGACTCCTATGGAAGTGCAAGGGATTCCTGTGGTTCGGGACTATCCGACTGTGTTCTTGGAAGATTTTCCTGGGTTACCCCCGCATCGTGATGTAGAGTTCAGCATCATTGTTCAACCGGGAAGTGCACCCAGTTCTAAGGCACCATATAGGATGGCTCCAGTGGAACAGGATGAGGTGAAACAACAGATTGAGGAACTGTTGGAGAAAGGCTTTATTCAACCTAGTGTGTCACCTTGGGGAGCACCAATGTTTTTGGTAAAAAAGAAGGATGGATCGATGAGAATGTGTATCGATTACCGGGAGCTGAATAAGGTCACTGTTCAGAATAAGTATCCTATTCCCCGAATTGATGACTTGTTCGATCGTCTATAAGGAGCAGCTGTTTTCTCCAAAATAGATCTTCGATCAGGATATCACCAAGTTCGAGTGAAAGCCGAAGATGTGCACAAAACTGCATTAGAACTCGACATGGGCATTACGAATTCTTAGTTATGCCATTTGGAGTGACGAATGCACCTGCAATCTTCATGGACTTAATGAACAGAGTTCTGAGGCCGTTCATTGATTCTTTCGTCGTGGTGTTCATCGACGATATTCTCGTGTACTCCAAGTCAGAGGAGGAGCACACCGAGCATCTGGCAGCAGTTTTGAAGAAGCTGGAAGAGCAGAAGTTGTATGCCAAGTTATCCAAGTGTGATTTCTGAAAATCTGAAGTGGCATTCCTAGGTCACATCCTTTCTAAGGAGGGAGTGGCAACTGACCCTCAGAAGATAGAGGTAGTGAGAGATTGGGCTAGGCCTACTACAGTAAAGGAAGTCAGAAGTTTTCTTGGAATGACTGGATACTACAGGAGATTCATTCAAGGTTATGCTCAGAAAGCCGTACCGCTTACTGGACTGACCAAGAAGAATGTGAACTTCAAGTGGACTGAGCAATAAGAGGCAAGCTTTCAGGAGTTGAAAGAGAAGCTGACTACTGCACCTATTTTGGCTTTGCCTAGAGCAGATGTTGAGTATGATGTTTATAGCGATGCTTCACATCGTGGACTTGGTTGTGTCTTAATGCAAGAAGGAAGAGTAATCGCTTATGGGTCTAGGCAACTACGACCGCATGAGAAGAATTACCCGACTCATGATCTGTAGTTGGCTGCAATTATCTTTGTCCTGAAGCAATGGAGGCACTATGTGTACGGTGAGAAATTGAACATGTACACGGACCACAAGAGTTTGAAGTATATTTATCAGCGGAGGGATCTGAATTTGAGGTAGCGGAGATGGTTGGAAGTGCTTGAGGACATGCGACATGAGATCAAGTATCATCCTGGGAAGGCTAATGTTGTTGCTGATGCACTTAGTCGCAAGAGCAGTTTAGCCAGTTTGATTACAACTCAGAAGTATCTGATTGAGGAATTGGATCGAGCAGGTATTGGAGTTGTCTTGCAAGGTTTGGGAGCATCTTTGGCTCAGTTGAGGCTTCAGCCTACACTGAATGCAAGGATCATTGCAAGTCAGGAGGTTGATGCTGATGTCTTGGAGATGAAGGAGCAGGCTGGTGTTGGCAGGTTGCCCGGATTTCAAATCAAGGATGGAGTGCTGTGGTTCGGAGATAGGCTATGTGTTCCAAATCAGGCGGACCTGAAAGAGAGTATTCTTCAGGAGGCGCATGCTACTCTTTTGTCTGTACATCCTGAGAGTACTAAGATGTACAAAGACATCAAACAGCATTTCTGGTGGTCAGGTTTGAAGCGGGATGTGGCTAAATTTGTGGCGAAGTGTGAGGTTTGTCAGCAAGTCAAAGCCGAAAATCAGAGACCCGGAGGTCTATTACAACCGTTACCTATTCCGGAATGGAAGTGGGATAACATCAGTATGGATTTCATTACGGGATTGCCTAAGAGTTCTAAAGGCAATGATGCAATTTGGGTTATAGTCGATCGACTGACCAAGTCCGCTCACTTTTTGGCGATGAAACTCACTGCTTCGATGGACAAGTTGGCTGAGTTGTATGTTGGTGAGATCGTCCGGCTTCATGGTGTTCCGTCAACTATTGTGTCTAATCGAGATGTGCGGTTTACTTCGCATTTCTGGAGGAGTCTTCAGATAGCTTTGGGTACCAAGATAGATTTGAGCACTGCTTTTCATCCGTAAACCGATGGGTAGACCGAGAGAGTCAACCGTATTCTTGAGAATATGCTTCGGTATTGTATACTAGACTTTGGAGGCAGTTGGGAAAGGCATTTACCCTTGGTAGAGTTTGCCTATAACAACAGTTTTCAGGCTAGCATCGGGATGGCGCCGTACGAAGCTTTGTATGGCAGGAAGTGCAGAACGCCTGTTTGTTGGTTTGAAGTTGGGGAGCGTCAGTTTTTTAGTCCTGAGCTTGTGCAGCAAACCTCTGAGAAGATTGTTCTGATCAGGAAAAGGTTGGTAGAAGCTCAGAGCAGGCAGAAAAGCTATGCAGACAACCGGAGAAGGGACCTTGAGTTTGAGGTTGGTGACTTCGTCTTTCTGAAAGTATCACCCAGTAAAGGTGTGGTTTGATTTGGCAAAGGCGGGAAATTAGCCCCGAGGTTTATAGGCCCGTACAAGATATTGAAAAGGATCGGGAAAAATACTTACCGGCTTGAATTACCGGAAGAGTTATCTCAGGTGCACAATGTCTTTCAAGTGTCTTTGCTGAGAGGTTATATTCCAGATCCGAGTCATCATTTGCCTGAAGTGCCGGAAGGTTTGCAGTTGGATCTGAATTACATCGAGTCTACTGTCGAGATTGTTGATCGTCGAGAGAAAGTCTTGAGGAATAAGACGATACCGATGGTCAAGGTAGTCTAGAGAAACCACTTGGTTGAAGAGGCTACTTGGGAGTCTGAGGAGAGGATGTTGAAGGACTATCCTGAGCTTTTTGCTTGGTTGTATCTTTGTATCTTTTTGTTCTTGTGTGAGTGTTGTATTTTTGTTTCTCTCACTTTTGACTATAGTTCCGGGGATGGAACTATTCTAAGGAGGGAGTGTTGTAATGCCCTGATTTTTCAATTTATGAAAAATTATTTATTTTGCACGTAGTGTGCACGTGTAATATTTTTGGTAAATATTTTCTTGAAAGATGAGTAAAGATATTTTAATATGTGCTTTTAATTATTTTATATAAAAGCCTTCCTTTAATTAGACAAAAAAAGCCCTTTCTTTTAAAAGCCCAAAGTTAATTTAATTTATTATTTTTATAATAATTATTTTGGCCCATAAACTAAAGCCCATGGACTATTTTTATACAACTTGTCATGTAGAATACAATTTAAAGACTATTTTATTTTTATACAAAAATTTAATGTACAATTTTTGGGCCTAATTGCATGCACGTGCACTACACGTACACGTGCAAAATGCACTCTTCCTATGTAGGCCGGTTGTGATCTTTTGGAGGGAAACCAAAATTTGAGTGGTGATCATGGTGTGGTGGTTACTTGGTTGTGGGTAGTTAATGCAACTCCTACTTTCATCCTAGCCCTCCATCTTACAACCAACTACTTGATCCTAGCCCTCCATTCCATCAAGATTTTAGTATAAATACCCCCCCCCCCCCCTGGCTAGTTATTCTTGTGCTTATTACTTCCTACAAACCTATAGTCTAAATTATATTATCTAGTAGTGTTTTTGTGGGTTGAAAGATTGAGAGTGTGTGGGATTTTGCTTGCAACAAGGAGAGGAGGCCGGCTACCACTAGAAGGTGGAGCTCGGGTGTGCTTGGGAGGCTTGTGTGCACGTGTTCAAGGAGGAGCATTTTCGTTGCAAGGACATTTGTCTAGGGATTGCTAGTGAATTTTTCTCTCCATACAAGGTGGGTAAATTTTCTATATTTCTAAATAGGGATATATGCTAGATTGGAATAGAAAAATGATGCATGAAAAAGGCTAATAAGAGTACACATTTTAATTGGAAAATTGAGCTATAAATTGATTGGAATGTGGGTGTGCAATTGTATGTGATTTGATTAGTAAAAATCTAATTTTTATGTGAATTAATTATGGCCATGGATTGTTTCATTATCTACATCACAAACTATGTATACAAAAGTTAGTAGATTGTTAATGCTATTTCATGTGTTAAATAGATCTTTTGTGCTAATGTGGGAATGGATAAATTCAAATATAGATTTGTATGTTGGGTAAAAGATTAGAAACATAGAATTAAGGTGAAATTTTGTTAATAAAAAGATTAGAATGTTAATTGCTAAGAAATGTCAAAAAAAAGGGAGAAATATGGTAGTTACAATGTAGAATTCGAATTAATTGTATGAAAATGTGTTTTAATTGTTACAAAAATTATTTTGTTCATATTTGTATATAAATTATGTGAAAAATAATCAATCTGAAATTTTACAGTATTTTTTTTATAAAAGCAAAGTGAAATAAGGGCTAGTTGAACATCGAAATGTTTTAACAATAGAGACAATTGGTTTAAAAAGAATTTAAGTTGTACTGTGACAACTTGAGCACATTGCTCAAGTGGTTAGAGAGTGCGGTTGGGTTCCCTGTGGTGGTCGGTTCGAATCCCTGTGGCACACATTTTATTTCACAAATTTTTAAAAGTATAGTAACCAGCGGCCGAGAGTATTTAACACTCTCAGCATCCCTTTATACCGCTGGCACAAATGGCCTGTTGGTCTGTGCCTTCGGTTGTGTTCTCCTTGGTGCTGGGTTCGATTCTTGGCATCGGCAGTTAGGGAAAAATATTTTTTTTGGATGTTTTTGTGAACCAAAAATTATGAAAAAAATATGGTTATTCTTCTAAAAATACATGGGACTTATTAAAAATAGTTTGGGGATTATTTACATAAAATAAAGTATGATTTGTGACTAAATGAGTAAATAGAACTATAGTTTTACATTGATATCCTTGTGAAATTATATCTTGGAAAAATGACTTGAAATGGAGGATTAGAAAATTAATTTGGCAAAAAGAAATTATATTGTGTGATGTGATGCAATTTATTCTCATTTGAGAATAGTATGGAAATTATGAAGTGTAAATGTTCACCTTTGAATGAATAATTAATGATGTGGGTTGCATGTGAAAATAATATATTTCATGAGTTACATGATGAATAGTTGATTTTCATGTATAGTTATGGACTATTTGAACGAATTAGAAATCATAATTGGAAAAGAGAAATACTTTTGAGTATGACAAATCAACAAATGAATTTATGAGTGGAAATGCTCAAATTGGAAATTGTGAATTTGAAATTGAAACAAAGGAGTAGCTAAGTCTCCCCCGGCATTTGGAAAGAAATGAAATGAAATATTGAAATGAAAAACCAAGGTTGGTTGGTCATGTGTGAATAAATGAATAAGTCCGGTTTAGTGGAGAGGCTAACTCTAGAGCTTTGATTTTGTTCATGATTTTAATAAAAATTAAGGATTAGTACATAGTGAAGACGTGATGAAAGTAAGAGAAAAACATTGAGTATGAGGGCCATTGGATAGCGGCGAGAGCGTATCCCAGGATGTCCCATGATGAGTCTGGGCGAGGATACTGCTCCAGGATACCGTCCCGGTGGCGACGCTCGTGGGATGTTTGAAGACTACGGGTGGTGTCATGTCTATGGTAGGAGCTGAATTACCACAGGATGTCTGCATGACGAGTCATGTCAGCGATGGGATTCCCTCCAGGGCGCCTAGACATGAGTTCGTAGGTCAGAAAACATCTAAGAACTTACCGTAGTTACAGTAGTAGATTAAGTCATGACGAGGGATTGAACCCTACAAAGATGAAGAACGATTAAGGGCTTGCCCTCGGACCTATGTAGTATGGGATGCATAGAATTCGAACAAGTGCGCATTAGTGTCATATAATATAAATAAATGCATTAAGGACTAAGTGCACGATCACAACACGACATCAATAGGGTAGTCCCTTTAGTTTGATATGTGACAAGTTTGTGTTTGCTAAATATGAAAAATAAGTTATACTATTTCCAGCATAGAGAGAATGGCCGTGTATAATGATCATCGGTTGAATAAACTGACGTACCCATAATCTTATATGCAGGTAAATGGCTTGATACAGATTAAAGAGGAACAAATGCTTAAAGATTATTCAATGTTGTTGTACATTCATTTCATTATTGTAAAGTTTACTTTCGCTGTGCAGTGTAAATTGTAATGTATTCATGTAAACTCTGATGTAAAGTAAAAAGTTTAAATTTCCTTGTAAAATTGTACTAAAGGAAGTGAAAAGATCCTGTAGAACATCTCGAACTCAGTGTATTTGGGATTCGGGGCGTTACAATCACGGTGGTAATGGCGAGGACGAGGGAATTTGGCGATGGAGCAAAGGTGGTTCAGTGATGGGTTAGGGCGGTGGATGATGAAGACGAGGATGGGAAGATGGTTGAAGACGAGGTTGACGAAGACAAGGATGATAAAGATGAGGATGAGGGGACGGTGACGAGGACGGTGGGATGATGGGTGATGATGACGGTGGTGGCAAAGTGGCGGCAACGGGTGATGGGCAATGTGTTGGTTTCGGTCTTGGGGAAAAACAGAGGGAGAGTAAGGTCGGGGAGAGAGAGATCAGTGGAGAGAGAGAGAGAGAGAGAGAGAGAGAGAGAGAGAGAGAGAGAGAGAGAGAGAATAAATCGGGGTTATTAAATAGGGTATTTATAGGAGATTAGAAACTGGGGTTTTGGGTATCGGTTTTGGCAACAAAAAAGAGACGAACAAGCATTAAACAATGAGATGAACATAAAGCGGAACAAATCAAACTCAAAATAGGAAGAGTAAAATTTTGCAATGAACCAAAAATAGCAAAATCTCAACCAAAATAGCACAGGACAACAAGAGAAAATAAAAAGCCCAAGAAAAAGCAAGAATATAATGTAATAAAAGAATCTAGGTACAATAATCGAGGAAAGAAATTAAAATACAATAAAATCCAAAATTGGGGTTACAATCTTACTGTTGTAGCTGCTGACTGTTGCTGCTTCCCTTCTCAGTTCCAACATTCGCTTCGACCTCTTCTCGCACCCATCATCTTCTCTTCTCATCGAACAGAGCATGCAAGACATAAACCCAACACTTAGGTCATTATGTGTGCTGACCAATTTTGGAGGTGAATTATGTGCTTTGACCACCTTGTACATGCGGATTTTTCGATTTTAACCATTTCAATAAAATATGTCCAAATCAATCAAAGCTGGTATTTTGGCCACTTCATACCCAAAACATAACCTCATACAGTGTCTATAACTTCAAAATAGACAGCAAACTAACGTGTACCCTCCTAGGATAGTTATGTGCGTTGAACAATTTTGGAGGCAGAATGTCTGCTTCATAGTATGCACAGTAGTAAAGATAGTTCCAAAGTAGACAAGATAGAGGTCGGAAGTAGTATAAATTATTGATTTCTTTCGCTTCTCCACATATATATTGTCAACAACTAGGATAGTCATATGAATTTGCTGCTTTTCCTACCCTGATGTAGTTCTTTCTGTATGTGCATGTTTGGAAATTGCTCTTTTCCTTTCTTTGAGGGGGTTCTTGGGATTTCTTAGTTTTTTTATAAAAAAATTGTGCACTTTCGGTTATGTGTCAGTTTGTGCATATTCAAGGGTTACTTTTTTTCCTTTTTGGGTTAGTGTACTCTACTGATGCTGCTTGTTTTCGGTGTGGGAGCAATACGTGTGAGTTCTTGTAATTTGTGAAGTGGAAGGGACGGATCTCGACCTAGGATCGGGTCCATTCCTGGAGGTCGGCTCGGAAGAGCTGCTGGAGCTCAGATGGCTGGGGTACCTCCAAAAGGCCTAGAAACACTAGGAGAAATCCCAGCGACAGGCCCTTCGACGATCTATTCAGTCACTGGAGAAAAGAGTGAGCGGCTAGGATTCAGGTGGAGAAATTTTGATTACCTTTGGCAGTGAGGAGGGGGCCTGGTATTTTTCGGCAAAGACAAACGGGTATCTTGACACTACTGGGTCGGGTCAGACATGTTTGTGTGTGGTAGAAGGCCTGTTGGACCTGTTGACCTAATGATCGGGGATGAGCAAAACCTGAGAAGATCCGATGGCCCTGATTTGGCTACGTCATCTATACCCACATCATAAGCCCCCCACTCCTGGAAGGCGGTGTGCACCAGCCGTGAAGGTGTAGTTTGCCCTTGTGAGAAGAGTTGATGGGAGTGTTTTGCGAAAAGGAGATGGTGAGCTCCTGAGAAGTGTTTGGGGTCGGCACCGAGCCGAGCCTTGCATACGGCCTGATTGAAGTTTGTGCCAAGCGCCGAGCTTGAGGGGGCGGTGGCGAGCATCGAGCCAGGAGGGTCGAGGCCGAGCATCGAGCTTGATTCTTTTTGAGAGGAAGTTGTGGCCATGCTCGAGGTTCATGCCGAGCTCCGAGCTTGGGTTCGGCACCGAGCGCCTAGATGGAAGCATTTTGTGAGAGATGGTTGTGACAGTGCTCGAGGTTCATGCCGAGTTCCGAGCTTGGGATCGGCGCGAGTGCCTTGATGGAGGCATTTTTATGAGAGAAGGCTATGGTGATGCTCGAGGTTCATACCGAGCTCTGAGCTTGGGATCAGCATTGAGTGCCTCGATGGAGGGATTTTGTGAGAGAAGGCTGCAGCGATGCTCAAGGTTCATGTCGAGCTCCGAGCTTGGGGTCAGCGCCGAGCGTCTCGATGGAGGCATTTTTATGAGAGAAGGCTGTGGTGATGCTCGAGGTTCATGTCGTGCTCCGAGCTGGAGGTCAGCGCCGAGTGCCTCGATGGAGGCATTTTTTTGAGAAAGGCTTTGGCAATGTTCGAGGTTCATGCCGAGCTTCGAGCTTGGGGTCGATGCCGAGCGCCTCGATTGAGACATTTTGTGAGAGATCGCTGTGGCGATGCTAGAGGTTCATGCCGAGCTCCGAGCTTGGGGTCGGTGCCTAGCACCTCAATGGAGGCATTTTTATGAGAGAAGGTTGTGGCGATGCTCGAGGTTCATGCCGAGCTCCGAGCTCGTGGTCGGCACCGAGTGTAACCCCTGTTGCTCCTATTTGTATTTTTTAATTATATTAATAAAATTTTGATTATTTATTTTATTTATTGTTGTAATCATTTTCATTTCTCTTATATGGTGTGTTGTTCTTCTCTCTCTCTTGTGATTCATTTTGCATTGATTCAGCTTTTTATTCTCATTTATTTGGTCTACAATTTGTTCTTGATCTTGTCTATTGTTTAAACCTATTTCATAGCCTAATTGTCTCTTATTGGATTCTTCATACCCTATTGGATACTACCCAATTCACCCAAGCCCATATTGCTTCTATTTAAACACCCTAATTGAACCCTAACCATAATTATCAACCCTAATACATATTCTCTCTCTCCTCCTAGCCGTCACCCTCTCTTTCCCCTCACCTCGACCTACCCTCGACCTTTCCACTTCACTACCATCGTCTCCGACGCCGGTGACATCCCCCGACCACCAGACTCCTTCCTTCTCATCTTCTCCCCTTTGCTGTAGCCGCAACCCAACCCAAGCCAAACCCCAGTTCCACTGTCGTCCTCCCTGTGGTCGGGCACCGCCGTGACCCCGGGCCGACACCGTTGTCGCCCTTGTTGTTAGTGTCGACGCTCTTGCTGGTGTTGCTGCTGCCGGTCTTGCTGTTGTTGTGCGCTGTCTCTTTGGGTGTGTGCACATACGTCATGTGCACGTGCTTTTGTGTGCACGAGTTTCGTTGGCTTGGAGTTCTCGTTATTGTTCATGCGTTCGTTGTGTTCATTGTTCGGGATCCGTTCCCGTCATTCTATTCTTCGTTTTCGTCATCCTCATAATCAGGCAAGTAGCTTTTATGTGTTTCTTTTTGTCATACAAGTTAATACCGTAAGTAATCTAGTATGAAAACATTGTACTCTCATGATGATCCATATTTGTTAGTTAACCGTTGACATCATCCCTTGATCATGATTAGTTACAATAATTGACAACCGTTGCAAGAAAACAAATAGATTAGATGATACTTTGACTGCATGTTGTTTGTGACACACCGTATGTTGTGGTTGACTTTTGTTTAGATGTGTATTGGTTGTATTATCTCATTATAGACTGTTTATTTACAAGCCATGCTGATTTGATTAACCCACATATACCATGCTTTGTATGACATCTAGATTGGATCGTTTGTAGTTAAGTTGTTTGATAAAATGCCGAAAAGAACTTTTATTTTGCTGCCGCCCTATTTTGTACAATAATTTTGACCCTATCAACATCACTAAAATAATTAAGTTTGTGAACATGAGTTGTAGCCTCTAATTTCTAGTTTCCAGAACTTTGGACAGATTTGAATTCTGAGTTTTGATGCATGAGTTATTTCTGTTTTACAGCAGTCATATCAGACTTTTCAGATTTTGAACTATATATATTCTGTATGAAATATTATTTTAAAACTGATATTAAAAGTAGAATATGAACTCTGAGTATGTTTAGATATGACTGGGAGAAATCCTAAAATTTTGTGGAATTAATTAATGACTTTTGTATCTCATTTCATGCTTTTGAAACCAATGGAAATATTCCAAACTGTATGCTGTTCAGTAAAGAATTATGTTTTCAACCTGATTCTATTCGTTGTTGATAAAAACTTTGTGAATAAGAACTGTAGACTTATTTGTCTATTTTACTACTCTTTTTACAGCTCTGGATTTCGAATTATACTTTATGAATTATCTCTATTTTGGTACTGCTGTGTTTGAACTTTCAAAATTGAGATTTTGTCGTATTACTCTGTTTTCCCAATTTTGTTGACTATACTATCTGCAATATAAATTCATGATATTTAATATTTTGAAACTAGATATGTTATGAAATCTTCCATATTTTTTTCAGATTTTATTATGATGATTTTCAACTCTTTTCATGCCTATAAACACGATTTTGCATTTTCTGGCTGAACGTAACTTCTGTATTAAACGTTATTTTCGACCCTGTTTCTGTGGCTGATATGTGACTTATATATATGTGCTGGAATCGGCAGATAGTCTAGTTTCTTGATTTTCTAACAGATATGGATTTGCTATTCTGTAGCAACGGGAATCTCAGATTTGGTACAATAGTGTCTTGCTGTCCAAAACTGAAAATTTCGTTGTTTTGACTATTATGAGTTGTTTTTGTCAACCGTTGCAATCACTATTTCCTCTTAGACTTATTTCCTGTTCTTGACATGTCTTTAGCCTCTTTGTATTCATTCAAAAATGTTTATTGATATTAAAAGAAATCAAGCCGGAGTTCTTAAGGGAAAAGATCGAGTAGTAGACAATATAGAAATACATATTCATAGGGCACTCGTTTCTCCACTGTTTACTGTGGTACCTACTATTTATCTGTGGATGCATGAGGGCATGATCCATGACACTGTTACTGTTGTTATTACTGTTACTGTTACTGTTGTCTGAATATATTGCCCTATAAAAGTTCCACTACAAAATCTTAAAGCGAAACTGTTTGATGTAGCAACCATGTGGAAAAATCTGGGACGCATGAAGTTCTACCTAGTTAGTAATGAACATTAAAGAATAACTGTTTACACTGTCACATCCTGTTACGATTACTGTGGACTTTACTGTTACTGTTGATTACTACTACTGTTGATAGACCATTAATGTTGATCTTTACTGTTACTGTTATCACTACATTGTTTACTGTCATTCATAAACTGTTATATTTACTGCTTTCTCCATGTTAATATTTCCTGTTTAGTTAGTTTTCCCCCATTTTCCTACTTGTATTGCTTGCGGCTCGGACTTGTATCTAACGGGAGATATGTTTTCCCTATTTTCCTTGCCATATGAGCAGGTTTTGCTGATTAATTGCCTACTGGAGTTGGTGAGCAAAAGTTTTGAGCTGCGCAATTGGGATAATTTGCTTAAAATGTTTTGATGAACTATTTTATTTCATGAACTGTATTGACACTTGTATTTGGGCTTATTGCCCCAGGATTCACTACAACATATATGCCATTTGATAGCATTTTGTAAATGCTATTAAAGACATATGACAGCGTTTTGCAAACGCTGTCAAAGCCCCCGCTATGGTAAGTTTATAGCGTTTCCGCGAAACGCTATGAAAAGCACAGCGTTTCGAAAACGCTATAAAAAGGATAGCGTTTCGACAAACGCTATGGTTTTTATAGCGTTTTCAAAACGCTATAAAAACCATCAAAACACTATAAAAACCATAGTGTTTCGACAAACGCTATGGTTTTTATAGTGTTTTCAAAACGCTATAAAAACCATAGCGTTTGTCGAAACGCTAATGTATTGGTAGTGTTTTCCAAATGCCACGCCTTTAATAACGTTTCGGAAACGCTATCGTTTGTAAGAGTGGTGTTTTTTTTTCGCAGCGTTTTAAAAATGCTATTTATTTTTGACCTGTATGCAAAAAAAAAAAAACTACAGATGCATAGAAAAGTTTTGAAAATTCTCCAGAAGATATCAATTTGCTGATAGTTCAGTCAATGTTGTTCTCCAGCATCCATGATCAATGCTATAAAGCTCAAGGTCTATACAGTACATAAAATCCTCAATTTCCAAAACACCAATATTTTTATATAAAAAAATTGTAACAAGATAAAATTAGCACATGCAAAGTACATAAAGATTCAGCAGTATAAGAACCAATACGCTAACAGATTCGTCAGCTCAGAATAAGAGTTTCGAAAGCTATACAGAGCAACTTCTAAAGCACTTTTTGAATACACCAGTATAGAGAGAGCAGCAATCTTAATATCAGTGGATAAAGTTGTAGCTGCAATCTATTCCATGCACTTCTTTGACCATGCACCGAACTGATTTGTTGTTCCTGCACAGAAAGCCATTTGATTGGTCATGTACCAAAAATCTCTACTAAATCATGGCAGCGAAATTTGTAGAGATCAAACAACCTTTGCCTCTAGGTACTTCCACTGGATGAAAAAGAGCATTTTCCTTCCACATCCATCACCAGCGTGACATCTAGTCAAGCTGTAGTGAGCCTGATCAGTAGAAGGAATTAAAATTAAGGAGTGCACAAGTAAGATGTTAGCATGCACTTTTCACATTGTTAAAGCTAACCGAATTTCCATTTATTTACCTCGAAAGCAAATAAGGATCTAAGAACTAATTAGTTTGTGCACATTCTATAATGTCCCTCCTAGATGAATGACTACCTGTAAGCAGCCAAAAATCCCGAGCCTCAATTTGGGTCAACCCAGTAAACAAGATTTATCAAATATTTAAATAATAATAAAAAACTATTTCATGATCAGCTACCTTTAGTACTTGATCTATGACGAACTATTTTCAGTCATGATGAACAACTTGTATTCAAAAACTCAATCTGTGTTCATGCGAATCAACTAAAAATAAAAAAAATTATCAACCCACTAAATTAGGAGTATGGTGTAACTCATTAATAGTGAAACTTACAATATCAAAAAGAACATTTGTAATACCTTAATATCCTTGCGTAGGACAAGTTTAGAGAGATTGAAATGTGCAGTCAGTCCTTCAGGTACGTTGATTATCATCATACAATCTGAACAGCCAACATTAGAAAAATTAATTAACCAAAACAGAGGTTCAATATCCCAGCAACATGGCTTCATGGCTTCAGATATTAAACTATTCAATTAGAAGTACTAATTTTTAAATGAGAAATCTAGAAGCTCATCAACTGTATATTTACCAAAAGACCGAAGTTCCCTACATAGAAAACAACATAGCCGAAGCAGGAATTACATTGAAAGAACTAATAGAAGAGAATGTTATTCTTGTGAAAGAAGTGCTGACTACTAACCTGGTTCTCTCCAATCATTATGGACAACTATAATTGATGTAAACACTTTCTTGCTTGCATATTCTACTATCTGAAAGGAGAAGAAAAATGTACAGAATTACAGGAAGTTCATTTAAACTTAAAGACAAAATATGAGTTATGAATTTGCTTGCATACTAACAAACAGTACATTCAAACAGAGCTATGAAACTAACTTACATACTTGACTAGATAAATTTAAATATTGCATTCTTTAATTTGGATCTCTCTTCTTACCAAAGAAGTCAAGAAAATAATGAGCTATCTACAAATACAATAACTATCAATACAGACCGCTCGTACAATTGATTGCCGTAAAGACTGCTTTAACTTAAATAAGAACTTCTTCATCTTGTCGACATAGTCCTCATTCATTGAGTAGTGCAGTACTACTACATTTCATAATCCATCCTTTTTCCAAAAGCATTAATTAGTGTGCATATTAGGGAAAGAAAAGAAAAACAAAAACTAATAAAAAAACATCTGATTACCTTAATATAATATGTTGATTAGATTAAACTAAATTAAGTTTGATTAGTTTATATTACCTTCCTTGGAAATCACTATCTGCATTGGGGCTCCCCTCTCTTTCTCCTGATTCCTCCTTATCAGCAGAAATAGCAGAGTTGACTGCCGTTACCTGCTGTTGCTGCTCACCTCCATTTGATGCAGGACTCAGGCTCTTGTATAAAAACAGCAAAACAAATTCAACTTTAATAACCCAAAAAAATAATAAATGAAAATGACAATGAAAATGAAAGTCAGTCTTTAATGCTTACCTTCAGTTGGGGATTCATCATTTGATAGAGTAGTGGTGGTTGTTGTAGTAACAGTAGTAGGAGTTGAAATGGGACTAGAGAAGGGCATGCTTCTATTGTTGTTGAAATCAAGAAATTGGAGACCCATGAACCTTCTCCCTTCCAGCTCAATAGCTTGTTGCAGCTCTGCTGCTTGCTGCTGCTCTTCTAGCTTCCTCCTCAGATACATTTCTTGACTGCTATTGCAATTGTTGTACATCATTCTTGCTCCTAATTTCAAAACCCCAAAAAAGGTTAATTAAATTAAAAACTATTAATTAAGAGAAAGATTGTAGGAGTTGGATTGCTAACCAATTTGCTGCAAGTCATATGGGTCTCTGGAATCTAATCCAGTAGGTGTGGTACAACCAGAGAAATCTCCTCTCTCTCCTTGTTGTTGCTTGTTTTTGCAAATTAAGTGAAGTGAAAGTGAGTAGATATACACAAAAGATATAGGGGTATATAGATATAGATAGGTACCTAGCATGAGTGGAGTACTCATAAAGCTTCCCTTTTGTGGAAAACACGATAACGGCAACCTCAGCCTCACAGAGAACGGATATCTCATGGGCTTTCTTCATCAACCCCGACCGACGCTTTGAAAACCACACCTACCGGTATATCGTGTTCTCGATCCTCTTCAGCTCCACCTTCCCTCTCCCCATTCAATCAAAGGGCCGGCCGGGTTATATATATAAATAAAAAAACCGATCAATTGTACGACGGTGGAAGGGGACGGGGACGGCGGCACCGAAGGGGCGGGTAGCGGCGATGGGGGAAGGAGGAGGAGAAAATTCATTTTTGGTTTTGGGGGTGACTGTGAAATGGAAACCCTAATTAGGATCCTAGAATAATTGAACAAAAATAAGAGGAGGAAAAAATAAACTGGTTTGAGAATGATTTGGATTCTAATTAGAATTTTCTTTTTTACCCTTACCACTTAAGTTTATTTACAGATATTATAGCGTTTCTAAAACGCTGTAAAAAATACAACATTTTAAAAACGATGTCGTAGCTAAGAATAAATTTCAAAATTAATCAAAGATAGCATTTTATTCAGAAATGCTATTATTGATCACTTTCAATAACATTTACATTTAAACGCTATAATAAATCCGCTATAGAATGCCATATATGTTGTAGTGATTATTGTTTTGTTTCGGATCTAGTATTTGTTGAAACATTTATTATTGATGCAATAAATACTGTTGAGTTATGATTGTTTTTGCATGCATGATTGGAGTATACTGTTGTATTTACTGTTATGATGAGTCAAGCAATTCCGTACAGCTTATGGATGGTGAAAACTATCTGCTCGGCTTAGTCACATACCGTATTCCGTATTTTTTTGGGAAGTGGGGTGTGACACCGAGCGTCGAGCCAAATGGCCTTGCTTTGAGATGCTTTTGCGGAAATGCCGGATGGCTGCTCAAGATTTATGTCGAGCGTCAAGCCAGATGGTCTTGCTCAGAGGCGCTTTGTGGAAATGATGGATGCCTGCTCGAGATTCATACCGAGCGTCGAGCGAGATGGACTTGCTTAGAGGCACTTTTATGGAAATGCTAGATGCCGGCTCGAGATTCATGTTGAGCGTTAAGCTAAGCGGCCTTGCTTAGAGGCGCTTTTGTGGAAATACTGGGTGCCTGATCGAGATTCATGCCGAGCGTAAAGCCAGATGGCCTTTCTTGGAGGCGCTTTTGGGAAAATGCTGGATGTCTGCTCGAGATTCATGCCGAGCATCAAGCCAGATGGCCTTACTTGGAGGCGCTTTTGTGGAAATGTTGGATGCCTGCTCGAGATTCATACCGAGCGTCGAGCCAGATGGCCTTACTTAGAGGAGCTTTTGTGGAAATGCTGGATGCCTGGTCAATATTCTTACCGAGCGTCGAACCAGATAGCCTTGCTTAGAGGCACTTTTGTGGAAATGATGGATGACTACTCGAGATTCATGCTGAGCGTCAAGCCAGATGGCCTTCGTGACTGGAAATGTAACTCCCTGTTCTAGTTGTACGTATTTTATTACGTAAATTTTTGTACTTCAATTTTCAGAAGTTTTATTTTTCTCTTTGGACTCTTTATCTAAAGCCAGAATATTTTTCTGAATATTTTTCTGATCAATTCTATAATTTTGTGAATTTTTCGATCGGAGTTTAAATACAAATTTTAAACCCTGATTAATCCTAATCCTAATCCTAATCATAATTCTAATCCTGCCTAACTTTTTCATTTTCTCCTACAACCTAACTTCTACGCCTAACTCTCACTTTTTTTCCACACATTTGATTTTTCTACACCACCACACCTCTTTGTTGATTTTCTACACCACTTTGTTGAATTTTTCTACACCCCATGCAGCACACTCCACCTCCGCTCCCTTCTATATATACACACACACACCCCTCACTCTCTACATCCCATTCTTCTTCATTTTCCCTTCTTATCTTCCTCTGCCTCCTTCACATCCGAGAGCAAGCAACGCCCAAGCTCCACTTCACATTCCACCTTCGAGCCAACGATTCCGCTTCTACGATCCCGTGAACCCCGAAAAATAACCCGACGCCGCGCCACCTTGTTATTGTCGTCGCTCACCGTGGCTACCGTTAGCTACCGTCTTACCGCCATTCTTACCGCCGTTGTGCCGCCGTCCGTTGCCGACGTCGCTTCCTTCCGTGGTTAACACTACCACCGTAATCGTCACATTATAAGGCAAGTACCTTGTACATTATTTTTGTTCTCGTACAAGCATTTTCCTTTGACTCGTGGCAAGTAGTCTAGTTATCATCATATTTTATTGTCAAACTCCGTTCTAGTCACTTGTTCCATGCTATATCAACTCAAGAGTGAACCGTTAACACATTTCGAATCGTGTTATCGAATATCGAATATTCAGCCTTACTATCTCTAAAATTTCTTGACCTTGCACTAAGAATTCAACCATGTTTCCAATACTGGATTGAAGATTTTCTACATGGAAATCGTAGCCCATCGAGTCCCGAATCCAGAACATCTTACGGTTTCTCAATCGGATGTATAGATTGTGAGATATCACGATTTTAGTACTGACATATCATGAATTTCTGAACCTGCATGGGATTACGAACGGTATCTTGTACTGAGAATTTGACCATGTTACCGACACCGGATCGAAAAACTTTCTACATAAAAATCGTAGCCCTTCGAGTCTAGATATCCGAAACATCCTACAGTTTCTCAATCCGATGTATAGATTGCAAGATATCGCAGTTTTAGTATTGTGACTCCGAATTTCCAGAATGCGCGCGAAACATCGAAACCAGCGAAGAATGAATTTGTACGCATAGCTACTGTCTTTAGAATGTATCGTGTGAATATGCGTTGGAACCGAAAGAGAGTCTACTTTCTAGAATCTCTGACGGAATTGAATTTGCTTTTCTGTAACAACGGAAAAGTGAATTTGAATGCAGATATGTCAAGTTGCCTAAAAATTCATCTATACATTTTTGCATATAAACACGTTACTTTTCATATTTAATGAACTGAATGTATTATTATTCTTGTAATAATAACTTGCATAGATATAATAGGTTGATAGAATGTATTTTATACCACTTGATAATTCCATAATAACTACGATCGATACATATACTCGTTTTACGTCTCATGTCCATGATTACTGCCCTTGATATTTTCCTTGACTAAACTATTTGATTACACCGTTCCACTAGTCGTACCAACTGCATGTTCATAATTAATTATAAAAGAATAACAAGCCGGGGTTATAAGGGTACGACTTAGTAATGGACAATATAGGGGAGTATACTCGGAAGGGGGCCCGTGTTTCCCGAAATAGTGATTCTTGATTCTTGATTCTTGATTACACAATTCTTGATTACATAATTCTCGATTACATGATTCATGATTACATGTCTTGATACTATTCTATAGAATTCACTACTTAAGTCTAAACGTCACATGATTGATATGCACCGAACTTGTGGTATGGGACACAGGATTGTGTGCATTAGATAAGTTAATAAAACAGATAAACTCGAGATTTACACTAAGCATGATTCTTGATTACATGACTCTTGATCTTTGATTACATGATTCTTGATCACATGACTCTTCATTACATGACTCTTGATTCTTGATTACATGACTCTCGATCCTTGATTACATGAATATCGATTAACTGAGCCTAGGTTATCAATTGCTTATACCTTGAAGTCTAGAATACACTAGTTACAGTTATTACTTACATTATCATATTGTCCCAGTTCCTTGTTTACTTCCATATTGTATTTGTACTTCTACTTCTTATTTCTTCCATGTTATATCTTGTTATATTACCCCTTTTTTTCTGCTTGTTGCTACTTGCTGCCCGAAACTTGCTCTAACGGGAATTTTTCTATTTTTCTTTGAGTTAATAATTATACAGGTACTGATGGATCCGACGAGCAGACTCTCTAGACGATTGTTGCTGCTTCCTTACTACTTCATGTTGTTTTTCTTTCAGTCGCTATTTTATCTAGTTGTTATAGCGAATTGCTTATCATATTATTTTAATTCTGGCACCTTGTACTTCCGGGCATCTTGACCCGATGTTGATGTATTATCCAAATGATGGTTATTCTATTTTTCAGCTCATGTGATTATTATATTTGCCTGCGTGATTGTGTTATAAAGATCTTGTTGAGCTTATAATTGTACAGCTTATGGATGATGTATATCATTCGCTGGGCCTCAGTTGCGTGCCTGTATTTCCGTATAGTGGGAAGCGGGGCGTGACAGGAAAAAACCTTGTTTCTGTGTTTGGCATGTCCAAGGTGCATGCCAAGGCTCGAGTGTTTTGGACTTGGAGAGAAATTGGTCATGGGGAGAAATTGGGTCGTATGTGGGCCACTCTTGCGGTGACACGTGTAATGATGACGTTATGTTTTGAGGATTTCGAGGAGTCGTTTGGTTCACTATATATCCCCTACTCATCTCCTCATTTTTCACCTTTGCTCCTTTCTCTAAGTTCCCAAGTTTGCTTTCCAGCACAGTTCAGTCACCGACGGCGATCTTTTTCAGCAACTTCCCGACATTTCAAATAGGTTAGTTTTTTCATTATGTCGGGGGCTCAGTCTGGTTCGTCTGCCACTGCATCGGGTCGGGATGATGACCCATGTCTCTCCGACTCAACATCTTGGGAAACAGTGGAAAAGGTTTATGAAGTCATGCTGCTCCATAGCAGAAAGCCTTTTGTAGTAGAGTCAAGTGACTCAGAAGGGAACGTGCACAGGGAGGAAGGTGACGGTGAGGAGGCTGTTGGTGGTGTGGAGAAGGATGAGCTGATTGAGGGAGTGAGGAATGACGGGGAAGTGAAGTTACCGAAGGGGACAAGGAAGTCGAGGATGACCCTCTGGCTCCTTTGGCGACGCCTTCCCCCCCGAAGGGTCATCGTGTCCGACGGAGGAAAACGAAGTGGATCCTACCTGACAACCCGGATGAGATGGCTCCCGAAGTCAGACTCGACGTCCCCTTCACCGTATAGTCGAGCTCTATTAGAATGTACCTGGACAATGTCAAGGAGTTGGTCCAGTATGGGGCGCAACCATCCTCGCCTGGTCGACAAAAAACCTCCATGGAATGCCAACTGTGTTGACCGCGAACGACCTTCCGGTAATCCGAGCCAACTACTTCAGGATTTCGAGATGTTGATCCTTAGCCTCGGGCTCCGCCCCACGGATAACTTGGCTCCCAGCTTCTGTATATTTCTGGTGGACACGTTCAGCTCAGGCTTGCGACTGACACTCCAACTATTCATCCAGAGGGCTTTGAACTGGGCGTCGTTAAGTCCGATGCAATACGGGCCCAACTCTTGGAAGTAGCTCGTGTGCTTCATGCTTCTTTGCGAGGAGAGGGGCGTGCCCCTTAGATTGAAGTACTCCCGAGCGGTCTTAGGTATTAGCTCATCTGGCGAGTATGAACGGATCTACTACATCTTGCCTCGCCAAGGGAGGAGGGTCATCCACGGGCATCCAGATTCCATAAAGGGATGGAAGGGAAAATATTTCATCGTTCAGAGTCTGACACCCTGGGTAATACCCACGATGTGGAGTTTTTATAAGCCCAACCTTAAGGCCCTCGTAAGGACGATTTGATGGCCGAGGAGTGGGCAGACGTTGAGCGGATATGTTCGGGCAACAACACTAGTTGGCCGAATGTGACAGAGAGGCATTTTGTAACGCCCCGAATCCTAAATACAGCTGAATTCGAGATGTTCTACAGGATCTTTTCGCTTCTCTTAGTACAATTTTACAAGGAATTTAAACTTTTCATTTTACATTAGAGTTTACATCATATATTACATTTACAATATTGCACAGCGGAAGTAAAAATTTACAACAATGAAACAAATGTACAACAACATTGAGAAATCTTTAAGCATTTGTTCCTCTTTAACCTTTTTCATGCCATTTATCCTGCATACAAAACTGTGGGTACGTCAGTTTATTCAACCGACGATAATTATACATGACCATCCTCTCTATGCCAGAAACAGTATAACGATTCTCATTTCTTAACAGATCACAAACATTGTTCACATAACAAATAAAGAAAAGGGGAAAATCTTAATGATGTCATGTCGTGATCGTGCACTTAATCCTTCATGCAATTACTTAATTTACATGACACTAATGCGCACTTGTTCGGATTCTATGCATCCCATACTACATAGGTCCGAGGGCAAGCCTCTTAATCGTTCTTCATCTTTGTAGGGTTCAATCCCTCGCCATGACTTAATCTACTACTGTAATTACGGTGAGTATCCTAGATGGTCTATGAGTACAAGCACGTGCACTGGACCCTGGAGGGGAACCCCACGCCATGTCTTGACTCATCAAGCATGCATTCTGTGGCAATTCAGCCTCCTCCCTGAACACGATTCTTTTGCAGTCACCAAACATCCCACAAGCGTGGCTAAAGTCCGATCATTACTGAGTTGTGCCCACGCCATGTCTTGACTCATCAAGCATGCATTCTGTGGCTCACACACCCGCACTGTAAACTCTAGTTCTCATACTTATGTTTTCTCTCACTTTCATCACATCTCCACTATGTAATAATTATTAGAATCATGAATAAAATCAAAGCTCTAGAGTTAGCCTCTCCACTAAACCGGACTTATTCATTCATTTCAATACATGACCAACCTTGGTCTTTCAATTCTCATTTCATTTCATTTCATTTCCAATGCCGGGGGAGACTTAGCTACTATCTGGTTTCAATTTCCCATTCACAATTTCCAATTTGAGCATTTCCAACTCATGAATTCAATTTTCATTGCCTCAGCATATTTCCTTTATCATGTTCTTAGCTTTCATATTCATGTAATTCTCAAATCAAAACTATGATTCATTTCATGTAAATTCTCATTCAAAACTATGATTCATTTCATGTAAATTCATGCAATAACAAATAGAGTTTATCAACATCAACCATAAGGTTCACAATCTTCAAAATAAACAAAATAATGTTCTCTGACATATCAAAACACTCTGGATAGTCGACTTGGAGAAGTCCAGTCGACTTGTCCAGTCAGTTCAAGTTCTTCATAACCACTCGGGAGAGTCGACTGCTGCACATGGCCAGTCGGCTGCTCCGAAACTTTCTATATTCAAAATATCATTCACGTGACAGTCGACTGTCATTAAATCAGTCGTCTGTACCAGGTCTTAACTGTACATTTTCATATTCAGCCCAGTCGACTTGCTACTCGCATTAAGTCGACTGAACCGGTTCACATTTCAAATTAAGGGATTATCTTCCCATCTGTTTTTTCCATGCACATGCATCCTTATGTCACATTACAATAAATATATATTCATTCTGTAAAACACGTAATTTCTTAGTTGTTCACTAATACCACAACATGGAATTTCACATAACTAATATTTTTCTTTCCTCAAGGAAATGTTTAACATGCATTTACATTTGTTCATCACTTTCTTGCAGAGATGAAATATTAATCTCAGATTATTCCACTAGGACAACACAGTGGGAAATACTTCATTTCAAGGAATTACCGGACTATTCATAGTTTAAATCAATGCATCGGTCGGCTGTTCATATTAACAGTCGACTGCACAGGCTAATCTCAGTTTTACTAATTATCACTAGTTTCTTTTCATACGTTCATGTCTCGTCAGTCATGTACAACATGGAGGTTATGAATTTAGCATTCCTATATCTTTTAGTTTATACACATGTACATCATGAAACATTCCAACAATCATGAGAAAACTTACGCCTCGTACCAGTCGACTTGTCCAAACGGCAGTCGACTGTACAGACCCAATTCGTTCTTATTTACAGTGTCATTACTACATTATTAGCCCCTCACAACCATCATCATAAACATACATAGGGCAAGCTAATATGTTTGAATTTACTTTTCACAAGCATGGTAACAATCATCATAATCATGACATATTTCCTACATTAGAAGTCCTGAGAAACACCCACCTTATTGACGAAATAACCGAAATCCAGAAAAAAGCTCCTTAATGCAATGGACGACTCATTGCTCCTTGCTCCTTGCTCCTTGCTCCACACCGAAAACCTTCAGAAGTGCTACCCGGCCTCACACAACTCTCTCACAAAATACCTCTCTTACAAATATGATCTTAGTGTAAAAGAAACAAATGAGTGAGAGGGATATTTATACACCAATTTGGGTGAGATGGTGGGCTAGGATTCGGTAGATAGTTATAGGATCAAGGGCTAGGATGGACTAGGGAGTTGTGATAACTACCCACACTCCAAATAACCACCCATGACTACAAAACCACTCCTAACCCAACCGGCCAAGAAAAGGGTGTGCTCTTGCACGTGTATGTAAAATGCACGTGCATGCACAAGTCACCCTAACAAGAACTTGTACACAAATAACAAGTCTTTAAAAAAATTGTTACACATTACAAGTTGTAGAAAAATGGAATTAATTTCTGGGCTTAAATTGATTGGGCCAAGATAATTATTTTTAAAAGAGAAATAAGTAAACTAAATTTATAGGCTTTAGGAAAAAGGCTTTATAGAAAACACTATTCTTACTCATCATGATGAAAATAATAGCCAAAATATTACACGTGCACACTATGTGCAAAAATAAATAATTTTTTCATTAATTTGAAAAATCAAGGTATTACACATTTGGCTCGGATCGGACTAAGCCCCACTCCTTCCAGTATGTCTTTTGTCTAATTTTCATTCAAGTATTTTCCTTCGTCTTATATGCTTCTTTTTCCTTTGCAGATATGGAAAACTCTGAGATCGTCGAAAGGAGGGCGTTGTTGAAGAAGAGGAAGGCTGAACGGGCCAAGCAGGGGAAATCGGGGAAGGTCCCCTCTGAGGTGGTTTCGGAGGAACCTTCCAACCCGAAGCCGAAGAAGTAGAAGGCCTCCAAGTCGGGCCCAAGCTCCAGTATCCTGAGGGTTACTGAGGTGGTGAAGAGTGGCCTCCCCCCCATCGCTCCAGAGGCCGAGGCGATCATAGGCGACGCAGGGCTTCAACCATGGGCCCCGGACTGGGCCGTTCAAGTCGGGGACACCTTGTCGGAGGGTCCCGTGGCCATCGAGGTGGTTGAGAAGCTCGCCCCACCTCCGAACCAGAAGGCACGGGAGTGCGACACCATAGAGGCCAGCTACATGAAGTGGGATCCGGCGAGCGTGCAGGTAACCTTTATTCTATTCCGACTCTTTTGTAGTTTATTTACTATATTTATTTTTCTATGTCTGATTCCCTTGGCTATAGGATTGTATGGAGGGTGCTTAGCTGATGAAGTTGCACCATCAGGGGATGAGGAGGGATGTGAGGAACACTCAGCCCTACGAGCGTGAGATGAAGGACTTCAAGATAGCACAGATGGCGCTCGAGGCCCACAACCAGGCCCTTCAGGCCGAGTTGGCTAACCCAGCTGATGCCATCATTAAGAGGGAGGGCGAGCTAAGGAAGGAGACCAAGAGGCAAGTAAGAAAGGTTAAGCAGGCCGACATTGATAAAATCATAGTGGCCTAAGATGAGGTCTATGCCCTGGCGATCCGGCACGTTATGTACAAGTACCCTGACTTGGATCTTAGTCAGTTTTATTATGATATGGAGCTGCCTAATCACCCGCCGACTCCCGGGGCGGTGGTGATGAAGACGTTGCGGCGGCCGACCCCAACGTAAAGACAACATCCGAAGAAGAGGTTGGCCAATCCTCACGCAGTAGCATTTGTTATTTTCTTTTCCTCTTCTTTTCTTTTCGAATTTTGTACTTGCTGAACGCGGACTGGCTACCGTATCTTTGTAAATACATTTTTGAGTAATGAAAAGAGTTTTTTGCCGAACCTTTTGACTTGAAATTTTGGGCATGATCTGTCAATTGAGATTTTCTGAATTTTAGCCAAGTATATAGGGCTTGGAATGATGTTTCTCTGGTTGCCTCTGTCAGATAGATGCGACCTCGGGAGTAGACCCTGTTCGTGCTGAGACGAGGCGACTTAGGGGTAAGGTCTTGGCCTTAGAGTCTGCTATGACCCAGTGCCGTAAAGAGGCTCGTGTTCGAGATGTGGCTGTCCAATACTCCATGGATAAGTCAAAGGGACTTAGCTTGGAGCTAGCACGTTTTAAGAAGTAGTTAGAGGTACAATGGTACAATATAATGCTCTGGATGTCAGAATCCCAATCCGTTTTTATCGGGAGTGCCTGCCCTTCTGCCGGAGCCTCGTTGCCGACCCCAAGAATTGGGCTAGAGAGGCCCTGTGACACACAGAGCTCGGTCGCGGGTGTGTCTACCTTAGCGGCCCCGAGCAATCCTGCGGAAGACAAACTCATTCGGCCGGTCTTGAACTGGTCTGTATTAACCGTGCGGCTCCGATACAGAAGCCCTAAGCCGATTGTGAACGATGTAATAAAGTCTTTCCTTGTAGTGATACACTTTGTTTGGTTGAAATAATAATAAGAGAACATGATTGTATTGGTTTTCAGTGGGTTCTTTTGCCGTGCGCGTACATCCGAAGTCCGAGGATGGGTCTTCGGTGTCCAGGCTGAGGGATGAGGACTTTGTAGATTAAGAACTCTTACAAACCGCCTGGGGGACCGAGGGACCCTGAATGACTTGTAATAGAGGACATTTCGTCTTCCAATGCCATAAATGCGTACAATAGACGTTTTGACTTCCCATGCCATAATTGTTCATCTTTGGGCTTTATAATCCTCACCCCATCACTTCATTCTTCACTTCACTGCAAGTTCTCGTCACTGGTGGCTCTCCTACCACCCTATGATAGTTAGGGGTAATGACGATGAAGGTTGTCCTACCCCAAGCTGCCAGCGCGTGAAACGGGGGTCGACTTGAAGTGCGGGGCTCAAGGCACTTACCGAAGACGAGTGTCAAAAAGTAAAAATCTTGACCGAGGGTCCCTTTGATCGGTGGCTCTCCTACCATCCTCTGACAGTTAGGGGTAGCAGCGATGAAGGTTGCTCTACTCCTGGCTGCCAGCAGGTGAAAGGGGGGTCAACTCGATGTGTGGGGCCTGAGGCACTTGCCAAAGGTCCGTGTTGAAAGTATAAATTGTCCGAGGGTTCTTATGGCCGGTGGCTCTCTTACCACCCTATGATAGTTAGGGGTAGCGGCGATGAAAGTTGCTCTACCCCTGGCTGCCAGCAGGTGAAAGGGGGGTCAGCTTGGAGCACGAAGCTCGGAGGTCCTCACTGTGGGCGAGGACAGCAAATCAAATTGAAACTTGGGTAAATAGCGAGTCGAAGTCCCAAACGAGGGGCTAAGACAAAGATTGAAGAATCCTTCATAGGTGGTCGAAGTCCATGCCGAGGGATGGGGACGATAGTATCCGAGGTCCAATCCGAGAGGCTAGGATGAGGGATTGAAGAATCCCTCATTGGTGGTCGAAGTTCATGTCGAGGGGCGTGGACATTAGTAGCTGAGGTCCGAGCCAAGGGGCTAGGTTTTGAGGGATTAAAGAATCCGTCATAGGGGGTCGAAATCCATGCCGAGGGGCGAGGAAGTTAGTAGCTAAGGTCCGAGCCGACGGGCTAGGACTTGAGGGATTGAAGAATCCCTCATAGGTGGTCGAAGTCCAAGCCAAGCGGTGAGGACATGAAGGTTTGAGAAATCCCTCATAGGTGGTCGAAGTCCATGCCGAGTGGTGAGGACATTAGTGGCCGGGGTCTGAGCCGAGGGGCTAGGATTTGAGGGATTGAAGAATCCCTCATAGGTGGTCAAAGTTCATGCCGATGGGTGAGGACGTTAGTAGCCGAGGGGCTAGGACTTGAGGGATTGAAGAATCCCTCGTAGGTGGTCGATGTTCATGCCGAGCGGCGAGAACGTGAGGGATTGAGAAATCATTCGTAGGCGGTTGCAATCCATGTCGAGTGGCGATGACGTGAGGGATTGAGAAATCCCTCGTAGGTGGTCGAAGTCCAAGCCGAGCGCCATGGACGTGAAGGATTGAGAAATCCCTCGTAGGTGGTCGAATTCCAAGCCGAGCAGCGAGGACTTGAGGGAGGAATGAGAAATCCACAAACTTCGATTTTTTAACCAAAATCTCCTGCGTTTATATCATGTTTGTTTACAGGGGAATTGGCGCGCAGCGCCCATTACAATAGTAGGCTCTCCCTCACTTTCCCTCTTGGAACATGACGAGGTGCTCAACATTCCAGGGCCTCTTAACTACCCTACTCCCAGGTCTTTGAGCTGGTATGTACTAGGACGTACCACTGGGGAGACCTTATACAGGCCTTCCCAATTGGGGGCTAGCTTGTCTCTGGCTGTGGGCTGGGAAATTGCGAGCTTTCTGAGCACGAGGTCACCTTCCTTGATATTGGTCAAACAGACTTTCTTGTTGTATAACCTCTCAATTCTTTGCTGATACATGGCCTGTCGACTGATGGATCTTTCTCGGACATCGTCTATGAGGTCCAGGTTCGCCTTGAGGTTGCCTGAGTTTGATTCCTTGTCGACGCCCATGTACCTAGGAAAGGGGAGACCAACTTCCAGAGGAATGACCGCCTTGGTCCTTTATGCCAGGTTGAACGGGGACTCACCCATCAGGATTCTCTTATTCGTACGGTGTGACCAAAGGACGCTCGACAACTCCTCGACCCAGAGACCCTTAGGGAATTGGTCTAGCCATTTTTTGAGACCGTCAAGAATTTGGCGGTTGGCGTTTTCCGCTTGGCCCTTCGAGTGGGGGTGAGAGATTGATGAGAAGCGCTGCTGAATTCCGAGGTCTTCACAAAACTTTCAAAAAAAGTTACTGGCGAACTGGGTTCCATTATCGGTGACTAGCACGTGTGGGATCTCGAATTGAAAGATGATGTGTTTCTAGAAGAATTATTAGGCTTGAAGTTCTGTGATCGTGACCGGGGGTTCTGCCTCGACCCATTTGGTGAAGTAGTCAATGGCCACGAGTGGGAATCGCCTTTGGCTCGTAACCTTTTGAAAGGACCGACCAGGTCCATCTCCCATATGGCAAAGGGGATAGGGCTGGTGAGTGATTTTAGTTCGGCTTGGGGCGAGCGTCTAATGGGAGAGAACCTTTGGCAGGGGCCGCATCTTTTGACCATGTCCTAGGCGTCTTGCAACATAGTGGGCCAGTAGTAGCCGTGATTGAGCACTTTTCTTGCTAGCAACCTGCTGCCCATATGGAAACCCCCAATTCATTCGTGTAACTCCTCCGAAGCATACTTAGCTTCATCTGGTTTCAGACAACGGAGATAAGGTCTTCTGTCAGCCTTGGTGTAGGAGCGCTTGAAGAGCACATCCTCAATTAGGGCGAACATTTCAGACCAGATCCTTGTAGTCCGTGCTGCAGCACGGTCCAGTGGTAGCTCGTCGTTGATCAAGAACTGATCAAGAACTTTAGTATTGGATCCATCCATGTCTCATCTTGTTCGACAGAGAGGAGGCACAAGACTTCAGGTGCTTCGATACTAGGTTTGGGGAGGACCTCGACTAGGACAGTCTAATCCTCCGAGGGATGAAGATGCGAGTTTGGACAAGGAGTCGGTGTGACTATTTTGTTCTTTTGGGATCCGTCGGACATCCACCTGCTCGAAGAGCTCCAGGAGCTATTTCGCGCGTGCCAGGTACTGGGTCATCCTAGTGTTGCGGGCTTCATACTCCCCAGTAATCTGATTGACAACGAGCTGGGAATTACTTAAGACCCGTATCCGTCTTGCGCCTGCTCGGTAGGCCAGTGTGAGCCCGATGATCAAGGTTTCATATTCCGCCTCGTTGTTGTAGGCTGGAAAATTTACCCGAAGTGAATATTAGAGGATAAAGTTGTCGGGACCCTTAAGGATGACGCCAGCTCCACTCCCTATCTCGCATGATGATCTGTCCGCATAGACGTCCCATGCCGGGACGTCCTCCCGAATTTCAGGGGACTCGAGGATGGTGCACTCCGTAATGAATTCTGCGATAGCCTGACCCTTGATGGTCATCTGAGGATGGTAGCTGACATCATGCTGGCTAAGCTTGATTGACCACTTGATTAAACGGACAGAGTTCTCGGGATTGTCGAGGACCACTTTGAGAGGCTGGTCTGTAAGTACGCGGATGGGGTGGGCCTGAAAGTATGGTCTATGTTTCCGTGCGGCCATTACCAATGCTTAGGCAAACTTTTCCATCTTGGGGTATCGGACATCGGCGTCGTGCAGAACCTTGCTGACATAATAGAGGGGCTTCTGCACCCCGTCCTCCTCTCTAATTAACACGACGCTGAGCATGTGTTCCGTGGAGGCCAAGTAGAAAAAGAGGGGTTCGCGCGGCTCGGGCTTGCTGAGGAGCAGGGGGTTGGCCAGGTAGGCCTTCAACTGGTCAAACGCCTTTTATTGAGGATCTGCCTACTCGAAGCTTTCCGCCCGTCAGAGGGCCTTAAAGAATGAGAGCGACTTCTCTCCTGACTTGGAGAGAAAACGATCGATGGCCGCTAGTCGACCCATGAGCCTTTGGACTTCTTTGATGTTTTTCGGAGGGGCCATGTCAATTATAAATCATTTCGGGGTTCGCCTCAATGCCGTGCTGGCTCACCACTAATCTGAGAAACCTTCTTGAGGAGACGCCCAAGGCGCATTTAGAGAGGTTGAGTCTCATATTGTGAGATCGCAGGACCCCGGAAGCCTCCTCGAGGTCGGTGACATGATCCTGTCCTCTACGATCCTTGACGAGCATATCGTCAACATAAACTTCCATGTTCCGGCCTATCAGCTCATTGAAGACCCCGTTGACGATCCTTTGATATGTAACGCCGACGTTCTTCAGCCCGAAGGGAATGACTCGGTAACAGTAGAGGCCATGGTCGGTCACAAAGGCGGTCTTCGGTATATCCGGAGGGAACATTCTGATCTGGTTGTAGCCTGAAAAGGCATCCATGAAGCTGAGCAGCTCGTGCCCCGATGTTGTATCGATCAGGGCATCGATGTTCGGAAGAGTGAATGGATCTTTCAGGCATGCCTTGTTGAGGTCTGTGAAATCAATGCAGATTCTTCATTTTCCGTTCGTCTTTTTCACCATTACGACATTGGCCAGCCACTCCGGATAGCTGACTTTCTGTATGAACCGTGCCTAGAGGAGCTTACCCACTTCTTCCCTCACCGCCTGCTGTCTGTCAGGGGTGAACTTACATCACTTCTGTTGGACCGGCTTCGAGTCCAAGAGGACGCTTAGCTTGTGCATTATGATGTCTTCGGAAATCCTAGACATGTCGAACGGCGTCCAGGCAAAGAGGTCGACATTTCGATGAATACATTTGATGAATGACAGCTTCAGGTCTGGGGTCAGAGATTGGCTTATCCAGAACCATTTGGACTTGTCTCCTTCGGAGAATGAGACCTCCTCCAGTACGTCTACGGGCTCCAAGCCTCTATTGGACGGGAGTTCTACCATGTCAAGGGGAAAGACTCTGCCCCCTACTGCGGTCATATAGCACGAACGTGCCGTCTCTTGATTACCCCGGACTACACCGACCCCGTGATCGGTGGGAAACTTCAGCTTCAAGTGATAGGCGGAGTGTGCACAGGCTGAGTCTGTAGAGGATAGCATTATAAGCGACCTTAATATTGACCATCATGAAGTCCAATGCTTCGGTCCGCAGGGTCGGGGCCGTGCCGATGGTCACGTCAAGTGCGACGATTCCCTCGATTTGGACGGGGATGCCGGAGAACCCATAAAGCAAACAGGAAATATTAATAGCAAAAACTCCAGCATTTAGAATCTCATATCACCTACTCCATCGGGTTGTTGGTCTCCAAAATCTGCAATTTAATAAATTGCTGGAAGAGAAAAAGAAAAAAAAATGCCCGTCAATGCAAGTTACAGACCGCTTGTAGTGCAGGCACAAGTACGGAAAAAGGGTAAACAAATATAAAATAACAGCAGAAACAAACATGGAATGGAATAGATATAACAGAGCAGGATAACTAACATGAATCAGGAACAAAATCAAGTAACATGATATGCTAACAGGGTACAGGTAACATGTATCATGTGTCAAGCAAGCAGATAAACAGTTATTCAGGTATACAGGGATGCAGGTAGTAGGTACAGGTAAACAGGTAACAGATGAAAAGGTGAACATGTGTCAAGTAGCATGTACAAGTAATCATGTAACAGGTAAGCATGTAATAGGTATTATGTCATGTCAAGTCTTGTATTATTACTATCTAGGTAGCACTTCATGCGTCCCAAACTTTTACCACATGGTTGCTACATTCAAACAAGTTATGTTTTGATTTCGTAGTGGAGTCTATAGGGCTGTGTACTCAGCGATCAGGTAAACAGGAACAGGAACAGGAACAAGTAGAACCTAATGGTCCTCTTCTGAGTACACCTACCTATAGGGAAGTGTGCAGTCAAGTAATCAGGAAAATAGGTACAAGTAGAACCTAGTGGTCCTCTTCCGAGTACACCTTCCTATAGGGAAGCGTGCAGTCGGGTAATCAGGTAAACATGATTGTGTATCATGTAGTCATGAACACGTAACAGGTGGGAAACATGAGCCCCCTTCTAAGTACACATTTCTATATTTTCCACTACTAGATCTTTCTCTTAACCCCGACCTGGTTATTTATTATTATTATTATCAAACAAGCATGTATGTGTCACAAAACAAGCAAGAACAATATGGCATAAACAAGTAATAATTCAGGTTGGAACATAAACATGTACAGGTGCAAGACATCTCATAAAAGGGATAGAATCAACGAAAATTCTAGTTCAGGACAGCAAATTTGGATCCTTCAGAGAATCTGGAAAATAGACTTCCGGCCGAATCTAGCAAATATATAAGTCATATGGTATTTCACAAAAACATAACTCAAAACAGATTTGTATCCAGAAACACGTTCAGCCAGAAATCAGAAGTTTGTTTTCATAAACAGGAAAATATCATGAAACTTACTAATTAAATCCACGAAAATCTGGGGTATTTCCTAGTATGTTTAGTAACAGAAAATAAATTTTCATAATATTCCAACGTAGATAGAATAGTCAAGTAAAATCAGAAAACAGCAAGATACAGTAATTTTGTAATTCTGGAATCATAAACACAGCAGTACTAAAACAACGATATCTCACAAAATATAATTCAAAATCCAGATCCATCAAAAAGGTGATAAAATAGATACAGTAGGATACATTTTATATTCACCAAGTTTTTATACACAGCAAATAGAAGCAGGTCGAAATTAAGGTTCTTTACTAAACAGTATGAAAATTCTACAAGTATAGCAGTTGTTCGCAAGCATAGAATAGTTTGTAAAAGTTATCAATTAAATCCACAAAAATTAGGGGTTAATCCCAATCAAGTCTAGTTGCAACCAGCAAAATATTGGATTAAAATATTATCTTTAACATCAGTAGAAAATTAAATTACCATACAGAATTCATATAAAACTAGATTTGGAATTTTAAACACATCTGTAGTAAAATAGTCATAACTCACAACTCATAAATCGAAACTGCGATCTGTCAGAAAATCTGGAAAGTAGACAGAATTCTCTATAATTCATGTTCACAAATAATTTTCATATACTGACCTTAATAAGGTCTAAAATACTGGATAAAAATGGGGAATCGGCAAAACAGGAAATATCCTTCATGCACAAAATCAACTAGTTCATATGAAACTCATCCAAAACATAACCAAATGTGAAATAGGGTATTCTAAGTGTCCAAGCAACATGGTATAGGGTATTTCACAGGTCTACAACAAGTATACTACAACTAACACAACCAAGCACAAGATATCATACGAACAACATGCCTGAACACAACAAGAAGTGGTCATCCCTAAGTTATTTCATGTTATGTGTGTAATGAGGCAACTATGGGCGGGTCAACACAATAGAGACAACATATAAGAGGGTTTTTGAACAAGAATAGTCTCTAGAACACAACTACACTACAGGCGGTATTTAGTACTTGTATTACACAAAGAAAAGAATACAAGTTACTTACCTTATAGCCGACGACGAGAACAGAGCAAGAATAAGAATAACGGGAATGGATTCCCGGGCACGAACACAATACAACAAACAAACCCATGAACCACTAACAAATCCACGAACCAACGAGAACACACTTACACACACGCCCACAGAGAGAGAGAGATAGATAAGTCGAGGAGCACTGGCTTTCGCGAGGGCTGGCTGAACGGGGCGAAGGCGGGGATCTGCTGGCACTGCAGTTGGGAGGAGCACCAGGGTGGAGGACTGGCAGCGCTGCAACAGGGTTCTACAGCTATTATTGGCGACGCAGGCAGAGCGGCGTGACTGGCTTCGGGAGGGACAACATAGGGTGACTGGGCTGTTGCTAGTCGAAGAGAGAGCAGGTAAGGGAAGGAGCGGGGGGGACTCGGAGTTGCTGTTGCATCGCCTAGGGCTGTTGGCGACGAGGAGGCGAAGCACAGGGAGGGGGATCACCGAGGTGTCGTGGCTTGCTGCAGGCGGTCGGGATTGAAGTCGGTAGGGAGGAGGGTGATCGGGGTGCAAGGTGCTATCGGGAGAGAGAGGGAGAGCAGCTAGGAGAGCTTGCCTCTACCACCAAACTGAATGACACCGTGCCAAGGCGATACCTTTAAGAAAACATGGTCACCAACCTCAAACTCCAAAACTCTCTGATGGACATCTGCCCATCGCCTCTGCCTATCCTGAGTTGCTTGCAAGTACTTCCTGATCTGAGTCACCGCATCAACTGTCTTGGTGATCAACTCTGGACCCAACAACTTTCTCCCACCAATGTCATCCCAGCACACTAGTGATCTACACGTCTGCCCATAAAGTGCCTTGAACAGTGTAGCTTTAAGACTGGTTTGAAAGCTATTATTGTATGAGAACTCTACGAGATGCAAATGGTCCTCCCATGATCCACCGAACTGCAGCATACAAGACCTCAACATGTCTTCAAGAATCTGGATGGTCTTCTCTGACTATCCATCAGTCTGAGAATGAAAAGCTGTACTATGCTTTAATTTACTCCCCAAACTATTCTGAAGACTCTCCCAAAACTGAGATTTGAATCTCGTATCCCTGTCGGATACAATACTGACCGGAACCCCATGAAGTCTGACGATCTCTTGCATATGCTTCTCAGTTAGGCTCTCAGTAGACTATCCGACATGGAAGGGAATGAAGTGAGCACTCTTCGTCAATCGGTCGACAATCACCCAAATGACATTATGACCCTTAGGACTTCTCGGCAATGCGGTCACAAAATCCATAGTGATGTGTTCCCACTTCCACTCTGGAATGGGAAGCGGCTGAAGAAGTCCGGCGGTCCTCTGATGCTATGCCTTAACCTGCTGGCAGATCAAACATTGAGATACAAACTGAGCCACAATCTTGTTCATACCATGCCACCAGAAATGAAGCTTCAAATCCCGATACATCTCAGTACCTCCAGGATGGATAGAGTACGATGATTGGTGGGCTTCCTCAAGCAACCTCTGACGAACTTCACCCTTCGGGACACATAATCTGGACCCAAAACAAAGCGATCCATCAGCATGTATAACCATGCTCGTTTTGGAACCAGACTCAACTTCAGCTCGAAAACCCTGCAATTGCTCATCACCAGCCTGAGCCTCCTTGATCTGATCAATAAGAGACGACTGAAGCTGAAGCACCGAACAACTCCGAGCACCGAACAACTCCGAACAGAACTCGGCTGTAACATCCCGTAATTTTCAAAGAGTATATATATATATATATATATATATATATATATATATATATATATATATACATATATATATATATATATATACATATATATATATATATATATATATATATATGAATAAATGGAGTAATGGCAATTATGTAAATATATTGAAATAATGGATGGATGGGGGGCCCACGATCTATGAACAAAATAGCAGGAGGTGCTGTTTGGAGACATGCTGATGACGTCAGTATTCATGGGGGCCCACCTTCTTTGACCTGTCTCTTTCATCCAGAAAGAGAGAAAAAAGAGAAAGGTAAGATTAAATAATCCCATATCGGGATTTGATCAAGAATATAATATTAATAAATACTAATGCCTATGATCAAGAGTCACCAATTCGGTTAACCACCTTTTGAGAGATAGCCTGTGGTGTGCAGTTGTACTACATAGTATCTAATTTATCTTCTAAATTGTATAAATTGTCCGAGCTCGGGGTAGGGGTGTTACAAATGGTATCAGAGCCGACTTTTACACCGAGAGTGGGTACAGAGTGGTGGTTATGCCTGGGATGGAGCTAGCAGATGTACTGGTAAGTATGCCTGAGAGGGAGCGAGGTTGGGGACAAGTCGCCCAGGTAGGTGACTGTACAACCTGCAGAATCAGGGTACTATACAGCTAGCAGAATCATGGTACGCCATTCAACATCGGCTAGAAAGGAGATCCTGCACTAGATTGTGCATGCCCCGTGCTAAGCGAGGACGCAAATTTCTGAAGGGGGTGTAACATCCCGTAATTTTCAAATATATATATATATGTGTGTGTGTGTGTGTGTGTGTGTGTGTGTGTGTGTGTGAATAAATGGAGTAATGGTAATTATGTAAATGTATTGAAATAATGGATGGATGGGGGGGCCACGATCTGTGAACAAAATAGCAGGAGATGCTGTTTGGAGACATGTTGATGACGTCATCATTCATGGGGGCCTACCTTCTTTGACTTATCTCTTTCATCCGGAAAGAGAAAAAAAAAAGAAAAAGGTAAGATTAAATAATCCCATATTGGGATTTGATCAAGAATATAATATTAATAAATACTAATGCCTATGATCAAGAGTCACCAATTCGGTTAACCACCTTTTGAGAGGCAGCCTGTGGTGGGCAGTTGTACTACATAGTATCTAATTTTTCTTCTAAATTGTACAAATTGTCCGAGCTCGGGGCAAGGTGTTACATCGGCAAAAACACATCCGACTCCAACCTTCGCATCTGCTCAACCAAATCATTCTGCTGAGTCAGGAACATAGCTGCCGTTCTCATGCTCAAAGCATCTGGCTCCAAGTTCACTCCACCAGGATGGTATTACAAACTGATGTCATAATCAGCCATAAGCTCCAACCAACACCTTTGCCTCATACTTAACTCCTTCGGGGTGAAGACATACTTGAGGCTTTTGTGGTCTGTAAAGATCTCCACTCGGTCCCCAAGTAAATAATGTCTCCACAGCTTCAAACCAAAGATCACTGCCGCTAACTCCAAGTCATAAGTCGGATAGTCTTCTCATGCGGCCTGAACTCTCTCAATGCATAAGCAACGACTCGGCCCTTCCGCATCAGAACTTCTCCAAGGTCCCTTACCCAAAGCATCACAGTGAACTACAAATCCGCCTGAACCATCTGGAATAGTCAACAGTGGCGCTGACGTCAATCTGCTCTTTAACTCAGCAAAAGCCTCACTGCAAGCCTCAGATCAACAGAACTTCTCATCCTTCCCAGTCAGCTTAGTCTATGGTCCTTCTATCTTCGAAAAATCTTGGACGAATTTCCGATAATAGCTAGCTTGACCAAGGAAACTCCTTACCTCAGAAACTGACTTAGGAACTGGCCAATCCTTCACAGCTTCAACCTTGGATGGATCCACAGAAATACCATCGCTTGAGGTAATGTGCCCCAAGAAAGTGACCCTATCGAGCCAAAACTCACACTTGTTGAGTTTTCCATAGAGCTGATTCTCTATCAAAGTCTGCAGAATCAACCAAGATGCTCAGCATGGTCTTCCCGATTCCGAGAATACACCAAAATGACATCAATGAAGACCACCACAAATCTATCCAGGAACTGGGAAAAGACCATGTTCATAAGACTCATGAATACAACAAGCGCGTTCGTGACCCCGAACGGCATCACAAGATACTCATAGTGCCCATATCTGGTCCTAAATGCAGTCTTCTATACATCAGTCGCCTTTACTTTGACCTGATGATACCCAGAACGAAGATCCAACTTTGAGAAAACAGCAGCTCCGCTTAACTAATCAAATAAATCATCGATCCTGGGCAATGGGTACCGGTTCTTCACAGTAATACTGTTCAGTTCCCGATAATCCACGCACAATCGACGACTACCATTCTTCTTATTGACGAAAAGGACTGAAGCACCCCAAGGCAAAACACTGGGTCTGATGAACCCCAAATCTAGCAACTCCTGAATCTGCACCTTAAGCTCTACTAACTCAACCGGTGCCATCGTGTAGGGACTCTTCGATATCGATGCCGTACCAGGCTGAACTTCAATACCAAACTCTACATCCCTATCAGGGGGTAAGCCAGGCAACTCTTCTGGAAAAATATCCAGGAAATTCCACACTACCAGAGGCGCAGCCTCACAGCCTGAATGCAATTCCATCGCACAAATTTCCTGATCAACTGTAGTCTCAGCTCGACCAAGGAACATCTCCCCGAAATGGAACTCAAACTCTGTGCGACTTGGGATTCGGAACACAACTTTCTTGGCACGGCAATCAATAATGGCGTGGGATTCACCCAACCAATCCATAACGAGAATGACGTCGAATCCTAAATTCCCAATCACAATCAGGTTGGTCTTGAAATCTGCACCACCAATAACCACGGAACACTGCCACACTCCCGAGAACAAATGACAACTCCACCACCTGTCACAATGTTCCAAGCCTCTGACATGATTCTGCACTCCAACCGATGGCGAGCCACGAACCGAGAGGAGACGAAGGAATGGGTTGCCTCAGAATCAAAGAGAACATGAGCAGGAAAAGAGGAAACAAGGAAAACAACTAAGATAGAATCAAAAGAGATATGGAAAAAGAATCGATGCACAGGGGTGAGGAAAAACAAAATGCAGAAAGATAACAAGGAAGAATAATGCAAGGGAAAGAAAGAAACCAAGGAAAACAACAAAAACAACAAAAGCCAAAATATACCTGCAACAACACCCTCTGCTGACTCAGGATCTGCAGCAGTCAGGTTGAAAGTCTGACCTCTCCTAGGGGCAGCGGTCCTCTGACCAACAATCTGGTGCTAGGAGGAAGCGGTGGCCTGACTGGCCCACGAGCTGGGGCAACCTGCTGAGCTGGACCCCTGGCTAGAAGAGCCAACTGCTGCTGTGGCCGAGGACAATCTCACACTGAATGGTTAGTAGCGCCACATCTGAAGCATCGGCAATTGGCGCGCCTACATTCCCTGCGATCATGCCCAGCCAACTGACAGAAGTCGCAGAAACCAACCCTCCGGGAACCAGCAGAAGAGTAAGGAGCTGCCCTGACAGGATGGGCTGGGATAGGCCTCCGAACTGGCCCACCAGAAGGCCTAGCAATAGTAGAGTGCAGAATAGTCCATTAGGAAGGAGCCAACCCACCACGAGCCTGCTCCTGAGCTCGAGCTGCCTTAAGAGCCTCAACATATGTACGCAAGCGAAGGGAGACAAGCTGCACCTTAATGTCTCGCTCAAGTCCCAATGTGAATCTATGAACCATGCCATCTTTGTTCGCCACAAGAACGGCTGCGAAGCGAATAAGTCTTGTAAATTCAGTGCATACTCATCTATAGACCTGGAGCCATGTTTCAAGATAGCCTCATGTTACAACATTGTATGGATAATCTATATAATAAATTACAAAGAAAGCTATCAAGTGGCTCACAATCAATCCCCCCAAAATCAAAGGCCTAGATCAAACCTCACAAAACATATTTTTCCTCCAAAATTTCAAACCCCAAAATCAAAATTTTTCCCCCAAAACAAAAAAAACTTATTACTTTATTACTATCTCTCTCTTCTCTCTTCACTTTTTCATATTTATCTCTTTCCCTTTCTCCCTATCTCTCTCTCCCATTCTTTCTATATTTACTTAGAAATTTAGATTTTCAAAATTTTAATGGTTTTTTTCCGCACATGTTATATTGAAAATAGTAAATATCTCTTCAACTCCACACTTAAAGTTCTAAGAAGTTAAATTTTATACCCCATTTATAATTATTTTTCAACATATACTAATGGAAACATGGACTTTTATTTACAACTAATTATTGTCATACTATTCAAACTTGAGCTACATAATTGTTGTTTTACTATTTACAGGCTTTTCATGTTTTGTATCGTTCCGAAGACGTGCCGTAGGCACGTGCCCACGGGAAAATCTAGTATATAACAAAATTCCAATAATAAAACAATGACCAACCTGTTTCAGGGCTAGGAACAGTTGCTCCATTTCCACTCGAGTGTTGCAAGGGAAGAACTTCTCCAAGAAGCTCCTAGTGAACGTGGCCCAAGTAATCGGTCGCTCGAGCCTTTCGGACTCGGTCCTTCACCAAATATGAGCCAGATCCACCAACTAGATGGCTACCACATCCACTCTATCAGCATCGGCAACTCTTGCCGCCAAAAGCAACTTCTCAGTCCGGATCAACCACTGTTCGACCTCCGAAGGCATCTCGGTGTCGGAGAATCTATCTGGATGCAGTCGCATGAAATTTGTGACTGCACCTGGACATGGAGGGAGAGATGTCTGCGTAGGTACAGTGGGAGGCAGAACCCGAGCAGCCTCCAAAGCAGCCATCACCAGGTCACTGTGGTTCTGCTGCATATTGATCAACCGTTCCAACACATTGGTAACGGCCTCAAGCCCGGGCTGATCTTCCTGGGGATGAGAAGTACAACCTATACGAGCCATGGTCTGTACAAGATCAAAAACAATTAGCATCCAGATCAAAGTTGATTATAATTCATTTATGTATGCATGGTCTGTGTACTGTTGAGCCAATCCCAGGTCGAGCTAAGCTTGTCTAATATATCAGTCAAACTAATACATTATCCAAACCTAGGCTTTGATACCGCTAAAAACCTTGTTACGCCCCACTTCCCAAAAAGAGATACAGAATACGGATATGTGACTAAGCCCAGTAAATGATTTTCATCATCCATAACCTGTCAGGATCTTTACAACAAGCTAAAGAATAATCAGAGTAGGAAGCAAGAGAAGCCAACCACACATGCATATATGAATCAAAATACCAACAGAAATTTACTTGAAACCAAATTTAATAATCTCAAATAAACCAACTCTGAACAAGTCAATAATCCTTGGTCACACAGCCCAAATACAAAAAATCCAAGTATCAGATATAATTATTCAAAATAAGCAAACAGGAAATATTAATAGCAAAAACTCCAGCATATAGAATCTCATATCACATACTCCATCGGGCTGCTGAGCTCCATAATCTGTAATTTAATAAATTGCAAGAATAGGAAAAGAAAACAAAATGTCCGTCAATGCAAGTTACGGGTCGCTTGTAGTGCAGGCACAAGTACAGGAAAAAGGTAAACAAATATAAAATAACAGCAGAAATAAACATAGCATAGAATAGATATAACAGAGAAGGATAACTAACATGAATCGTGAACAAAATCAAGTAACATGATATACTAACAGGGTACAGGTAACATGTATCATGTGTCAAGCAAGTAGGTAAATAGGTATTCAGGCATACAAGTATACAGGTAGCAGGTACAAATAAACAGGTAACAGATAAACAACTGAACATGTGTCAAGTAGCATGTGCAAGTAATCATGTAACAGGTAAGCATGTAACAGGTATTATGTCATATTAAGTCTTGTATTATTACTATCTAGGTAGCACTTCATGTATCCCAAACTTTTACTACATGGTTGCTGCATTCAAACAAGTTACATTTAGATTTCGTAGTGGATACTATAGGGCCGTGTACTCAGTGATTAGGTAAATAGGAATAGGAACAAGTAGAACCTAGTGGTCCTCTTCTGAGTACACCTTCCTATAGAGAAGTGTGTAGTCAGGTAATCAGGTAAACAGGTATAGGTCGAACCTAGTGGTCCTCTTCCAAGTACACCTTCCTATAGGAAAGCGTGCAGTCAAGTAATCAGGTAAACAGAATCGTGTATCATGTAGTCATGAACACGTAACAGGTGGGAAACACGGCCCCCCTTCTAAGTACACATTTCTATATTTTCCACTACTAGATCTTTCCCTTAACCACGGCTCGGTTATTTATTATTATTATCAAACAAGCATGTATGTGTCACTAAACAGAGCAAGAACAACTTGGCATAAACAAGTAACAGGTTCAGGTTGAAACATAAACATGTACAGGTGCAATACATCTCATAAAAAGGATAGAATCAACGAAAATTGTAGTTCAGGACAACAAGATAGTACTGCACTAAATCTGAAATTCCCATTGCTACAAACATGAAAAATATGGATCCGTTAGAGAATCTGGAAAATAGACTTCTTGCCGAATCCAGCAAATATATATAAGTCATATGTTATTTCACAAAAAACATAACTCAAAACAGATTTGTATCTAGAAAACAGGTTCAGCCAGAAATTCAAAGTTTGTATTCATAAACATGAAAACAGCATGAAAACTGACTAATTAAATCCACAAAAAATCTGGGATATTCCCTAGTATGTTTAGTAACAGAAAATAAAGTTTCATAATTTTCCAACATAGATAGAATAGTCAAGTAAAATCAGAAAACAACAAGACACAGTAGTTCTGTAATTCTGGAATCATAACCATAGCAGTACTAAAAAAGCAATCTCTTACAAAATATAAATCAAAATTCAGATCCGTCAAAAGGGTGATAAAATAGATACATTAGGCTACAATTCCTATTCACAAAGTTTGTATAAACAACAAACAGTATAAAGTTGAAATTATGTATCTTTACTGAACAATATGAAAATTATGTAGTAAAATAGCCATAACTCACAACTCATAAATCGAAACTGAGATATGTCAGAAAATCTGGAAAGTAGACAGAATTATCTATAATTCATGTTCACAAATAATTTTCATATACTGACCTTAATAGGGTCTAAAATACTGGATAAAAACGGGAAATTGACAAAACAGAAAATATCCTTCATGCACAAAATCAACTAGTTCATATGAAACTCATCCAAAACATAACCAAACTTGAGGGTATTCTAGGTGTCCGAACAACATGGTATAGGGTATTTTACACGTCTACAACAAGTATACTACAACTAACACAACCAAGCACACGATATCATACGAACAACATGCATGTACACAACAAGAAGTGGTCATCCCTAAGTTATTTCATGTCATGTGTGTAATGAGGTAACTACGAGCAGGTCAACACAATAGAGACAACATATAACAGGGGTTTTGCACAAGAATAGTCTCTAGAGCACAACTACACTACAGGCGGTATTTAGTACTTGTATTACACAAAAAAAATACAAGTTACTTGCCTTATAGCCGACGACGAGAATGGAACAAGAACAAGATTAACGAGAATGGATTTCCGGCACGAACACAATACAACGAACTAACCCACGAACCACTAACGAATCCACGAACCAACGAGAACACAAGCACACACATGCCCACAGAGAGTGATAGAGAGAAGTCGAGGAGCACTGGCTGTCGTGAGGGCTGGCCAAACGGGGCGACGGCGGGGGTCTGCTAGCGCTGTAGTCGGGAGGAGCACCAGGGTGGAGGACTGGCGGCACTGCAACAGGGTGCTGCGGCTGTTGTTGGTGATGCAGGGAGAGCGGTGCAACTGGCTTCGGGAGGGACGACATAAGGTGACCAGGCTGTTGCTAGTCGACGAGAGAGCAGGTAAGGGGATGAGCAGCGAGGACCCGGAGTTGCTGCTGCGTTGCCTGTGGCTGTTGGCGATAAGGAAGCGAAGCACAGGGAGGGGGATCGCCGAGGTGTCGTGGCTTGCTGCAGGTGGTCGGGACTGAAGTCGGTAGGGAGCAGGGTGAACGAGGTGCAGGGTGCTATCGGGAGAGAGAGAGGGAGAGCGGCTAGGAGAGGAGGTGATGAACAGGAAATTGAATATGGGAATATATATATAGGTGAGATAAAGTTTAGGATTAGGGTTGGCAGGCAGCTGAGGGGTTGGGGTGTTAACAGGGGGTGTAAATGGGTATGTTATGAGTTGTTGGGTATTAGTGAAATGTAATTGGGTTTGGGGATTATTGGGTAATGGATTTAAGTGTAGGGTATTCAATAGGGTTTAAATAGAATAGAAAACAATTGGGAGATCCAAAAAAAGGTGAGATGGAAGTAAGATGAACAAATAAAGTAAGGCATGAATAAATATAGCGAGAATAAAAAATAATGGCACGATCAAACATAGACGAAACAATGGCGAACAATTGAATTAAGAAGATGAAAGAACAAATAAAATAATTATATTGAAAAAGAGGATCCAGTATACGGTCCAAAAAAAATACAAGCTGAATAAATACAAAAAAAGAATACACCAAGAAATACAGAAAATTGAAAACAGGGATTTCAGCTCGGCTTGTGCGCTCGGCCGGATTGTGGTCTTTCATCGTTAATGCGGGCAAGGCGATTCTCCATCTCATGGAGGCGGTGGAGGATGGCTTTGTTCTGCTGTGGTGGCTGGGACGAACCGTGAGACTCGGGACCCCGACCCTTTTTGAGCCTCAGGTCGACATTTTGTTGTTCGAACCCGGGGCCACCTCTGAAGGGATCAGAAGATCTCTTTTCGGAGCTCTCGGAACTCAGCTCTCGTGACTGGAGCTTGTTCGCCCTGACCGGGCGGAAGTGGCCCATCCCTCGGGGAGTGAGTGCAGTTGTGCTCCCGACTTTGGGATGGGAGAGTGCTATGTGTCGGAGCGGAGTCGGAAGGGACTGGCCGGCTGATCTGGAGCCGAAGGTCATCTCCGGGTTGCCGGTGGTTGTTGATATGCCGTAACTCTTTGGCAACCGAGCGAGAAGTGCTCAGACTGGGTCCCGCTGTGCCATTGACTGGTTTCCTGTTAGATCCCTGAGTTTTCACACGACTGTGAAAGGGATGGGGGTCTGGACGACGTCCAGCGATGAGCGCTCTTCGGGCTTTGGGAGCCATTGGAGGCTTGGCTTTGGGAGAGATCCGAGTTTAGGATCGAGCAGTCGGTTCCCACAGACAACGCCAACCTGATGCTGTCTGTTTTCCGTGCGAGAGCAACAAGTGTGAGTTCTTGTAATTTGTGAAGTGGAAGGGACAGATCTCGACCTCGGCTCGGGTCTGTTCCTAGAAGTCGGTTCGGAAGAGAAGCTGGAGTTCGGACGGCGGGGGTACCTGCAAAAGGCCTAGAAACACCGGGAGAAATTCCGGCGACATGCCCTCCGACGATCTAGTCAGTCAGTGGAAAAGAGACTAAGCGGCTAGAGTTTAGGTGGAGAAATTTTGATTACTTTTGGCAGTGAGGAGGGGGCCTGGTATTTATAGGCAGAGGCGAACAAGTATTTGACCCTAATGGGCCAGGTCAGACCCGTTTGTCTGTGAGCCTTAAGTGGTAGAAGGCATGTTGGATCTGTTGACCTGATTATCGGGGATGAGCGAAATCTGAGGAGATCCGACGGCCCTAATTGGGCCACGTCATCTATACCCACATCATCTACATTTCTATAAAAAAAAAATATAATTTTCATGTCTACATTTTCAGCTGTGTTTTTATTTTTTGGGGCACGCCTGGGGTATGCGTCCCCTTTATTTGTGTATGTTGTTGTATTGATTTTGCATATTTTAGCTGAAAGGATGCCTCGTCAGCCAATTAAGGTGGGGTATCCTTTTCCTCGTGTGTAGATAATTAAGCAAGATAAAAAAAGTGTGGTGTAAAAATGATTGATACTGTTACATGTTTTTTGCTCTTATTTAGTAAGGACGCTTATATCAGGTTCACTGCCGTTGCTGTAGTTTTGGTATGCTGAAATGCATTTCAGCTTTTGCTATGTAAAATCCTGAGCGATCTTTTGAGAGATTCTTATTGATTGATTGTAGGGCTCCTTTTAGTTCATGGAAATTAATGTAGGGTGCTACGCCATTCGCTCATATTGGCATTATTTTCTTTTGCTGTGGGCGTTCGACGGTTTTTTTGCTTATACAAAAAATACATGTTAGGTTTTGTGGATATATGTTACCCTGCTTATTGTATACTATGATGAAAATAGATTGGTTGCCCCTTCTCAAGCTAAATTGATTTTTGAATCACATTTTTTTTTTTGGTTTTATAGTGTCGAATTGGACAAAGTTGCATTCATCAATTTAGGTTTCAATATTTCATTATTCTACAACTTTCTTATTCTTTGTCATAGTTTCTCCTTTCTACTGTGTTAGACATGTTACACTAAAAAACAATGGGTGAGAAATTCAAAATTTTAAAAATATATAGTATAACTTTATTAATGACGTGAATCACATTTATCATTTTTGTTGGTTTTATAGCGTCAAATTGGACAAAGTTGAATTCACAGTTGTTTAGGTTTCAATATTTCGTTATTTTACAAGTTTCTCATTCTCTGTCATAGGATCTCCTATCTTTCTACTGTTTTAGACCATCTCCAACTGTAATCTCTATTCTTCCAATTAGCCAAAATAGCGACTTAAATCTCCAAATATCTTCTCCAACGGAATCACCAAATAGATCGCTATCCTGGCGATTTGAATTTCCCTCGCAATCCGCTCGCCAAATCTGGCGAGCGGGATCCGCTCGCCATATAGATTATGCCGAAGATCAAGATGGTCTAAAACGGTAAGATTTCTTTCCCGCTTATTTAAATCGACACCGGTTTTCTTCAATTTCTTCAATTTCTCCAATTTGTTCTTGGTAGATTGGTCATTCATTGGGTTTTTCTTCTTGTTCATTGGGTTCTTGTTGATTGGGTTCTTCTTCTTCATCAGGTAAAAATTTTTATTTTGAATTTTTTTTTTGTTTTTGTTACGTGGACAATTTCATGTTTAAAATTTTATCTAAATTACAATTTGTCTTTGGTAGATTGCTGCTTCTTCATCTTGTTCATCTTATTCATCTTGTTCATCTTCTTCATATTGTTACTGTTGATTTTGTAGTATGTGTACCTGTCATGATCTAATGCATCTATGGATGGTATAGTGTGTGTGAAAAGACCATTGAATCTTCTGTGATTCAGTTTCATCTTTGTGGCTTTGGTTGTGTACTGGTGATTTGGGAGAGGCTAATTAAGAAAATTAACTATGTCATAATTGGCAACTAAAGAGACTTAGACTTATGGGTGAATCCATAGAGAAAAGATTTTAAGGTTGGTGGGGTTTGTTTAGATTTTGTGACATGAGCATTATGACTTGTAGGTGAAACTTGAGAATCAGACTATAGGCAGGTAGAACAAAATACACTGTTGTTTAAGTTTTAGTGTGTTATGAATTTACTGTTAACAAAATACACTGTTGAAACCTGACATGAAGTGATTATGAATTTACTGTGTTATAATCACCTCAACCTGTCAGGTATGATATGGTTTTAATCACTTCAACCTGACATGCTGATATCTAATTGTATGGTTTTAACCAAAATATGTATGGTTTTAATCACTTCATTATGGTTTTAATCACTTCATGTCAGGTATGATACCAAAGTTTTGATTCACTGTGTTATACTTAAGTGATTATGAAGTCACCGTATATACTAAAGTTTTGATTAAGTGAATTTATGTTATTTTGAAGTGATTATGAATTTATGTTAACAAAATACACTGTTGAAACCTGACATGAAGTGATTATGAATTTACTGTGTTATAATCACCTCAACCTGTCAGGTATGATATGGTTTTAATCACTTCAACCTGACATGCTGATATCTAATTGTATGGTTTTAACCAAAATATGTATGGTTTTAATCACTTCATTATGGTTTTAATCACTTCATGTCAGGTATGATACTAAAGTTTTGATTCACTGTGTTATACTTAAGTGATTATGAAGTCACTGTGTATATACAAACTCTTGATAAAAATATATAACAGAGATAATAACTAGGCAATTGCTCCAGATGTGAGATACTTCGAAAATTACTCAAGGATACTGATTATAGACATTCCTACTCTCCTCAAATCAATGCATGAAATCTTTCAGCTAGTATCAGAATAACCTCACCTCACCACCAGGACATCTTCCAGCATTTACTTACCTTACAAATAATGAAAAAATTACAAATCTTTTGGGTTTTGGCCATAAGATTGGGTTATGATAATAACAGCTACCCTTTTTTTAGCATTAACATCTACATTAGATATACAGATAAAGATATTGCATGAACTTTGCACATTTCGGTTAACTAGTACCCACAGGGAAGGTAGGAAAGTTTGTGTAGAACTTAACATACAGCAATTCCAAACAAAAAATTAGTCTGTGAAGGATTCATCAGAATTGCTTTCAGATCATAAACTACAAGTTCTTATAATATCACATCGAATAATTAGATTGCTTCAACAAAGTCGGACTATTTAGGAAGCACAAAACAGAGTCATTATTGATATGATCCCATACAATGCATTATATATATTTAGGAAACTCAAACTCTTGTTTAAGGTTTTTTTGTGTATATATATATAATAGATTGGAACTCTCCTAAGTTCTATGGTTTATCATGAAATACATATCTGACATGAAGTGCATTTCATGAAATTTAGAAGTGCATATCATGAAATTTAGAAGTTAGTATACCTGACATGAAGTGCATATCATGAAATTTAGAAGTAAGTATACCTGACATGAAGTGCATATTATAGATACTACTGCATTATATATGCTTAACTCCATTTGATAGGTAAACAGACAATTTGGAAGTAAGTATACTTGAGAATTTACAAGTATACCTGACACCCTGTTAGACTTGCATTGCCTTCTATATTTATAATATGCACTTCATGTCAGTATTTAGAAGTAAATATTTATGCTCAGATTTAATTCATGTTATTTGATAAGCATAATCTTATTTGATCACTATGTGCTCAGAAGTAAGTATTTATGCTGAGAAGGACATGAAAATGTACTTCTAAATATTATTGTAACTATTTATGAGTAAATAAAAATTAAAATATTTATGGCTAGCCAAAATAGATAGCATGGTTGGAGTGTGAGTTTTTTTCGCTAGCCAAATTATCCATTTATTATCTATTTTGGCTATTCTAGCTAGCCAAAATAGCTAGCATGGTTGGAGATGCTCTTAGACATGTTACACTAAAAAACAATGGGGTTTGATATTCAAATTTTTAAAAATATGTAGTATAACTTAATTAAGGGCATTAATGAAATTGTATTCAAAATAAAAAACAAGTTATTTTTTAAAAAAAATGAAAAATTAGGTGCTACTTTAATGGAATCAAAGTCTCGTTCTCTGATAAAAGAGTTTGAACCACCTAACCACAAAATTAAGTCTCTAATTTGTCAAAACACCACCTGACTATTATTCATACTGATATGGCTAAAAATAGAGTTAAATCGAAACCGTCCAAATCGGGCACGAATCTTAAAGCTCAGGGGTAAAATGGTAATTTCACCTACAAATGGGTCCGAAGCGGGTACTGGGTCTCCTTCCCAAAGATCCATTAACCCGCGAACGGATCCATCTCCAACTGGGTGCGGGTTCCAACCCGCAGCAAACCCGGTCTAGCAGGATAAAATCAAGGTCTCTGGTTAATACTAATCAACGGCCCTGATTCACATCTATCTTTTCACTGGGAATTAGGGATTACATTCCTAATCTGATTACGGGGATTATAATCCTTATCAGATCACGGGGATTACATTCCTAATCTGATCCATAAGACGACTATAAATACCCACCATCTACCATCGTTAAGAGGAAATCAATCAATCTTTTGCCAATTTATGCTCTCTCTTAATCATTCCTGATTACTGACTTGAGCGTCGGAGGGTGCGTCGCCGGGATCAACCCCGGTGTCTCGCACTTTTTACAGGTGAACGGCGGGAGTCAATGTTCAAAATCCGGCGGAACAGGTTCCAGGTTTGCTATTCAAGTTTTCCTAAGAATCTACAAATACTGTCGGTTTACCCCCACACCAGATTTAGCGGTAACAGATTGGCGCCGTCTGTGGGAAGCAAACGAATAGCAGCCTCCCCTCTTTCCATTGGTCAGATCTTCTCCAGCCATGCCTCCTAGGAAAGTAAGATCCAGAGGGTCCAACCGTGGACCCAACCCCGTTGATCAGCAACAGGAAGTCCTCATCCAACCCCCTCAGCAGCAGGGGCAACTTCCTCTTCAAGCCGAGGACCCTCTCCAACAGGACCAGCCTCCTCTTCAGAATCAGCAACCCCCTAAGGGTCTCTCTGGTCCTCAGAATGTCGGTGCGGGGACCTCATGCCCCAACCCGTAGAAGCAACCTCTCCAACATGACCGCATTTCAATACACAATGCCTCTACGGATTCTATGGCCTCCCACAATCCCCGAGTTTCCGACCTTCGCAATATCATTCTCAATCGGCAGAAGGATGAGGATCTTCGCCGCCGTTTGGATGAAAAGCGGGCCCGAGAGGGAGCCTCCCGCCAGCAACGTCCGAATTAGCGATCTCCTCATCCCCGAGACTACAGAAGGTCCCCCGCCCGAAAAGGGAGGAAAGAGTCCCCCGAGCACCATAGGAGAAGACCCCATTCTCCTACCGGTCGGCAACATCCGAGGAACGATAAGGCACCCATCACTCGTGCCGAGTTCCAGCAGTTCCAGGCGACTGTTTTGCAAGCCCTCAACCTCCGACCCAACAACAACAATGCCCAAAGGGCTCCTACCCCTCCACGGGTCCAAAGTCCTCGCCATCGGTCCATAACTCCTCCTCCGGCTCCTAGCTACCAACAACACATGCCTAGCCCTCGCCGCTCCCAGAGCTACCGTCGTCGTAGTCCCCGCTCCCCTTCCTATGAAGACGAGTCCAGAGGCTCGTTTGACTACCGTCGGAGGGACGATGCTCTCTACCGCCGTCTCCACGAGATGGAGAGGTGCATCGGCCGAATAGACAAAGATGAAGAGTTAAGAGGAAGGACCATCCGCCCGAGCAGACCTCCCTTCTCCCGGACCATCATGGAGGCTCCTATCCCAAGAGGTTTCAAGCCCCCGTAGTTCGAAACTTACTCGGGAGAGTCGGACCCCGTGGACCACATCGAAAGCTTTAAGACCCTCATGCTAATCCACCAAGCTTCCGATGCCTTGCTGTGCAAGACCTTCCCCGCCACTCTTAAGGGTTCGGCTCGGGAATGGTACTCCCGCCTCGCCCCATCTTCCATATTCTCCTTCGAACAGTTCGAAACCCTCTTCATCACCCACTTTGTGAGTAACAGACGCACGGAGAAGACCAGCATCTCATTACTCCACCTCCGCCAGGAGAAGGGAGAGAAGTTGAGGGACTATGTGAGGAGGTTCACTGCAGAGGTCAGATCCATCGCCTCCCTCGACCAATCAGTTGCTGCGGCCGCCTTCCAATCCAACGTCCTCGACTCTAACCTTCGCTCCTCCTTTGCCAAGAAGCCCCCGCATAATTTTTCCGACCTCCTTTGGAGCGAGAAGTACATTCGGGTTGAGGAAGCCGAATATCTCTCGGGCTTTGGAGGGTCTACCTCCGGGACAAAAAGAAAGGCAACAGAAGAAGAGGGTACCAAGAAGCTTCAGAAGGACAATGGCGGTCAGCGCCGCCCTCCCCCCAGGTTCGAGAAATTTACTCCTCTCACCGCCAATATCTCCACCATTCTAATGGAAGTTGAGAAGGAAGGGGTCATACCTCCTACTCCGAGGATGAACACCCCTCCCAAGAAGAGGAACAAAGAGAAGTGGTGTCGTTACCACCGGGATCACGGCCACGACACCAACGATTGTCGGGCACTGAAGAACGAGATAGAGGCCCTCATCCAGAGGGGGCAGCTGGCCAAATTTGTAAGAGCGAAAGACCGAACCGATCTCTCCTCCCCTCTGCCTCGGGGGGCTAACAAGCGTCCCGAGCAACGTGATGAAACTTCTGATTTCGAGAAAGATCGCATCCTACATCTTATTCATGGAGGCCCCATGGGAGGCTCTTCCAACTCCTCTTGAAAGGCTTTCATCCGAGAGGTTAATTTAGTTCATGGCACCCCTCCCCCCAAAGACCTCGGTGTCCCAGTCATGTTCTCAGATGAAGATCTCGAAGGGGTCAGGACCCCCCATTGTGACGCACTTGTTATCAACCTTCATATGGCGAACTTCATGGTGGAGAGGATCCTAGTGGACAACGGAAGCTCCGTAAACATCCTCTTCCTCTCAGCCTTCCGAGGGCTCAAGCTGTCCCGAGACCGACTCAAACCCGCCGGCTACACGCTCGATGGGTTCACGGGAGTGCCAGTAACTATTGAAGGAGTAATCACCCTCGACGTAACTGCTGGCAAAACTCCTACCACCCGGATGGAGTAGATGGACTTTATGGTCGTTGATGTCCCAGCTGCGTATAATGTGATCCTAGGCCGACCCGGCCTAGCTGCCCTAGAAGCCGTTCCTTCGGCATATCACCTCAAGATGAAATTTCCCACCCGGGCAGGAGTGAGGGAAGTCAAGGGCAGCCAAGAAGTAGCCCGCAAGTGCTATATGACTTCGACTGGGGATCCAGTCCTCTCCCTTGAAACTCTAGAAATCCCCCAGGAGAGCCCCCGACCAACGTCCGAGCCGGTGGATGAATTGGAGGAAGTGCTCTTCTCTGAGCAGGATCCGAGCTGAAAATTCTTTATTAGCAAGACCCTCCCATCTGCCCTATGCTCCGACATAGTCCAGTGCATTCGGAGGAACCGCGACCTCTTCGCTTGGTCCGCCGCCGACATGCCAGGAATCTCCGAAGAGCTCATAGTCCACCACCTCAGCGTTGCACCGGGGTCCAAACCGGTCCAACAGAAGAGGCACAAGTTCGTTCCCGAGCGCCAACAAGCTTTCAAAGAAGAGGTAGACAAGCTCCTAAAGGCTCGGTTCATACAAGAGGTCAACTACCCTGAATGGCTCTCCAATGTAGTCATGGTAAAGAAGTCCAACGGAAGTTGGAGGATCTGCATCGATTTTACCGACCTGAACAAGGCATACCCCAAAGATACATTCCCTCTTCCGAGCATCGACACCCTGATCGATGCCACTTCGGGCCATGAGCTCCTCAGCTTCATGGGCACTTTCTCTGGGTACAATCAAATCCGTATGTTTCCCCCGGACATCCCGAAGACTTTCTTTGTTACCGACTAGGGCCTCTACTGCTACAGGGTGATGCCATTCGGATTGAAGAATGCAGGTGCCACTTACCAACGCCTCGTCAACAAAGTCTTTCAAAGTCAGATCGGCCGCAATATGGAGGTATATGTTGACGACATGCTTGTGAAGAGCATCCGTGGGGCTGATCATGTGGCCGACATGCAGGAGGCGTTCGATGTACTAAGAAAGCACAATATGAGGCTTAATCCGAACAAATGTGCGTTCGGACTGTCCTCGGGGAAATTCCTAGGCTTCATGGTCAGCCAAAGAGGAATCGATGCTAACCCCAAGAAGATCAAGGCCATATTGGACATGGCTCCTCCCAAGAACGTCAAGGAAGTTCAGAAGCTGACGGGGCGCCTCGCCGCCATCGGGCGTTTCCTCTCGAAGTCGGGAGAAAAGTGCCTCCTCTTCTTTAAAGCTCTCAGGGGGGCTAAGGGTTTCGAATGGGGACAACAGCAACAGGAGTCGTTCGACCAGCTAAATGCCTATCTCGTCAACCCTCCTCTCCTCAGCAAGCCTATTCCCGGCAAAACCCTTTACCTTTACTTAGCTGCTTCCGAACAGACCCTTAGTGCCGTCTTGGTAAGGGAAGAAGACCGGGCTCAGAAGCCCATCTACTATGTGAGCAAGGTGCTTCGGAATGCCGAGCTCCGCCACCCAAGGACAGAAACGATGGCGTACGCCCTGATTATGGTAGCAAGAAAGCTTCGCCCATATTTCCAGTCCCACTTGGTGGTCGTTCTTACCGACCAACCGCTGAAACAAGTCTTTCACAAGCCGGAGACCTCCGGTCGCCTCATGAAGTGGTCCATCGAGCTAAGCCAGCATGACATCTCATACCAGCCTCGGACCGCAATCAAGGCCCAGGCCTTAGCAGAGTTCATCGTTGAGAGTACCATCCCCGAGGTCAGCCAGGAAACAAACGGACCTCCTATATGGTCGGTTTTTGTAGACGGATCCTCTTACAACGAGGGAAGCGGAACCGGGGTCATTCTGGCGGGCCCAGATGATTTCGTCCTCCAATACTCCCTCCGTATCAACTTCAAGGCCTCCAACAATGGAGCGGAATATGAAGCCCTCATAGCTGGTCTTGGAATGGCTCGAAAAGCAGGGGCGCAGCGCCTCCAAATCTTTAGTGACTCTCAGCTAGTGGTAAATCAAGTCTTGGGCGAGTATGAAGCACGAGACGATCGGATGGCGAAGTACCTCACGAAAGTCCAAAGTATCATGGCTTAGTTTGAAGAAGCACTCATTCAGCGAATTCCCCGAGAAGAGAATTCCCAAGCCGACGCCCTCTCCAAGCTAGCCTCTTCCTCCTTCCAAGGTTTTGAGCAGATCGTCTTAATTGAGGTACTCTTGAAACCAAGTATAGAAGATGAAACTCCCGACTCGACAGAGTCACTGCCTGTCCTGTTGCAAGATAATTGGATGAAATCACTGATGGAATTCCTAAGGGATGGGCTCCTCCCCGAAGACCCCAAGGAAGCTCGCCAAGTGAGAACCAGAGCGGAGCGGTACACCCTAGTTGAGGGGGTTTTGTACAAACGCTCCTTCACGCAAGTAGACGGCAGGCCATACTTGAGATGCCTCTTCCCCGAACAAGCCGATTATGCCTTGCAAGAGCTCCACGAAGGCATCGGCGAGGCACATTCGGGGTCCAGATCCCTAGCCCGGAAGGTGTTGAATTATGGGTATTTCTGGCTTACTCTCCTCCAAGACGCCGAACGTGTCGTTCGGCAATGTAGCTCTTATCAGAAGTATTCCAACGTTCGTCGGCTCCCACAAGCTCAACTCACCTCACTATCAAGTCCTATCCCTTTCGCAATGTGGGGGATGGATTTACTAAGGCCATTCCCTCCGGCTCCCGGCCAGCTCAAGTTCTTAGTCGTGGCAATCGGCTACTTCTCGAAGTGGATAGAGGCCCAGCCCTTGGCCATAATCACCGAGAACAAAGTACTTCAGTTCTTCTGGAAGAATGTTATCTGCCAATTTGGTGTCCCTCGAGTCCTCATAACAGACAACGGAACCCAATTTACTGGGGCTGCATTCCGAGCTTTATGTGAAGACCTCGCCATCCAGCAACGTTTCTCCTCCGTCTCCCATCCACAGTCGAATGGTCAAGTAGAGAATGCTAACCGACAGATCCTCTCCGGTATTAAGAAGAGGCTGAATAAGTGCTCTAAAGGCTTATGGGTCGATAAGCTCCCTAACATGCTGCGGAACTACCGCACCACGAAACGGACCCCCACAGGAGAGTCACCATTCAACCTTACCTATGGGTCCGAGGCTGTGATCCCTTTGGAAGTCGGAATACCTTCTACTCGCCTTGCTGCCTACGAAGAAGAACAGAATGCCAGAGAACTTCGGGCGAACTTAGACTTGATCGATGAGCTACGGGAAAGAGCGTCAATCTGCCAACAGAGCTATCGGAGGAGGATCGAGTTGGCGTACAATAAGAAAGTCCGTCCCACCGACCTCAAAGAAGGGGACCTGGTCCTCAGAAAGTTAGCTATCTCCTTCCCCAGTCAGAAGAGTAAGCTAGCTCCAAATTGGGAGGGACCATATAAGATCACAAAAGTAGTTCGGCCTGGAGCTTATCGTCTAGAGGACCTCGAAGGCAGAGAGATCCCCAGGACTTGGAATGCCGACCATCTTTTGAAATACCAAGAAAGTGCTTTAACGCCTCTCTAAGTATTCTCGGATGTCGAACCGTTCCTCTCCTTTTACTTGAATTTTTTCCCTTTATTTCCCCTATGTAATAACAGCTCGCAACTTAGAAGCGGCCGACCATTAGTTTTCAATAAAAAACATTTTTATTCATATTTTACTTGTAAAATTGATTATGTCTCTCTGCTTTTACTCTTCATGTAACGCCCCGAATTCCAAAATACACTGAATTCGCGATTCCACAGGATCTTTACACTTCATTTAGTACAATTTTACAAGGAATTTAAAACTTTTCACTTTACATCAGAGTTTACATGAAACTTTACACTTTACATTGCACAGCGGAAGTAAATTTACAACATTGAAATAAATGTACGACAACATTGAATAGTCTCTAAGCATCTGTTCCTTTTTAATCTTTACCATGTCATTAATCCTGCATACAAAACTGTGGGTATGTCAGTTTATTCAACCGACGAACATTATACACGGCCATCCTTATGCCGGAAATAGTATAACTAATTTTCCATATTTAACAAACACAAACTTGTCACATATCAAACCAAAGGGAATACCCTAATGATATCGTGTTGTGATTGTGCACTTAGTCCTTATTATAGTTATTTATATTATATGACACTAATGCACACTTGTTCGGATTCTATGCATCCCATACTACATAGGTCCGAGGGCAAGCCCTTAATCGTTCTTCATCTTGTAGGGTTCAATCCTTCGTCATGACTTAATCTACTACTGTAACTATGGTAAGTATCCTAGATATTTTCTGACATACGAACTCATGTCTAGGCTCCCTGGAGGAAATCCCAACGCACTGACACATGACTCATCATGCAGGCATCCCGTGGTAATTCAGCTCCTACCATAGACATGACACCACCCGCAGTCGTCCAACACCTCACGAGCGTCGCCACCGGGACGGTACTCTGGAGCAGTATCCACGCCCTATCATGACTCATCATGGGACATCCTGGGATACGCTCTCGCCGCCAATCCAATGGCCCTCATACTCAATGTTTTTCTCTTACTTTCATCACATCTTCACTATGTAACTAATCCTTAACTCTAATGAAATCATGACCAAAATCAAAGCTCTAGAGTTAGCCCTCTCACTACTACCGGTCTTATTTCTTTCATTTCACAATGACCCAAACCTGGTCTTTTCAATGTCAGTAATCGTAATTCATCATTTTTCACTTACCGGTGTGAGTTTTGGCTACACTCTAATTTTCAATTTCAATTCATAAGTTCACATGTTGAGTTATCATACTCAAAAATATTTCTCTTTTCCAATCATGATTTCTAAATTATTCAATAGTCCATAACTATACATGGAATTCAATTATTCATCATGTAATTCATGAAACATCATTTTCACATTAAAAACCACATTACTAGTTATACGATCAAAAATGAATATTCACACTTCATAATTTGTCACACTATTCTCCAATGAGAATAATTCACATCACTTCACATAGTTCCTTTCTTATTCATATTTCTTTTCTAATATTCCATTTCAAGTCCTTTTGCAAAGTACAACTTTCATAAAAATGCAAGTGTAGAACCATAGTTCTAAAATATACTTTTGGTCTCAAAATAATTCCCAATTTATTTTTCATAAATCCCACATATTTTTAGGATAATAATCATATTTTATTCATAATTTTCTAATCATCAAAACCCCCAAAAAATTATTTTTTCCCACAACACAACACAGCCGAGACCAAGGATCGAACCAGCGACCACAGGGAAACCAACCGAAGGCACAGGCCACTAGGCCGAACGCACTGTGCGTTATGAAGAGAGGCTGAGAGCACCAAATGCTCTCGGCTGCAGTTATTTTTATTTTTCAAAAATACGAAATAAAAGTATGGTGCTAAGGGGATTCGAACCAGCAACCTGAGACACCGAACCCACTGTAGCAACTAGGATCATCCCGACTACTTGAGCTATAAGCTCAGGTTGTCTTAGTTCAACCCGAAATCTAATTTAAATTGATGCTCTCTGTATAGTAAAACATTTCGATGTTCAATAAGCTCTCATTTGATTTGGTTTTTTACTAAACTTGCCGTAGAAATTCCATACTAATTATTCTCATCATAAATTATACTCCAGTATATAAAAAATAAATTTTCCAATAATTAACCATATATCTACCATACAATTTGGTTAAATTTATATACTACTATTAACACATTTCTTTTTCGACATTCTTATCTAATTTAACATCACTAATCCCTTTATTAGCAATCTTCATTATCAATTCTCTGTTTTTAATCATTTCACAAACCCCCAAATTATATTTTTAAGTCATTCATACACATTATCACAATAGTCTATTTAAGCACATAAAGTGACATTTTCAATCCACTAGTTCTTGCATAAATGTTAACGATGAAGTTTTCTTCAAACAATCCATGGCTATAATTAATTCGCACACAACTTAAATTTTAATAATAGAACCACATACAATTGCATATCCACATTCAATCAATCGATAGGTCATTTTTCCAATTAAATGTGTACTCTTATTAATCTTTTTCATGCATCATTCTTTCAATTCAAGTCTAGCATGCTTCCTAATTAGAAATATAGAAAATTTACCCACCTTAATTGGAGAGACTACACTTAGCAACACCTTCTAAACCAATGTCCTTGCAAAAGAACGATCCTCCTCCTCGTCGACGCGCACACAAGCCTCCACAATGCCAACCCGAGAGCTCCTAGTGCAGGCCTCCTCTTTGATGCAAACACAAATCCACACAATCTTTCGATCTTTTAACTCACTTGTTAAACTACTAGTAATGTGTTTTTAAACTATAGGTTTGGAGGAAATAATTAGCATAAGAATACTAGGCAAGGGGGGGGGGGTATTTATACTAAAAATTTAGGAAAATGGAAGGCTAGGATTAACTTAGGAGTTAGGATTAAAAGGCTAGGATTCAAGAAGGAATTACAATAACCAACCATGATCAAGTAACCACCACCCATGACTCCACTTGAATTTTCCCTTTTCCCTCCAAAGATCAAAACCGGCCATGCTTAAATGGTGCATATTGCACGTGTACGTGCAATGCACATGTATGCATTTGCCTCCAAAAATTTGTACATTATATTTTACAAAAAAATAATCTTTAAATTGTATTCTACATTACAAGTTGTATTTAAAATAAAAATAGCTCATGGGCTTTAGTTTATGGGCCAAAATAATAACTTATAAAAGAAACTAAATAAATTCAATTTGGGCTTTTAAAAAGAAAGGCTTTTATCTATTTGAAAAAGGGCTTTATATAAAAATAATTAAAGAGCACATATATAAATATCTATACTCATCATAATAGAAATAATTATAAGATTTAATTCTACCAAAAATATTGCACGTGCACACTATGTGCAAAATAAAATAATTTTCATTAAATGAAAATCGGGGCATTACACTTCACCCTAACGATAGTTCGGAGTCCAACACTTGGCTCGACTCTGCTTCGCAAGCTCGCTCTTAAGCGAGCTAGAAGTGGTTTGCCATTCGGAATTGCTCCCACAACCGTTGAATAACTCTAACGACGCATTTGGAGTCCAACACTTGGCTCGACTCTGCTTCGCAAGCTCGCTCTTAAGCGAGCTAGAAGTGGTTCGCCATTCGGAATTGCTCCCACAACCATTGAATAACTCTAATGACGAGTTCGGAGTCCAACACTCGGCTCAGCTGAGCTTCCTCAGTGCCCCGGGTCACCGAGCCGAGTGGACGAGGTACCGACCTCCAGATATGGAGAAAAATACCGCCGAACCAGTTTCACCGTCGGATCATCTCAAAATTCGTACTAGAACATGGTGAACGGATCAGATCGCACCACGTTTCCACAAAACAACAAGATAATGTTTTCTCGAAATCTGAGCCTCTTGCCTTGTGATTCGCGCCAGGATCATGATCAGCCGTCCCGATTTAGCCACGAAGCTCGGGTCTGAAATCCGAGCTACCAAGCTACCGAAGTGCAAAGTAACCTCGGCAAAATTCCTACAGTTAGAACGAGAATTCTACAGCTAACTTTTGGTTCTTATGGATCGGTTCAAAAGTAAAATAACTACGGCACAACAACAGGCGGGCGAACTCCAGTTTTATTAAAACAACTTGATAATTTTACAAGGCAAAACTACTAAAATAAGGAGCTACAAAGATTCAAAAATATAACGACTCTTTCAGTGCCTCTTCGGGACGGGGACATTCCGATTCAGAGACACTCGGGGACGACGTCGCTTAGCCTGCGAGCTCGTCTCTAGGCCGACGAACTGAGACGCCTCCTCTGCTGACTCTAACCGTGGCTCCGACCGAGGCGCCACTTGACGAAACCACTACGCCGCTTTGGGCATCGGCCGCAGTCCGACCCACGACGGGAGGACGAGTCGCTCGCTCGTAGAAAGAGATCCCTCGCTCGCTCTCTTCGCGGGTACACGAGGTGCTGCGGACGTTAATCCTCACGAGCTGAGGTTTAAGACGAGCAACTTCCTCCTCGAGTTCGACGATCCTATCTTTCAGAGTGTCGTCCTTCACCGATATCTTGAACCGAGGGAGTTTTGCCGAACCCGGGTACTCAGCGCTGTCAGATATGATGCGATGCAAATTGGTCACCTCGATACTCTTGTCGACCGTAACCCTCTGCAACCGCTCGACCTTCGTTGCGAGCTCGTCTCGCTCGGCCAGTGCCAAGGCCAACTCTTCCTCCTTCGCCGAGAGCTCTTCCTCGGTTATCCACAAGTGATGCACCTCGGCCAGCAGCTCGCTGTTCTTCTTCTCTACATTGAACAGCATTCTCCAGATCAGCTCGATCTCGCCCTCGAGACGAGCTTTGCGAGACTGCTTAAATAGTTGCGCACGGTGCCGAGCCGCTGCGGTGTTCGAAGCAAGTTCGACGATCTAAAAGACAAAAGCCAACACTTAACATTTTGATGAACTTAAAACGAGATCCGAGCCAAACACTTGGACAGATTCAAAACAAAGTTTTCATTCATAAAGAGGTGGTGGCCAGTCCGTAAAAAGGCGTTACATTCTAAAAGAAGAAAAACAAAATTACAAAAGACGAGGAGATCAAGGGTCCACCTAGGGCGGCGGCTCGGTCACGGGCGCCTCGCCAGACGGTCCCTCGCCCCCCGTCGCCCCGGCTTGGGGGTCGACCGCCACAGTCTCAGGGTCGACAGGCACCTCCTCGTCTTCGCCCTCCTCCTCTTTGCCGTCTACCACAGCACTGGGCCACAGTCGGTACCTGACTCTCTGAAAGCCGGGGATGCGAGCCTGGACATGGTCGAGAACCCTTTCGTAGGACTTCTCCATGTTGGAAGCCATGTGCTCCTTTGCTTTGGCTTTGACTTCTGCCCTTATCACTACCGCCACGGCGTCCTTCTCCGCCTTCACCGCCTCCAGGGCCTTCGTCGATTCGGCCAACTCCTCGGCCGCCTTAGCGACTTTGGCGACCTCCGCGGCGAGCTGCTTCTTCGCTCGCTCCAGGTCCGCCTCGAGGTCGACGAATTGAATCGCCAAGCCATCCGAGCGACGTTGCTCTGCCTCGAGCTGCCTGACCGCCCTCGCCTTCTCCGCCCTATCCTTATCACAGAGGGCCTTCAACTCCCTTTCTTGTTCGGCGAACTCCTAGATGAGGTGGCCGAAGTGACAAGTTGCCTGCCAAAGAAAAAGTAGAGTCAGATCGAAGCAAAAACCGAACAGCGGACTTAGAAATTCTAGAAAATAATGATTCAAAGCTTACCGACACTAGCGATCGAGCGACCTCGTAGGTGTCATCGCCAGTCATCCCCGCCTTCAATGTAGCTCGATCCTTTGGGGTCGCCAGATGCTTGACGGCCTGCATGCACATCTGCGAGTCCCCGAGGAAGCCGTCATGGTTCTTCACCCGCCAGTCGGGGACGAACAGCTTCTTGTGCTGCTCGGTCAGGATCTCTTCAGCCCGAGTCGTCAGAGGTGGGGCCTGGAGCGCCAGCGCTGCCGAGACGGAGAAGGGCTCACCGGCTGCGGCAGATGCAGCAGGAGCCGAGGGGTCCGCTGAGACAACCACCGCTGTTGATGGAGCCTCATGAGCAGAGGTAGCCTGGGCGACTGCCGAAGGAGCCTTAGAGGGTCGGCCGTGCTCGGCCTCTTCCTCTTCCTTCCATCGGCAACCTTGCCTCGCTCATTCAACATCCCCATGAAATCCATCTTCGGTGCTTCTGTTCCGAACCACAAAACAAACGACAAGTTAGAAAAACGAGCAAGAAACTTAAAGAATATATATATATATATATATATATATATATATATATATATATATATATATATATATATGCAACAAGATGTCGGGAGCGTACTCGGGTCGATCGGATTAAGGCCCGACCCGTGTAGCACCTCCTCCGTCATATCTCTCTAGCTCAACATGGGGAGGGCAATGAGCTTTGCCGCCTCCTCCTCCTCGGCATCAGTCAGCACTGGGTTGACCCTGGCAAACTTCGGCACCTCTGCCGTCCACCAAGTCGAGGGCCCCTTCAACAGGAAAAACTTCTCCTTCCAACCTTTTATCGAATCCAGATTCTCTATGAGCCTAACACCTCTCCGTGGTGACAGATAGTAGCGAGGCTCGGCCTTTGAATTCCGGTGGATTCGATACAAGCTCCGAAGGACCACCACGTCCGGCTCGACCTTGGCAACGTGGCACTACAGCAAGAAGGCAAGCACGTGGTGCCAGGTATTTGGCATAAACTGCACCGGTGCCAGGCAATACCATTGAAGAACCCTTAACACGAAGGGGTGCAGAGGAAAGCGCAAGCCGGCGCTCAGAGAGTCGAAGTCGAACACACACGTATCCGGCGACAGTTCGGAGTTTGCTCGCATCCCAGGGCCAGGGAGGATCAGCTTGTACTCTGGGGGGATGGTGAACCCCTTTCTGATCCAGAGCAGGTCCTTCTTGGATAATACCGAGGCAATCTCGTCCACCTCGGTAACCTCCCTCGGGTTGTTCTCCTCGTAGACCGCCGACCGACCGACGATCGCCTTCTTCAAGAGATCACCTTCGTACTGCCTAACTCTGGCATGGCCGGACAGCACACTAGGGTACCGGCCCGACTCAGGGGCTCGCCTCTCAGTCTCCATGATCTCCTCGACTACAGGAGATCGGGCCACTACCCTCTTCTTCTTCTCCTCGACCACGGAAGGTCCAACCACCTCCTTCCCCTTTCTTCGGCTCACCACTTGCCTCCTCTCCTTGGCACCACTATCGCCCGAGGACGAGGCCTCACTCCCCGAGTGCGCCCTTGACATCTCTAAATATGTTAAGGCAAATAAACTGACCTTGATGTGACGTGGCCTTGAAGTGACGTTCACGGTCGGAACTAGTTCACCAGAAATTGCCTGGCCCACGCGACAGCTGATGCAACCGCCTTAGAGCTGAAATCGCCGCTAGTAGAGCACACAGAGAGTAAAAGTAAAAACTTGGGAGTGAAAGTGAGAAATGAGCTCAGGGGTGAGGGGGTGAGAATTTATAACCTCAAAAGCGACATTTGGGCTTACTTGGGCATTTAAAGGCCCACTAAGAGAAAGCAAAACGCCAAAACGGAGAGTTATGACGTTTCAAGCCCGTCCTTTCACTAACTCCGCAAATCGGCGAGTCGCGCCCCGACGAGCCACCGAGCGACCATCATCACTAGCCGAGGGGACGAGGTACCGACCCTCACATATGGAGAAAAATTCGGCCGAACCAATCTCACCGTCGGATCGCCTCAATACTCGCATTGAAACACGATGGGCGGCTCAGATCACGCCATGCCCACAAAATGACACGATAACATTTTCTCGTGATCTGGACCCCCAGCCTCGTGATACGCGCCGAGATGAGCGGCTCAGATCTCGCCATGTGATCTGAGCGCCCGATCCAAACCTCCGAGATATCGTCCGAACCACTACCCTCGCGAGCCGAAGGGACGAGGAACCGACTCCCGCATATAGAGAAAAATTCGGCCAAACCAATCTCACCGTCGGATCGCCTCAAAGTTCGAGCCATAACACGATGGGTGGCTCAGATCATGCCACGACCACTATACGACAAGATAGCGTTTTGTGGGGATCTGTGCCATAATCGATGCCCAGGATCGTGCCACGTAGTTTGGCAGATCCCTGTGCTCCGAGCCGAGCTACCGAACAGCTTGGCTGGCCCGCCGAGCCACTGATGCAGGGGACAAAAGATTGAGCCACCGGAGTGCTTGGCCGAGCTAATGAACAGTTTGGCCGAGCCTTCGAGCTACTAGGTCGAACTGAACAACCCACCAGAGTACCTAGTCGATCAGCCGAACTACCGAAGTACAGAGGACGAACTACCGACCCACCGGAGTGCCTGGCCGAGCTATCAATCTGCCGGAGTACTTAGCCGGCCTGCCGAGTAGTTCGGTCGAACCACCGAAGTACCAAGCCGAGCTGCTGAGCCGTGTGGACGAGGTACCGACCTCCACATATGGAGAAAAATGAAGCCGACCCTCCTCAGCCGTTGGATCTTATCAAAAAGCGTGCTCGACGTGATGGACGGCTCAGATCTTGCCACGTTCACTAAACGACAAGATAGCATTTTTTGGGGATCTGTGTCAAAATGAACGCTCAGGTTTGTGCCACGTAGCTCGGCAGATCCCGAGGCTCCGAGCCGAGCTGCCGAGGAGCCGAGCCGAGGAGCCGAGGCACCGACCCTCTCATACGGAGAAACTACCTGCCGAGCAATTTGGATAGTCCGATTCCCCAGAAAATCGTGCTCGAGGCTGATGGAGGGCCCAGATCGCGCCACGCCATAAATAGGTATTAAAAATTAGTTTTTATTTATTTTAATCGTTTTATTTATTTACAAGTTGCAAAAAAATTATTAAAAATTCGGGAAAATTAACTAAAAATTCTAGTAAATAATTATAAATTCGGGGGTATATTTTTGAGCCCCTGAATGAACAATTGTTGCCTAGAACGGTTCGTTAAGACCCCCGAACGACGAATTCACACTTCGCAAATTTAAATAAATAATCCGAAAAAATAAATAAAAATCACCAAATATCCAGAAGAGCTCAAAAACAACTCAGAGCGTGCGGCCAACTTGAAAAATTACCATACTGCCTCATACAAAGATTCGAAACACCCTGTTGGACTCCGATACAACCCCGCAAGCCATGGAAACAGTAAATACTCCTCAAAGGTTGATCAAACTCAGTCTTCGGGAGTGGAGAGCTCGTGATATGGCTAAAAATAGGGTTAAATTGGAACCCTCCAAATCGGGCACGGATCTTAAAGCTCAGGGGTAAAATGGTAATTTCACCTACAAATGGGTCCGAAGTGGGTACTGGGTCTCCTTCCCAAAGATCCATTAACCCGTGAATGGATCCATCTCCAACTGGGTGCGGGTTCCAACCCGCAGCAAACCCTGTCCAGCAGGATAAAATCAAGGTCTCTGTTAATACTAATCAACGGTCCTGATTCACATCTATCTTTTCACTGGGAAACATTCCTAATCTGATTACGGGGATTATATTCCTTATCAGATCACGGGGATTACATTCCTAATCTGATCCCTAAGACGACTATAAATACTCCCCATCTACCATCGTTAAGAGGAAATCAATCAATCTTTTGCTAATTTACGCTCTCTCTTAATCATTCCTGATTACTGACTTGAGCGTCGGAGGGTGCGTTGCCGGGATCAATCCCGGTGTCTCGCACTTTTTGCAGGTGAACGGCGGGAGTCAACGGTCAAACTCCGGCGGAACAGGTTCCAGGTTTGCTATTCAAGTTTTCCTAAGAATCTACAAATACTGTTTGTTTACCCCCACACCAGATTTAGCGGTAACACCTACTGTATCAAATTAAAGATTTAATCACTCTGCATTATTGTTTAACTAGTATTACCGGTGCAAATTGCACAACCTAAATTAGTTTTGAGGGACTCATAAAATTATATAGAACTCCCAGAAAATTTGAGAGATTTGAGAGAAACTTATGAATATCATTCGTACCGTAATTACTGAAATCTTCATTTCATCCTCCTATAAGCATATAGTTTAGAGAATCGCTCCCAAACCATAATGTTATACAATTGAATATTACTGAAGTTGTTGGGGGGGGGGGGGGGGGGAGTAGGGATGAGGTTGAGTTTGGGAAGAACCGTGAAATTTTATGAGGTTGGGAAAAATGAGAGGGGAAGAGACAATGTTTGAGGGATTAATGTTTTTATTATGTTATAGTTTTTTTAAATAAAAAACATGCATAGTGCACGTGTTTGTTAAATATGACTCCGTATTTTTACTCTCCTTTCTCTATATTAAAATAGGGAAAGGAGAGAGGGGGTAGACTCTCTCTCCTATTAGTATAATATATATATTAGTGTTACCCTGTGCAAATTGCATAGACTAAAATAATTTGAGTGACTCATAAAATTATATGGAACTCAAAATTTTAGAGATGCATCGTAACTATTTCAATCATAATATAATCAAAAGATGACAAATCTACAGATTAACCAATTCACACTTCCAAACCAACCAACACCATTCCATACTTCTATTCAGTTGAAAGGAAATGAAAAAAAAGTCAAATAATTATCGAAGTTGGTATGTGGCTTTTCTCGGACTCTTTGATGTACTTTGTTATCCCATTCTCGACCACGTGGTTCTAAACAATCTTCCTTCTCAAAGCAACCATTCCCTCTCAAATCAAATATAATCAACATCAGAAACGCATGGAGGGAACAATAATTGATAATTAGCTGTATCAAAATATGACAAATATGTAGATTAACCAATTCATATTTCCAAACCAACATCATTCTATATTTGTTATTCAATTGAAAGGAAACCCTAAAATTCTCGATGTGTGTAACTTTCCAACAATTCCAACAATTCTCGTTGTGTGTAACTTTCCAACAATATTGCACATAATTTTCAAAAAAAAAAAAGAAAATAGCAAATCATTTACGAATAGTTCATCTAATAACATCTATACATTATTGCACGATTTTTAAGGTTTGATTAACGGATATGATTCTATTTCATAAATTGTGTGGAGAAATAGTGTGGTATTGCCTTCTCTTTTTTTTGTTTTGAAAAGAGAAATTGAGAAAAATCCTTGTAACAAAAGTGATCTTAGCATAATATATTGTATAGATGAGGAATGTAAAACTAACCCCATATCTTAGTGTTGTGAAGCTATATAACCTTCTATATATTAGTGCAAGCTCTTATACAATATTTTAATACAAAAGATAGAAGAAAATTAAAAAAAAATCAAACTAATAATTAACCAATGCATGAATCATGACATTAAGGACTCCAACCAATGAGTAACCAATTTTAATGGGAACAAAGGTATACACTTCAACACTTGAGTAAAACATATAGTAGTTTATTGATTATCGAGAAAAAAATATAGTAGTACATGAAAACTAAAATCTTGTATATGTTAACACGACAAAATTTGTGTTCATTAAAATTGATATTTGTATAGATTATATGGCAACTTCTCATTATATGACTTTTTTTATTCCATTCCCTTTAATTCAGCCTCACTTAGTTTCTGAAATAAGTATGTTAATAATCATTGTATTTTTCAGGAGACACATAAACATAAGCACTTTGCAAGTAAAAAAAATAAGAAATAAGTCAAAGAACTATAAAAAGAACATAAAAATGAAATATAACTATAGTGAAAAAGAATTGGAAAGTGGGAGTGGAAGAGATTGTGTTTGAGGGTTTGAGATTTTTTTTATAATGTTTTGGTTTTTAATAAAATCATGTGTAATCCACGTGTTAATTAAATATGAATCCCTACTATTCCTCTTCTTTCTCTATTTAAAAATAGAGAAATGAGAAAGATGATAGACTCTCTCTCCTATTAGTTATAAGATATAGATATAATATAATATAATAGTGAATATGCTCTCTTTCTTTCTTTCTTTTTTTAAAAATTTTTTTGGCATCGTACATGCTCCCTTTCACAGGCATAAAAAGCTGTCACTACCAACTGAAGCTTCATCCCAATTGTCCGACCCACGACACAGAACAAAACTTATTAATCATCCAAGCCCATCGGATCTGGATTCTCTGCCATATATTTTCCCCCTGTAATTAGGGTTGTAAATCGGACCGGACGGGACCGGACAACCATATGTTCAAGCTCGGACCGAAATTCTACTCGGACGGGCAATTGTCCGGCTTGGTCCAGGTCGGACAAATTTTTTATAGTCCTGGCTCGGTTCGTTATAAAAGCAGAATGCTATGTTTGTTCGGACGGACTGGGCTCAGACCGGACTCGATAAAGCATCGGACCTAATAATTTTTTCAAGTTCGGTTCGTATAACAGTTCGGAAGTCCATGGTCAGGCCATTTCTCGAGCCGGACTGGGACGGACGACGTACGGTCGTTTTTATTTTACAGCCTTGCCTGCAATGGCTAATTCATAATCGAGTTGCAGGTTCCTTTCTAAAATGATTACAATTCCACCCTGGATCCTTTATCTTAAGAGCATCCACAGTCGTTTGCTATTTTTGTCAAATTCCCATATTTTGAGAATTGAGTCTACATTCGTTTGCTATTTTGCCATATTTTGGCAAAATCGCTACTGTCGCTTCTCAAATTTGAGAAACGAAATGAAGATTCTCAAAATATAGGGGACATAACATGTTGTTCTGTCTCAATTTTTTTTGTTTTTTTTTAATCTCATCGGACGAAACATATTGTTTCTTCCAGAATTTTTTATAATTTTTTTTAAAGATCAGACGGAACATGTTGTTCCGTCTTAATTAAAATAAAAAAATTAAACGGGACGAGACATGTTGTAAGCTCCATTTTCAGATCTTATTGTATTTTGTTTTCTTTTGATTATTGTATTTGGATGCATTTGTTATAGTGTATTTTGTCTTTTCTTGGGATCTTTTGTTCCCTCTTGATCGATCTGTGTTCTTTTGGTTGGATTCTGTTCTCTTTGTAATTTTGGCTCTTTCTATTTTGAGTTTGGTTTGTTCTCCTTTGTATTCATCTCATCTCATTGCATTCATTTTTCTCTTTTTGGAGCCAAAACGGATACCCAGAACCCACATAATCTCAACCCAAAACCCAATTTCTTGATTCCTATAAATACCCTATTAATTAACCCTAATAATTTATTCTCTTTCTCTCTCCTCCGTTTCTCTCTCCCCGCACCCTTCTTTCCCCCTCTCTCTGTTTTTGCTAAACCCAAACCCAACCGAAAAAAAACTACCCCTGTCACCGTCTCCGTTCGCCCTTCACCACTGTCACCACCTTCATCATCGTCTCTAATCCCTTGTCTCCACCATCTCACCGTCGTTGTACCCCATCATCATCGCCATCCCCGACTGAAACCCATCATGAAGCTTTCACCATTGCCGTAACTTCTTCACCGTCGTCCCTCGCCACTCCATCGAAGTCCCCTAGCATCGCCATTCGAGCCCCAGAGTCGCCGTTGTCGACACCCTCTGTTTCCAACCAAAAACAAGGTTTGCCGTCTTCGAGGTTGCCGTCGCCGTCGTCGCTTCCCGACCGTGGTGCCGACGCCACTTCACCCCTGCCCCGTCCCAGTCGCCGTTGAAGATGCCGTCTCTCTCGCTCTCTCTTTACCGAGGAAGGTGACGACCAACCATTGGTCGAGTGCCACTGTTTCGTGTTCGGCCACATCAAATCCCCACCGCTGTCCCCTGTTTGGATCAGATCCGGTGTGAGGAAGAGCTCTTATTGGTTGGATTTGCTGTTCTGTGTTCTGGGTGCATCAAATCCATTTTGCCATTCTGTGTTCTGTCCCGATCTAGTGTGAAGTTTACTCTTGGCTTTTTTGCTGTTGCTATTGATTCTTCGCACGTGCTTTTTTTGGGAGTTTCACCCGAGATTCTGATCCCGTTATTCTTATTAATTGTATCTGCAATATAACAGGCAAGTCTCCTCTTTAACTAATTTATTCTTTTGTTCATGTTTAATTGATTTCCTGCAAGTAGATACGTCCATTTTGTTATCAAACTACATTTGACAATTCCGTTAAGATTATCGAGGGTTTACACGAGCTAACCCGACATACTCTTAACATCGTGCTATCTTTTTGATCTAAAACTTAGTCCCCATTGTTTCATGCATATGCACATTTAAATAACTAGATTCATGTATATGCCTACTTGATAACTTGGACATGTTAAATTGAACGTGCTAGATAGAAATTGATTGATGAAATACTGCCATGCCTGTGATAATTGTATCTTAAACCTTATAAATTGCATGTTGACACATAGGATTCACTTGATTATTAATTTACATGCTATATGTGATCATATGATTTATTTATTTGCCTATTTATGTTAAGACAAATTTCTAGACTGTTGGATGTTTCACTTTGAATCGGATTTTTAGCCATGCTAATGACATAATGTGAAAGAACTTATTGAATATAAAATGTAGCCCTTGATGTCTAGATAATTTTTCCTTGGTCTAGATTTAAATTCCAATTTGTCATCTGATAGTTATCATCACTTTACTGCAACTGTGTTAGTAATTTTAGACTCATAATTTTTTGCGTACCCTGCTGTTCAATATTTTATTTGACCCTATTAACAGTACAAGAAAAATATGAAATAAATTAGGCTGGACCTAGACATGTATAGGTATCGGCCAGAATTTTTATAGATTTTATTAATGAGTTCTCTGATCTGAAATAATTAGTTGAACACAGCCTACTGCATGCTGCCTGAACTTAAACCCTGAATAGAATAGAGTTTTCACTCTAGTTCCTATATCTTTTATATACCTTAATTATATTCGCTGGAATCGTGTGGAAGTCTACTTTCTAGATCTTCCGGCTGATTTAGTTTTGCTAATTTGTAGTGACCACAGTCCATATTTTGGTACAACAAGGTCATGCTGTCCTGATTTTGTAAAATGTGTTTATATGATGTGTTTGCCTCATGTTTTGTCTGTAATGCTTAGAATTAGTCACATAGTAATGTACAACATGGCGTGAGAGTAATTCACAGACTGCCTGCTTGATGCGTCATGACATGGCGTGAGCACTATTTCGAAATTATCATCCCGATGCGACGCTTGTGGGGTGTTTGGTGACTGCGGGTGGTGCCATCGTTCCATGGCGGAGGTTGAATTGGCCATAGTCTTCCTGCTTGATACGTCATGTCAGTGCATGGGATTCCCCTCCAGACTGCCTGGACATGGGCTCGTCGATCATAGAACATCTAGGATACTTACCGTAGTTACCGTAATAGTTTAAGTCATGGGGCAAGGGATTGAACCCTATAAGATGAAGCACGGTTAAGGGCTTGCCCTCAGACTTATGTAGTATGGAATGCATAGAATCCGAACAAGTGTGCATTAGTGTCATATAACATAACAACTGCATTAAGGACTAAGTGCACAGTACGACACGACATCAATATGATAGTCCCTTTAATTGTGTTTATGAATAAGTTTGTGGTTTGCTAAGTATTGAGAATCGTTATACTGTTTGCGGCATAGAGAGGACGGCCGTGTATAATATTTCGTCAGTTGAATGAACTGACGCGCCCACAATTTTATATGCAGAGTAAAGATGCTTGATAATTGAAGTATATATGTTGCGCAAGACTATTTTAAATATTATTTCATGTAGTTCATTGTAAAATTGCTTCCGTTGTAATAATGTAAAGATGTAATGCAACTCTGATGAAAGAAAAGTTTTTTTTACTTGTAAAATTGTACGAAAGAAGTGTAAAGATCCTGTGGAACTCGAATTCAGTTGTATTTTGAAATTCGGGGTGTTACAGAGTGGTATCAAAGCCACGCTTCTAAGTAGTACAAATTTATAAGGAACGACACCCTAGAAGTGGACATTAGAGCGTGTGTTGAGTCTAGAGATTTAAATGTAAGTCACTTACTTTTGTGTTGCTCTATGATTTATGCTTCTTCCTCTCTATCTTTAACATGGTGGACCATTTTGACCCAGCTGGAAATGAAAATTGGAACATCATTGAGGAAGATTACTACCCCGGGCAAGCTGATGCATACGAGGAAGATCCCGAAGAAGTGGAAGAGGAATGGCCTGAGTCCCGAGAGATCAGTCCACCTCCAGATTCATCTAATGATTCTTATGATGAGGAAGAACCTGTTCCGAGTAGTCTTGTTGTGTCTCTTAAGAGGCAGGTTGAGACTCTGTGGGAGAGAGTCGGACTACTAGAGTCTCAGTTGGCAAAGCACAAGGATGATTTTGCAGTTCTCAGTCATCGTGTTTGGGAACTCGAAAAGAGGAAAAACATGACCGATGTACTGAAGGAGGAAGTTGATGAACTACGGGGAGAGCTTCGTGAAGCCAAGTAGAACCGTAGGAATTAGACTGTTGTATCATCTACTGCTTTCGTTTTGATGTCAGAAATGTTTTAAATTCGAATGTATAAAATTTGAAATTCAATGAAATGAAAAGTTGATTTAAAATTCATGTTTTATACTTCAAGGTATGCCTCCGAATTGGTGATGGATGAGGCGAAGAAGGCTCATAAATTCGAGCATGGTTTGAGGCCAAGTTTGAGATTCCGGATGATACCCCTCGGTATCCGGAGGTTCGACAAGCTGGTCAAACGAGCGGCAGTCACTGAGGTAGACATGGAGCAGTTCCACACTGTTCAGAATAGGAGGAACAACTGGAATGCGGGGAAGAGGCCCGTAGTTACTGGCAATGTCAGGGGACAGCCACCGGCTCAAAGGTTCAAGCCTACGGGTGCGAATGCTGTTCAAGTGGTAGGAAGACTCGGAGATGCATAGGTAAGACCTCCTGTGGTGACTTGTTACAATTGTGGGGAGACAGGTCACTACCGATCCCAGTGCCCTAAGTTGCAGGATGTTGTCCAAAGGGGACCCACTCAGCAGGCCGGGAAGAAGTCGTACCAGCAGGGACGAGTATTTGCCTTGACTGAAGCTGACGCTGATGAGGTGGATCACGTCATCACTGGTACGAGTGGGGGAGTGTAGGAATGTTCTTTCTTTTCTGTTGTCTCTTTTCCCGTTAATTAGTGAACTGTTATGTAACGAGTATATGTTGTGTAACAGGAGAACTCATTTTGAATGGAAAGAAAGCTGTTGTTTTGTTCAGTACTGGGTCCTCTCATACTTTTGTATCACCTAATTTTGCTAAAGTTTTAGGAGTCGGGCCGATGATATTTCTAGGCAAAGTTTTAGCAGTAGCTACTCCGTCAGGGGAGACTCTAACCACTGATCGGTACTATGCTGACTGCGAGATCGTGATTGGAGATCGAATTTTCGGGATCGATCTGATCGAGCTGAATGTTTTGGGAGTCGATATTATCATTGGCATTGACTGGATGTCGGTGTACAGTGCAAGCATCGAGTGTAAGACCAAGACAGTAACAGTGAAGGCTCCAGGAGGACCTGAAGTCACTTTCCAAGGGAAAAGGAGATATTCAGATTTGCTTGCTGCTATCAGCCAGAAGAAAGGGATTCCTGTAGAGGTGCAGCAAATTCTTGTGGTTCGGGAGTATCCAACTGTGTTCTTGGTAGATTTGCTCGGGTTACCTCTGCATCGTGATGTGGAGTTCAACATCACTGTTCAGCCAGGGAGTGCACCTATTTCCAAGGCACCGTATAGGATGGCACCTGTGGAGCAGGATGAGATCAAACAGCAGATTGAGGAACTGTTGGAGAAAGGCTTCATTCAACCGAGTGCGTCACCTTGGGGAGCGCCGGTGCTTGGTTAAGAAGAAGGATGGTTCGATGAGGATATGCATCGATTACCGAGAGTTGAATAAGGTCACTGTTCAGAATAAGTATCCGATTCCAAGAATTGATGACTTGTTCGATCGTTTACAAGGAGCAGCTGTTTTCTCCAAAATAGATCTTCGATCGGGATATCATCAAGTTCGAGTGAAAGCTGAAGACGTGCATAAGACTACATTCAGAACTTGACACGAGCATTACGAATTCTTAGTTATGTCGTTTGGAGTGATGAATGCACCTGCAATCTTCATGGACATGATGAACAGAGTTTTGAGGCCGTTCATTGATTCTTTCGTCGTGGTATTTATTGACGATATTCTCATGTACTCCAAGTCGGAGGAGGAGCACACGGAACATCTAGCAGCAGTTTTGAGGAAGGTTTAGGAGCATGAATTGTATGCCAAGTTGTCCAAGTGCGATTTCTGGAAATCTGAAGTGGCATTCCTAGGTCACATCCTTTCTAAGGAGGGAGTGGCAACTGGTCCTCAGAAAATAGAGGCAGTGAAAGATTGGGCAAGGCCTACTACAATGAAGGAAATTAGAAGTTTTCTTGGGCTAACTGGATATTACAGGAGATTTATCCAGGGCTATGCTCAGATAGCCGTGCCACTCACTGGTCTAACCAAGAAGAATGTGAACTTCAAGTGGACCGAACAGTGCGAGGCAAGCTTTTAGGAATTGAAAGAGAGGCTGCCCATTGCACCCATTTTGGCTTTACCTAGGGGAGGTGTTGAATATGATGTCTACAGCAATGCTTCACATCGTGGGCTTGATTGTGTCTTAATGCAAGAAGGAAAAGTGATCGCTTATGGGTCTAGGCAACTAAGACCGCACGATCTGGAGTTAGCTGTAATTATCTTCGCCTTAAAACAATGGAGGCATTATGTGTATGGTGAGAAGCTGAACATGTACACAGACCATAAAAGTTTGAAGTACATCTATCAGCAGAAGGATCTGAACCTGAGGCAAAGGAGATGGCTGGAGGTACTTGAGGACATTCGTCCGGAGATTAAGTATCATCCTGGGAAGGTTAATGTTGTTGTTGATGCACTTAGCCGCAAGAGCAGTCTGGCGAGTTTGATTACAACTCAGAGGCAGCTAGCAGAGGAGTTGGATCAGGCTGGTATTGAAGTTGTTTTGCAAGGCTTGGGATCATCTTTAGCTCAGTTGAGGCTTCAACCGATGCTGAACGAAAGGATTATTGCAAGTCAGAAGAAAGATGCTGAGATTCTGAAGATGAAGGAGCAGGTTGGTGCTGGTAAGTTGCCCAGATTTCAAATCAGGAATGAAGTGTTGTGGTTTGGAGAGAGGCTGTGTGTTCCGGATCAGTCGGACTTGAAAGAAAGTATTCTTCAGGAGGCACATGCTACTCTTTTGTCTGTACATCCTGAAAGTACTAAGATGTATAAGGACATTAAACAGCATTTCTGGTGGTCAGGTTTGAAACAGGATGTGGCTGAATTTGTGTCGAGGTGTGAGATTTGTCAACAAGTCAAAGCCGAGAATCAGAAACCTGGAGGTCTATTGCAACCGTTACCTATTCCAGAATGGAAGTGGGATAACATCAGTTTGGATTTCATCATGGGTTTGCCCAAGAGTTCAAAGAGCAATGATGCAATTTGGGTTATAGTCGATCAACTAACCAAGTCTGTTCATTTCTTGGCGATGAAACTCACTGCTTCGATGGACAAGTTGGTTGAGATGTATGTTGGTGAGATCGTCAGGCTTCATGGTGTTTCACTGACCATTGTGTCTGATCGAGATGCGCGGTTTACTTCGCATTTCTGGAGGAGTCTTCAGACAGCTTTGGGTACCAAGACGGAATTCAGCACTGCTTTTCATCTCCAGACCGATGGGCAGACCGAGTGTGTCAACCGTATTCTTGAGGATATGCTTCGGTGTTGTGTACTAGACTTGGGAGGCAGTTGAGAAAGGCACTTACTTCTGGTAGAGTTTGCCTACAATAATAGTTTTCAGACTAGCATCGGGATGTCGCCGTACGAAGCTTTGTATGGCAGGAAGTGTCGAACGCCTGTTTGTTGGTTCGAAGTTGGGGAACGACAGATGTTTGGGCCTGAGATTGTGCAGTAGACCTCTGAAAAGATTGAACTGATCAGGAAGAGGTTGGTGGATGCTCAGAGTAGGGAGAAGAGCTATGCAGACAACCAAAGGAGGGACCTTGAGTTTGAGGTTGGTGACCTTGTCTTTCTGAAGGTATCGCCCAGCAAAGGCGTGATCCGATTTGGAAAAGGTGGAAAGTTAGCCCCGAGGTTCATAGGCCCGTATAAGATATTAAAAAGGATCGGAAAAACTACTTACCGGCTTGAGTTGCCGGAAGAGTTGTCTCAGGTGCACAATGTCTTTCATGTGTCTATGCTGAGAGGTTACATTCCAGATCCAAGTCATCATTTGCCCGAAGTACCAGAGTGTTTGCAGTTGGATCTGAGTTACATTGAGCTTTCGGTAGAGATTGTCGATCGTCGGGAGAAAGTCTTAAGGAATAAGACGATATCGATGGTCAAGGTAGTCTGGAGAAATCAGTTGGTTGAAGAGGCTACTTGGGAATCTGAGGAGAGGATGATGAAGGATCATCCTGAGCTCTTTGTTTGATTTGTATTTTCTTGTTTTCTTATTGTGTTTTGTTTTTTCACTCTTTAATTGTAGTTCTGGGGACGAAACTATTCTAAGGAGGGAGTGTCGTAAAACCCTAAACTTTCATTTTAATAAAAATATTGTTTTTCATGTGTTTTGCACGTGCAAATTTCATGTGTATATTATTTATTTATTTTTATATAAAATTTCATTTTTTTGTATGAACAATTATTCTCCTAAAGGCCTATTTTTTTAAAAATCCTAAATAAATTCCTAGGCCTAATTCGTGCAAATTTCATGTTTATATTATTTATTTATTTTTATATAAAATTTCATTTTTTTGTATAAACAATTATTCTCCTAAAAGCCTATTTTTTAAAAAAGCCTAAATAAAATCCTAGGCCTAATTCTAGCCCATTATAATTAATTTAATTAATTTTCTTGAGCCCATGATCTTTTGGCCCAATAGTAAGCCCATTTAGTTTAATTCTCTTTGAATTAGTATGATTTGTAGTGTAGACTAACTTTTGGGTCATTAAATAATTTAACATGTAAACTAGGAGCTAGGGGTGCCTTGGAGACACGTGCATTGCACTAGCACGTGCCTCATTGTGCATGGGAGTAGGCCGGATTGGATCAAGAGAGAGGGAGAGATGGGAGTAGTGGTGAGGTGGTTTCTCAAGTCATGGGTGGTTATGGCAACTTCCAAACTTATCCTACCCTTTAATCCCTAACTAGTTGATCTAATCCTAGCCATTCAATCCACCCAAAATTATGTATAAATACCCCCTAGTTATTCTCATTTTAGTACATTAGAAAATTGATTAAAAAGAGAAAAGAATTAGAGTGAGAAAAGATTGAGAGTTTTGGGGAGAAAAAGATTGAGGAGGTTCCTGTGTGTAGGTGCTCATCCAAAAGAAGGCCGGAATTGCACTAGTAGAGGCTCGGTTTACTACACCTAGGAGGAGAAGGATCTATTCGTGCATTCTAGGAGATTTTTAGGAGTTTTCTATTCGTTTTACTTCAAAAAGGTGGGTGTTTCTCATGGCTTCTAATTTAGATACCATGCTAGGTTTTGTGCTAATTATGTAAGAATAAACAAGTGAAAATATTGCTCTTTGTTACTACTATTATCAAAGTAAAAATGGAATACAAGTGAAATTGCATGAAATGAATGGGTGAATTTGATTGAATGATATGATTGATGGTATGATATTTTGGTTTAATTTAGGATGCTAAATTGGAATAAATGTTTATCTCTGTGGAAAAATTGTGGTTACGGGAAAAGTACTGTTTTATAAGTCGTGCTTGTGTGGAAAATACTGATCGTAAGAATCTCTATATTATTAAGATTATTTAGTAAACTATGCATGTTGTGATGGTCGTTAAATAAAGTTGTATGTTAGTTTCAGGAAATGAATATATTGTAATCCAAACCAAAATTTTTGTGTTAATAAAAAAGAAAGTAGAAATGATTTCAAAATTTTAATTTTTGTTATTGAACATCCGACTGGTCTTGTTAAACAGTCGACTACCCCGTACCTTGTATTTTCGAATTTAAAACACTGCAGAACTGCTGACTGGTCTTGTTAAACAGTCGACTGCCCTGTACCTTGTATTTTCGAGTTTAAAACACTGCAGAACAGTCGACTGGTCTTGTTAACAGTTGACTGCCCTGATCCTTTTCGAGTTTTTGAATCTTTTCAGAACAGCCGACTGACCAAGTTTAGCAGTCGACTATCCTGACCATTTTTCTTGAGTCTTTTAAATTCCTAATGAACAGTCGACCGGCTATGTTTCGAGAGTCGACTGTCCAGACTATTTTAACGCCTCAGATTTTTAAATTGCCTCGTGATAAAAATAATTATATATTGTGTTTGAAAGTAATGTGATAATGGAAAGAATGAAGATTGGATGTGACAAATTAGAAAAGTGAATTTTATTTGCCTTTGCATGAAATTGTACATGAAGTGAAGTGAAATATCCTGTTGAATTATGAAAGGTTTTAAGAATACGAATGCTATGAACATGAAAAAGAAAATCTACCGTTAATCATGAAAAGTGACTTATGAGCTTGAAAGGCTCAATTCTTGTGTAATTGTGAATTGAAATTGAGAACTAGAGTGTAGCTAAGCCTCATACCGGCATTGAAAAGAAATGAATTGAATTGAAATTTGAAATGAAAAGACCAAGATTGGGTCGTGTTGAATAAATGGTTAAGACCGGTATAGTGGAAAGGCTACCTCTAGAGAATTGATTTTGTTCATGATTCTAATAAACTAAGGACTAGATACATAGTGAAGATGTAATGAAAGTAAGAGCAAAAAAAACGAGTATGAGGACCATCGGATTGGTGGTGTAAGAGTGATTCACAGACTGCCTGCTTGATGCGTCATGACATGGCGTGAGCACTACTCCGGAATTATCGTCCCGGTGGCGACGCTTGTGGGGTGTTGGTGACTGCGGGTGGTGCCATCGTTCCATGGCAGAGGTTGAATTGGCCATAGTCTGCCTGCTTAATGCGTCATATCAGTGCATGGGATTCTCCTCCAGACTGCCTGGACATGGGCTCGTAGATCATAGAACATCTAGGATACTTACCGTAGTTACCGTAGTAGTTTAAGTCGTGGCGAGGGATTGAACCCTATAAGATGAAGCACGGTTAAGGGCTTGCCCTCGGACCTATGTAGTATGGGATGCATAGAATCCGAACAAGTGTGCATTAGTGTCATATAATATAACAACTGCATTAAGGACTAAATGCACAGCACAACATGACATCAATAGGATAGTCCCTTTAATTGTATTTGTGAATAAGTTTGTGGTTTGCTAAGTATTGAGAATCGTTATACTGTTTCTGGCATAGAGAGGATGGCCGTGTATAATATTTCGTCAGTTGAATGAACTAACGCGCCCACAGTTTTATATGCAGGGGAAGGATGCTTGACAATTGAAGTATATATGCTGCGCAAGACTATTTTAAATATTATTTCATGTAATTTATTGTAAAATTGCTTCCACCGTAATAATGTAAAGATGTAATGCAACTCTGACGAAAGAATTTTTTTTTCCTTGTAAAATTGTACGAAAGAAGTGTAAAGATCCTGTGGAACTCGAATTCAGTTGTATTTTGGAATTCGGGGTGTTACATACTCTAAGGGAACTCCTTTCTTTCTTTTTAGATCAAGATTTTACAGGTGCTAAAGGATCTATTCCTGAAGGAATTTGTGAGCAACTTTTCTAAAGATGGATCCAGTCTTCGCTGCTTAGTTTTACTTGTTCCTATTTATTTTCTTAATATTATTATAACTTGTACTTTGTTTTGGGCTCTATGACCCGTAGTTTGTTTTGATCCCAAATGTTGGATATTTATACTGTTGGATTGTTTCATTTATTATTAGAATTTATCTTTGTTTCATGTGGTTATATTTTCCTGCGTGGTTGTACTTTATTGTTTTTATTGCTGAGTTAGTCTGGTACAGCTTATGGATGGTATTTACATCATTCGCTGGGCCTACGTTACGTACTCGTGTTCCGTATTTTGGAAAGCGGGGCATGCCAGGGTTTTTAGTGGTATCGGAGCCCATGGTTGAGTAATATATCAATCAAACATGACTATCTTTACGAGGGTTGGCTTCGATTGGTATATTAGTCAAGTTTGGCTCTAACCGGGTTAACTCAGTGATTTGCACACCACGATAATCACATGAATACCTGTATAATAACCAACATACTATCTGGGTACTGACCATATTTGATCGTGTTTCAGCCTATGGCTCGTGGGAATTCTTCTTCTCTCTCTGGGGATTAGTAGCCGGACAACGCTGCTATTCTCCAGACATTCAGAAGATGATGGCTCTTCAGCAGAAGCATAATGAGCTGATGAGAGCCACTTTGGTAGCCAATGGGAATGTCACTGGACCTGCATCTGGGCCTCTGCCACCTAGGCCTGGTACGGTAGCGGATTTCATGAGGCTGCACCCAGATTAGTTTTCGGGTACTGAGTCGCCGTTGGAAGCCGAGCAATGACTTATCCGGACGGAGCAACTGCTGGTCGCCGCTCGTGTTGCTAAGGTGGATCGTGTGGATGTGGTTCGCTTCCGGCTGGTGGATCTCGCTTATATCTGGTGGCGGGTTGAATCCGAGAGGATGCTGCGGACCATTGAGTGGGCCACTTTCTCTGAGAGCTTCATGGCGAAGTTATTTTCCAATGTCACCAAGGCAGAGATGGAGCGACAATTTGTTTTCCTAACTCAGAGAAACCGTTCCGTGGACGAGTATGCTGTAGAGTTCACTCGGCTCAGTCGCTTTGCCCCTACCCTCGTTGCCACTGATGAGGTTCGGGCTAATCCTTTTTTTTCGAGCTTGAGCTTTCCCCTCCAGGACCGTTTGGCTGCTCTTCGGCTTCGTGCTTATTCTGATGTTTTGGATGCGGTTCGGATCCAAGAGCAGACCCTTAGCAGATCTAGTGTTCCTCAGAGGACTGTTTCACACCCTATTACAGCTCGACCTTCCAGAGGACCTATTCGGAGGCCAGTTTCGCCCCCTCCCGCGAGAGCATAGCCTTACGCACCTGTTATCCCGAGGAATGTTGAGACTTGTGGCTATTGCCATAAGACTGGGCATTCATAGCGAGATTGCAGGATGGCCAACCGGCAGTGTTTAGTGTGTGGGAGCAATGAGCATATGGTTCGTGACTGTCTGAGGAGCAGAGTTTCTCCACCAGTTACTGGTGCTGCTCAGCTAGGAGCGCCGACGTGTGGTCAGGGTGGGCCGCCTCTTCCTCCGTAGAGGCAAGTCTTTGATCAGAGGCATGTGGCTCCTAGAGGAGGTCTGGTTGGTGGTCGTGGTCAGGCTTATAACCTGACAGTCGAGGAAGCGGAAGTTACTGTTGGAGTGGTTGCAGATATATAACAGTAGTTGTACTTTCTTTTCTTTCTTTCAGTTTTCTGCATGCTATTATTTCTTTTCCCTCCTTCGTACTATTATTCGTGTATATATCATGCTAGCACCTTATTCTTTTGTTTGATCTTCTTCTAGGTGTGATTTTAGTCTTCTCTCTCCCTGCTCATGTGTTGTTTGATTCGGGTGCTACCCACTCTTTCATTTCTTCTCGCTTTGTCGATCAGCATGGTTTGGCTAGTGATGCTATTTCTGCAGCTTGGGACATCACCACGGGTGGAGGTGTTGTTGTCTGTTCTAGGGTTTGCAAGCAGAGTCCGTTGCTGATTGGTGGTGTGGTTTTCTCAGCGGATTTGATTGTGATTCCCAACTCCGGTTTCGATGTCATTTTGGGCATGGACTGGTTGGGTGTTTCTTGTGCCATGATTGATTACCGGGAGAAGAAGGTGACTTTCAGGCTTTCTGGTCAACCAGAATTTGTTTTCCATGCGGGTGAGACACCGTCAGGGCGTGTCAAGAACTCGATGGACCCCAAGGTTGTTTCCCTTGCGTCGCTGTGTTCTGATAGGGTTGTTGCACCCTTAGTTGTACGGTAATTCCTTGATGTGTTTCCCGAGGAATTGTCCGGTTTGTCGCCAGACCTAGATGTGGAGTTCAACATTGATGTTCTGCCTGGTACGGCCCCTATTTCCAAGAGTCCGTATCGTATGACACCAATTGAATTGGCAGAACTGAAGGTGAAAGTTCAAGAGCTGCTTGATAAGGGTTTTGTCAGACCTTGTGTTTCGTCATGGGGAGCCCCAGTTCTGTTTGTTAGTAAGAAGGATGGAAGCCGCAGGCTTTGCATGGACTACAGAGAGTTGAACAATGTTACTGTCAAGAATCGGTATCCATTGCCGAGGATTGACGATTTGTTCGACCAACTGGGAGGTGCTTCGGTGTTCTTGAAGTTGGATCTGCGTTCCGGCTATCATCAAGTCAAGGTGAAGTCAGAGGATGTTCCGAAGACGCCTTTCTGAACAAGATATGGGAATTATGAGTTCATGGTGATGCCTTTCAGAGTGGCTAATGCACTGGCTGTATTCATGAGTCTGATGAACCGTGTGTTTTCACCGTTCTTGGATCAGTTTGTCGTGGTTTTCATTAGGGGTGGTATACCGTACCGTACCGTATCATCATTACTCTACCGTCTACCGTACCGGAATACTTGGTACACAAATTTCTCTACCATTACCGTGCCATGTTTTTGGTACTACCGAGTTCGGTACTACCGGAATATTGGTACGGTATTGGTAATACCATGGTACTACCGGACATAAATTAGCTTAAAAAATTAACCTTCATATAAATGGCAAAAGAAGGATAAATAAGCTCAACATAAATAAATAAATATATATATATATGAAGAAGTTTCAACATAAATAATTAAATATATATATACGAAGAAGTTCCAATAATCAGCCAATGTCAATTCTCAAACAAGACTCAGCTAACTGTCCATAATTTAGTCTAACATCTGTGTTTCCAGAGCCCAATCACCAGCAGTACCAAATAATATAAGTTTATGTTTAACAATGAAGGAAGAAATCATCACAAAACTCCATTGAAATAACTAATATCTTCAGGCATGTTCCTTTCAAAAAGCTCTAGAATTCTCACTCAAAACAAATTAAACATATACAAGAACAGAGAAACACCAGCACGAATAGTATACAAAAACCTATAGTTCAACTGATTAACGGAAAACAAATTCACTTAAAAAAATTATCCTCACAAACAAACATACATCACCTGATATAGTGATAAAGAATCAACACAAAATTTAAGATCATGGATAAAAAAAACATCAACATCACCTTCTCATCCCCTAAATAGTTTAACCCTCAATAAAAGAATTAGCTAAAGACCTTTTCTGCCCAATCCTTAATCCACTCAGGCCAAACAAAAAATCAGGATTGTAGACTTTATTGTTGTACAATTTCAGACATGTATAAGTTTCAATATAATGTATCTTTATGTATGAAAATTAGTTTCAACATTCTGCAATATGATTGATTCAATATGCTACTCTATTAGATTCAACATTCTGCAATATGCTTGATTAGATATAATTGGATAGCTTCAGCATATAGAGAAAAAATGATAACAATACCTGAAATTAAGAAGATTCATATATAAAGAATGACAACAGTATTGTTATTTTCCTTTCATAACATTCATGATATTTGATGGTTCTTTCATTTCTGTGTATTGTTCTACTCCTTTTTTTTGTAATATGTATCTCATTTAGTAGATTCATATATAATTCAATTTCAGGATTATGATACAAATATACTACATAAATAAGATTTCACCTATATTAACCAGTAAAAAAAACTCCTAAAAAAACACAAAAATCAATTTAATAAATCAAATCAGAAGATCTTTTACATCCTAAATTCCTAATTACTTGTGAATAATAATACGCAATATCTCAAGAAAACCCAACAAGAACAAGAAGAAGATGGATCTTATATTAATACACTAACTAAACTCTAAAGTTTTCCTAATTAGTCGAAAAAATCCTCTAACAATACCATACCGATGGGGGCTGAAGAAGGTAGGTGGCATCGCGACAGTGTGGTGCTTCGGCAGCGTAGTGCGTCAGTCAATTAGTGCATGTGCCCTAGATTCAAAGAAGAAAAAAAGAAAGAAGGAAAAAAAAAGGAAGAATAATTGAAGTAGTAGTATAACTGGGGTGAAAATTTGAAAAAAAAAAATAAGAAAAATGGGCATGGACATAGGTCTGGGTCTGGGTTTTTAAATATAAAAATTAAATTAAATATATATTAATTACTTGGTATGGTACGGTATACCATGGTATCAGTATTGGGTACCAGTACCATACCATATAATTTCGGTATGGTACAATACCGAGATTTCGGTATGGTATTACCAAGATTTCGGTAATATATGGTATGGTAATGGTATGGTACGGTATGGTATGGTAATATGGTATTTTTTGACACCCCTAGTTTTCATCGACAACATATTGGTGTACTCGCGGAACAGGAAGATCATGCCGAGCATTTGAGGGTGGTTCTGCAGACTTTGAGGGAGAACCAGCTGTATGGGAAGCTCGACAAGTGCGAGTTCTGGCTGGATCAGGGTGCTTTTCTTGGCCACATTATCTCCAGTGCTGGTGTTTTTGTGGATCCGTCGAAGATTTCTGCGGTCAAGGATTGGCTTATTCCGAAGTATGTTTCTGAGGTGTGAAGTTTCCTTAGTTTGGCCGGTAACTATCGGAAGTTCGTTCAGGATTTCCCCAAGATCGCTGGACCCTTGACCAGTTTGACCAGGAAGGAGTAGAAGTTCGTCTGGGATGAAGCTTGTGATGAAGCTTTCGCCGAGTTGAAGCTTCGGTTGACGTCAGCGCCTGTGCTGATTGTACCCGACAGTTTGGGGTGGTTTTTTGATCTTTTGTGATGCTTCGGGGAGAGGTCTGGGAGCAGTGCTGATGCAGCGAGGCAGGGTTGTCGCTTATGCATCGAGGCAGTTGAGACCTCATGAGAAGAACTATCCTACGCATGATCTGGAGCTTGCAGCTGTGATCTTTGCCTTGAAGTTGTGGAGACACTATTTTCTTGGGGATAGAGTTGAGATTTTCACAGATCACAAGAGCCTTAAGTATGTGTTCACACAGAAGGAGTTGAACATGAGACAGAGAAGATGGCTGGAATTGATGGCAGATTTTGACTTCAATTTGCAGTATCACCCGGGCAGAGTTAATTCGGTGCCGGATGCTTTGCGTCGGAGATCTGCCACTATGTTCCTCACCCAGCAAAAGGAACTAGTGGAGGACATGAGGAGGCTGGAGTTAGATGTGTTGCTTCCCGGATCAGATCGACAGCTTATGTTGTTGCAGTTGCAGTCGTCCTTGGTAGAGCAGATCAAGGCAGCTCAGAGGACTGATCAGCAATTGCAGGAGTTTCAAAGTGAGGTTCAAACTGGTTTGAGATCTGATTTGGTTGTCCATGCTGATGGGTCGCTTCGGTTTGGCTCTTGGTTGTATATACCTAGAGGAGAAGTCAGGCAGAAGCTACTCGAGGAAGCTCATCTGTCCCCGTATTCTATTCATCCTGGTGGTATTAAGATATACAGGGACTTGAAAAAACATTTCTGGTGGCATGGTATGAAGCGGGATGTGGCTCGATTCATCGCCCAGTGCCTAATCTGTCAGCAGGTGAAGGCGGAGCATCAAAGGACCGCAGGACTTTTGCACCCCCTTTCTATCCCTGAATGGAAGTGGGAGAATATCACGATGGACTTTGTGAAAGCTTTTCCGAGAAGTCCTAAAGGTCATAATGCTATCTATGTGATAGTGGATCGGCTGACAAAGTGCGCTCACTTCATTCCTTTCTGTGTGGGTCAGTCCACGGAGAGTTTGGCCGAGCAATACGTTCAGGAGGTTGCTCGTCTGCATGGAGTTCCTGTCAGCATCGTATCGGATAGAGATACAAGATTCAGGTCTCAGCTCTGGGAGAGTTTGCAGAGGAGCTTGGGTACTAAGGTGAGCTACAGTACAGCGTTCCATCCTCAGACGGATGGGCAGTCAAAAAGGACAATTCAGACCCTAGAAGATATGTTGAAATCCCGCGTTCTTCAGTTTGGAGGTTCGTGGGAGGATCATCTTCACTTAGCCGAGTTCTCTTATAATAACAGTTACCAGGCGAGTCTCAAGACTGCTCCATTCGAAGATTTGTATGGGCGCAAGTGTAGATCGGCAGTCTGTTGGGATGATATCGGCAAGAGAAAACTTTTAGGCCCCGAGTTGATCACGAAGACAGTTGATGCCATGGCTCAGATCCGCAAGCATTTGCAGGCCGTTCAGGATCGGCAGAAGAGGTGGGCTGATTATCGTCGGAGACCTCTAGAGTTTGAGGCAGGCGAGCATGTGTTTCTCAAGGTATCGCCTTGGAAAGGTGTTATCCGTTTCGGCGGTGGAGGCAAGTTGAATCCACGATTCATCGGTCCATTCGATATTGTGGAACGTGTGGGCAAGGTAGCTGACAGGCTCGTGTTACTGCCAACTTTAGCAGGTGTCCATGATGTATTCCATATTTCTCAGCTCAGGAAATACATCAGAGATGACAGTCATGTGGACTTGTCTGTGAGGCCAGATTCGTCCTGTGAAATTCGACCCGTCTCTATCTTAGACCGTCGAGAGAAGGTGCTAAAGAATAGAGTCATCAAGTTGGTCCGAGTTTCTTGGGATCCTCGGTCGCCAGGGGAGTCTACTTGGGAGTTAGAGGAAGAGATTCGAGAGAGGTTCTCTCATTTGTTTGAGTAGTGGTTGCTTGTTTTGTTTTGTTTTGTTTTGTTTTGTTTTGTTTTGTTTTGGGGTTTGCCCTATGCACTTCTTGTATGAATTTTGAAGATGAAATTCTTCTTGTAAGGTGGGTAGGATTTGTAAGCTCTATTTTTAGATTTTATTATATTTTTTTTTATTGTTGTATTTGCATTCATTTGTTATAGTGTATTTTGTCTTTGCTTGGGATCTTTTGTTCCCTCTTGATCGATCTGTGTTCTTTTGGTTGGATTCTGTTCTCTTTGAAATTTGGCTCTTTCTATTTTGAGTTTGATTTGTTCTCCTTTGTGTTTGTCTCATCTCATTGTATTCTTTTTTCTCTTTTTGGAGCCAAAACCGATATCCAGAACCCACATAATCTCAATCCAAAACCCAATTTCTTGATCCCTATAAATACCCTATTAATTAACCCTAATAATTTATTCTCTCTTTCTCTCCACCGTTTTTCTCTCCTCGCACCCTTCTTTCCCTCTCTCTGTTACCGCGAAACAAAAACCCAACCGAGAAAAAACCTACCCCTGTCACCATCTCCGTTCGCCCTTTACCACCGTCACCACCTTCATCATTGTCTCCATCCCCTCATCTCCACCATCTCACCGTCGTTGTCCCCCATCGTCTTCTCCATCCCCAACCGAAACCCATCACCCAAGCTTTCACCATTGCCGTAACTTCTTCACCATCACCCTAACCCATCTCCGTGCACCCCCATTGCCTTCGTCGTCCCTCGCTGCTCCATTGGAGTCCCCTAGTGCCGCCATTTGAGCCCCGGAGTCACCGTTGTCGACGCCCTCTGTTTCCAACCAAAAACAGGGTTTGCCGTCATCGAGGTTGCCGTCGCCGCCATCGCTTCCCGACCGTGGTGCCGACGCCACTTCCCCCCTCATCGCAGTCGTCTCTCTCTCTCTCTCTCTCTCTGCCAAGGAAGGTGACCACCAACCATTGGTCGAGCGCTGCTGTTTCGTGTTCGGCCACATCAAATCCCCATCCACTGTCCCCTGTTTGGATCGGATCCGGTGTGAGGAAGAGCTCGTATTGGTTGGATTTGTTGTTCTGTGTTCTGGGCGCATCAGATCCAGTTTTTCCGTTCTGTGTTCTGTCTCGATTCGGTGTGAAGTTTTTTCTAGGCTTTTTTGCTGTTGCTGTTGGTTCTTTGCACGTGCTTTTTTTGGGAGTTTCGCCTGGGATTCTGATCCCGTTATTCTTATTATTTGTAGCTGCAATATAACAGGCAAGTCTTCTCTTGAACTAATTTATTCTTTTGTTCAAGTTTAATTGATCTTCTGCAAGTAGATCCGTCCATTTTGTTATCAAACTACCTTTGACAATTCCGTTAAGATTATCGAGGGTTTACACGAGCTAACCTGACATACTCTTAACATCGTACTATCTCTTTGATCTAAAACCTAGTCTCCATTATTTCATGCATATGCACATTTAAATAACTAGATTCATGCATAGGACTACTTGATAACTTGGACATGTTAAATTGAACGTTCTAGATTGAAATTGATTGATGAAATACTGCTATGCCTGTGATAATTGTATCTTAAACCTTAGAAATTGCATGTTGACACCTAGGATTCACTTGATTATTAATTTGCATGCTATATGTGATCATATGATTTATTTATTTGCCTATTCATGTTAAGACAAATTTCTGGACTGCTTGATGTTTCACTTTGAATCGGATTTTTAGCCATGGTAATGACATAATGTGAAAGAACTTACTAAACATAAAATGTATCCCTTGATGTCTAGATAATTTTCCCCTGGTCTATATTTAAATTCCAATTAGTCATCTGATAGTTATCATCACTTTACTGCAACTGTGTTAGTAATTTTAGACTCATAATTTTATGCGTACCCTGATGTTATATATTTTATTTGACCCTGTTAACAGTACAAGAAAAATATGAAATAAATTATGCTGGACCTAGACATGTATAGGTATCGCTCAGAATTTTTATAGATTTTATTAATGAGTTCTCTGATATGAAATAATTAGTTGAATACAACCTACTGCATGTTGCCTGAACTTAAAACCTGAATAGAATAGAGTTTTCACCTTAGTTCCTATATCTTTTATATACCTTAATTATACTCGCTGGAACCGTGTGGAAGTCTACTTTCCAGATCTTCTGGCGGATTCAATTTTGCTAATTTGTAGTGACCATAGTCCATATTTTGGTACAACAAGGTCATGTTGTCCTGATTTTGTGAAATGTGTTTATATGATGTATTTGCATGCTTTGTCTGTAATGCTTAGAATTAGTCACACATAGTAATGTACAACATTGAAACCCTCTTGCACGCTCACATAGGATAAAAATAACTTGATAACAAGCCGGGGTATATGGGATGACTTGGTAGTGAACAATCGGAGACTATACTCGGTCGGGCCCTACTGTACTGACTGTACTGTATGGCCATAAACACTTCCCGTAAACACTTATACTGAACATTAAATACTTATTATTGGGCCGAGTACACGAACCGTGAATCACCATCAGTCTAAAGCGTTCACTGTGTGTTGCGTCGAACCCGTAGAATTGGACGCAGTAGTACGTGCACTAGGTAGACTAATAAAATACTTAATAAACTGAATTTCTCGCTTGATCCTGACATCACTCATTACATGTGTGATATACTGTAGACCTTTGATAATATTACCTGCTCTTTGCTTTGTTCTTTGTCTTTGACCATGTCCGTATTCCTTGATATCCATGCTTTCCTTTATCCTTTGTTTTCTCTACTTGCCGCCAACGACTTGCTATAAGGGCACTATTTTCTTTCTTTTTAGATGAAGATTTTACAGATGCTGAAGGAACTATTCCTGAAGGAATTGGTGAGCAACGTTTCTAAAGATGGATCTAGTCTCCGCTGCTTAGTTTTACTTGTTGCTATTTATTTTCTGAATATTATTATAACTTGTACTTTGTTTTGGGCTATATGACCTGTAGTTTGTGTTAATCTCAGATGTTGGATATTTATACTGTTGGATTGTTTCATTTATTATTGGAATTTATCTTTGTTTCATGTGGTTATATTTTCCTGCGTGGTTGTACTTTGTTGTTCTTATTGCTGAGTTAGTCTGGTACAGCTTATGGATGGTGTTTACATCGTATGCTAGGCATACGTTACGTACTCGTGTTCCGTATTTTGGAAAGCGGGACGTGACACATGTTGTCTCGCTCGATCTCAAAATTCATCAAACGGGACAACATGTCCCGTTTGTGGCCCAAGATGTCACTTTCAAAAGCTAATTGACCCCTTAATTAGGCTTAACACTAATTAATTAAGTATTAATATTATTTTAGTATTATTTTAATCACTAATTAATTAATTAATTAATGACTAATTAATAACTAACTATTTTAAAAATCTTACGAGACGGAACAACATGTTCCGTCCCACGCAATTTTTAAAAAAAAAATTGGTGGGACGCGACAACATGTTCCGTCTGCTTATTTTTTTGAGAAATTTATAGCAAACAACCACTGCAGACTATCAACCTATTTCTTATTTTTCATTTTGCCATTTTATCATTTTTGAGAAATACCATTGTGGATGCTCTAAGAATAGGGGTGGCCCGAGCCACATTATTTGGCCACTCAGCCGAGGACAAACTTGGTACAACCAACAGGTAGTAGGGATTAAAAGATGTCATTTCCCTTCCCGACTCACAAACACATTTACATACATAAGCATTATTAGAGCTGAATCATGTGCCTCAGAATTTCAATTACGACTATCATGAACCACCCTGCAGAATGTAGTCAGAATGTTTCCTGCTTCGTTGACAAACGAGCAGCTCGTCATGCACTTTAATACTTACCTTCCTTTTAATTCCAAATACTACTTTTTTCTCTGCTAGCCTTTCATAGTTCTTCCTCTATCAACAGAAATGACTTGACCAGTAATGTAAGAAGCAGCTGGCATGCAGAGAAATGCCACTAGACATGAAACTTCTTCAACCTCACCAACGCGTCCTAGAGCAGTTCGTGCCACTTCTCTTACTCTAGTTTCCTCATCATCCAACCTCTGTGGGAAAATAAATTTAAGTAATATAAAGACTCTTTACAACCTGGGCCGGCCCTGAGTTTCCGGGGGCCCGAGACGAACTCCCGAAATGAGGCCCCCACAAAAAAAAAAAAAAAAAACAAAACACATGTATACAAAAAAATGGTACATTGTTGAAAGCAAGATATGCAAAATATATAAATTTGTTTTAAATCACCCAAATTTAAAGTCTCAAATTCAATTCAAGTCTTCAAACCCAAATAATTTAAAAAAAATATTTAAAGACTCAAATAAATATTTTTGGGGCCCCTAATAATAGTATTTTTTTACGCACAAAATACGTGCCTATATTTACAAGGGAATTACAAATTTTGGGACCCTAAAATCGTAAAAATGCCGGGGCCTGAGGCGGCCGACTCACCCGCCTGAAGGGTGGAGCTGGCCCTGTTTACAACGTTCAAACAAGCTTGGTATTGATATCAAGTTTGGGCATACCATTTATTGAAGAATTTGAAGTAGCGGTTGTCAAAATTTTAAATTCTTCTAGTCTGATATGTCTGGGTAGCAATCGCTATTTGAAACCACATTTCAGTGATATATATATTAAGCTTGATGAAGTAGCTACTAACAAAAGGCGAGCAAGAGGGGCAAGTCTTACTTGTTCTACCCGAGGTGTGTCGATGTATCCCAGTGCAACACTATTTGTTCGAATGTTGTCTTTTGCCCACTCACAGGCCAGATTTCGTGTAAACTGATTTATTGCTCCTAATTAACAAAATACAGAATGCGCAGATCAATGTCAGATTATATATTTAGATATTTGGACCACAGAATTGTTATTAAATTTTAAAAAAATCCGATACGCACTTTTCTTCTTCAAGTCTAGGATTTCTCATAAACATTAAGAATTTTCATACTCCTGCTCTATTCACATGAAGCTTTCATAACACATCACCACTTATTGGATAGTATTAGCACACATACATTCTTTCTTTTATTCTTGCTAGGAAACTTTATGCCTTCACACCAACCCATGGCCTCTTCTTATACAGATGGAGAAAGGCATACAAAACTAAGGCTTACGATACCAATATGTATTTATATATATGTGTGTGTGTGTCACCTTTCTTCTTCAAGTCTAGGATTTCTCATAAACATTAAGAATTTTCATACTCCTGCTCTATTCACATGAAGCTTTCTTAACACATCACCACTTATTGGATAGTATTAGTACACATACATTCTTTCTTTTATTCTTTCTAGGAAACCTTATGCCTTCACACCAACCCATGGCCTCTTCTTATACAGGTGGAGAAAGGCATACAAAACTAAGGCTTACGATACCAATATGTATTTATATATATGTGTGTGTGTGTGTGTGTGTGTGTGTGTGTCAGAGGATCTACCCAACAACTCGTAGTGCTAATAGGGGAAACACACCACAAGCAATAGAAACTCCCAAGACTTAGATGAACCAAGAACAAGCCACCACAATATATGCAAGATTTCACAAGAACACAATCAATATGCAGAGACAACCAATACTTCTTATTCCCCAAGAAATACAAAGATTACAAAAGAGATTACAACTCGCAATCTCTCTCTCACCTTTGAAACACTTGGCATAATCCCCTCTTGAAGTTGAACAATGATAATGACTCACCTCTTGATTACACAAATTGATCTATTCAGATTACTAAACCCTAGAGTTTACGGCCATATATATAGCCCCCAAGTAGATCCTAAAAGATAAACACAAATCTAGCAATTGGACCTTTAAACTCGTAAGCCCAAAAACAATTAGCCGCCGAAGTCGGTCGACCGCACCCCTAAGGTCGGTCGACCCCAACGTGTAAGTCTAGACCCGAGAGCTGACCGGTCGACTGCACCCCCAAGGTCGGTCGCTATCCTTTCCTCTGTTGGACCTTTACACTCGAAGAACTCTCAGCAGACTAGGTCGGTCGACCGCACCCCCAGGTCGGTCGACCGCAACACTTCAGGCTGCATTCTTCTACTCGCTGCTTGTCTTCTCTTGCTTCTTTGTCTCATCCTCTTCTTCTCCAAATTCAAGTACTAAGTGACTACGTGTATTTGAGGCCAAACCCTAACAATCTCTCACTTGGACCAAATACACCATGCTTCAAAGTTATTGCAATCTTCACCTCGCATTATCTCTACCAATCTCCCACTTTCATGGAAGACTTAAGTACTACCCACTCCTATGAAGAGCACCTCCGCCACTCCACCATGTGGAGTTTACCAACCACCCCTCATCACCTCATGAAGGATGTGCTCCACCAATCGCATAGAGCACGAATACCGGAGAAACAATCTCCCGTGTCGGATTTCGTGTTATGAGACTCCCCAACTCACAAAATCTCCATCAACACCGGTCATGGCTCAAAGCCTCTCAATGCAACCTCTACATTAGAAGTCTCCGTGGACGACACCTCCACAATATCCACAGACTGTTCAATCTCTACAGTCCCATTTCAGTTACCCTCATTGACATCACCCCGCATATCAATACCAGTGCTTTCTATCACACAAGAGCGACTTGAAGCTTCAATTGCCAATTCGCAAAGTGCCCTCACCGCAGCAACGTCTTGCCCTCTAGGGTCACTTCCATGGCCAGCAGCTCCCACTAAATTAGTAACATCCCCTCCATAATTGAAAGAACTCGGTTGCACCCCACAACCTACTACTCGATTCCGCCTGAGAGTCAACTACAGGAGAAATGCCCCTTACGTCTCTAAGAAAATACAGTGTTCCCTCACGCTTCTCTTTTGCAATCACCATTGAACCTGCAGCTATATACCACTCTCCACTACCAACTGTAGTAGACAATCCTTCCTTGTCTAGCCTTCCAATCGAGATAAGATTTTCCTTGAAGTCTGGAACATGTCTTGTCTCCCGGAAGACAACACTTTGATCATCAATAGTGTTCACGCGAACAGTACCAACCCCACATACAGGACACCGGTGACCATTCTCCACGATCACATCTCCAAAAGAACCCTCATAATAGTCATCAAATACCTCTCTCCTCAGAGTGCAATGAAAAGAAGCTCCCGAATCAATGCACCAATCTTGAGTGCCCAACTCCTACCGAGCTGATAAGCATAGATCCTCAACAATCCCCACATGAGCTTCCTTTGGGGTATCTTTCTTCGGTTTCTCCTGCTTCTTCTTCATATAATCCTTGCAACTACACATCATGTGACCCTTCTTGTGACAATACCAGTACTCAGGCCCATGTCCCCCATCGTTGTCATCCGACCCACTCTCAGATGAACTACTCTGATCCTTTCTTCTTTGACTGCTCTTAGATCTCCCACGTCTCTTCTTAATTTACATGGCAGAATCTCTAGAAGATGATGATGGATATCCTCCGTTTCTCACCCTTCTCACCTCCTCGTTCAGAATGCTACTCACCACATCCTGTAGAGTCGTCGAATTTGTCACAGTGCCTGTAATAGTCTGTTCCACCGTACCATAACTATCGGGTAAAGTAGATAGGAGTAACAATGACTGTCCCCTCTCTGAAAACTTCAAACCTGCAGCTTCCATCTGGTTGTAAACCATACAGTAATTGTTCACATGCTCTGCTACTGAACCCCCTTTCTTCAACTTCATATTAACCAATTTCTTCAGATGAAGAATTTGATTAGATGCCGGCAGTTTCTCATACATATCCATGAGAATCTCCATATCCTCCTTTGTGGTCTTTGCCTTCGAGATATGAAATAACGCCTTCCTACTCAGCCCTAACTGAATTTGCCCCAGCGCCTTCTGATCCAAACAATTCCAATCTGCCAAGACCTTCGCATCCTTGTATGCACCTATCGCTTCTCATCAAACAACGGACCATCAAGATCTTTCTGACGAAGATACGCTATCATCTGAATGTTCCACATCGCGAAGTCACTCCCATCGAATCTCTCGATCTTCATCTTGTTATCGGCCATCTCGAACCAACTGCTTTGATACCACTTGTCAGAGGATCTACCCCACAACTCATAGTGCTAATAGCGGAAACACACCACAAGCAATAAAAACTCCCAAGACTTAAATGAACCAAGAACAAGTCACCACAATATATGCAAGATCTTACAAGAAAACAATCAATATGCAGAGACAAACAATACTTCTTATTCTCCAAGAAATACAAAGATTACAAAAGAGATTATAAATCTCAATCTCTCTCTCTCACATTTGAAACATTCGGCACAATCCCCTATTGAAGTTGAACAATGATAACAACTTACTTCTTGATTACAAAAATTGATCTATTCAGATTACTAAACCCTTGAGTTTACGGCCATATATATATCTCCCAAGTAAATCCTAAAAGATAAACACAAATCTAGCAATTGGGCCTTTAAACTCGTAAGCCCAAAAACAACCAGCCACCGAAGTCGGTCGATCGCACCCCAAAGGTCGGTCGATCGCAACATGTAAGTCCATACCCGAGAGCTGACAGGTCGACTGCACCCCCAAGGTCGGTCGACCGTCCTCTCTTCTGTTGGACCTTTACACTCGAAGGAATCTCAGCAGACTAGGTCGGTCGACCGCACCCCCAGGTCGGTCGACCGCAACTCTTCAGGCTGCATTCTTCTACTCGCTGTTTGTCTTCTCTTGCTTCTTTATCTCATCCTCTTCTTATCCAACTTTAAGTACTCAGTGAGGCCAAACCCTAATAATATGTGTATGTGTGTGTGTGTGCACATTATATATTTATACACACACACACACACACACACTCACACACACACACACACACACACATATACTAGATTTGCCCGTGGGCACGTGCCTACGGCACGTCTTCGGAATGATACAGTATATGAAAAGCCTTGTAAACAGTAAAACAACAATTATGTAGCTCAAGTTTGAATAATATGACAATAATTAGTTGTAAATAAAAGTCAATGTTTCCATTAGTATATGTTGAAAACTAATAATAAATGAGGGTATAATATCCAACTTCTTAGAACTTTGATGGTGGAAAATGATGAAATTTAACTATTGAAAAGATATTTGTTATTTTCAATGTAACATGAGCAATAAAAAAACATAAAAAATCTGAAAATTTACAAACATGAAATCTGAAAATCTAAATTTCTGAGTAAATAGAAAGAGAATAATAGAGAGAGAGAGAGATAGAGAGAGAAATAATTAAATAAATAAAGAAGTTGTTTTTTTTGGGGGGGGGGGGGATTTGAATTTGAGTTTTGGGGAGAAACTTTTCGGGGAAAAAATGTCTTTTGGGAGCTTAGATCTGGACCATTGATTTTCTTACTATTGAAGGAGAGTCAGTTGATAGCTTTTCTTTGTGTTATATATATATCTGTATGTGTGTGTGTGTGTAATTTATATATTTACACACACATACACATATAAATTATATAAATATATAAATATGTGTGTGTGTGTGTGTGTGTGTAAATATATAAATTATATTCACACACACACACACACACACACACACATAAATACATATTGGTATCGTAAGCCTTAGCTTCCTAAGCCTTTTCCCACCTATATAAAAAGAGGCAATGAGTTGGTGTGAAGGCATAAGGTTTCCTAGCAAGAATAAAAGAAAGAGTGTATGTGTGCTACTACTATCCAATAAGTGGTGACGTGTAAAGAATGATTCATGTGAAAGCATGCTTCATGTGATGTGAAATGTGAAATATTTACTAGCTTATTCAAGAAGTTTCCTACTAGCTTACTAAGAAAGCTTCATGTATGTTATGTATGTATGTATTTTGGTATCCTAAGCCTTAGTATCCTAACCCTTTCTCCCCCTATATAAGGAGAGGCCTTGGGTTAGTATGAAGGCATAAGATATAAGGAGAGGCCTTGGGTTGGTATGAAGGCATAAGGTATTATGCCTTCATACCAACACAAGGCCTCTCCTTATATAGGGGGAGAAAGGGTTTGGATACTAAGGCTTAGGATATCAAAATAAATACATACATAAAACTTCCTTAGTAAGCTAGTAGGAAATTTCTTGAATAAGCTAGCTAAATATTTCACATCACCACGCTTCTGTCTGTCCACCTTTTGTTGGATTGGCCCACCATGCTTCTAGATAGTGCAAGTTCCCTCTTGCATGAAATTTTTGTTGATTGTATGGGCTGGGAAAATCATTTTCAGATCTTCCTGTAGGCCATTTTCTTCGTAGAAAGAATACATGACATCTGTTCCAATGAGTCCTAGTTTCCAGGATTCCTGATGTATAGGTTACCAGCTCAAAATGTCTTTTCTTTATTTGTGCAAAAAGAATGTCCGCCCAATGAGCATATATTTAAAGGATTAATGATCCTTTAAATTCTATAACTGAGGGAACTAAATCAAATCTTGCAAACAGAATATTTGATTTCAATATACATCCCAGTTTTTCTGTTGCAATAACAGATGAAAACATTACTGATATTTGTAACTTATCAATTAATTTGAAAGGTATAGAAATGAAACTCGGATAAAAAATCATAAGTATACAATGGGAAAGTTGCATAGCTCTTAATAGTGTTGCTACTTTCAAAGCAAAAAAGTTTGGGAGGCGGATGCGGAAAATCAAAGGAAAGATTTTATTTATTGGATAGTTATAGCACACATACACTTTTTCTTTTATTCATGCTAGGAAACCTTATATCTTCACACTAAACCAAGGCCTCTCCTTATATAGGGGAGAAATGCTTCGGATACTAAGGCTTAGGATACCAAAATACATACATACATAACAAACATGAAACTTCCTTAGTAAGCTAGTCGGAAACTTCTTGAATAAGGAAACTTCTTGAATAAGCTAATAAATATTTCACACCACCACGCTTCTGTCTGTCCACCTTCTATTGGATTTTCCCACTATGCTTCTAGATAGTGTTGGTTCCTTCTTGCATGAAATCGCTGTTGACTGTACGGACTGGGAAAATCATTTTTTGAACTTTTTGTAGGCCTTTTTCTTCGTAGATAGAATACATGACACTGTTACAATGCAAACTAGTTTCCAGGATTCCTTCAGTCCTTGAAAAAGTTGTTCTTTTTCTTTTTTGGGACTATCTTCACCTGTCCAATCGATAAGGATGATATTATCTTGAACCTGTATATTTTTGCAGAAATTGTATTTTTCCTATAACTCTAGAAAAATTTCTTTGGTAGCTTCATACTTGCCTTTTCCTGTAACTCCTCGCAAAATAAAATTATTTATTTTGCATTATTAAATAATATTAAATTAGTAAAGTTGACTATTTTGACTATTTTCTTGAAATTGTAATTTTGCACGTGCAACACATGTACAAAGTTAGGAAATTTTGAATTCTTAAAATGTTATGGTTAATTATTTGTTTTCCTCATTTATTTATAATATTTTAATTTCAGATTTATTTAAATGAATTTGACTATTTTACGAATTTTTCAATTTTACACGTGCAAATATTTTTTTTGGGTACAAATCGCCAAATTTAAATTTATGAATAAACTTTTCTATTTATAATTGAGTATATCCTAAATTTTGGTATTTCTGAATAAAGGAACTATTTTTATAAATACTTCGAAAGAGAAGGACTTTTATTTAAAAAGCTGTTTGGATCTCAAACAAATAATGAAAATTCATTTTTACTGACTTTTGGACTGGCCAAGATCATTATTAAAGATAAAATTTATTTAAAATATATTTAGAGTTTATTTTGTAAAGATTTAAACAAATATGGTATTTTTTTTCAAATATGAAATTTAGGTTGGAACTTGTGCAAATATTTTTCTTGGAAAGTAAAAGTCAGAAATTTTAATTGGAAAATATAATATGTATTAGTAGATATTATTTCTAAATTTTTAGGATTTTTATGAATATTTTATGACATGTTTGCAAATATTACAAAGAGATGGGCTTTTGTGCAAATTTACCACTTTGAGTACAAATCCGAATTTTTTAATTTCTGAGCTATGCTTGATGGTTGGATAACTCAGTAGTAAAGGAATTTGGTTTTAATTTAATTTATTTAACTTATTTAATTACTTTACTAAAGAAAGGTTTATATATGTAAAGTAATAATTTATTAAGGGATGTTTCCATAAACTCCAGATTTCAGCCTATAAAAGAGCCCCTACAGCCGTCCCTCTCCTCTGCAAAAATAAAATATGGTTTTACTATTAATTTCTTGGAGTTCAAAGCGATGATCTTGAATTTTGCAAAAGAAGGGCCTTTTCTTATTCTTTATTAATTCGATTGATTTCTTCATTGAGGTGAGTGACATATGTTTGTTTTCTTTTGTTCTAAGCATGTTGAATGTGATGATTTATTTATTAGAAAGCATGTTAGGGATTGTATATTGATATAATGAATTATGAATGGATGGATGAGTTAAAAATTGAATCTTTTCATGGAACCTATGCTATTGATGATTGAAATTCTATATAGATGACTTGAGATTGTTAAAGAACCTAATAGAAACTATGAGTAGGTTGTTTTCTCTCATATGCTTGCTGATTTGATTGAGTTTATTGAGTTGTATAATGCTTATTGCAAAAAGTGAATAAACACCTAGTTCTATTGTGTATGTAGACATACACTCTGTTTTGGGTTTTTGATGAAGTGAAACTTGATGAATAGTTGTTATAATTGCTTATATTCATGAGTAAACTATTATAATCAATGGGGTATGGGTATAACAAGTTCCAAAGGGAGTTTTTGGCTCAAAAGAATCAAGTTTGAAGTAAGAGTTGAGATTTTTGAATTTCGGGTCTGATAGGTATGGCCGAAATTAGTTTTGTGATTTTTTTGTGAAGTTTTCGGTTGGATTTGAGTTATTTTGATACTGAGATTATTTTGAACATTATACTACTTCTTATTGGATGAATTTTGATGATTTAACTGATGCAAACACACACATATATACACATACATATTTATATCCACTGTTTTGAAGATTTTGATGAAAACTACTCTTTTATGATCTTGATGTGGTTTTGATTTGTTTAATAAACTCTTAGATGTTATACAAGTCATATTTTATCATCTCAGGAATTTGGTTTTACAAAATTGCAATTTTATCAAGTGTAATCGATGTATCAGTCGAAACATTCACAAACTTCAAACCTGGCTGTGTGGCAGCTAGCGGTCGACTGCGAGGTCGACTATCCATTTTTTGAACTAAAATGGAGGTCGACTGTCATGACGGTTGACTGCAAGGTCGTCCACACCTGCTGTTTTGGGTTGTTTTATTGAGTTTTTCTTCGTTTCTTTAAACAGTTAGTTCTTCGAACTTATGGATTATTGATCTACGGTTTTAAGTGATGTTGTTACTACAGATTACAGTATTTTACAGAAAGTTATATTTTGTTTATAATAGAATTTAAATTACATTCCTATGACTTTATAAAGAGATATATATGTGGTTTTTGAAGGAATTGATGTTTTGTGATACTCTATGACTTCAAAATATGATTCTCAGTTATTTAGTGGATTTTATATCTTATTTCAATTCTAGAAATTTATGAGTATATTGAATAAACTTGGATTTTGTTGATTTAAGAAGTTTTCTTGATATAAATGTTTTGATGATGAAATTAAGAGTTTTAATGAAAGATTTTGTGTTGATATTCAATTTGTGAATCTCTAGGAGTTGAGTGGGAGTCCTGTGAACCGGCAGATGAGATTTTGTGAATTGTGACCAGTTGGGTCTTGGGGTTGTTGTTGTAGAATTAAGTCTGGCAGGATACACTAACTCTAGAGAGGGGGAAATTGTGTTTTAATAATAATCAACCTAAGGACATGCACTAGTGGAGAAGTGATGGAACTTGGAAAACGTACGTATATACTCCTAGGGTCCAGTCCAACGGATGCATTCCAGGACCGTGTGTTCTGTCTCAAGAGGACTATTTAGTATGTTCGCGTGTCGAGGGTTTGCAGGCCTATTCACAGAACATACATGTACATTCGCGTGTTGAAGGCCGACGGGTCTATTCACTGGATGTGCCTGTGTACTTGCACGTCGAGGGCGGCGGGGGGGGGGGGGGGGGGGGTACACTGCAGGGAGGTGACTCTCCAGTTTTTGTGAGTTATTCTTACATGATGCTTGTGTGTTGAGGGTTATCTGGCCTACCCGTGGAGTAATCTGGATCTTGTTTCCGTCACCGTAGTAGGATTAGTTGCATAACAAGGAATCTAACCCTATAAGTGGAGAACGATAAGGGCTTGACACCGGACCTATATAGTATGGAATGCATAGAATCCGACAAGTATGCATTAGAGAGTCATCATATTGCATTCGTATTTTCTTGACTTGGTTTTATGCATGTTTGTTTTCTGTTTTCCTACACTTGACACTTAGTCTAGTTTCACTTGATATTTTCATACTTTATTTCATATTTTATTTGTTACTACTGTTGGTATGTGTTGTTTATAATTTTATTCTTCATGTTTTACTTGCATTGTATTTCTTTTGATGTCACTCACACCGTTATGGCTGACCCCTGTAATTTTGGGGTTAGGGTTATTTCTAGCCTCATGGTTTACAGGTAGGTACATATAGCTTGGGATTGGATGCATGTGGTAGAATGATAATATGGCTTACGCAAATTGTAAAAGAATGTGTTGTAAAAGAAAGAAAATGTAATTCAAGGTGTTAATTTTCCGCCTTGCTTTGTAAACAATTGAGATAATAAAAAGTTTTAATTTTCCTTGTATTTGGTTGCTATGTTTATGATTACAATTGAGGTTGATACTGGGAATTGTGCCACGTATTTCTGAGATATTATATTGGAAATTCGGGGCGCTACATTTCTGGATTCAAATGCTTTATTATTTCCATTTTCTATCTGGAGTGTTGGCTCGGCTTGTACTATGTCTAATTCCCAAAATTGGATAGACTTGAACTGACGAATATACTGTTTCTCTTCCTAGATGCTCCATATTTGAAACTTGTAGATTGTGTGAAACTTATTTTTCTTTGATAGGGCAGTTTTTGCACATATTTAGGGAATAGTTTTGGAAAAGTCTTATGGTCTGGAGAGGTTGATGTAGAGTTCATGAACAATCTCGACTTGAATTGCTCTTTTGAATTGTGGTATTTGCTCGAACCATGCCAAAATTCTATATCTGTTATATTTATTTTTAAGAGCATCGACTGTCATTTTTTAAAAACCCAAAAAATGGAAATCGATTTAGAAAATAGGTTCACAGTCGTTTGCTAAAACCCCATAAGTTAGAATAGAAGTGAACAGTTCATTGCTAAACTTAGCAACCGCTTTAGCGAAATGCTAAATATAGAAGATGGACGAAGTTCATCCGTTTGAGAAATTTAATCGAACGGACGGATGAAGTAGTGCCATCTGTGGATAAATAAAAATAAAAACAGATGAGAGACGGCTGATGGTGTTCCGTCTCTCATCAATTTATAATTTATATAATAAACCATATTTATTAATTATGTGGGTGAGAGACGGATGAACTTCATCCGTCCCTCACTTCCATTTTACAATATAGCTTTGACCGAAATGACACATTTACCCCTTAATCTCTAATGTATGTGACAAGTACTCATCTCCAACGGCTCATTTAATTTAAATTATTAAAAAAAAAAATCCAACAACACTTGATTATTTAAAAAATTATTTTTTTTAACGGTTACAATTTTCAAATACGGTATATATATATTTGGTACTCCACTCCGCTCATCTAAAAACTAAACTTCTCTGTCTCCCTCTTTCTATCTATGCTTCTCTATCTCTTTATTTCTATCTAAGATTTTCTGTCTCTATCTTTCTATCTATCTTCCATTTCTATTGTTTCTTTCATTCTTCATATTTTGCAAATATAAATTGAATTTGAGCAATGGAAACCCGTAGTAATAGGGGCAGAACATACACATCTAATGAAGATGTTATTCTTTCCCAAAGTTGGATTTCTATTACTCAGGATCTATTGATCGGTAACGATCAATCCGGTACACAGTTTTGGGATCGAGTATTTACCACATTTAAAACTCTATTAGGCACTCCGACCGACCGGACAGCTGGCCCTATTTCTAGTCGTTTTTGTGCAATTGCTAAATTTGTTTCTTTGTTCATTGCGAAGTTGAGCGTTGTAACAAACATAGCTGCAAGCAAAACAACTGAGGCTGATAAGGTATATATAGTTTACCAGATATAAATATTTTGAATATAAGTATAATAATTTATAACACAAGTTTATTTACTATTTTTTATAGCTACGCGAAGCAAGAGTGGAATACATGCAATCATCCGGAAAAGCATTTAAATTTGAAGAATGTTATGAGGTCTTAAAGATCAGCCAAAATTTTTTCTACGTACAACGCATGTCATCGAATCAGGCTGAAGCTCTCAATCTGGTGAAGACGGTAGCACAATACGGATGCCAGCAATGCAAGACTGGGATACATATATACCGACTGATTTGGATTCATCTCCAGCCCTCTCCTGACCACCCGGCCGTAAAGCGGAGAAGAGAAAAGGGAAAAGACCGATTGAATCAGCTTAATTTTCTGAAATGATTTTCGAGACTAGAACATTTAATAATTTGTTTAAGGAGTCATAAGATAGGCTGGCGATGGCAACGAAAAAGAAGCTTGTGATAAAAAAAAGAGCACGAAATGAAACAAGAAGAGCACGAAATGAAAAAACGAATAGAGGAAGACCGCATAATGAGTTTGGACATCAGCAACTTACCCGAGACTCAACGTACTTATTTCATGTGTAGACAACATGAAATTATGCAAAGTCGTGGTTACAAATAGTTTAGTTTTTTGTATCAATGTTGTTTTCATATATATTGCAATATCCCTTGTATCCTGCTTATTTTCAGTTATGTAGTTGCTTTGTGTTCCACTACTTATTAAGAAGTCTCTATTTCAGTTTAAATTATTAAAGACTAAATTGGTGTCTCTTCCAAGTAGATCCATACATTTTGCTTGATTCTAAATTAAACATTGCAGAATATAAATTACGAAGATAGAATGAAAAACACAAATACAAATAACATATTTTTAGTCACTGATTCTAATGTTTTACTCACTGATTCTAAGTTAAACATTTAAAAATATAAATTACTTGCAAATGACTCTAAAACACAAATAACATATTTTTCTAAAACTCATCTCCATATTCGTTCCATATGTGCTCTACCAAATCTTATCGTAGTTGATGATGTTTCTGTCTATCATGTAGTTCTACATTGCTTGCTAATCTGGAGGTACTTGTTGAAGCTCCAGTTCTGCTCGGTATGTTGAAGGTAGAGTTCGCACTTTGGTCGTAGTCATAATCTTCAAGTGCTTCTTCTCGTTCGTCCTCAACAATCATATTGTGTAAAATAATACATGTCTTTAGTATATAAGATAGACTTTCGGCATCCCAGAACCGTGCTGGACCTCTTACTATTGCAAATCGTGCCTGTAAAACCCCGAATCCGCGTTCAACATCCTTCCTTGAATCTTCTTACATCTGGGCAATTTTTTTTCTTCTTTTGAGTATCCGGTGAAGAGTATGTTTTGACTATGGTAGCCAACGGGGATAAATACCATCAGCTAAATAGTACCCCATGTTGTAGTTGTTATTGTTGATAGTGAAATTCGGGGTGGTGCACACCCATCAAGAAGATCTTTAAATAATGTGGATCGGTTGAGCACGTTAAGATCATTATTGCATCCTGGAATTCCAAAAAATGAATGCCAGAACCATAGGTCGTAAGATACAACTGCTTCAAGAATAATGGTTGGCTCCCGAACGTGTCTGGTATACCGGCCGTGCCATGCTGATGGACAATTTTTCCAAGCCCAGTGCATGCAATCAACACTACCTAACATACCTGGAAACCCATTTTTTTAAGATCTTCTAGTGCTGCAAGCAAATCAGATCTGATCACGCAAGCAGCATTGGAGAAAAGAAACTCTGAAAGAAAGAACATAAAGATCGCTCTTGTGATAGTCAACGCTAGATTATCATCAACTTGAGCTATTTCGATCACGTTGCTATGGAAATACTTCTTTAGGAATGAACTGCGTATTGCTGAAGATTTCCATTTTGCTCCAGTAATCTTAGGAAAAAATGAGACTGTACAATTTCGAAGGGATAATCTTCATCATTGCACGAAGGGGCTTCACCGGATCCGATCGATAACCCCGTTAGCATAGTCCAATCTAACGGGGTGAATCCCAACTCACCACATGGTAAATGAAGTGTGTAGTATCCCACCATCTCTCAACCAAGGCCTCTATAAGCCTCATTGATGATTTTTCCGTATTTATTGTGAATAAATGCTGCCACCCGGTTTGATCGATTAATTGCTTCACTAATGGAACACGGGAACATCGCTCGTAAGCCTTTATTGGACCACTCAAATTTCTCCTAAATTTACAAAATCCACCTGCAGGCTGATTGGTAATAAGCTGATACAGATGTTGGCGGACATCAACCACTGATTTCCACAAACTCGGATCGGCAAAATTACGAGATTCCGTCATCGGTTCGGCCTCCGTACTGGTGTTGTCATGATCAGATCCGCCTTGAATAGTGAATTTTATTCTACCGATATATCTTCGGATGGACATTATTTTTTGTTAGATACTGTCACGCCCCGCTTCCCAAACAGAGATACGGAATAAGGATATGTGACTAAGCCTAGCGAATGATTTTTATCATCCATAAGCTGTCAGGATCTTTACAACATTTTACAGGAATAATCAGAGTAGGAAGCAAGAAAAGTCAACCACGCTTGTATATATAAATCAATACCAACAAAAATTTACTTGAAACAAAATTTAATAATCTCAAATAAACCAGATCTGAACAAGTCAATAATTCCGGGTCACATCGCCCAATACAAAAATAATTCAAGTAACAGATACATTTGTTCAAAATAAGCAACAGAAAATAATAATAGCAAAACTCTAGCATCTAAAATCTCAGATCCCCTACTCTATTGGGCAGCTGATCACCATAATATGCAATTTAATAAATTGTAGGAAGAGGAAAAAAAAACAAAAACGCCCGTCAATGCAAGTTATGGGCCGCTTGTAGTGCATGCACAAGTACAAGAAAAGAATAACAAATATAGAATAATAGTGGAAACAAACATAGCATGGAATAGACATGATAACAAAATAGAACAACTAGCATGAATCATGAACATGTTCAAGTAATATAAAATGCTGACAGGGTACTGGTAACATGTATCAGATGCCAAGTATCATGCAAGTAGGCAAACAGGTAACAGGTGTCAAGTAGCATGTACAGTTATCATGTAACAGATAAGCATGTAACATGTATCATATTATGTCAAGTCTTGTATTATTACTATCTAGGTAGCACTTCATGTGTCCCAGGTTTTTTCCACATGGTTACTACTTACATGCAAATTATGTTTAGTCCTAGTGGTGGGTTTCTATATGGTCGTGTACTCAGGCGTTATGTAAACAGGTAATAGGCACGAATCACATTGTCATGAAATCGTGATAGCCGGAACATGCATGAATCATGTAGTCATGAAATATGGCGATATATAGTAGTAACAATCATGAATCATGTAATCATGAAGCATGAAACATGGAAATATATAATAATAACATGCATGAATCATCACGAATCATGGCAACATATAATCAGATAGTAATAACAGGCATGAATCATGTAATCATGAAACATGACAACATATAATAATAACAGATATGAATTATGTAATCATGAAACATGGCAACAAGTAATGGGAAACACGGGCCCCCTTCTGAGTACACATACCTATATTGTCCACTACTAAGGTCTTTCCCTTAACCCTGGCTTGATTACCTGTTATTATTATTAAGTAGGCATGTACGTGTCACAAAACAGAGCAAAAATAACACGACATGAACAAGTAACAGGTTCAGGTGGGAGATAAACATGTACAGGTGAAAGCCAACTCATAAAAGGATAGAACAACGAAAATTCTAGTTCAGGACAGCAAGACAGTACTGCACCAAATCTGGAATTTCCGTTGCTACAAAAATGCAAACTTGGATCCCTCAGAGAATCTGGAAAATAGACACTCGACAGAATCTAGAAAATATATATAAGTTATATGGTATTTCACAAAAACAAATTTTAAAATAGATTTGTATCCAGAAAACATGTTCAGCCAGAAATTAGAAGATTGTATTCATAAACAAGAAAACAACATGAAAACATAGTAATTAAATCCATGAAAAATATGGGGTATTCCCTAGTATGTTTAGTAATAGAAAATAAAGTTTTATAATTTTTCAACATAGATAGAATAGCCAAGTAAAATCAGAAAGCAGCAAGATACAGAAGTTTTGTAAATCTGGAATCATAAACACAGCAGTACTAAAACAGCAATACCTCACAAAATATAAATTGAAATTCAGATTTTTCAAAAAGGTGATAAAATAGATACAGTAGGCTACATTTAATATTCACAAAGTTTTTATGAACAGCAAATGGAATCAGGTCGAAATCAAGGTTCTTTACTGAACAGCAAGAAAATTCTGTAAGTATAATAGTTGTTTGCAAGTATAGAATAGTTTATAAAAGTCATCAATTAAATCCACAAAAATTAGGTGTAATACCCCGAATTCCAAAATACAACTGAATTCGAGATTCCACAGGATCTTTACACTTCTTTCGTACAATTTTACAAGGAATTTAAAACTTTTCATTTTACATCAGAGTTACAAGAAATCTTTACACTTACATTTTACAGCGGAAGCAAAATTACAACATTAATATAAATGAAATTACAACAACATTTGAATAATCTCTAAGCATCAATTCTTATTTAATCTTTATCATGCCATTTATCCTGCATACAAAACTGTGGGTACGTCAGTTTATTCAATCGACGAATATTATACACGACTATCCTCTTTATGCCGGAAACAGTATAATTGATTTTCCATATTTAACAAACACAAACTTGTTCACATATCAAACTAAGGGAAATATCCTATTGATGTCGTGTTGTGATTGTACACTTAGTACTTAATGCAGTTATTTATATTACATGACACTAATGCGCACTTGTTCGGATTCTATGCATCCCATACTACATAGGTCTGAGGGCAATCCTCTTAATCGTTCTTCATCTTATAGGGTTCAATCCCTCGTCATGACTTAATCTACTACTGTAACTACAGTAAGTATCCTAGATGTCCTATGAGTACGAGCTTATGTACAGAAAAACTAGAGGGGAATCCCACGTCATGTCACGACGCATCGTGAAGACAACCTATGGAAAATTCAGCCTCCTTCATGGCACACGATCCTCTCGCAGTCACCAAACACCCCACAAGCATCGCCAAGATCCCGATAATTTCGGAGTAGTACCCACGTCATGTGACGACGCATCGTGAAGACAAACTGTGAATCACACCCACATCGTAGACTCGAGGCCCTCATACTTGTGTTTTTCTCTCACTTTCATCACTTCTTCACTATGTACTAATTCTTAATTTAATGAAATCATGAACAAAATCAATCTCTTAGAGTTAGCCCTTTCACTAATACCGGTCTTATTTCTTTCATTTCACAATGACCCAAACTTGGTCTTTTCAATTTCAATAATCATATCTTACCAATTTCACTTGCCGGTGTGAGTTTTGGCTACACCCTAATTTTCAATTTCAATTCACAAATTCACATATCTGAGTTGTCAAACTCAAGAACATTTCTCTTTTTCAATCACATGATTTCCAATCTTTTCATGAGTCAATAATCATACATGGAGTTCAATTATACATCATGCATTTCATAACCGACATTTGTTTCCACATTAAAATCATCTTACGAAAACATCTAGTCCAAGTGAATATTCATAAAATCACCATTGTCACGCTATTCTTTAGCAAAAAATAACTCATATAAAACTTCACATTTATATTTTCTTTCCATCAATTTTCCTTTTCCAATACTTATCTTAATTCCCTCGTGAAAACACACTTTTTATGAAATAATGAGTGTGAAACCGTAGTTTCGACTACACTTTTACTTCCAAAATACACTTTATTTCATTCCAATAACTCCCAATTAATTTCCATAAGTCGTATATGTTTTTAGGATAATAACGGTATTTTTTTCGGAATTTTTACACATCAAGAAAGCCCCCAAAATCGAATTGTAAAAAAAATTATATTCTGGCTACACCCAGAATTGAACCCGCAACCTTTAAGAAGTCAGCCGCACGTGCTAGCCAACTGGCTATTTGTGCTCAGTGATATAAAAGAGAGCCAGAGAGTTTTATGCTCTCTGTTCGGATCTGGTTTGATTTTTAAAACGCAAACAAAAGAATGGTGGACACAGGTATCGAACCAGCGACCTCAAGACAACACGCCCGCGCTACTGTAGCGCCAGAGGGCTCACCGACCACTTGAGCTATAGGCTCAGGTTGTCACAACTACAATTTGAATTTTATTTAATTCAACTCTCTGTTTCATTAGAACATTTCGATGTTCAAAAGCTCTTAATTTTGTTTTGCTTGCACTAAAAACCCTGTAAATCTCCCGAATGTATATTTTAATTTAAATTAACACTCCAGTATTTTTAAAATAATTTTTCAGTAATTTAATACACATTTCTCATACAATAATTTAAATTTGCATATTACTCTTTTCATAATTCATTTTGACCTTTCTCACACAACTAGGTATTAAATTTTTTTACATTAATTCCCTGATTTTCCCTCTTTCATAAAACCCGAAAGCATAGGATAATTTTATTCATTCGAAACCATATCACGATAGTCCATCTAAGCACACAAAACAATAATTTCATTTACTAGCATTTGTACTTAATCTTGACATTGTCAACAATTCCAATTCATATTTCCACAACTACAAACGATTTGCATACAAACTTAAGGTTCATGACAAGATAACATGCAATCTATCAAGCATTAATATAATCAACTAGCAAGTCCCTTTTGCAATTAGGTGTACTCTTATTAGTTTCTTTCATGCATCATTACTTCAATCACTTCCTAGCATGGCATCTAAGTTAGAAATATAGGAAACCACCCACCGTATTTGGAGAGAAAAATCACACAACACCTCCTAAACGAAAGAGCCCTTCTCCTCCTAGATCGAGCTTGCCAAATGAGTACTCCTCCTCCTTGCTTGATGTGCCAACTGAAAGTTCCCAAGTGCAACCCGAGCCCTCCTAATGGTGATGTAGCAGGCCTCCTTGAATGCAAGCACGCACACATTCAAACTCTCAATCTTTTATTCTCACTTCCTACTAATCATCCACTACTAATAATTGTATTCTTTCAGTATAGGTTTGGAGAATGAAGAGTGCAAGAATAACTAGGCTGGGGGGGGGGGGGTATTTATACTAAATTTTGGGACAAATGGAGGGCTAGGATTTATCAAGGAGTTAAGAATCAAAGGCTAGGATTCAAGGGGAAGTTGTAGTAACCAACCATGATCACAAAAACTACCTCCCACAAACTCCACTCTCTTTTCCCTCCTAGTCCCTATCCGGCCATGCAAAAAGGTGCACAAACACGTGCACGTGTGATGCACGTGTTCCCATAGTCCCCCATTTTAAAAGTTGTACATTTTATTCTTTATAAAAATAATCTGTAAAAGTTGTCTACATTACAAGTTGTATTAAAAAGGAAAATAAACTCATGGGCTTTTATTTAATGGGCCAAATTAGCCTACATTTAAAAAAAATTTAAGTTGGGCTCAAAATAAAAGAAAACTTATGTTTGTTAAAAATGGGCTTTAATAAAAAAAATAAATAGAAAAGACACACACACACACACACACACACACACACACACACACACACACACACACACACATATATATATACTCATTTGTCTTCATTTGTCTATGTAATGAAAATAATTATAAAAATTTATATCACAAGATTGCATGTGCACAATACGCACAAAAATAATAAAAAATAATAATTTTCATAAATGAATATCAGGGCATTACATTAGGGGTTAATCCCAATCAGGTCTAGTTGTACTAAAAAAATATTGGATGAAAATATTATCTTTAACATCAGTAGAAAAATAATTATTCCTACAGAATTCATATAAAACTGGATCTGGAATTTTAAACACATATGTAGTAAAATAGTCATAACTTGAAACTCAAAAATCGAAACTGAGATATGTCAAAAAATCTGGAAAGTATATAGAATTATCTATAATTCATCTTCACAAATAATTTTCATATACTGACCTTAATAGGGTCTAAAATACTGAACAAAAACAGAGAACCGGCAAAACAGAAAATATCCTTTATGCACGAAACCAACTAGTTCATATGAAACTCATCCAAAACATAACCAAACATGAAATATGGTGTACTAAATGTCCAAGCAACATGGTATAGGGTATTTTACAAGTCTACAACGAGTCATACTACATCGAACACATCAAGCATACAAGATCATACAACACCCCATAACCACGAACAATATGCATGTATATAAGAATTGATTATCTCTAAGTTATATTCATGCCGTGTGTGTAATGAGACAACTACGGAAAATCAACACATAGAGTCAAGATATAATAAGGGTTTGCACAAGAATTGTCTCTAGAAGACAAACCTACACTACAAGCAGTATTTAGTACTTGTACTTGCAACAGAAATTAATACAAGTTACTTGCCTTATAGTCGACGACGAAAACGGTGCAAAGAGCAAGAATAACACGAATGGATTTCCGGGCAACGAACTCAACAAACAAATGAACCATGAACACAACCTCGAACACAACTCAAGAATCACACAAACACACGAATGCACAACTCACGAGAACCAACACACACACACAAGCAGAGCAGTGGAGGGTAAAACGGTGACGGGGATGATGGCAAGGGGATAGCGCATTTGCGGCTGCTGGCTGCGTTGCGACACCGGGAGAGAGCAGAGGAACGCCGAGGTGGCTGGCGCTGCAGTCCTGCGGCATGATAGGGAGGAGGGAAAGACGGTGGATGGTGCGTTTTTGTCATGAGGAGCACAGGAAGGGGTTTTCGGCTGTCGCCTGGGTGCTACAGTGTTGCGGCGATCGGGAGGGAGCACAGTAAGGCGGCGTGGCACTGGGGCACGCCGGAGAGTGAGAGGGGCTGAGAGGGAGGTCGGGATGCAGGTTGGAGGGTGAACGGGTACACAGGGTAGAGGAAAGGGAGGCCGGGGGATGGGTTTACAGCAGTCGGGAGGGATAGCTTTACTATAGTCGGGAGGGATGTGTCGGCTAGGGTTTTTGGTGTGTGAGGGGGAGATGAACAGATAGATGAATATATATAGGGTACATGGTAGGGTTTAAGGGCGTTAACGGGCAGGGTATAGGTAAACGGGTATGGGTTATATATATAGGTAGTTGGTTATTAGGGTTTTGGTTATAATGGGTTTGGGTAACGGGTAGAATATGTTATTGGTTAATTTGGTTTAATTTGGGTAGTGGATTTTAATGGGTTAAAGGATCCAATAGGAATGGGGACAAAAAGAGTAAATAAAATAGGGCATGAACAATATAAAATAAAGTGGATCAAAATAATAGCTCGATCAAATAAAGAATGAACAATAGATTGGCAAATTGAATCAAGAAGAGAAAATAAAAAGACGACGAAATCAAATAGATGGATATAGAGAAAAGAAAAATCCAATACATGGTCCAAAAAGAAATACAAGCTGAATAAATACACAAAAAAGAAAAATACACCAAAAAAATAAAGAAAATGGAAAACAGGGGTTACAGATACGAAGATAGTAGTTTGAGTAAAGAGGACTTTTTAATCTGTAGATGGATGAGAAGATTTGGCGTGAGAGGTATGCATTTATATATGATTAGGTGAATGGGGGCTTGAATGTAATTTAACATTTCCACTTTAAATTTTTTTATAATTAAAATAGACAAGACGGATGAAGGTATTCCGTCCGGTCCGTTTTTGGCATTTTTTGAAGGAAGGGGCAAAACGGTCATTCCGCCAACAACTTAAAGAAAAAATTAAATAAACATGAAAACAAACCAGACGGATGAAGATCATCCGTCTGGCTTGTTTTCTTTGTTTTTTAATTGTTTTTCAATGTTTTCAACGACTAAATTTTTTTTAACAACAGACGGATGAACAAGTATCGTCCAATACAATTCAGATAAAAACAAATAAAAAGTTCTCAAACAGAGGATGAAGCTCCGTCCATTCCTTTTTTAATAAAATAAAAACCAAAAAAAGTGTTAGACGGAGGAACAAGATCTGTCCAATTCATTAGTTTATCGAATTTTAAAAATAACGATAGCAGCGATCTTTGCTAAAAGCTAAACCCTAAAAGCTAAATATGGAAAACTTATACAAAATGACAGTGGATGCTCTAACCAGCTGGTTGGAATTTTTTAGCAGATCTTCTAAATTATTTTCTCCTGTCTTGTGGAGAAGTTCAATAAATCTTTCTGTAGGGTATACACCTATTTGATATAAATCTAAACATTCAAGGAGATGAAGGTCTCCTTCTATTCTTCCTAATTTCTCATCTTTGAACTTAAAGAGTTTCGCAAACTCTGTAAATTCCTTGTTTCTGATCTTTACAAGGTCACAAATGTCTATTTGAGACATTATAGCTTGTAGTTGTTTGTCAGCAGATGTGTTTTCTCTGATCAGATTATCTTTCTTTCTATTTAAAGAAGATGAGGTATAAGTATTACTGAATTTGATCATATTACTGGCAATGTGTTTTGCCTTTTCAAATCCTTCATTCTGCTCTTGCATTTTTTTTCTTTAATTGAAGGATTATTATTTTCTATTTGTGATAAGTGGTATGCTCCTGTTTTATCACTTGGGTGTAATGCTCTTCAAACATTGTTTATATGATTGTAAATATCTGGATTCTCATGTTTTAATTCTTCGTTATACTAATATTTTTTTAGGACATGATTGATAGAATTCTGCTTCCATGCTATTTGAGTGGGTGGCCTCAAAAGGACATGTTTTGTTTGTGGAACAGTGGTTCCTATATTTTTTGATACAGTAGTATCAATGGATGTTGTAGCAGTAGTTACTTTTTATTGTTTAGGACAGTAGTCCATTCTCCTGTTTTCATACCAAGAACTTCTTCAAGCTTTTTGATTTTTTCGATTACTTTAGATTTCATCAGTCTTTTATCCTTTTTTCTTTGCATGATTCCTGACTAAGAAGGCAGGAAAACTATGGTTGCTATAACTGGATCTAATAAGTTTTAGATCAAATAATTCTTTTATTTGTTTAGCAAACTCCAATTTATCTTCTTGATTTACCATTATGCTTGGTGTTCTAATATTCTTTTTTGTATATTCAGGTAGTAGTTCGAGTTGAAAAAATCGTGGAGCTTTCTCAAAAAGTTTTAGAGGATTATTGCTATACAATGGCTCTAATATATTATGTATAATTTGTTCTGTGGTGTCAATATTTTTGAGAATATAAGTATAGTGTTTTTTTGTATATGGTTGTTGCTAGTGATTTTTTTTCCACTAAGGGATTTTCAATTTCTCCTCGCTGTATTGCGTTTAGGTCAAAGAAGTTATGAGTAATAATTGTAACAGGTACTCGAGGGATATAAATATGGTTTAGTAAGAAAAAAATGTTTCTCAATTTGAAGTGGCAATAACTTTCTTAGATTATCCATGTCAATAATACAATCTTCAGCAAGGTCACTAAGCAAAGCAAATGTCATATCCTTGCAATTGTGTTTATTTCCTTGTGAGTCTTCTAAGGATACTTGGAGATTTTTATATTATGAGTAACCATAGAATTAGAACCATTAAAACTTCCTATAGAGGCTTTATGGGTTAATTTTGATCTGTATTGTTTTGGTATAAAACATGAGTGTATTATATTGATTTGCGTGCTAGTATCAATTAATGTGCGTATTGTAATTTCCTTGTATTCAGGAAAACTAAGTGTAATAGGAATATGGATTTGTAATTCAGCATTTCGGCTAAGATTAACTACATTGATGTTTAGAGGTTCTTTTTCAGAACTTTGTTTGAAGACCATTGAATTTGCTAGCTCTTTATTAACATGAGAGTGGGTCGTCTCATTGTCAACTTTAGAGTTAATTAATTCAACGTCAATTTTTGAGTTTGTTAACTCAATATTTTCTTTCTCGGTAGAGCCTTTAAAGTTATTTTGCTCAGTACAGATGGAGTCTTCTTGCTCAATCAAGTTTCTTGAGTCAGTAAACTTTGAATATTTTTGCTCAATAGAGCTAGGATCTTTTGGCTCAATAGAGCTGGAGGTTTTATGCTCAGTTGAGCTAGAATTTTTTGGTTCAGTAGAGCTGGAGGTTTTATGCTCAGTATAGCCTCCAGAATTGTTAGAGTTTGTTAACTCTGGGTTTATCTCTGAAAATTCAAATAAACTTTTATTGGAAAGAAAGTTTTCACTTTCTATTTTGTTTTGATGATTAATTTTTTGTTTATTGCTAAAAAGAATTGTAGGAGATGGTTGATCATGTTCTTCTTTTTTTATTTTTTTATTCCATATAATATGGTTGGTTTTACAACAGGGTAGAATAAGAAGTCATCTATGATATTTGAAAGATTCATGTTGGTTTAGCTAAGCTATAAGAAACTATCTTTTTTCAAAGGATTTCTGTTTAATGAAGCACTTACTGTAGTAATCATTTAAAAGATTTCTGATATGGCTAATCTTTTACTGTAATAGGTATTTAAAAGTTTTCTTTATATCTTTTTGTGCTTTGACTATTTCTAACATCACCGGCATCATACTATTTTTTTTGTGTTTTGACTATTTCTAACATCTCTGGCATCATACTCCCACACCGTGAATTTATAGCGGGGTTCAGCCTCAAGCTAAGCCACAAAGGGCAATAAGCAACACACAAGTAAGTCCCTACGGGCAACTAGCACCACAAGCTTATATAAATGCATTAGAGATGAAGATCACAACTCACTATAAAATTATGACAGCCTTGAAGATGAAGATCACAACTCACATAAAAAATTAAAGTTTTAAGAACATATACCTAAAACATGGCTTTTGCTCACACAGCCTAAAGATAAAATGTTTTACTATATGGTCAAATTAAACAAGCCTAAGAACAAGCGTTTATTTTCATAGCTAGCTTAACCAACATGAAGGAGATTACTCCTCCATCCTAACCTAAACTACACAAAGAGTAGTTTAGAGAATATGCCTGATTGAAAGAGAAGAACTCTTGAATTATTTGCCAAGCTCCGATACCAGTTTGGGAGGTAGATGCAGAAAATCAAAGGAAAGATTTTGTTTATTGGATAATAGTAGCACACATACACTCTTTTTTTTTTCTTGCTAGAAAACCTTATGCCTTCACACCAACTCAATGCCTCTCCTTATATAAGGGGAGAAAGGCTTAGGATACCTAAATACATACATACATACATAACATAGATGAAGCTTCTTTAGTAAGCTAGTAGGAAACTTCTTGAATAAGGAAACTGTATGAAAATCATTAAAGTATTTTGTCAAAGTGTTAAAGTACATAAAAAAATAAATAAAAAATAGAGTTAAAAACTCAAAGCTAGGGATGCAATGTTGTCCCAGATATGATCAAGATATAAATTTGGAATATAGGTGTGAATCTAAATATGGATCTTATAATAAACTTTCCAAAAAATTTAAAATTATAAGAAAAAGATGGAAGCCCGAATTCAAGAAAAAGTAGCAAAAAAATAATAATTCTAAACCCAAAAGGTTTATAAAAAATAGATTTCCTAAATACCGAAAGGGATGCAAATGTTTCAAATGTGAAAAAAGGACATTACGCAATTGAATGCACTAAAAAAATTCATAATATTATAATAAATAGTTTACAAGAGTGTGGTATTCATACCCAAATCCTTGAGGAAATTCCTGCAGATGAAGAAACTTCTGTCTATGAATTATTCACTGTTTATGAAAACAATTATAACTCTGATTCCTCCTTGGAAATGGAATCATTAAAAATAAATATGATAATGATTAATAAAATAGCTAATGCTATATAGGTAGAAACACTTTGTAATACCCCGCAATTTCTATGGTATAAATATATATCTATATAATAAAACACAAAGAAAGCTATCAAGTGGCTCTCCTTTAATCCCCCCCAAAATCAAAGGCCAAGATCTAACCTCACGATCCCCCAGAACTCAAATTCAAACCCTCCCCGCCCCCCCCCCCCCCCCCCCAAAAAAAAAAACTCCTTTATTTATTTATTTAATTCTCTGTATCTCTGTTTCTGTATCTCTCTCTCTCTCTCTCTCTCTCTCTCTCTCTCTCTCTCTCTCTCTATATATATATATATATATATATATATATATATATATATATAGGTGACCCTTCGGTTGAGAACTCCGTGAGAACTCACGAAGTAGACCCCCTATGAAAAATCCGAACCGACCATCTCGTTATACATGCCTTAGATAGCATAACATAAAGAATTCAAATAATTTGAAGTTCGTTTTTCCATGATTTACATCATCGCAAAATTGTATGGTTGAAAATTCTACTACACATTTGATGGATGAGCAAACGAACTTCAAATTATTTGAATTCTTTATGTTATGCTATCTAAGACATGTAGAACGAGATGGTCGGTTCGGATTTTTCATGGGGGGCCTACTTCGTGAGTTCTCATGGAGTTCTCACCAAAATTAGTTCTCAACCGAAGGGCTCCCTATATATATATATATATATATATATATATATATATATATATATATATATATATATATATATATATATATATATATATATATGGAAACATTGACTTTTATACCCCAATTTATTATTATTTTTCAACATATATATATGGAAACATTGACTTTTATACCCCAATTTATAATTATTTTTCAACATATACTAATGAAAACATAGACTTTTATTTATAACAAATTATTGTCATACTATTCAAACTTGAGCTATATAATTGTGGATTTACTGTTTACAAGGCTTTTCATATGTTGTATTGTTCTGAAGATGTGCCGTAGGCACGTGCCCACGGAAAAATCTAGTATATATAATAATAATAATAATAATAATAATAATAATAATAATAAAGGTAGGGGAGGGAAGGGGAAAGGGTGGCCCACGTGAGTTGAAATAGCAGTATGTTGTTGGATTTGAGAAGCTGACGCCAGAAGATGTCAGCGAACCTGGGGCCCACTTGGTGTTTGGTTTCTGAAGGCAGAGGCACTGTGTGCCTTTGGAATTTGGTGACGTGGCACCTAGGGGGTCTGCACGAGATTTGAGACAGCTGGGAGAATGGTTTAAATTATCCCATATCGGGAGTATACAATAAATAATGAAATATAAATATAATTGTCTATGATCAAGAGTCACCTAATTGGTTAACCACCTTTTGAGAGGCAGCCTGTGATGGGCAGTTGTACTATTAGTATTAATTTGTCTTCTAAAAATAATAAAAAGTTGTCTGAGTATTAGGGCGGGGTGTTACAAATGGTATCAGAGCCAACTTTCGACACCGATTGTGGAGATGTATGCCTGGCTGAGGTCAGTACACTGGTAGAAAATCCAAGAGTGCAGTATGCTAGCAAGATGTACTGATAGCAAATCCAGGAGTGCAGTAAGCTAGTAGGATACTCCATTCCACATCGGCTAAAAAGAAGGATCCTGCACTAGATTGTGCATGCTTCGTACTCAGCGAGGACGCTGATTTCTAAAGGTGGGGTGTATGTAACACCCCGTAATTTGTAAGGTATATATAATAATAATAATAATAATAATAATAATAATAATAATAATAATAATAATAATAATAATAATAAAGGTAGGAAAGAGAAGGGGAGGGGGGGCACGTGAGTTGAAACAGCAGTATGCTGTTGGATTTGAGAAGCTGACGTCAGCGAACCTGGGGCCCACCCGGTGTTTGGTTTAAGAAGGTAGAGGCACTGTGTGCCTTTGGAATTTGGTGACGTGCACGGGATTTGAGACAGCTGGGAGAATGGTTTAAATTATCCCATATCGGGAGTATACAATAAATAATTAAATATAAATATAATTTCCTATGACCAAGAGTCACCTAATTGGTTAACCACCTTTTGAGAGGCATCCTGTGGTGGACAGTTTTACTATAAGTATTAATTTGTATTCTAAAAATAATAAAAAAATGTCTGAGTATTGGGGCGGGGCGTTAAACACTTTCTTCAAAAGCCTCTTTACCTACAAGAGACAATACATGCTCTCCTGCCCTAAATTTACGAGCAGCTGAAAACATGATAATAGAAAGATATTCAGTATTAGATGTCCCACTAGACTTACGAATAATAATCCCTAAGGGATATTATGGGCAAATAATTAACACTAATGCGGTATCGAAAACGCAACTATTTGTTATAAATGGAATTATAACTTCTGAACACAGGAATAGAATTTCAATATTCTTCAAAAGTTTAAATCATTTTGCTATACAAACACATCAAGGTGATATTATTGCTCAATTATTAATACTCAAATATGAAGAACTTCCGATAGAAATAATTCGTGAACAAAAGAAACTTGTTGTACTATTACACATATATCTAGTACAAAATACAGAGTAAATATAAATTTTCTAAGAGAAGATACCACCAATATTGATATCAATAATAGTATCGGAGAAGTCTATGATATATCCGATGATGACTTAACAAAACTATTAGAAATGATTCCTTATCTCGATAAAAAAAGGATGTGTATAAAACTGATAAATCTATTATATCAAGGTTTAGTTCTAAAAGTACTTACATTTTTTAAAAAATGAAGAATTAAAAGGAATTTAAGACCTCTAATCAATAAAGCTTATAAGTAATGAGAAGGTAAAAAAAAGTAAAACAAAGACATACAAAGATGAATTAGCTTCATCTAGGATTGATACAAATAAAATTTATTGCACAATTTCGTGCTGGAATATATACACCAATTTTGATGATAGTAAGAGACGAAAGGATTAATGATCCTTTAAATTTTATAATTGGGTGAACTAAATCAAATCTAGCAAACATAATATTTGCTTTCAATACATCCCAGTTTTCTGTTGCATTAACAGATGAAAACATTACTGATATTTGTACCTTATCAATTAATTTGAAAGGTATATAAATGAAACCCGGATAAAAAATTCTAAGTATTCAATGGAAAAGTTGCATAGCCCTTAATGAAGTAGCTACTTTCAAAGCAAAAATATCTAAAGAGTACATACAACTATTTGAAGTAGGAATATGAAAGGTTATTCAACCTAAAATAATTGGACAAAAACATATTACTTTTAATAATGATATGACATTATTCATAAATGAACTAAAGCCTAAACAAGCAGAAATCCCAGAAGAGACATTTATAGTCTCAGAAAATAAAATAACTATTATATACAAAAATACAGAAGAAGAAAATTCTTCTTCAAAACAAACATCTTTTCTTAATAGATCTAATTCTTGCTCTATAAGAAGAGATAGTAGCCTTCTTCTGGATAATGAAGCATCTATAGTACTAACTCCTAATATACTGAAAGATATACACAGAAAAAGCTTGTGTTTTGGAAAAACTCAGCCTATTGAAGGAACAACTATTTAGATGATAGAAAAAATTACATGATACAGAATCAAAAGAAGATTTTGATAACATTGGAAACATAATTATCAAAGTCCCTATAAAAATATCAAAATCTAAAAATAATTTTCACACTACTGTGTTTTAATTTTTTTTGCAGATATATCAAAAGAAGATTTTGATTTAAAGTTTGTCTACATCAAAATAGAAGAAGTACAAAGCTTCATACGAGAACATAAAAAATATTTTTATAGCAAAAAAAACTAACTACTGCCAATAGCAGGACGATTAGCTGAGGCAACTCAAAGAAATCTAGCATTTAATGTAGAAGACGATTATTACATCTGTCCGGGATGTTATGAAATATACAATGTAATTGAAGAATATCTAGAAGAATATAACTCAATTTCTTGCGATGGTCAGTATAGAATGCCACCAACGCAATTTTTTACCCCAGAACTGAAAGGAATGGATGATTCTGAGGAACCTAATCAGCAGATACTCCACAACGAAGCCAGCAACGGTAAGGACAACGACAGAGAATGCATGGTGGGGAACAATAATAGCATAGTCGATTAGCACATCGGAATACAACAGACCAAGGATATCAGTCAACTAAAAATGATATCAAACAGATAAAAATCGACAATTATAAAATGATAACGTATATAGATTAGCTCATAAATGACACCAATCTACTCCAATAGCAACTCCATGACATGATAAAGCAACGAAAAGACACACATGACAGGAATATCACTTATACAGTAATAATGTCTCCCGCTCGTATAGACAACAACAAATTTATGCAAGAAGGCACCAGCACTAGCCAGAAGCTTGGTGGGTCAATCCAACAGAAGGTGGACACACAGAAGCATGGTGATGTGTAAAGGAAATGTGTAAATAAAGATTTATGTGAAAGCTTCATGTATGCTTATTAAGGAAGTTTCCTACTAAGGAAGTTTCATATATGTATGTATTTTAGTATCCTAAGCCTTAGTATCCTAAGCCTTTCTTCCCCTATATAAGGAGAGGCCTTGGGTTGGTATGAAAGCATAAAGTTTCCTAGCAAGAATAAAAGAAAGAGTGTATGTGTGCTATTACTATCCAATAAATAAAATCATTCCTTTTATGTTCTATCTCTACTTCAATTGATTTTCTGTATCCACTATCAAAACTTATATATATATATATATATATACACACACACACACACACACACAAACACACACAAACACACATGATTTTTTAATACATTTTGAGCTTTGATAACTTGTTTTCTTTTAACTTCCTACAGATTCACGGCTTGTTAGGGAATAAGGCTATGTTTTGGTAGGATTTTCGTACCTTTAAGAAATAAATATAAAGTTTATAAAAATTCTTTTGGATAGTTGTAAATTGACTTCTTCATCATTGGTGGACTATCCTCTCCATTCTTCAAGGCCATTGGAAGACAATGGTGCCACTCAAATGCAAGTGTTTCATATGGATGGTGAGTTAGAATAAATTGAATACAAAGACTTGCTTACAAGGAAGGGTTGGGTAGGGGACTCTTCCTGCAACTTCTGTGCCTCTACTCAGAAAACTGCATATCATATCTTCTTTGCATGCCCATTAGCACTGGAAGTGTGGTCATATTTTCAAAATCTTTTCCACATTTCCACACTGCCACCTTCACTGCATGAGGGTTTCTACTCATGGTGTTTTGCACCCGCCCACCCACCCACACTTAGCTGAAGTCTAGTGTTTATGCACTATTGCAGTTGGAGTCTTTGGTTGGACAGAAATGCTAGAACTTTTCTTGCTAAGATTAGTGCTCCATCTGCAGTTATACGAGATGTAATATCCTGATTTTCGCTTTGGTTTACTACGGAATAACAAAGCAGGAAGAAGGCCAAGCTGGACCAGAGACTACAACCGAGTGGAGCTAGAACTAAAATGGTGCAAGGAATGAGGGGTTTGACTGCATCTGATCTGATTGTTCTTAGCAGTGGTCAATATGAGAACTACATCTTCAAATAATTGGATCATGCTTTCTTTCCATTACTTGTGTATTTTTTTCTTGACAGAGGGGCTTGATTTTAAAACTGGTTGTAATCTGAAACAATGGTGACATACTTATCTTTGTTTTGATTGAGGGGGGTGGGCTAGTTTTTGCCTAGAAAGCTTGTTTGTACAAGGTAAATGTGTAGGGATTCGATAATAGGGCTAGTAGGGGTGTACGACAATAGCTCTCTACCCTTTCTACGCTCTAAAGTGGAGTCCATAATGTTTTTGCTTTCTTTATCTTCTAACTCACCCCCAATCAACGAACTACTCTATAATAGACTAGTATTTAGTTTATATATATATATATATATATATATATATATATATATATATATATATATTGTAACGCCTCAAATTCCAAATAAGACCGAATTCGAAGTTCTACAGGATCTTTACACTTCACTTCATACAATTTTACAAGGAAATTTGAACTTTTTATAATACAATAGAGTCCTTTACATTTATTTACACAGCGGAAGATAAAATGAAATACAACAATGAAAATAATATACAATTTGCAACATCTTTATCATGTAATTAATCAACAGCATCATATTAACTTTATATCTACATAAAAATTCAATTCCTGCATAATAAACTGTGGCCACGTCAGTTGCTTACAACCGACGAAAATGTTATACACAGCCATCCTCTCTATGTCGAAAATATAACGATCTTAATACTTTAACAAACCACAACTTGAATGCGAATAAAGTGTTAAATGTGACTACACTAAACATGTAAGTGTATGCAATGCCTTAATGCCTAATACAAATATTTTATATTAGGATGACACTAATGCATACTTGTTTGGATTCTATGCATCCCATACTACATCGGTCTGAGGGCAAACACCTACGTACTTAACATTAAAGGGTCCGATCTCTCGCCATGACAACTATATAGTAATAAAAGCAAGGTTTAGACATTCCACGAGTACGGATCTTAGTCCCAAAGTACACTGTCCGACTGTTATACAGACTCCTCGTCATGTGAACATCCCGCAAGTGCCCCTCTAGCCCCGGTATACGTATATACACTGGAGTATGAAAAACTATCTGCCTAACTACGCATAGTTCCAGATTTAAAATAAAAATCCGTCTCCATCGAAGCAACCTCAGTCCCGGAGTACACCACTTGACTGAGTCTATAGTCCCGAAGTACATCGCCCAACAATATAGAGTGCCCCACTCACATTTGTCCAGGTTTACTACATCTTCTTCTAAGTGCCTAGTTCTTAAGTTCAAGACATGAATAAATTATCATATCTAGAGTTAGTTTTACCCCCTACCAGACTTAATCACAAATACGAGATAGCTCCATAGCCATATCTCAAAATATAACTCAATCTTTAAATTCAATAATACCGGTACTCGAGGTGTCACTAAACTCTAGATCACAACTTTTCATGTACAAGAATCCATGGGTACTTATACCCTTCAATAATCATGTATTAAACTCAATGTATTCATATCTTCAATTTATTCACGATTTGATCAATGTCTTATCTTAGCACCATTCATGATTCAATTATTTATTTACAATTCAAAATAACACAATATTTCTTTTCATGAACATAGATTCATCACTTTAAGTCTCATTAGCAATTTAAGCTCAAATAGCTATTCATATCTCAACCCACATCAAATATTTCTCAAATCAATTAAGAGTATAATATCTTCAAGAGAAATCAATTCACATAACCATATTTTACTCTTCTTCAAAAAATAAATGTCATATACTCAAAATAAACAATTTTGAAATCAATAACTCATTTTCCATCTCAATTCCTCTTTTTATTTCTCAAAATATACATAAAAATTTCTAAAACTATTTTAAATAAATTCTATATCATTTTAGGATAATTAGATATTTTTCCAAATTTTTATTTGCATGATAACTCACTTAAAATATTAAAAATGTCAAAAAAGTCAAAATGTGGTCATATGGTTTCGAACCCAAGACCAACCGTGAGCTACAGTAGGCGCCCAAAGCACACACCGAAAGCCACTAAGCCCATGTGACTTAATTGTCAAGAAGCCATATCGAAACCCCCATATGCTAACTTTCGGGTCTTGTATTTAATAAAACAAATACAAAATAAAATGTGTCTAACAAGTTTCGAACCCAAGACCTCCCGACTAACCAATAAGCCTAAGTATGATTAAGTATGATTACTGGTTAAGAAACACATTAATGTAGTTTTGTTCATACTGTTGTGGGATTAGTTATTTTTCACAAAATTCGACATATGATCGATCTAATCTTTTTAATGGACTGTAACTTTCTCATTCATACTGATTTTACTTGAAAACAATGATTCACGAATTTCGACACTCTATTCACTTAACTATACTACTTGTTGCGATTTTGTACACTTGCAAATATTCACACCATGTTTTTTGTATGATTTTAAAACACTACCAAGCAACAAAGTTGTCAACCACGGAAGATGTCAATGCAACAACACTAAGCAGCAGGAGGAAAATTAAGCAACTACAAGAAGAAAATGGCGAACAAAATGTGGTTGAAAAGCAAAGTGAGATCAAACAAATCGTGGAGGAACAAACACAGCATGAGCATGTAACTTTTGATGTTTTTAATTACATAAAGTTTCCTCCTGAAGAACAGTCATCTTTTCAAGTAAGTAAAATTGATTTAATTGTGGGCAAGAAACATAGTGTTGAAATTGAAAAGTTGTCAATCGAAGTATGTCTAACAAATGCAACAACTTTTGAAACTGAAAAAGGGACATTGTATGTATATTTCAAATTATCTCATTCTCTTTAACTAGTAATTTGCACGTGCGATGCACGTCTTAATAAATATAGTTTTTTAAAATAAAAATTTAGACATAATCTGGATTTGAACTTAGAACCTCCTTTATAATAGTTATGCACGTGTATTGCACGGGTTGGTAGATTGACAAAACATTTACAAATGACACTAATGTCTTCTCCCATTATAATATTAGAAATAGGAGTATTTCTTAGTTTTTAAAAATAGTGGGGGTATATGCTAATTTTCACATTTTAAATGGTGGCATTTGCTAAAATATCCCTTTTTTAGGGGTTCACGTGCATCACACGGGTATGTTTGGTGGATTTAATTTGCCGTATATTGCACGTGTTTACTCAGTTACAAAATTAGAGTTTGTTTGTTTATAACCCCAACTCTCCCATTAAAATAGTAGAGATGAACATGAATTTCATTTCTTCATTTTAATCAAAATAGCATATTGTATCTCTTACAAGTATTTAATGAATTCTATGTGTATCAATTTAACGTCACAAAAATACATTTTTTTTACCACGAGAAATCTCAACAAATTTTCATACAATTATATAATTCTACATTTATAAATTAACATGCATATTTGTTTATGGCAATAAATCATTATTTCTTTCTCTCATTTCTAACTAACATGATGATAATCTTAATCATAACAAAATTTTACTACTATTCATAGCACATACAATAGCATGAATTTGTTCAACATTTATCTCATCAAATTTATCTACATTGCTCATTTAACATACTAGCATGCATTTACTATATTTAGAAAGCAAAAGATCACCCACCTCTTATGAAAAATTTGAACCAAAGGTGATGAGATACAACTCCGAGCTCCAACAAGCAACTCCTAATCCTTCTACTCCTAGCAAGAGCACTCTAACATGCCTCCAATGCAACAAGAATACTCTCTAACTCTCTTTCTTTTTCCTCTCTTTATTTTGGTTTATTTTGGTGTGAAATGAGAAGAGAACAGGGGTGTATTTATAGGACAAAAGGAGGGCTAAAATGCAAAATCTCCCCCACCTAATAACTACCCACTAACTCTATCTCTTCACTTTCCCTAACCCCCATCTCTTCACCTCTCTAACCCCATTCGGCCTCTCCTCTTCTAAAACCGGCCCCCTCTCTCTTCACTTGCACGTGCACGTATTGTGCACTAGTGCACACGCATACACAAAATTAAATACAATTTCTATAATTCTAAAATGTGTATTAAAAGTTGTTACATGTCATGTGTGTGTCCATGCACAACTAAAAAAAATAGATTTAATTAATGGGCTTGTCTTGTGGGCTTGCTTTTTAATTAAATCAATTAGTTAGTCTGGTGGGCTAGAATCTATTCTTAGGTCCATGGATTAAAGAAAGGCTAAATAAAAAGACTTATGCATGCTAAAACAGTAAATGAGAGTAAGAAAAATACAGATGGAAAAGTTAGCACGTGCATCATACGTGCAAAAATTGAAAATGTATTTTTTATTTAAAATAAAAATATAGGATGTTACAGCACTCCCTCCTTAGAATAGTTCCGTCATCAGAACTACACTTAAGAGTGAGAAAAGACAAGAAAGAAAAGAAAAGAAAGAAAAGAAAAGAAAAGAGTTGACAAATTTTAGTTAAAAAGTTCAGGGTGATCTTTCATCATCATCTCCTCTGATTCCCAAGTGGCCTCCTCAACAAATTGGTTCCTCCAAATGACCTTGACCATAGGTATTGTCTTATTTCTCAAGACCTTCTCTCGATGATCCACAATCTCTACTGGACGCTCTGCATAACTCAATTCCAATTGCAAACCCTCTGGCACTTCTGGCAAATGATGACTCAGATCCGGGATATAATCTCGTAACATAGACACATAAAAGATATTGTGCACTTCGGCCAACTCTTTTGGTAATTCTAACCGATAAGTTGTCTTCCAAATCCTTTTCAATATCTTATAAGGGCATATGTATCTCGGGGCTAATTTTCCTCCCCTTCCAAACCGAATCACCCTCTTGGTCGGAGACACCTTCACAAAGATAAAGTTACCTTCTGTAAATTCCAGGTCCCTCCTCCGGTTGTTGGCATAACTCTTCTGCTTACTCTGTGCGTCGACTAACCTCTTCCCGATCAGCTCGATCTTTTCTGAGGTCTGCTGCACAATCTCCAGCCTATATAGCTGCCATTCCCCCACTTCATACCAACATACCAGTGTCCTGCACTTCCTTCCATACAGAGCCTCATACGGCGCCATTCCAATGCTTGCATGGAAACTGTTGTTGTAGGCAAATTCCACAAGAGCCAAATGCTTCTCCCAACTACCACTAAAGTCCAACACATAACATCTCAGCATATCTTCCAGTACTCTGTTGACTTTCTCAGTCTGCCCATCAGTTTGAGGAGGAAAGGCCGTACTGAAATCAATCCTCGTTCTTAAAGCTGCTTGAAGACTTCTCCAGAAATGCGAAATGAAATGCGCATCGAACTCCATGAAGCTTCACAATCTCACCAACATACAACTCGGCCAACTTCTCCATCGACCAAGTAAGCTTCATCACCAAAAAGTGAGCCGATTTGGTGAGTCGGTCTACTATCACCCAAATTGCATCATTACCCTTGGAATTCTTCGGCAAACCTGTGATAAAGTCCATGCTGATACAATCCCACTTCCATTCCGGGATGGGTAATGGCTGTAACAAATCTCCGGATTTCTGATTCTCGGCTTTGACTTGCTGAAAAACTACACACCTGGCAACAAACTCAGCCACATCTCGCTTCATCCCTGGCCACCAGAAATATTTCTTTATGTCCTTGTACATCTTGGTGCTCCCGGGATGCACGGATAATAAAGTAGCATGCGCTTCCTGAAGAATACTCTCCTTCAGTTCCGCTTGATCTGGCACACACACCCGCTCTCCAAACCACAACACTTCATCCTTCACCTGAAATCCTGCCAACCTGCCAATGCCAACCTGCTCCATTATCTTCTGGATCTCTAGATCGGTCTTCTGACTGTCAATGAATATGTCTCTCAAAGTAGGTTGAATCCTCAACTGAGCTAAGGAAGCTCTCAAACCTTGCAAAACCACCTTAATCTCTGCTCGATCAAGCTCCTCTGCCAACATCTCCTGAGTTGTGATCATTCGAGACAAACTGCACTTCCTGCTGAGCGCATCAGCCACAACATTGGTCTTGCCCGGATGGTACTTGATCTCGGGTCGGATATCCTCCAACACTTCCTACCATCTCCTATGCCTCAGGTTCGAGTTCCTTTGCTGATAGATATACTTCAGACTCTTATGATCCGTGTACATGTTGACCTTCTCCCCGTACATGTAGTGCCTCCACTGCTTCAAAGCAAAGATGATCACTGCTAACTCCAGATCATGGGTTAGGTAATTCTTTTTATGCGGTCTCAGCTGTCTAGACCTATAAGCTATTAACTTCCCTCTTGCATCAGCACATAACCCAAACCGCGATAGGAAGCACTGTAGACATCATATTCGACTCCTGCTCTTGGCAAAGCCAAAATGGGAGCGGTAGTCAATCTTCCCTTCAACCCCTGAAAGCTAGCTTCACACTGCTCCGACCATTTGAAACTCACGTTCTTTCTTGTAAACCCTGTAAGTGGCACAGCTATCTGAGCGTAGCCCTGAATGAATCTTCTATAGTATCTAGTTAAACCCAGAAAGCTCCTAATCTCTTTCACTGTAGTCGGTCTTGGCCAATCTTTCACTGCCTCAATCTTCTATGGGTCAGTAGCCACTCCCTTCTTAAAAAGGATGTGACCCAGGAAGACGACTTCAGTTTTCCAGAAGTCACATTTGGACAGCTTCGAATACAGTTTGTGCTCCTGTAGCTTCTTCAGTACCTCTGCTAGGTGCTCGGCATGCTCTTCTTCTGACTTGGAATAGACCAATATGTCGTCGATGAACACAACGACAAAAAAATTGATGAATGGCCGCAGGACCCTGTTCATCATGTCCATGAAAATAGCAGGTGCATTGGTTACTCCAAACGACATGACTAGAAACTCATAGTGACCATGCCTGGTTTAGAATGCCGTCTTGTGCACATCTTTTTTCTTTACTCGGACTTGGTGATATCCTGACTGCAAGTCTATCTTGGAGAAAACAGCCGCTCCTTGTAGATGGTCGAACAGATCATCGATTCGAGGAATTGGATACTTTTTCTGTACTGTAACCTTGTTCAACTCTCTATAGTCGATACACATCCTCATCGATCCATACTTTTTCTTCACCAAAAGAACTGGGGCTCCCCAAGGTGATGCACTAGGCCTGATGAATCCTTTGCTCAGCAACTATTCAATCTGCTTCTTGATCTCATCTTGCTCAACCAGTGCCATTCTGTATGGTGCCTTGGAAATGGGTGCACTCCCTAGCTAAACGGAGATGCTGAACTCTACATCTCGATGAGGGGGAAGCCCGGGTAGATCTTCAAGAAACACTGCTGGAAAATCCCGGACCACTGGAATCTTCTTCACTTCTTCAAGAACCTTCTGCTCTGACAAAGCTGCTACCAACTGCTTACACTTCCTCTTCCCTTGAAATGTAACTGCTGGTCCTCCTAGTGCCTTCACCACAACTTTCTTGCTCTTGCACTCAACAGCGGCACTGTACACTGACATCCAGTCTATGCCAATAATGATGTCGACCCCCAAAACTACCAACTCAATGAGGTCAATGCCAAAGAGTCTGCCTCCGATCTCAAGATCACACCCTTCATAATATCGGTTGGTAGTAAGTTTTCTCCTGACGGAGTAGCCACAGATAAAATTTTGCTAGAAATTTTTTTAGGTTCGACTCCCAATCGTTTTGCAAATGAGGGTGACACAAATATGTGCGATGATCCCGTATCAAATAAAACTAATGCTTTTATTCCATTTATTTGAATGACTCCTGTTACATAAGAGTGCTCTCATTACATAACACTTCTTACATAAATAGAAAAGCAACAAAGCAACTAAACATCATCTCCCATACCCGTGATGATGTTTCCAACATCATCAGCATCTGCCTCGGTCAAAGCGAACACTCGCCCCTGCCGGAATTGCTTTTGCCCTGGGTTGGGCTGCTTCCGACTCGACCCTTCCCGCTGAAGCTGAGGGCAAAATGGCTTGATGTGGCCCTCCTTGCCGCAAAGATAACAAGTCTTATTTGCTTGTGACTTGGTACACCCAGGAGCTAAGTGGCCTGACTTTCCACACTTGAAGTAGGTGGGTACCCTTCCAATCACTGCAACAGGATTTGCTCCAGTTGGTTTGAAACGTTGTGCTGGGGGTTGTCCCCTGAAATTGCCCGGCACTGCAGGCCTCTTGCCAATGCTCTAATTATTCCTCTTGACCTGTACTGCCTGAATCTGGTTCATATCTGACTCAGTAGCGGCAGCCCTCCTGACCAACTTCTCAAATCTTCGGATACCTAGGGGTATCATGAGGGTCCTCAAGCTTGGCCTCAACCCTTGCTCAAACTTCCGCACTTTCTTGGCTTCATCCGGAACCATTTCTGGCACATACCTTGAGAGTTAGTTGAATTTGGTCTCATACTCCTGCACGGACATACCACCTTGCTGCAAGCCCAAAGATTCCATAGCCTTATTCTCTTGAACATCCATGGGAAAATAGTGACTCCTGAATTCTCCAAGAAACTCTTCCCAAGTAAGATGCACATTGCCCATAGTCCTCCTCAGGGATTGCCACTAAACTCCTGCATCTTTCTCTAGCTGGATGGTTGCCAACTTCACCTTGCTTGCCTCAGAGGTCTCTAACACTTCAAAGACTGATTCAATCTGCCTAATCCAGTCATCAGCAGCGTCTGGATTTTCCTAGCCCTTAAACACAGGTGACCTCATCCTTTTGAATGACTCTACCAGCCTGATTGCTTCGGGGACATGCACAGCTGGTCCTGGCCCAGCATTCCCGGCGATGTTGGCAGCGAAAGCATTTAAGGTATGATATACTCGAGCTAGTTCGGTCTCCAAATCTAGCCCATTCTCACCGATATGCCTTTCGCCTTCCCTGTTCCTTCGTGCCATTTCTGAGTCATAAAATTCATCATTAATCATCATAAATAACACAAATAACATCTTTTCGACAAAATTTATTCATTCCAAAATTAAACTTTTTACATTCAGAAAGAAAAACTTTGCTTTAATACATCCATTACTGTTGATTCTTGGTTTTGATGACTACAACACAATGCAAAGTTGTGCTATCACTTATATATATTGTAGGGTGTATCAAGATCAATACCATGGTGCAATACACAAAGGCAAAGTTGATCCAATGAAGCTTTCAAGAGAATTGATCAATCCACAAAGAACTTAGTTCAAGCTACATTGATCAAGCAAGCTTCAAGATATAAAGACAATGGCTCAAGCTCAAGTCAAAGACTCAAGTTCAAGACAAGACTAGTGCTTCAAATTGTTTTGTATTAAAATATCTTGTAACAATTGTAATTTTTATTCTTTGAGTCTTAGAAATGTTGTAATAGCATTGTCACACACACACTCACACATGTCTTTTAATATTTAAGTGTTTTTACAAAAGTTAAAAGGTCGAAATAAAGATTGAATAAGATCAGCTGTTGAGTACCAGTTGACCATTCTTCGGAACCAGTCAACTGTCTTAGTATGAAACTGTCTGAACTCATACAAGTTCTGACTAGTCAACTCATTTTGGCAACCCAGTCGACTGTTCAAGCTATTTCGACAGTTTTCTGATTTCAAAACTTGTTGTTCAAATTCAAAACAATTTCTATCCGTTTTAATTCAGTTTTAGGAACTATTCTTCAATGTTCCTATGATTTCTCTATATAAATAGAGCATAGGAATCACCATGAAAATGTTCCAAGCATTTTTCTCAAGTTTTAAAGCTTTTGTTTTGAAAAAGAACAAGTTTCCTAAGAAGCATTCATAATCTCTAAGTCTTGGTTCTCTGAAAATCAGTCTAGTATAACATCAAATTCGTTTTAGACCGATTTAAGAAGTTGACCTATTAGCCTCTATACAAAATCACAATCACAAACAAGGCTATAAGTTGTAACTCTTTTGTTGTTGTTTTTCACTCTCGGGTTGTGAAAGTGGTCCTCTTGATTGCAGAGTAGGGCTCTAAGTTGTAGAGTCGGATTTTCACTCTATGTTGTAGAGTGGGTGTGCTCTCTCTAGTGGTGAGAGAGGTCTACGGGTTTTGTCACGCCCCGCTTCCCAAGAATACGGAATACGAGTACGTAACAAAAGCCCAGCGAATGATTATTATCATCCTTAAGTTGTTCAGGAATTCTTTACAATATATCACAGTATAATCAGAGTCAGAAGCCAGAAAAGTCAACCACATGCACATATGAACCAAATACCAACAAGAATACTTGAAATAAAAATATATTAATCTCAAATAGTCATGATCTGAATAACCCAAATAATCTTGGGTCACATTGCCCAAATACAAGAATACAAGTAACAGTCACAGATACGATGTTCAAAATGAGCAACAGGAAATAAATAAAGATAGCAAAAGCTCCAGCCAACTAGAACTTCATTTCGCCAATATCATCTGGAATCTGTTCTCCAAAATCTACAATTAAACGAATGCAGGGAAGAGAAAAAGAGAAAACACAAGTACCTGTCAATGGTAAGTCCGGGTCACAAATAGAGTATGATACAAGCGCATGAAAACTAAACAGATCTAACTAATCATCAGAAACAGACCTAACATGGTAGGGTAACTCAACTAACATGGTATCCTAGCATATGTCTCAGATGCTAAGTGTCAAGTGTCAGATAACAGATATGTCAGGTAATCAGATAACAGATATGTCAGGTAAATCAGAGAACAGATATGTCAGGTAAATCAGATAATCAGATTCAGATTCAGATTAATGTAAAGTCTTGTGTGATTACTATCTAGGTAGCACAACATGCGCCATACTTTTATCACATGGTTGCTACAATCAAAACAGTTTCGTTTGTAGATTTCGTAGGGGATCATATAGGGCCGTGTACTCAGGGTTCAGACAGATAACAGACAATCATGTAAAATGATCTCAAACAGACGATCACGTAAGTGATCTCAAACAGACGATCATATAAAATGATCTCAAACAGACGATCATATAAAATGATCTCAAACAGACAATCATGGAGAATGATCTCAAACAGATAGTCATGTAAAGCACTCTCAAAAGATGGGAAACACGGGCCCCCTTTTAAGTACACATTTCTATGCTTTCCCTCTACTAGATCTTTCCCATCAACCACGGCTTGATTACTTTTATTAAGGTTATTGAACAGACATGAATGCGCACTAAAAGGTGCCAAACTATCATCATATAATCAGGTTTAGGTTCAGGGAATCACATCAGCGAGTATAGGTAATATACATTCACACAAACGAGCAAAATGGTCTATGTTTACAATCAGGTCAGCAAGACCAATCTGTACTAAAACAAGTATTCTGAGAGCTACAGGCATGCAAATCCCGATCCGTCAAAGGATCTGGAAACTAGACAACCACGGTTCCAACGCATATAATAAAGTCATATACTAATTCACAACGTCTCGACTCAAAACTGAATTCAACACAGATTTCATGTACAGCCAGAAAACAGGGGAACGACTTCAAACACATAAAAACAGCACGTAAACTCATCAAATAATTTCACGAAAAATCTGGGGTAATCCCCTATAGATATAGACTTAAAATAATAAGTTACATGATATTCCAGTAACTATAAATATGTTATCAAAAATAGAGAACGACACAAAAGCATGGTTTGGCGAATCTAAAATTTCTCAACACTGCTGTACGAAAACAAGCATATCTCGCAAACAGCCAATTGAAATCCAGTTCCGCCAAAACAGCGTGAAAATAGATAAAATTTTCCAACTTTCATATCTCACATAAAATTTTCATACAATTTTCATACAGTAAATATAAATAGGGTGAAAACTGCATTCAATATAGAACGACACGCAGTTTATATTAAAAAAATAGATTATAGAAAATGATATGAAACATCGTGCAAAACTCATCTTTAAAATACGAAAAAAATCTGGGAACACCCTAACATCATGAGAAAATACTGGACAAAATATTATGGCATGATATTATGTATAACTTAGATCTTGAAAATAAATAGTTCACCAAATTCACATAAAACTGCATCTGAAAATTACCGACACGACTGTACCAAAATTAACATATTTCGATCATACGAACTCCAATCGCAGTGAAACCAGCGGAAACCAGTGGGGTTTTAAAATATATTCAATTGTCTACAATTTACTGTGAAATGTCCACATTGATATTCGGATCCTAACATAGGTGAAAACAGCAAACAACACAGAAAAGCCCGAAATTTCAGATTTCACACATCATCTTAGAAACGTCATAACTTGCACAAATATGAACCAAACTCATCCAAATTTGAAATGCAGCCTGACCATAATCTAAATATCATATTGAAGGGTTTCTAACATGTCAAATCCTAATAATTCTCATATGGGCAATCCATCAAACACATTGCATGCAATATGTCTCATACACGATCCAAATCAAGTTTGGGTGAAATCTAGGACATCAACCTATCAATTCTCATGTCTTAAGTCATCTATGGCATGATTTACACAATAGAGACAAAACCCACAAATAAAAATATAAACTTTGGTCATCTCTAGTCTCAACTATCCTATATGTTACATTTTTGACTTGTATCAACCTAAACTTTTTGACTTGTATCAACCTAATAAAATTATGTACAAGTTACTTGCCTGAAAGACGACGATGAATCCAACCAAAAGAAGAGAATAACAGGAACGGATTCCCGGCATGAACTCAACAGCAATGGGTCACGAACAAGATCACAAATCCAAAGAACAATCGATCACGGACATAATTAGCTGGCTGAGATTCAAGGAATCGCGATATCAAGGCGATCAGATCAGACGACTCTGATCGAAGATCAAGATCAAGATCGAGATGTGGCCAGTATCTTGATGATGAAGATGATGATCGGGTCAGATCGACGATCGGACGGCCACCAATCAAAGTGATCAAGAACTCCAAGATGATGATGAAGAAATCCAACGGTCCAAAATCAAAGATGGTAGTCAAGATCCAACGGTCCAAATGAACGGCTCACAATCAACAAGACCAAAACTCCAAGATCACAACCAAGATCAAGAAATCCAACGGCTCGGATCCACTAGATCAAAACTCACATGATCAAGAATCAAGATCAAGATCGGATCGGACGGTCCACGTTCAATATTATCAACACCCCATATAAACACCATCCCTCAATGGTGTTCACCGTTGCTGGTCGACACCAGGACAGAGCCGCATAGGGAGATCGATATTGAGAGGGCTTGCTGCTGGCTGAACCGGGCGGAGGTGCAAGGAACACCGGCGGACACAGGGAGGGGTCTGGACGAGGGCAGGGTGTGCTCGGGGTGGAGCGCAGGGGAAACATGGTCGTGATGGCGCTGGGCTGTCACGGGGGTGCGACGCCGGTGGAAGCGCGGCGTCGCGACTGGCGGCGCTGATCGGAGGCACCGCGACAAGAAGACTGCGCTGGCGTGCAGTCACGGCGCGGCGACTGGTTCCACAGCGGGGAGGCAAACCGGCTGTGGTCGAGGGCTGCAGCGCCAGGGAAGATGGGAGAGAGGCGGAGATGGGGAGGTAGGGGCTGGTGATGCGGTGCGATCACGATGGCCGGCTGCGCGGGGCTTCGCGACGAAGAAGAGGTGGCAGGGCAGGTCGGTGCAGCGGTGGGAGCAGCGCGGCGAGGTGCGGGAGATGGAGGTAGAGCGGGCGATGGGAGGATGAGAAGCAGCGGTGTGAGAAGAGAGGATGAAGAGGCGGCGGGGAATTGAATAGGGGAGACGAACAGGCGTGGGTGCATGGGTTTTTTATATATGGGGGGATAGAGAATTGGGTTAGAGAATAGGGGTGAAACGGGTAGGATTTGAATCCGGGTCTGGGCTTAAGGGTTGAACCGGGTTTGGGTAGTATAAGTGCTAAACGGGTAGGGGTTTTGGGTTTCGTGGGTTTTGATAAATGGGTAGTTGGGTCTAGTTAGCAAATGGGTATTTAAAATAGGGTTAATAGAATATAGAGCAAAATAAAATACCCAATAAGAAATTAAATGGGTTTGAGTTTTAGGAAAACACAATAACAAATAAAATACACAATTTATGATTTTATAAAAATACTAATAGTAACAATAAAAACAATACCACTGATAATAATAATAATAATAACAGTAAAAAATAAGAATGGTATTATAATATAAAAATCATAGTAAATAGTTTCAAATAAAATTATCGTTTAAAATAGACAAGAACAGGAGGTCCAAAAATACCTTTTAAAAAGAATTTGAAAACTGAAAAAAAATAATTTTGCGATTTTTTAAAAAAAAATACTGAGAATACAACAAAAATATATTTTTGAAAAAACAGGGGTTACAGGTTTAGCAAGGTTGTTGTCGAACGCCGTAGGGTATTCTTTCAAGAATAGTGAAAAATCTCAAGTGGGTTGCTTGGAGACTGGATGTAGGTCGGGAGGACCAAATCAGGATACATCTCTATGTACTCTGTGATTGTCTCTCTCTGTGGTTGTATTTTCTTCACTTGCATTTCAATTTTTCTGTGTTTTATTCGAAAACTTGTCTGGCAAATCGACTGAGTCCCCTCTATAAGTCGACTGATCAGACTTGTATAAAATACTCTTCGAACACTTGTCTGGTAAGTCGACTGAGTTTTCGCTATAAGCTGACTGATCAGACTTGTATAAAATACTCTTCTTTTCTGACGCCCTAGTCGACTGTATTCCCTTTTAAGTCGACTAGACAGAACGAAAAGTTCATTTTCTTAATTAATTTTTATACAACACTATTCACCCCCCCTTCTAGTGTTATTTTGCCTTGCCTACATGATCCAACACTTGGTATCAGAGTCTGGTTGAGTGCAATAACATTTACTTAAAATGCGAACCAATACCATGAAGGCCAATCCACACAAAGGCCACCCCTATTCGATGGAACCAATTACAATTATTGGAAGTGTAGAATGAAGATCTACCTTCAGTCCATCAACTATAAGATATGTAACATGATAGAGATCGAGTACACTGTTCCTACAATTCCTTATGCACGATGGAATGATGACATTAACAGCGAAACAATGAACAATGCAAAGACGATGAACGCTCTATTTTGTGCTCTTACCAAGGAGGAGTTCAATTGTGTGTCCAAGCAACAACGACATATCAAATTTGGCACACACTCGGGGTAACTCATGAAGGTACTAATAAAGTGAAAGAATCTAAGATATCTGTTCCTGTTCACAGGTTCGAAATGTTCCGCATGAAGGAGAACGAGAATGTGTCAGATATGATCACAAGGTTCATGGATATTACAAATTCTCTTGTGGCTCTTAGAAAGATGTACACGCAAGCCGAAATGGTGAGGAAAGTTCTTCGTGCCTTAACCTCTGAATGGAAGAAGAAGATCACCACCATAGATTAGGCCAATGTTTTAACACAACTTTCTCTTGAGAATCTTGTGGGAAATCTTATGACATATGAAGTACAACTTGAAGAACGCAAGAAAGATCTAGAACCTTGACAAACAAAGAAAAAGACACTCGCTTTCAAGGTCATGTCAGACTCCGATGATGAAGAAAAAGATGAAGAAGAGATGACCATGCTCACGAGAAAGTTCAAAAAGTTTCTAAGGAAAGGTAAATTTAATTGCAAATTTAAAGATACTAATGAACTTCCCACTTGTTTCAAGTGTAACAAAACAGGTCATATGAAGGATTGCCCACTAGAACAGACGAAATCTAAAGGAAAGGCTTCCAACTTCAAGAAGGATAAGTACACAAAGAACAAGTACATGAAGAATAAAAAGGCGTATTAAGCAACTTGGAACGATAGCGACTCTTCATCGGAAGAAGAAAATGAAGAGACAAACGAAGTTGCGAATGTATGCTTCATGGCTACACAAAACGAGGTAAGTGATAACTTTGATTCAAATGACTTATTAGATGCTTTCAATGAGATTTTTCAAGAACTTAAGAAAGAAAAAATTAGAGTTAAAAACTTAGAGAAAGTTAATCAAACACTTTCTCAAGAGAATCTTGACTTAGATAAAGAAGTCAAGTCTTTAAATTCTCGACTTTCTAATTTGGATATAGATCTTGTATCTCTTAAGAAAATTTTTGAAGAGGTATTCAAGAATGTATCTAAATTTAACAAAAAAAAGGAGAATTTAAATGAAGTTCTCCGAAATCAAGTTCAAACTAATAAGAGATTTGGACTTGGTTTTCAAAAATCTCTTGAAAAACATCATGTTTCTAAGAACACTAGTGGTAATAAAAATGAATCTATTTCTAGTGTTAAGAACAAATTATATGAGTTTTTTGAAAAATACAAAAATTATTGTTTTCAATGAAAAAGTAATTCTGTAGTTCAGACCAGTCGACTGAACCCCAATTTCAGTCGTCTGTCCAGAGGTTCTGAGTCTTATTCAAAGAGACGAAAACCTCAGATAAGTCGACCTATTTCACCTCCCAGTCGACTGACTTCTAGTAACAGTTGACTGAAAGGTTCAATTAAGTCGACTGGATAGACTAAGAATATATGGGTTCCAGTCAACCTGAGTCAGAAAAATAGAATTACTTATATAAATTCATATGTTCTTAATGTATGTAATTCTGTAGATTATACTCCTGCTTTTGGTGGAAAATCAAACTCACTTTGGGTTTGGTTTTCCAAAAACTAATCTCTTTCGGACCCAATAAAAAGGGTACCATATTCACAATGATTATTTTATAGGTACTGTTGTCGCTAAATTTGGTGTGGGGGCAAACAGATAGTATTTGTGGATTCTTAGGGAAACTGAATAGTAAACCTGTATACCTGTTCTGTCGGGGTTTGATGGTCGCTCCTACCGTATACCTGCAAAAAGTGCAAGACACCGGGGTTGTTCCCGGCGACGCACCCTCCGACGCTCAAGTCAGTAATCAGAGAAAGATTATGAAAGAGCGCAAAAACTGGAGAGAGATTGATTACCTCTTAATGGAGATGGATGGGAGGTATTTATAGGCGTCTGAAGGAATCGATTAGGAATGTAATCCCCGTGATCTGATAAGGAATATTCTCCTTGTAAACAGATTAGGAATGTAATCCCTATTCCCCAGTGGAGGGATAGGCATGAATTAGGGCCGTTGATTAGGATCTAATCAGAAACCCTAATTCTATCCCTCTGGATCGGGCTTTCTGCTGGTTAAAACCCGTGCCCGACTGAGGTGGACCCGTTCGTGAGTTAACGGGTTTTGGAGGAGGAGAACCAGTAGTCGCTTCAGGCCCATTGGTAGGAGAAATTACCGTTTTACCCCTGGGCTTCAAGATTCGTGCCCGATTTGGATGGTCCCGATTAAACCCCATTTTTAGCCATATCACGAGCCCCCCACTCCCGAAGGCTGAGCTTGATCAGCCTTTGAGGAGTAGTTTTACTGTTTTAATGGCTAGTGGAGTTGTATTGGAGCCCAAATGGAAGGTTTTGAATCTTGAAGGAGGTAGTTTGGTGATTTTTCAAGTAGATTGAACTCTGAGTCGCTCCAGAGCCTCTTGTAGGAATATCCTTTTTAGCGAAGTGTCAATTCGTCGTTCTGGGGTTTCGGAAGATTGTTTTCGGGCTACAATTGTTTGTCTGGGAGCAAGAAGGTGCTCCCCGACTTTATAACTGTTTTCCCGAAGTTCTTCCTTGTCCTTCCGAATTTTTACTCATTTTTTTGCGATTTTTTGGTGCAATGGTTCGACCGTTTTCCTTCGTTGAGGGACACATGTGCTTGTATCATGCTTCCGACCCCTTCTAGAGCTCGCTGACTAGGGGACCGAGGTTTGTATGCGGTTTGGCGCATCTTTCCGAAGAGGGGGGGGAGTTCGGCGTGGTTGTGAGTGCTGAGAGGGAGTTCGGCATGATCCGAAGTCCAATCTTTCCCCGTAATAGGGTTGGTGCCAAGAACGCTCGGCACTCGGTGCCGAACCCCATTTTTCCCCCTACAATGGGGTCGGTGCCAAGAATGCTTGGCACTCGGTGCCGAACTCCATTTTCCCCCTAGAATGGGGTCGGTGTCAAGAACGCTCGGCACTCGGTGCCGAACCCGAATTTTTCCCCGTAACGGGGTCGGTGTCAAGAACGCACGGCAGCTGGTGCCGAACTCGAATTTTTTCCCCGTAACGGGGTCGGTGTCAAGAACGCTCGGCAGCTGGTGCCGAACTCGAAATTTCCCCCCGTAACGGGGTCGCTGTCAAGAACGCTCGGTAGCTGGTGCCGAACTCGAATTTTTCCCCCGTAACGGGGTCGGTGTCAAGAACGCTCGGCAGCTGGTGCCGAACTCGAAATTTCCCCCCGTAACGGGGTCGATGTCAAGAATGCTCGGCAGCTGGTGCCGAACTCGAATTTTTCCCCCGCAACGGGGTCGGTGTCAAGAACGCTCGGCAGCTGGTGCCGAACTCGAATTTTTCCCTGTAATGGGGTCGGTGTCAAGAACGCTCGGCAGCTGGTGCCGAACTCGAATTTTTCCCTGTAACGGGGTCGGTGCCAAGAACGCTCGGCAGCTGGTGCCGAACTCGAATTTTTCCCCCGTAACGGGGTCGGTGTCAAGAATGCTCGGCAGCTTGTGCCGAGGTCCATAACTTGTCGTTTTTCGTCATAGGAGTTTGTATCAACTGTGCGCCTCCTGAACTTCTGACAACTTCTGACAGATGGGACGTTTATTAAATGCGGTGACCTCTGGGCTTCCATTAGATGGGATGCTCATTAAATGCAGCGCATGATTTGGCATGGTAAACAAGGCGACGATTGAGGTCGCTTTGTCGTTTTGTGTAGATGGGCCGGTCGTACAAGCCCATTATCCTCGTTTGGCGTGCGCCACTCTATAAATCCCCAGACCCCCTCTCATTTCTCATTTCCCTTCTCTTTTGCTCAGGCGGTCTCTTGTGCTTAGGCGAGTACTTCCGGTGGTCGACGTTTGTTTTCGGCAAAGTTTTCCGGCTGCTATCCTCTTTAAGGTAATTTATAAATTATGTCTGTAGCTTATGTCTCCGAAGAAGTTTCTTGGTCCGAGCCCTCCCTTGAGGTCGTCGAAGATTCGACTCCGACTAAGGGCAAGAAGGTGTTCGGCAAGGATTCGATTGTTGAAGATCAGAAGCGGATGGGAGAGTTCGGACAACTGCCGGGGCCGCTGACCGGGCTCCATAGAGTTAGGTAGCTCCCGGAGGATCAAGCCGAGCGGATCGTCCATGGGAGGGGGAGGTCCTTCGAGGAGAACGCCGCGAGGGAGACGACGGAGGCGGACGAGGCGGTGTCGATCCTGCGTGAGGAGGACTTGGCAGTGATCCGGGATTCATTCCACATCCCGGAGGAGTACGAGCTCATGCTGCCGGGTCCCGGGGTTAGGGCCAATTCACCGTTGCCAGTGACGATGTGTTGCTGGCCGGTCGATGCCTTCATCGCCGGGGCTCGGCTGCCTCTCCACGCCTTCGCCGTTACCGTGGTGAGTTGGTTTGGGGTCAGCCCCATCCAGCTCATTCCGAACACGTGGCGAGTGATAAATGGTTTCGTTCTCCACTGCCAAGCTGTAGGGATCGAGCCGCAGCTGAACGTGCTTCGGACGTTATACCGGCTCCACCAAGGGAATAAATCGGAGTACCGGTATTACTTGACTCCGAGGCACGGTGGTAGGCTCGTCATATGTCCCGACTCCATCAAGCACTGGCGAGAGAAGTTTTTGGTTGTGCGGAGTCGGGAGGCGTGGCCGATCCCCTCCAACTGGGTAGAAGGGGTGCCGAAGAGGGCGAGGGCGCTTCCGAAGCTCAGTGTAGAAGAAGAAGAAGCAGTCCGGACTCTCCTAGATCGGCCAAAGTATGATTGGAGGGAGCTGACGGAGGACATCCTCTACAAGGGAGGGCTCTGCCGCGTAGATCCCAGTACGCGGCTCTCGTTATGTTTTTGTTTTCCGTACTCTCTTCCTTGTTATTTGCAGTGTGTTAATCAATTTTTTGCTTTGGATGCAGAAATAATGGACTACGACGCAGTGCTGGCGCTCAGGGTGGGACTTGCCAGCAAGGCGCCTAAGAAGCACAAGCGGGTCGCGACCAAGTTGCCGCCGACCTCGAAGGCTCCGAGGATCACAGCCCCGGTCGAGGAGGTGGAGAACCTCGACAGTCCCGTTGCCACCGTGGTGGGGACTTCGGCTTCGGCCGCTACCGGCGAGTTCCCTATCGCCGCTGCCCTGGGAATGGCGACGCCGCCCCTGACGGCAGTAGCCGAGGAGCTCCTGACGGAGGAGCACAAAAGAATTCACATTCCGGACTGGCAAGTCCGGAAGCACGACGGGTTCCTCGGCAACTCGCTGGCGAGCATGCAGGCCGTCAAGCACCTCGCCATGCCGAAGGACCGAGCCGCCATGGAGGCTGGGCGAGAAGGCGACGACGTCATCGAGATCGCTCGTTCGGCGGTGTCGGTAAGCATTGAGTTTATTTCATTCGTTGTTCTTCTTTTTACCGAAATTTATCTAACTCTTTTGGTTCTTCTTTACCACAGATCATCGTCCACTTTGGTCACCTCACCGAGAGGTTGACAGCTCTGGAGAAAGAGCTAAAGCAAGAATCCGACCAGGCTCGGAACGAGAAAGCTCGGCTGTCGAACGAGCTCGACAAGCTTCGCGTCGAGCAGGAGGGCAGATCGGCGAGGATCGTGCACCTCGAGGCCGAGGTGACGCGGTTGGAGGGCGAGCTTCTTCGCCAGAGGGAGGGGTCGGCCAAGCAGTTGGCCGAAGCCGAGGAAGCCAAGGCAGCGGCTGTGAAGGCGGCGGAGGACGCGACCCTGGAGAAGGCGCAAGGGTTCCTCGCCCAAAACATGGCGAAAGCTTTCGCCGCAGCCATCGACCGGGTGTCGAAGGAGTTCCCCGAGGTGGACGTCTCAGGGTGGAGGCTATTCCCCGGCCACGTTGAGGGTTTCGACCCCGAGTCCGAGGGGGAGGAGGAGGAAGGGGATGGCGAAGCTGATGCCGAGGTCGGGGTCACTGATGAGGTCCCCAGTACCGTGGTCACACCGTTGGCAGTGGCGTCCCCTTCGGAGAAGTCGACTCCCACCCGAACTCGTCGCCCGGGGAAAGAGGTCGCGCCTTGACTCCACTCCTTATTTTCTTGTTTTTTGCTCTTTTTCCTTTCCTTTTCAAAAAATTGTAACGCCTAATAGCGGACTGGCCACCGCTGCTTCTTTGAAATGAATGAAAAGGAAAACTTTTTTGAAGTGTTGGTGTTCGGATCTTTGTCTTTTGCCCCCTTTCGCCAAAATTTTTGTTTTGAAAGTTTCTTGTTTCGAAAATTTCTCAAGTGTAATGCTCCGGCAATGTTTGAACTTTTGCTGTTTATCTCGATCTCTTTTCAGCTCATGGTGGTTGCCCAAGATGCCGAGGCAATTCGCTCGGACGAAGAGGCTCGAGCCGAGGCTGGTCTTGGGGCGACGAGGTTGTGTCTGGCTAAATGCCGAGAGCGGATGTACGAAGTCGAGCTCGGGTTACGTCGAGCCGAAAGTGAGCGGAACCATCTTCAGCTCGTCCTCAGCCGGCGAGACATCGAAATCCGTCGTCTGGAGAGCAGAATCGCCGAAATGACTCCCACGGGAGAAGAGGAGTATTCGCCGACCGCTTTCAGTAACGAGCTTTGGGTTCAGTGTATTCGTCATAACCTGTCGAAAATAACGGCGGAGAGGGACGACCTGTGTTCCGAGATTCGTCATCTGCATGCCGTAGAAACGAAGCTTCGGTCGGAGGGCGAGAGCTTGACTGGCAAGGTGGCGGAGCTGACGGTTGAACGCGACGAGTTGACAGCCGAAGTCGATGCTTTGAAGAGCGCTACCATCGACAAAAGTATCGAAGTCACACATCTTCGTCGCCTGATAGCGAGTCGCTCGAGCATGCCGGACTCTGCGATTCCCCCATGCTTCGAGGTCGACGTAAAGGACGACTCTTTGAGGGAGCGGATATCCGAGCTGGAGGCGGAGGTTGCTCGTCTAAAACTGCGCTCAGGACCGATCAATGTCAGAAGCACTTCATGCACTCGCGCGGAGAGCGATTGGGGCATTACATTTTACGAGATGGCGACCTGTCAGCGCATCGGCCATCCTAGTCCGGGGGACGTGCAAAGTTCGGTGGCAATCTCGTTGAGCGGTGCGTCTGTCGGAGCTGCTACCAGAAGTGGCACCGAGGATTCGTCCCAATTCCCCGGTTTGGGGTCGCGCTCCGGGGACAAGCGTCGTCACCCCCGCGTGTCTTTGAAGTGGAATGCCCCGACTCCGAGGAAGCGCTGAGGTCGTCGTCTCCAAAAGCTTTTGTATTTTTTAGCTAAGAGTAATAAATCGGCATTGTGGTTTGTAATCTTGCTGTGTGTGATTCTCTTTATATCGTGTCCTATTTATCAATAAAATGTTGTGCCCGAATTTGTGTGTCCCTCGGCGTTTGGCATAGTCTTTGTGTTTGTGACTGTTGTTCATTGCGCCGAGGCTTTCTGGTCGGCCAATTGTTTGTTTGCAGGTCGGCGAGATGAGTGTTCGGCTAGTTGCGCCGAGCATTCTTTCTGACGCCCACTCTCGTAGTTTGGCGAACTTGCGAAACGCACTCAAGCTCAAGTGTTGGACCTCGGATTTTTGCTATAGTGACTCGACGGTTGTGGGAGCGATGGCGAACTACTTCCAGCTTGCTTAGAAGCGAACTTGCGAAGTAGAATCGAGCCAAGCGTTGGACTCCGAATCATCGTTAGGTCAGTTGAACGGATGTGGGAGCAATTCCGAATGGCGAACTACTTCTAGTTTGCTTAGGAGCAAACTGGCAAAGTAGAATCGAGCCAAGTGTTGGACCCCGAACCATCGTTAGGTCAGTTGAACGGTTGTGGGAGCAATTCCGAATGGCGAACAACTTCTAGTTTGCTTAGGAGCAAACTTGCGAAGTAGAATCGAGCCAAGTGTTGGACTCCGAACCATCGTTAGATTAGTTCAACGGCTGTGGGAGCAATTCCGAATGGCGAACTACTTCTAGTTTGCTTAGGAGCGAACTTGTGAAGTAGAATCGAGCCAAGTGTTGGACTCCGAACCATCGTTAGATTAGTTCAACGGTTGTGGGAGCAATTCTGAATGGCGAACTACTTCTAGTTTGCTTAGGAGCGAACTTGCGAAGTAGAATCGAGCCAAGTGTTGGACTCCGAACCATCGTTAGATTAGTTCAACGGCTGTGGGAGCAATTCCGAATGGCGAACTACTTCTAGTTTGCTTAGAAGCGAACTTGCGAAGTAGAATCGAGCCAAGTGTTGGACTCTGAACCATCATTAGATTAGTTCAACGGTTGTTGGAGCAATTCCGAATGGCGAACTACTTCTAGTTTGCTTAGGAGCGAACTTGCGAAGTAGAATCGAGCCAAGTGATGGACTCCGAACCATCGTTAGATTAGTTCAACGGCTGTGGGAGCAATTCCGAATGGCGAACTACTTCTAGTTTGCTTAGAAGCGAACTTGCGAAGTAGAATCGAGCCAAGTGTTGGACTCCGAACCATCGTTAGATTAGTTCAACGGCTGTGGGAGCAATTCCGAATGGCGAACTACTTCTAGTTTACTTAGAAGCGAACTTGCGAAGTAGAATCGAGCCAAGTGTTGGACTCCGAACCATCGTTAGATTAGTTCAACGGCTGTGGGAGCAATTCCGAATGGCGAACTACTTCTAGTTTGCTTAGAAGCGAACTTGCGAAGTAGAATCGAGCCAAGTGTTGGACTCCGAACCATCGTTAGATTAGTTCAACGGCTGTGGAAACAATTCTGAATGGCGAACTACTTCTAGTTTGCTTAGAAGCAAACTTGCGAAGTAGAATCGAGCAAAGTGTTGGACTCCGAACCATCGTTAGATTAGTTCAACGGCTGTGGGAGCAATTCCGAACGGCGAACTACTTCTAGCTCGCTTAGGAGCGAACTTGCGAAGTAGAATCGAGCCAAGTGTTGGACTCCGAACCATCGTTAGATTGAAGGGTTAAAAGCAGAGAGATGTGAACAATAGTAAAAATACGAAAAGACTTTATTCATTAATAACTAACAATTGGCTGCTTCTAAAGTTGCTAGCCGTTATTACAAGGAAAAATGAAAGAAAATCACTACAAGTAACAGGAAAGGAATGGTTTGTCATCTCGAATTACTTAGAGAGTCGTCATTGTTCTCTCTTGGTATTTTAAGAGATGGTCGGCATTCCAAGTCCTGGGAATCTCCCTGCCTTCGAGATCTTCTAGTCTGTATGTGCCGGGGCGGATTACTTTGGAGATCTTGTAAGGTCCCTCCCAATTCGGGGCCAGTTTGCTTTTCTGACCTGGGAACGAGATTGCCAACTTTCGGAGGACCAGGTCCCCTTCTTTGAGGTCCGTTGGGCGGACTCTTTTGTTGTATGCTAGCTCGATCCTTCTTCTGTAAGTTTGTTGATGTATGGTAACTCTCTCTCGGATTTCGTCTATTAGGTCTAGACTTGCTCTGAGTTCTCCAGCGTTTTTCTCTTCTTCATAAGCTATCAAACGAGTAGAGGGTAACCCGACTTCTAGGGGGATGATGGCCTTAGACCCATAGGTGAGATTGAATGAGCTCTCACCCATTGGGGTCCGCTTTATGGTGCGGTAGTTCCACAGCACGTTGGGAAGCTGATTGACCCACAAGCCTTTGGAACACTTGTCTAACCTCTTCTTAATGCCGGAGAGGATCTGTCGGTTGGCATTTTCGGCCTGGCCATTCGACTGAGGATGAGTGACGAAGGAGAACTGGTGCTGTATGGCGAGGTCTTCACATAAAGCTCGGAAGGCAGCCCCAGTGAATTGCGTTCCGTTGTCTGTAATTAGGACCCTGGGAATGCCAAATCTGCAGATCACGCTCTTCCAGAAGAATTGAACGACCTTGTTTTCGGTGATCGTGGCCAAGGGCTCGGCCTCTATCCATTTCGAGAAATAGTCGATTTCCACGACTAGGAACTTGAACTGTCCGAGAGCTGGCGGAAACGGCCCTAGTAAATCCATCCCCTACATTGCGAATGGGATCGGACTTGATAGGGAGGCAAGTGGAGCTTGTGGGAGGCATCGGATGTCGGAGTACTTCTGACAGGAGCTGCATTGCCGAACGTGTTGTTCAGCGTCCTGTAGGAGAGTGGGCCACAAATACCCGTAGTTCAACACTTTGCGCGCCAGGGCTCTGGAACCGGAATGGGCCCCGCCGATGCCCTCATGAAGTTCTTGCAGGGCGTAGTCGGCTTGCCCGGGGGAGAGGCACCTCAGGTAGGGCCGACCGTCCACCTGGGTGAAGGAGCGTTTATATAGGATGCCTCCGATTAGTGTGTAACGCTCGGCTCGGGTTCTAACCCTTCGTGCTTCCTTGGGATCCTCAGGGAGGAGTCCGTCCCTTAAAAATTCGACGAGGGGTTTCATCCAATTGTCTTCGAGGAGGACAGACAATGTTTCTATGGAGTCGAGTGTTTCGTCCTCTATGCTTGGCTTCAGGAGGACTTCTATCAAAACAGTCTGCTCGAGCCCTTGAAGTGAGGAGGAGGCTAGTTTGGAGAGGGCGTCGGCCTGAGCATTTTCTTCCCGGGGGATTCTTTGGATGAGGGCTTCTTCGAACAGTGCCATGAGGCTCTTGACTTTGGCTAAGTATTTAACCATCCTGTCATCGCGGGCTTCATACTCGCCATGGACCTGATTGACGACCAGCTGAGAGTCGCTAAAGATCCGTAGGCGTTGTGCCCCAGCATTTCGGGCCATTCCAAGACCGGCTATTAGTGCCTCGTATTCAGCTTCGTTGTTCGAGGCTTTAAAGTTTATACGGAGGGAGTATTGAAGGATGAAGTCATCTGGGCCTGCCAGAATGACCCCTGCCCCGCTTCCCTCGTTGCAGGAGGATCCGTCAACATAAACCGACCAGACGGGTGGTCCCTTCACTGTTTGGCCGGACTCGGGGATAGTACTCTCAACTATGAATTCGGCTAGTGCCTGAGCCTTGATCGCGGTCCGAGGCTGATAAGTTATATCATGTTGGCTCAGCTCGATTGACCACTTCATAAGGCGACCCGAAGTCTCGGGCTTGTGGAGGACCTGCTTCAGTGGCTGGTCGGTAAGAATGACCACAGAATGGGACTGAAAGTACGGACGAAGCTTTCTCGCGGCCATCACCAGGGTATAAGCCATCTTTTCTATCTTCGGGTATCGGAGCTCGGCATCCCGAAGCACCTTGCTGACATAGTAGATGGGCTTCTAAGCCCGGTCTTCTTCCCTCACTAAAAATGCGCTGAGGGTCTGCTCGGAGGCTGCCAGGTAGAGGTAGAGGGGTTCACCAGGGATCGGTTTGCTGAGGAGAGGGGGATTGACGAGGTAAGCCTTGAGCTGGTCGAAGGACTCCTGTTGCTGCTGCCCCCATTCGAAACCTTTAGCCCCCCTGAGGGCCTTGAAGAAAGGGAGGCATTTCTCCCCGGACTTTGAGAGAAAGCGCCCAATGGCAGCTAAGCGGCCTGTTAACCTCTGGACTTCTTTGACATTTTTGGGAGGGGCCATGTCTAATATGGCTTTGATTTTCTCCGAGTTTGCTTCAATTCCTCGTTGGCTAACCATGAAGCCGAGGAACTTCCCTGATGAGACGCCGAACGCACACTTGTTCGGGTTGAGTCTCATATTGTGCTTTCTCAAAACGTCAAACGCTTCTTGGAGGTCGGTCACATGATCAACGCCTCGGATGCTTTTCACAAGCATGTCGTCAACATACACCTCCATGTTCCGGCCGATCTGAGCCTGGAAAACCTTGTTGACGAGGCGTTGGAATGTAGCACCTGCATTCTTTAGACCGAACGGCATGACTCTGTAGCAATAGAGGCCTTGGTCGGTCACAAACGAGGTCTTTGGGATATCCGGAGGGAACATCTGGATCTGATTGTAGCCTGAAAAGGCATCCATGAAGCTGAGGAGCTCATGTCCCGAGGTTGCATCGATCAGGGTGTCAATACTCGGAAGAGGGAATGGGTCTTTGGGGCAAGCCTTGTTGAGGTCGGTAAAATCAATGCAAATCCTCCAAGTCCCATTGGACTTCTTCACCATCACTACATTCGACAACCACTCAGGATAGTTCACCTCCTGTATGAACCGGGCCTTCAAGAGTTTGTCCACCTCCTCTTTAATAGCGAGCTGACGCTCGGGGGCGAACTTGCGCCTCTTCTGCTGAACCGGTTTGGACCCCGGAGCAACGCTCAGGTGGTGGACCAGGAGCTCTTCGGAGATCCCGGGCATATCTGTAGCTGACCAAGCGAAGAGATCTTCGTTCCTTCGGATGCATTGTACAATGTCTGAGCATAGGGCGGACGGGAGGGTCTTGCTAACAAAGAATTTGCGGGTCGGGTCCTGCTCAGAGAAGAGCACTTCCTCCAATTCGTCCATCGGCTCGGAGGTCGGCCGAGCAGTGTCTTGGGGGATTTCCAGAGTTTCTAGGGAGAGGACAGGTCCGAGGGTAGAGGTCATGTAGCACTTTCGGGCCGTTTCCTGATTGCCCCTTACTTCCCCTACTCCGGCCCGAGTGGGAAACTTCATTTTGAGATGGTAGGCAGAAGGGACAGCTTCAAGGGCGGCTAGGCCGGGCCGGCCCAGAATGACATTGTAGGCTGCTGGGACATCTACGACCATGAAGTCCATCGACTCCGTTCGGGTAGTAGGAGTTTTGCCAGCGGTTACATCGAGGGTAATCACCCCTTCAATAGTCACTGACACTCCCGTGAACCCATGGAGCGTGTAACTGGCGGGCTTGAGTCTATCTCGGGAGAGCTTTAGGCCCTTGAAAGCGGCGAGGAAGAGGATGTTTACGGAGCTGCCATCATCCACTAGGATCCTCTCCACTTTGAAATTCGCCATGTGGAGGTTAATGACGAGTGCGTCACAATGTGGGGTGCAAACTCCTTCAAGATCTTCGTCGGAGAATGTGACAGGCACTCCGAGGCCTTTGGGAGGAGGGGTGGTTCGGACCGAGTTGACTTCTCTTATAAATGCCTTCCGAGAGGAGTTTGAGGAGCCCCCCATTGGGCCCCCATGAATGAGGTGGAGGACTTGCTCCTCCTCGAAGTCAGGCGTCTCTTCTCCTTCCGGACGCTTGTTAGCCCCCTGAGGTGGGGGAGAAAGTTCGGCTCGGTCCTTTCTTACAAACCTGGTCAGCTGCCCCCTCTGGATAAGGGCTTCGATCTCGTTCTTTAAGGCGCGACAATCGTTGGTGTCATGCCCATTGTCCCGGTGATAATGGCACCATTTCTCTTTATCTCTTTTCTTGGCGGGGGTGTTCATCCTCGGAGCAGGAGGTATGATCCCTTCCTTTTCGACTTCCATCAGAATAGTTGAGACGTTAGTGGTGAGGGGAGTGAACTTCTCGAATCGGGGGGAGGTCGGCGCTGGCTGGCATTATCCTTCTGGAGCTTCTTGGCCCTTTCCTCTTATGTTCCCTTTCTCTTAAACCCGGAGGAAGACCCCTCCCAGTTGGGTCGATGCTCGGCCTCTTCGGCCCGGATGTACTTTTCACTGCGAAGGAGGAGGTCGGAGAAGTTCTGTGGAGGCTTCTTGGCGAGGGAGGAGCGGAGGTTGGAATTGAGGACATTAGATTGAAATGCTGCCGTAGCGACCGACTGGTCGAGGGATGCTATGGACCTGGCTTCAGCTGTGAACCTCTTCACATAGTCTCTCAATTTCTCCCCCTTCTTCTGGTGGAGGTGCAATAGTGAGATGCTGGTCTTCTCAGCTCTACGGCTGCTTACGAAATGGGTGACGAAAAGGGTCTCGAACTGCTCGAAGGAGAATATTGAGGAGGGGGCAAGGCGAGAGTACCATTCTCGAACTGGGCCCTTGAGAGTTGCGGGGAAGGTTTTGTAGAGGAGGGCATCGGAAGCTTGATGGAGGAGCATCAGGGTCTTAAAGCTTTTGACGTGATCAACGGGGTCGGTCTCCCCGGAGTAAGTCTCAAATTGGGGAGGTTTGAAACCGATCGGCACAGCTGCATCCATTATGGTTCGGGAGAAAGGGGGTCTGCTAGGACGTAGGGTCCTCCCCCTAAGCTCTTCTTCTCGGTCTATCTGGCCCAGGCACCTCTCTACCTCATGAAGACGGCGGTACATAGTGTCGTCCCTCCGACGGTAATCAGCCGAGCCTCTAGACTCGTCTTCGTACGAGGGAGAGCGAGGGCTACGGCGACGGTAACTTCGGGAGCGACGAGGACTTGGGGTACGCCGGGAGTTGCTAGGAGCGGGATGAGGAGATGGGGATCGTCGGCGAGGGCTTCGGACCGGAGGAGGAGATGGAATCTTGGGTGCGTTGGTGTTGGGACGGAGATTGAGAGCTTGTAGGACGGTCGCTTGGAACTGTTGGAACTCGGCACGTGTGATGGGTGCCTCATTGTTCCTAGGCTGTTGCCGACCTGCAGGGGAGTGCGGCCTTCTTCGGTAGTGCTCGGGGGACTCTTTGCGACCCCTTCGATTAGGGGACCTTCTATATTCTCGGCGGCGAGGAGACCGCTCGTCCGGACGGTGTTGGCGGGAGGTTCCCTCTCGGGCCCGCTTCTCATCCAGATGGCGGCGAAGGTCATCATCTTTCTGGCGATTGGGGGCGATATGGTGGAGACCAGAGGCTCGGAGATGATGGGAGGCCATAGAGTCCGAAGAGGCGTTGTGGATGGAGACGTGGTCCTGGTGAAGAGGCTGTTTTTGAGGGTTAGGACCCTTTGGAGGTGGCTAATTTGGAGGAGGAAGGTCCTGTTGGAGCGGGTCCTCCGCTTGAGGAGGAAGCTGTCCCTGCTGTTGGGTAGGCTGGATGGGAACTTCTTGCTGCTGATCGGGGTTGGGTCCTCTGTTAGACCCTCTTGATCTGACTTTCCTAGGAGGCATGGCTGGAGAAGATCTGTTCACCGGGAAGAGGGGATGTCTCTATTCGTTAGTTTCCCACAGACGGCGCCAATCTGTTGCCGCTAAATTTGGTGTGGGGGCAAACAGATAGTATTTGTGGATTCTCAGGGAAACTGAATAGTAAACCTGTATACCTGTTCTGTCGGGGTTTGATCGTCGCTCCCGCCGTAGACCTGCAAAAAGTGCAAGACACCGGGGTTGTTCCCGGCGACGCACCCTCCGACGCTCAAGTCAGTAATCAGAGAAAGATTAAGAAAGAGCGCAAAAACTGGAGAGAGATTGATTACCTCTTAATAGAGATGGATGGGGGGTATTTATAGGCGTATGAGGGAACCGATTAGGAATGTAATCCCCGTGATCTGATAAGGAATATTCTCCTTGTAAACAGATTAGGAATGTAATCCTTAATCCCCAGTGGAGGGATAAGCATGAATCAGGGCCGTTGATTAGGATCTAATCAGAAACCCTAATTCTATCCCTCTAGATCGGGCTTTCTGCTGGTTGAAACCCGCGCCCGACTGAGGTGGACCCGTTCGTGAGTTAACGGGTTTTGGAGGAGGAGAACCAGTAGCCGCTTCAGGCCCATTGGTAGGAGAAATTACCGTTTTACCCCTGGGCTTCAAGATTCGTGCCCGATTTGGATGGTCCCGATTAAACCCCATTTTTAGCCATATCAGGTACCTAAAAGAGAACATTGGATACTTGACAGCGGATGCTCCAAGTATATGACTGGTCATGCTAACCTTCTGTATTCCATTCAAGAGATTGATGGAGGAACAGTCACATTCGGTGACAACAACAAAGGAAAGGTTATTGGTATAGGCATGGTCGATAAGAACACTACCCCTAATATAGAAGAAGTTTTTCTTATTAGTGGTCTTAAGCATATCTGTTAAGTATATGCCAATTGTGTGATAAGGGATATAAAATTATTTTTGAAAAAGATGCATGTTTAATATATGACTCCATCATGCAAAATGTAATTTTTCAAGGTGTTAAGAAGAATAATATTTATGAGTTATGTTTAAAATCAAATGAATTTTCGAATGATTTTTGCTTAGTAGATTCTAACAATGAATCTTGGCTTTGGCATAAACGATTTGGCCATGTGAATATGAAAACTATTGCTAAATTGTCTAAGTGCAACCTAGTTAAAGGGCTGCCAAGACTATCCTATAAAAAGGATAAGTTATGTGATACATGTCACTAGGTAAACAAATCAAATCTAATTTTAAGACAAAAGAAATGATTTCTACTAGTAGGCCTCTCGAATTAATCCACATGGATTTATTTGGCCCTACTAGAGTCGCTTCTTTAAATAAAAGTATGTATTTGTTTTAGTAGATGAATTTTCAAGATTCACATAGGTATTCTTTTCAAAACATAAGAATGATGCTTTTGATGAATTTGCAAATTTTTGTAAACGGATTCAAAATCAAAAGTCTCTAACCATAGTCACTATTAGAAGTGATCATGGTAGAGAATTTGTGAATGAAGCATTTTCAGAATATTGCAACGAGAATGGTATAACACATTCATTTGCATTTCCTAGAGCTTCACCACAAAATAGAGTGGTCGAAAGAAAGAATAGGACTTTGCAAGAGTGTGCACGTACCATGCTTGTTGAAAGCAATTTTCCTAAGTACTTCTGAGCTGAAGTTGTTGCTACAATATGTTATGCTTTAAATAGAATTTTAATTAGGCCTAAGCTTAAGAAAACATGTTATGAACTTTTTTTTTGATAGAATTCCTAAAGTATCTTATTTTAAGGTATTTGGATGCAAGTGTCTCATTTTAAATACGAAAGATAATTTAGATAAGTTTGATCCTAGATCTAATGAATGTATCTTCATTGGATACTCAAATAGGAGTAAGGCATATAGAATCTTCAACAAGTCAACTTTGACTATTGAAGAATCCATGCATGTTTCATTTGATGAATCTCTGACTTCATCTACTGTTATTGAAGATGATGAAACTGATTCATCACCTTTAAATAACGTAATTAAATCACTAGAGCAAACTATCCTAGTGGATAAGTCGACCGATAAGGAAATCAAGTTGACTGATGTGAATTAGTCGGCTGATGGACAAGTTAAGTCGACTGATCCTGTTGTGATTGCTCAAACTTTACCAAAATTTTTTGTTGAAGTTAGATATCATCCTCATGACTTAATAATTGGTGACATCTCATGTGGTATTCAAACAAGATCTCTTGTTAACAGGATTTCTCATACGACTTTCTTGTCGGATTTTGAACCGAAGAATATACAAGAAGCTTGTGAGAATGAATTTTGGATGAATGCCATGCAAGATGAGTTAAACCAATTTATAAGAAATGATGTATGAGATTTAGTTCCACGACCTCCTGACCATACTATAATTGGTACTAAATGGGTATCCAAAAACAAGTTAGATGGAACAGAAAAGTCGTTAGGAACAAAGCTAGATTAGTTGCTCAAGGATATAATCAAGAAGAAGACATAGATTTTGATGAAACATATGCTCCTGTTGCTAGACTAGAATCAATTAGAATCTTACTATCTTTTGCATGTTTTATGAACTTTACACTTTTCCAAATGGATATTACAAGTGATTTTCTTAATGATTTTATAAAGGAAGATGTTTATGTTAAGCAATCACCTGGTTTCGAACATGAACAATTCCCAAACCATGTTTTTAAATTGAAAAAGGCTTTATATGGTCTTAAACAAGCATCTCGTGCTTGGTATGATCGATTGATGACTTTTCTTATAGAAACTGGTTTTGAAATAGGTAAAGTAGATACTACCCTATTTATTAGGAAAATAGAGATCGATATCCTAATCATACAAATATATGTAGATGACATGATTTTTGGCTCTACTAATAGTAATCTCTGTCAAGAGTTTGCTAATACCATGAAAAATGAGTTTGAGATGAGTCACATGGGTGAACTTAATTATTTCCTTGGACTACAAATAAAGCAGTCACATAATGACATATTTATTAATCAAGAAAAATATGCTAAGGAATTACTCAAATGGTTTGGCATGGATAGCACTAGTAGTAAGACCACACCTATGGCTACTACTACTACACTTGACAAAGATGAATTAGGTAAGAGTATCGATCAAAAACTCTATCGATGGATGATTGGCTCACTCTTATATATAACTGCTAGTAGACTAGATATTATGTTTAGTGTATGTTTGTGTGCTAGATATCAGTCAAGTCCTAAAGAGTCACACTTAAAAGTTGTGAAACGTATTTTAAGATACATTAAAGGCACATCTGAGTATGGTTAATTTTATCCCCGCACCGATAACTTTCAACTGTTGTTGTATAGTGATGCAGATTTTGCTGGCAGTAAAACTGACCGTGAAAGTACTAGTGGTACTTGTCACTTTTTGGGACATTCACTAGTATTTTGGTGTAGTAAAAAGGAAAATTCTGTATCCCTATCTACTACAAAAGCAGAATATATTGCTGCAAGTTTGGCTTGTGCCCAAATTTTGTGGATGAAACAAACCCTATTAGATTACGGTATTTTATTTTCACAACCTGCTATAATGTGTGATAATACCAGTGCCATTAATTTATCTAAAAATCCGATTCAACACTCACGTACGAAACAGATTGATATTAGACATCATTTTCTACGTGATCATGTTTTAAAGGGAGATATATCTTTAGACTTTATTTCTACAGATAAACAAGTAGCAGATATCTTTACTAAACCATTTAAGGAAGACACTTTTATCACCTTAAGAAGAGAACTAGGAATTTGCAGTTTTCATAATATTTCTTGAATTTTTATCTTGCATAAGTCGACTTAAACCTATGTTTCAGTCGGCTGACCAAGTATTTTTCGTTGTCTATTTTTTTACTAAATTTTATGTTCTGGATAGTCGACTGTGAACAACACCTAGTCAACTGACAAAATTTTTACTTGATATTTTCGTTTTGTTTTATTTGCTCTCGACTAAGTCGAGTATTCCTCAAAACCAGTCGACTGTCGCGACATCAGTCTATCTTTCTGATTCGAAACGATGCACTTTTTGAGGCATTTCTCTTTACATTTTCTTACCCATTGATGGATCTCATCCTTTGATTAACCCCAGCCTAGATCTCAGCCCTTTATTCTTAAGTAAAACCCTAGTTTTTACTTCTTTTTTTCATTTTCCCCTCTTTCACTATCTCTCTCAAGAAATAGAAGAAGAAGTCAGCTGCTGAACCCATTCCTTGGCGTTTTTCAGTGATCTGAAGCCAATATTGAAGACTTCGTTCAGTTTTTTCCAGTTCATTTCTCTTGTTGAAGTCTTTTTCGAGATCTCTTGAATCTTTGTGCCTCTCTTTCAATCTCCACTGTTGGGTATAATTGCTTGTCGTCTTTTTTTTTCAATTTTCCAGAATTGAATCATGCCTCCAAAGAGAGCTCGTGGTTCTAATGTTGAGGAAGGACAATCCTCTAGCAATTACCTTCAATATCTTAGGAACCCCGACCTTGTTGAGAAATTCTTTTTCATTTGTCAGATTGCTATCTTTCTAGGGAGATTTGTAAATTTTCCTGATTTAGAAAGGTTCCCTTTAGCCCCATTGTTTGAACAATGTGGGCTATTTAACTTGCTTCCCCTTGTTAATCAACCTTATTACTTTCCACAACTTATATATTTGTTTTATACAAATATGAGAGTTACCACTTCCGAGGATGGTAACGAAATATTTATTACTACTACGTTAAAAAATATTCGTATGAGGTTGACTCCTGAAAAACTGGGAATCATTTTGGGTATTCCATATGAAGGATTAGATTTAAGGGAGATTGATATGGATGACGAATCTATCCATTCAAAAATCTTCTTGCCAAATCGCGGTCCCCCAATGTCTAACCAAACAATTACACCGCTTGCTAAGCTAGTTGCAAGAATTTTGTCATATAACATTATCCTTAAAACGGGGAGTTACGATAAATTTTCCCACGAGTTGCAACAAGCTGTCTATGCGATCTTTGGCAACATCCAAATAAATTGGAGTCGAGTCATTTTCAATCGTCTTCATAAGGCTCATACTTCTTTTCTTCCTTTTGGTCTTTCTATGAAGTTGATCTTACTTCTGAGTCTAGTGTTGTCACTTATTATGAGTCTTTTGATCGTGCGAATTTAGCTCATATGAAGATTCTTCACTCTCCTCCTCGAAGAAATACCCCTCATATTCCTTTAGCTACTTCAGGTCGTAGGTCTTCTGCCTCTAGTTCATCTCGTTCTAGAGCTGTCTTTTCTGATCCTGAGAGTCTTTATCATTCTATCAACTATCTCATGGATCGTCAGGATACACTTGAAGCTAGTATCTCTCATCTTACCCACTTGTTCACCCAACAATTTCCACCTCCTGCCTCTCAAGCTGCAGATGACGAAGAAGAAGACTGACGTGGTGTATTTTCTATTTTTTCTTGTAATTTTTTTATGTTTTATGTATTTCACTTTTATGCTGTATTTGCAACCATGTACTTCAATTTCATATATATAAATTTGTTATGGTTTTGCCATATGTTTGTTCTTTTTGTTTCCATGATGCTATTGTTTCTTTCCTCCTTCTATTTTTTTATGACAAAGGGGGAGAAAAGGATGTGCATGTTATGTGCTGCATGTTTTTGTTATGTGCTGCATGTTTTTGTGCATGTTTTTTTAAACTTGTGCATATTGTACATTAGTTACGGGGAGCATCTTTATATATTATTATTATTGTAAGTTATTGTGTTGTCATCATCAAAAAGGGGGAGAATGTTGATTCTTGGTTTTAATGACTATAACACAATGCAAAGTTGTGCTATCACTTATATATATTGCAGGGTGTATCAAGATCAATACCATGGTGCAATACACAAGGGCAAAGTTGATCCAATGAAGCTTTCAAGAGAATTGATCAATCCACAAAGAAATTAGTTCAAGCCACATTGATCAAGCAAGCTTCAAGATATAAAGACAATGGCTCAAGCTCATGTCAAAAACTCAAGTTCAAGACAAGACTAGTGCTTCAAATTGTTTTGTATTAAAGTGTCATGTAACAATTGTAATTTTTATTCTTTGAGTCTTAGAAATGTTGAAATAGTCTTGTCACACACACACTCATACATATCTTTTAATATTTGAGTGTTTTTACAAAAGTTAAAAGGTCGAAATAAGCTTGAATAAGATCAGCTGTTGAGTACCAGTCGACCATTCTTCGAAACCAGTCGACTGTCTTAGTACGAAACTGTCTGAACTCATACAAGCTCTGACCAGTCGACTCATTATGGCAACCCAGTCCACTGTAGGGTGTCGTTCCTTATAAATTTGTACAACTTATGAAGCGTGGCTCTGATATCATCTGTAACGCCCCGAATTCCAAATAAGACCGAATTCGAAGTTCCACAGGATCTTTACACTTCACTTCGTACAATTTTAAGAGGAAATTTGAACTTTTTATAATACAACAGAGTCCTTTACATTTATTTACACAGCGTAAGATAAAATGAAATACAACAATGAAAATAATATACAATTTCCAACATCTTTATCATGTAATTAATCAACAGCATCATATCAACTTTATATCTTCATAAAAATCCAACTTCTGCATAATAAACTGTGGGCACGTCAGTTGCTTACCACCGACAAAAATATTATACACAGCCATCCTCTCTTGCTGGAAATATAACGATCTTAAACTTGAATGGGAATAAAGTGTTAAATGTGACTACACTAAACATGTAAGTGTGTGCAATGACTTAATGCATAATGCCGATATTTTATATTAGGATGACACTAATGCATACTTGTTCTGATTCTATGCATCCCATACTACATAGGTCCGAGGGCAAGCACCTACGTACTCCACAGTAAAGGGTTCGATCCCTCGCAATGACAACTACCCAGTAATAAAAGCAAGGTTTAGACATTACACGAGTACGGATCCCAGTCCCAGAGTACACTGCCCGACTGTTATACAGACTCCTCGTCGTGTGAACATCCCGCAAGTGCCCCTCTAGCCCCGGTATACGTATATACACTGGAGTACGAAAAACTATCTGCCTGACTATGCATAGTCCGGGATTTAAAATAAAAATTCGTCTCCATCGAAGCAACCTCAGTCCCGGAGTACACCGCCCGATTGGGTCTATAGCCCCGAAGTACATCGCCCGACTATATAGAGTGTCCCACTTACGTTTGTCCAGGTTTACTACATCTTCTTCTAAGTGCCTAGTTCTTAAGTTCAAGACATGAATAAATTATCATACCTAGAGTTAGTTTTACCCCCTATCGGACTTAATCATAAATACGAGATAGCTCCATGGCCATATCTCAAAATATAACTCAATCTTTAAATTCAACAATTTCGGTATCCGAGGTCTCATTAAACTCTAGATCACAACTTTTCATGTACAAGAATCCATGGGTACTTATACCCTTCAATAATCATGTATTAAACTCAATGTATTCATATTTTCAATTTATTCACGATTTGATCAATGTCTTATCTTAGCACCATTCATGATTCAATTATTCATTTACAATTCAAAATAACACAATATTTCTTTTCATGAACATAGATTCATTACTTTAAGTCTCATTAGCAATTTAAGCTCAAATAGCAATTCATATCTCAACCCACATCAAATATTTCTCAAATCAATTAAGAGTATAATATCTTCAAGATAAATCAATTAACATAACCATATTTTACCCTTCTTCAAAAAATAAATGTCATATACTCAAAATAAACAATTTTGAAATCAATAACTCATTTCCATCTCAATTCCTCTTTTTATTTCTCAAAATATACATACAAATTTTTTAAAACTATTTTAAATAAATTCTATATCATTTTATAGGATAATTAGATTTTTTCCAAATTTTTATTTGCATGATAACTCACTTAAAATATTAAAAATGTCAAAAATGTCAAAAAAGTCAAAATGTGGCCATAGGGTTTCGAACCGAAGACCAACTGTGAGCTACAGTAGGCGCCCACAGCACACACCGAAAGCCACTATGCCCATGTGACTTAATTGTCAAGAAGCCATATCGAAAGTCCCATAAGCTAACTTTCGGGTCTTGTATTTAATTAAACGAATACAAAATAAAATGTGTCTAACAAGTTTCGAACCCAAGACCTCCCGCACGCTACAGTAGCGCTCTGTGGTGCACCGACTAACCAATAAGCCTAAGTGTGATTAGTGGTTAAGAAACACATTAATGTAGTTTTGTTCATACTGTTCTGAGATTAGTTATTTTTCACAAAATTCGACATATGATCGATCTAATCTTTTTAATGGACTGTAACTTTCTCATTCATACTGATTTTACTTGAAAACAATGATTCACGAATTTCCAAACTTATGTTTTAGGCATTGTATCTATATTTCAAATTATCTCCTTCTCTTTAATGAACATGAATTTCATTCTTCATTTTGATCAAAATAGCATATTGTGTCTCTTACAAATATTTACTGAATTCTATGTGTATCAATTTAACTTCACAAAAATACATTTTTTTTACCACTAGAGACATCTCAATAAATTTTCATACAATTATATAATTCTACATTTGTAAATTAACATGCATATTTGTTTATGGCAATAACTCATTATTTCTTTTTCTCATTTCTAACTAACATGATGATAATCTTAATCATAACAAAATTTTACTACTATTCATAGCACATACAATAGCGTGGATTTGTTCAACATTTATCTCATCAAATTTATCTATACTACTCATTTAACATACTAGCATGCATTTTCTATATTTAGAAAGCACAAGATCACCCACCTCTTATGAAGAATTTGAACCAAAGTTAATGAGACACAACTCTTAGCTCCAACAGGCAACTCCTAGTCCTTCTCCTCCTAGCAAGAGCACTCCAACAAGCCTCCAATGCAACAAGAACACTCTCTAACTCTCTTTCTTTTCCTCTCTTTATTTTGGTTTATTTAGGTGTGAAATGAGATGAGAACAAGGGTGTATTTATAGGACAAAAGAAGGGATAAAATGCAAAATCTCTCCCACCTAATAACTACCCAATAACTCTATCTCTTCACATTCCCTAACCCCCATCTCCTCACCTCTCTAACCCCCATCCGGCCTCCCCTCTTCTAAATCTGGCCCCCTCTCTCTTCACGTGCACGTGCACGTGTTGTGCACTAGTGCACACATACACAAAATTAAATACAATTCCTGTAATTCTAAAATGTGTATTAAAAGTTGTTACATGTCATGTGTGAGTCCATGCATAACTAAAAAAATAGATTTAATTAATGGGCTTGTCTCGTGGGCTTGCTTTTTAATTAAATCAATTAGTTAGTCTAGTGGGCTACAATCTATTCTTAGGTCCATGGATTAAAGAAAGGCTAAATAAAAAGACTTATACATGCTAAAATAGTAAATGAGAGTAAGAAAAATATAGATGGAAAAATTAGCACGTGCATCATACGTGCAAAAATTGAAAAATGCATTTCTTTATTTAAAATAAAAATACGGGATGTCACACACACACACACACACACACACACACACACACATATATATAATATAGGGAGCCCTTTGGTTGAGAACTAATTTGGTGAGAACTCCGTGAGAACTCACGGAGTAGACCCCCAATGAAAAATCCGTACCGGCCATCTCGCTCTACACACCTTTGATAGAATAACATAAAGAAATCAAGTAATTTGAAGTTCATTTGCCTATGATTTACATCATCGCAAAATTGTATGGTTGAAAATTCTACTCCAATTGATTGATGGGCAAATGAACTTCAAATTACTTGATTTTTTTATGTTATGCTATCTAAGGTATGTCATGTGGGGTGTACTCCGTAAGTTCTCACGGAGTTCTCACCCAAATTAGTTCTCAACTGAAGGGCTCCCTATATATATATATATATATATATATATATATATATATATATATACTCAGTTGAAAACGCAAATGTCTGTGAAAACGATCCTAGGCCGTTGTTCGAAACAACGGCCTAGGGTTATAATGTATTATAACCTAGGCTGTTGTTTCGAACAACGGCCTTAGTGGTTTTCCACGTTTTCACAGACATTTGTGTTTTCAACTAAGCATTACCCATATATATATATATATATATAAAATAAATTACAAAGAAAGCTATCAAGTGGCCCTCATTCAATCTCTCCTAAAACCAATGGCCTAGATTGATTCTCCCAAAACATATTTTCCCGTCCAAAATTTTCAACCCCAAAATTAAATTTTCCCCCCCAAAACTAAAAAAACTCATTACTTTATTACTATCTCTCTCCTCTCTTCTCTCTTCACTTTTTCATATTTTTCTCTTTTTCTCTCTCCCTCTCTCTCCCATTCTTTCTTTATTTACTTAAAAATTTAGATTTTAAGATTTCAGGTTTGTAAAATTTTCAGAATTTTTATGCTTTTTTTATTGCACATGTTATATTGAAAATAGCAAATATCTCTTCAACAGTGAAATTTCATCATTTTCCATTCTTAAAGTTCTCAGAAGTTGGATTTTACACCCTCATTTATAATTATTTTTCAACATATACTAATAGAAACATGGACTTTATTTACACTAATTATTGTCATACTATTCAAACTTGAACTACATAATTGTTGTTTTACTATTTACAGGGCTTTTCGTGTGTTGTATCGTTCCGAAGACGTGCCGTAGGCACGTGCCCACATGCAAATCTAGTATATATATAAAAGGTAGGGTTTCCCTATCTTTTCTTGTTAAAAAAATCCAAATTTAATTACTCGTGAATAATGAAAACTTTTCAAAACTTTCTGCTACTCACAAGTATGTCAAGCTTGCCGTGGAATTTGGAAGAGACTTTTGTTGGGATGTTGTGATTGGGAGAGGAATCTCACCACAACTCTCGTTGGGGAATTTCGTCAAACACCTGTGGCGCAGCGGAACTAATTAGAGCAATGAGGATGAGGAAGTTGATGAGATGAATCAACCGAACAACCAAATAATTAGATTCACCAATCCAACACAAACACACGAGGAATTTATCCCGATTAGCTTTCGCTTAATTCGGAGGAAAATATAGAGATATATAATATTCAACTAGAGAAGATTACAATGAGTTACAGATTCACTCAATATAAAGAATTAAACTCACTCAGCAAGAACTATCTCTTAAGCCTCACATGCAATGAAGAATAATATTAATGACGTACTTGACCTCTCATATTGGAGGCCATTACAATAAATAGAAGAAGAATTGAGAGAACCGTAGGTTAATCTTGATTTCTCAGTCATCCAATATATCATGTAGAAGAAAGCACTGAATATGAGCTGTATGATCTGACTTGGAGTTGAAGATTGGGCCGGAACGATCCCCAAGACCTATGCCCAAAAATAGCACTGCAACCGCGGCCGGTAGACTGCACCCAAGTGTGGTCGACCACAACTCATCCAGACTGGATCCGAGGGGTGTATAGTCGACTATATAGTCCTCTGTTGCTGCCATGTTTCCAATTTTTCATCTCTTTGACGTTTCGATTTCTGTGCTTCATCGTTTCTTCTTCTAATTGAACAGCGAGTATACAAGACATAATCCTAACAACTTTCTCTATTAGTTTCTCTAGTTCATCTCTAGAAGACAGATCGCAGACCGTTTCCTAGTACATTAAGTCCAGAGTCCACCCATTCTTGCAGACATTTATTGAGCTCGGTTTCATTTCGAGAGCATGTGTACACCGTAGCTCCCAACTCAGCTAGTTCTTTCACTATGCCATGTCTGCAAGTAGTTAATCATGGATCAAGCAAAATTAGGCAAGTGCTTGAAATTTTATGTGCTGTGTATGATCCTGAGTGGCAATGACTCGGATCCCACATCAGATCCACTAAGATTTTTGTTTTCTTTTGATTATAGGATGGGAAAAAAAAAACACAACCAAAGATTAAAACCGAAAAAGAAAGAAGACTTAAAAGAGTTTTAAGATGCATAGCCCATTACGCATCCACTTGGGAATCTGTTGCAGACTCGAAGTTAATGAGGACCCAAACCCAAAATCCAGGTCGAATTTTGGACTGGGTTATTGGCTCTCCCAATGCTGCCCCTACTGTGATGGTTATATAATTTTTGTTCAGACTCTCGTTAAAGTTGCTAGAAAAAATTGCTTTTCAGTCTCTTTTAGGGTGGGCCAAGGATAAAGCAATCAAAGTTAGGGCTTTGAGCCTAAAAAATCAACAGCAAAAAAAAAAACAAAAAAAAAGGTCTGGTCACATATCAAAAAACCTGAAATAGGTCTCCTCACATACCAAAAAGTCCGAAATTGATTACAATAATATAATAAATAATTTTGCATCTCAAAAAGTCCTAAAAATAACATTTAAATAAAAATATATTAATTTTAACAAAATATTATTATAAGCTTTTAAAAGGTCTCATTTCGTAGTTCGCTTTAGGCCTCAATTAATATTGGGCCGGCTCTGCAGCTCTAGTTGAAAATAAATTTATGTTTATATACCCTTGTTTCAACTTGTTGAATTCATTGAATTGTCCATCCAAAAATGTTTATAACACACAAAAAAAATCATTTTATTCATCTCTAATCTCTAATATTATAATGGGAGAAATATTATGATGGGAGAAGACCTTAGTCTAATTTGTAAATCTTTCAACGTGCGTGATGCACGTACATAACTAATATGAAGGAGATTTCAGGTTCGAGTCATCACTACGTCAGAGTTTTAATTAATTTTTTATTCAGATGTGCACTGTCCGTGCATAACTAACATAAAAGAGGTATGAGGTTCGAGGCCAGACTACGTCGAAATATTTACTTTAAAAAATATATATTTATTAAGACGTCTTTCGCACGTGCAAATTACTAGCAATCTCTAGTATTTTAATGGGAAAGTTTGTCACTAAACAAACTTCATTTGTAACCAAACAAACACGTGTATTGTAATCCAACAAACACATGCAATGCACATACATAACTAATATAAATGAGGTCTTAGGTTCGATGCCAAACAACATTAGAATTTTTTAAAAAAATATATACATTTATAAAGACGTGCATCACACGTGTAAATTACTATAGTATAATAATAATAATCTCTCTATATATAATGGAAGAGTTGCAGTTGTAATTTGTCAATAGGGCTGTAAATCGGACCGGACGGGACCGGACAGTCATATGTTCAAGCTCAGACCGAAGTTTTACTCGGACGAGCTTATGTCCGGCTCGGTCCAGATCGGACAAAATTTTTATAGTCCGGACTCGGATCGGTAAAGCATCGGACCACAATAATACTCGAACGGACTTATGTCCGGCTCGATCTCGGTGAAACATCGGACCTAATAATTTGTTCAAGTTCGGTTCGTGTAACAGTTTGGACGGTCAACGGTTGGGCCATTTCTCGAGCCGGACTCGGACAGATGACGGACCGTCCTGTTCATTTTACACCCCTATTTGTCAACACACAAACCCCGTGCGTTGCACGTGCAACTCCAACTCTCCCATTAATTACTGTTGACTCTTAGTTTGGTGTGCACAAAACGTGCTTACAAATACTAATAAGTTTCAATTGAGATGTTCAAATTTTCAGGAATAAATAAATCAATAAGAGAGTCAAAAAGATTCAAAAAGAAGCAAAAGAAAGAAAGCAATAAAGAAGGATTACAAAATCAAGCTAAAGAAAACATTATTCAAAAAGAGCACATGTTGATTAGAGCCCAAGAAAGCCAGCAAGATCAATTTCTATACTTCCATATATGTGAGATTTTATATGTAATTGATTGATTATTGGTTGAATAGTATATGATAAGAATATAAATTGGTTTCGTCAGAATCAGCACGATTGCGGTCGACCGTACCATACTATCGGTCGACCGCACCACAGTCGACCTCTCATCACAGTTAAAATGATGAGACAGTGGACCATTCATCTTTCGATTTTTCGATTAGAAGATGAACGGTCGACTGTCCTTATTTGCGGTCGACCGTACCTCGTGCAGATTACTCTTTTGGAATATATCGTTTCTATTTTTGAGAGATACACTTCCTAGTCTATATATTTTGATGAACCCACTATGTATTCCTCACCTATTGCTCTGAGAAAGATCTTCTGAATTTTTCAATTCAACAATCAATTCGAGTGTGTGATACTAATTTGTTTTCCTCAGTTAGGATCATTAAAGATCTTGAGTTTTTCTTTTCTTCCACTTCGGTGAGATTGACGGGACTTGTCTTAGAAGTCCTGTGGGTGTAAAAGGTCTATCGACCAGAATCGGAGAATCACTGTACAAGGATTTGAGTATAGTGGAACGCTTGTGGCGGAGAATTGCTACAAGTAGGTGGTGTGGACGTAGACCTGGGGGTCGAACCACGTTATATGCTACGTCACTTTTGATTGTTGTTTTTGCTTTCTCTTTCTCTTCTCATTCACTTTGCAACTTAATTTTAATTTTTTTTATTTTCGCACAATCACCCTATTCACCCCCTAGGGTGATTTAGAGTGGTATCAGAGCGATGTGCTTACTCAGAGCTTAAAAGCTTATGCAAAAGGTCCAATGGCCGAAATCCCTCATCCCAAAAATTTGTACTCATCGGAACCATTCATTTCCAATGGGATAAGTCTAACACGTTCACCATATTTTGATAGAAAATGCTATGATGTTTGGAAAGTTTGTATGTCTCATTTCTTACAGATGCTTGAGAAGAAGTATGGAATGTGTGCATAAACAAAACAGATTTTCCGGTTAGCGATGGAAAGAAGGCTTTCTCAAAAGCAGAGCAAGCACTAAAAACCGCAAACTCCAAAGCTATGACAGTGCTTTATGCAGGATTGAACAATGAATAATTAATGCGATGTGGGCAAAATTGCAAGATGGCATACGAAATTTGGAACAACATGCTGAAACGGCATGAGGGAACCACTTTTGAGGTAAAAGCTAAAGTTAATTTATGTTTTTATAAGTTTGATGTTTTTCATATGTTTTTAGGAAAGAACGTAGATCAAATGTTGGCCCATTTCGATATTTTTGTACATGAGCTTGAGAGCATAGGTAAGGGATTGGATGATGACCAAAAGGTCGGAAAACTCATAAGCTGTCTCACGCCGGAATGGGACGTAAAATCTGCCGCAATGAGGGAGACCCTTGAGGAAAATGGATTGATTACTACACATTCCAAGGAAAACTGAAAACATACGAGATGTAGATGACCCAAATCAAAAGATACAGGAAAAACATCGAGATTGAACCAAAAACCAAAGAGAGGACCATCGCCTTGAAAGCAAAAAAATCTCAATCATCAAAAGCAGAGTCAGATTGTGAGGAGTCAGATAAAGACATCGCCTTGTTGACTAAGCAATTTCGAAAGTATCTTAAACATAAAAAATATGGCAGGTACCAAGGAGAAAGAGAAAAGGACAAAGACGACATATGATACAAATGCAAGAAGCCTAGACACATTCGTGTAAATTGTCCCATCTCACAAGACAGGAACAAGGACTACTACCACTCCAACCCAGGATTGAGAAAGAAGGTGTTGAAGACAACATGGCTAGACTCAGATTCAAGTGAGGATGAGCAAGATCACAACAATGTTGGTTTCATGGCTCTTGGGAATTTTGAGGTGCAATCATCATCTGAAGAAGAGGTAATCGAAGAACCCACTTACGATGATTTAGTAAACATGTGTAATGGATTAAAAGATTATGCGAAGAAATTAAGTCTTGAATTAAGACAATATACACAAATTTCAAATGAATCACATGACTCTTGCATCGTTAAAAATCAAAAACTGAAAAATAATAATTCTTTGATTATGAAAAAATTTGAGTCATTTAGGAAAGACCATGATGTGTTGATAGAGAAAAATGAGCATTTAAAACAACAAATTCAAGAATCCTTAGCAAAACATGATGAAAACCTAAAAGAAATTCATGAGAAATTTGTTTATATTGCTAAACTCACTAATGATTTAAAATAATGCAAAAGAAAATTTAATGAGGTAGTAGAAGGTTGTAATGAAGCTCTTGAAAAAAATAGAATACTTGATGCTACACTAGACACTCTTCATTGGAACACAAAAGACGATGAGATGACTAGGAAAAGACTTTGTAAATGAGTAATTGAGTTCGAAAAAATTGTTGATAAATATGAAGGGCCTAGTTACCTTATTACAAAAAATTTAAGATCTTATCATGATAATCGAGGGCTTGGTTACGAAGAACCAATACACCATAAAAAATCTAAGTCATCATGTCATACACATATGCATAGTCACCAACATAATCACAAATCAACACAAAACTATGCAAGTGTGCATGACCCAAGGCATAATCGTATCACATGTCACTATTGCTATAGAATAGGGCATATTTCTTATAATTGCTTTTTAAAAAGGAATACTAATTTTGTTTAGGTAAAAAAGAATACAAATGCAGGAACAAAGCCTACTTGGAATCAACAAACTTTCATGTAGGTGCTTTGATGCCCCCAACTTAAAAGATCGCAGGTAGGGCTGCAATCGAGCCGAGCCGAATACCTTCAGGCTCGAGCTCGGCTCGTTTACGAAACGAGCTCATTTTTGAGCTCGAGCTCTCGATTCGAGCCGAGCTTTGACCGAGCTTTGACCGAGCTTTGACCGTGTTCGAGTCGAATAGCTCGCGAGCTTAGCCTTAAAAAAACCAAGCTCGAGCTCGGCTCAAGCCGAGCTTTGACCGAGCTTTGACCGAGCTCGAGCCGAATAGCTCGCGAATAGCTTGATTCGTTTGCAGCCCTAATTGCAGGCACCTTGATAGAAGATGCTTGATAGTCACAACGAGCTATAATAACAAAATCTGCATCTCTATCAAGGAAGAAGGAGAAGGACGTTAGTTCTTCAGATAAGTACAACACTGGGTAAAATCTAAATTAGCATTGATTTATATTAAGATGACTTATTTCCAAAGTAAAATGTCTAAAACATCACTTATCTATCTACGAAATGCATGTACTGTGTGAATTTTACAACATATAACAACTTTCCGTGATATGTTATAACCTGATCTAAAATTAATATATTGATTCGAAGAAAAAATGACTTTCAGAAATTAAAAGTCAGTTGCATGTTCGGTCGACCGTGTTATACGTAGGAACTTGATATCAGTCGAATGTGGACCGGTCGACCGTCCACCTCTCTGCCAACTTATTAAATCAAAACCCTTCTTCTCTTGTAGTGCAGTCGACCATCTCTTTGAACCGATCGATCGATTTGATCGACTTCTTAGGTCTCTTTCCTTCTATGATATTCAGGTCCCACTCATCTAGTATAAATACTCTCCCATCCTCTCTCTCAATCTTCACGGTGAACCATAGCCTCCCACCTCCAAAACCCATCAAATAAACTCCATATCTCTTGTAATTTTTTCTAACTTTTTTTGAGTGTTCTCTTCTTCCTTGTTCCATGGCCTCCCCCTCTCACAAATCAAAGGGTAAGAAAGCTATAGCCTCAAAATTTGTCACTAGAGAAGTTATTACATTTAGAAATTCAAATTGCGCTGATCTCTATTTTTCTGTACTTTGGAATGCCGTGAGATAAATTTAGCATCATTAGGTGGGCAATTCTCTATTATGGTTATGATTCTTAAATATTTTGGGTGGGAGAATTATCTTGCTACACCAAGCACCCATTCCGAGTCATTTATTCGTCAATTTTATGCTAATCTTGAAGGCTTTCAAGACAATGATCTCACTCTCTTCTATCATTCTTGGAAAAAGAGTCAAAATTACTCCCGAATATCTTCGTAGGAGATATGAATCTCCTGAAGGAGAATTTGATGCTTATCATCTTGATTTCAAAACACTTGACCATAAATCTGACCATGATAAAAATACCGTCAAATCCATGATTGTTCAACCAGAATTTTCTCATCTTCCTCGTCCTGCTCCCACAAATTTTACCGATTCTGCCCGTGTTTTGAAAAAAATCATAAATCCAAATATCTAGCTAAAAAAGAATGACAAGTCTAAAATACGAGTTGATCAATCGTTCATAATCTTCCTCATTCTTGGTGAATATAAATTTGATCTTTCCACGTTTATTATTCGCACCATGAATTTTGCAACTTCTCGAAATCGTGGCCTTCCCTACAGTTCTCTAATTAAAAATCTAGCTATTGACCCCCGTATTGATGTTGAAAATTTTCTCTTTATCAAAAATCCTATGCCAATCATTCCTCAACAAATGGGCATTCATATTCCATTTACCCAATGGGCTCGCCATCGTCAAGCTCAACAAGAGTGCCAAGCCGAACAACCCCCACAAGCCCTTTCCTCCTCTCGCCGCAAGAATACTACTCCCTCTTCCTCATCTTCGTTCGTGACTCATGAGCAATTTGCTGCTCATTAAATGCAAGTATATGGTTACTATGTCAACACTATTGAATACTTGCAAGGCATAGACAATGAAGACGAAGATGATGGTGGTGATAATGATGATGAGGAATAGATCCTTGGCGATTAGATTGTAATTGGATAACAGTAATATGAAACAATATTCTCGTGTATGCAACATTTTGCTATGTAATCACATCTGTCCAGAAATCGCTTGCAAAAATTCTCACATATCTGGCTATATGCTTCTGTTTTTTTATATAATCATGTCGTATCAGTATTTTGGTCGGCTGGGCAGTTGACTAGTTCCTTCTTTGGTCTTAGTCAAACTACCCTCTGTATGTATATTTGCGGTCGACCGTGTAGTCAACCGGTCTTGCCTCTGCTCTTTTGGATTATGACGTATTTTTGTTTCTTTTGTTGTGTAAGGAAAATCTATTTACAGTTCTTCTATGGGTTCTAATTTCTTGAAATTTATTTCTTTCATCTTTTGCTCTATGTCTCTCGTTTGTATTGGAAAAATTCATAAAGAGCTCTCATGGTATATCAAAAAGTCTCGCGATCAACAGTATCATGTAAGTAGATTTTCCTTCTGCTTTATAAAAATGTAATATTCCCCAAAATTCCTTATTCTCATGTTTGCTCTTTACACACATTTTTATTGTATGTTCATTTATATTTCCAGGCATGAATTTAGGAGAAATATTGTTTATATATCATTTATTATTTCTAGTTCCCTCTTGGTGTGTTCCAAAAAGGGGGAGAATCTTTTTGAATGTTTTTACTGAAAATAAATACTGAAATGAAAATTTCTCTTAAATGTTCTTCTTTTTTCATATATACTATATATCTCTTATGAAAATCTTTGATAGAGGAAGTATTGGATTAAGAGGGAGGATTTATAATTTTTATTTTGCAACATTCAAAGACATATTTTGTTCACACCAAAAGGGAGAGATTGACACTTAGTTTGATGTGCACAGAACGTGCTTACAAATACTAATAAGTTTCAATTGAGATGTTCAGATTTTTATAAATAAATAAACCAATAAGAGAGTAAAAAAGATTCAAAAAGAAGCAAAAGAAGGAAAGCAATAAAGAAGGATTATAAAATCAAGCAAAAGAAAACATAATTCAAAAAGAGCAAATGTTGATTATAGCCTAAGAAAGCCAGCATGATCAATTTATGTACTTCCATATATGTGAGATTTTATATGTAATTTATTGATTAGTATATTGTAAGAATATAAAATGGTTTCATCAGAATTAGCACGATTGTGGTCGACTGTATCATATTGTCGATCGACCGCACCACAGTCCACTGCTCATCACAGTTAAAATGATGACACAGTCGACCATTCATCTTTCGACTTTTCGATTAAAAGATGAACGGACGATGTCCTTATTTGCAGTCAACCGTACCACGTGCAGATTACTCTTTTGGAATGTATCGTTTCTATTTTTGAGAGATACACTTCCCAGTCTATATATTTGGACGAACCCATTGTGTATTCCTCACCTATTGCTCTGTAAAAGATCTTCTGAATTAATCAATTCAACAATCAATCCGAGTGTGTGATACTTATTTGTTTTATTCAGTGAGGATCATTAAAGATCATGAGTTTTTCTTTTCTTCCACTTCGGTGAGATTGACTGGGCTTGTCTTAGAAGTCCTGTGGGTGTAATAGGTCTCTCATCCTAAATCCGAGAATCACTGTACAAGGGTTTTGAGTATAGTGGAGAATTGCTACAAGTACGTGGTGTGGACGTAGACCTGGGGGTCGAACCATGTTATATCGCTGCGTCACTTGTGCTTGATGTGTTTGCTTTCTCTATCTCTTCTCATTTACTTTGCAACTTAATTTTATTATTTTTTATTTCTGCACAATCACCCTATTCACCCCCCCAGGGTGATTTACAATTACAACAAAAACAAACAAACAAATAAAATTCTGCCTATTTAAACGTGCAACGCACGTGCAAAACAAATTTTCAATATATTTTTAACACCAAACAAACACATGTTGCACGTACAACTCCAATTCTACTTATGAACACGTACATCACACATACAAATCGTACCTTTTTCTTTAAAATATTTTTTCCAATTACGTGCAATACACGTCCAACTCCAAAACTATTTCTTAACACGTACATCACACGTGAAAATTCTCTAACTCTTATCGAAACGTGCATCGCACGTGAAAAATACTGGTAATATTATAATGGAAGAATGCCTTAGTGTAATTTGTAAATCTATCAATGCGTGTGACGCACGTACATAACTAATACGAATGAGGTTTCAGGTTCAAGGCCTCACTACGTCAGAGTTTTTATTTATTTATTTATTTATTATTAAAGAACTATCTCAACCGATCCAAAATATCCAACAGATCCCTACTCTCTTTTATAGACGATCCCTGACCCGTACATTGTCCGTGCATAATATAAAAGAGGTATCAGATTAGAGGTCAGACTATATCAAAATTTTTATTTTAAAAATATATATTTATTAAAATGTGCATCACACTTGTAAATTACTAGTTTAACTAATCCAATTTCTTCATATCTACAGCTCGTTTATCAAATTTGGATCCTCTAGAATTCATGTCTAGAATTAAGTAAACACTTTTGTGGATCCATATCCTTCGACTAGATTCACTAAACTTTTGTATTATTCATTTGGGGAACCAAACCTAGTTAAAATGAAGGATCGACACTTGATCCAACCCCTATAAAGTCACATCACAGTAGTATAATTTTTAAATTTTAAAACACTTAGTAAAATAAAATATTAAACCAACCTAGTTATCACTTATTTCAATACAATATCTATATAATAAAACACAAAATAATAAAACACAGAGAAAGCTATCAAGTGGCTCTCCTTCAAATTCTTCAAAAATCAAAGGTCCAAATCTAACCTTATAAAACATATTTTTCCTCCAAAAGTTTTTCCCCAAAACTCAAATTCAAATTCCTCATCAAAAACAACTCCTATATTTATTTAATTATTTTTTTTCTCTCTCTCTTCCTCCCTCATCAATTCAGAAAATTAAGAAAATTAAAAATTTTCAATTTTTTTAAAAATAAAAAATTAAAAACTAAAAAAATTAAAAATTATAAAACTTTTAAAATAATTCAAAAAAATTTAAAAAATTCTATAATATGTTTTTTGTTGGACCCCCAAAAATTTCTTATATAATATGTTTGCTACTTCAATCAATTTACTGGATCTTAAAAAACTATTTTATATGATCAAACAAGGTGCACCGTTCCGAAGACGTGCCGTAGGCACGTGTCAACGGGCAAACATAGTCTATATAATAAAACACAAAGAAAGTTATCAAGTGGCTCTCCTTTAATCCCAAAAAAATCGGATGCTTAGATCTAACCTCACAAAATATATTTTTCCCCCAAAAACTCAAATTCAAATCTCCCACCCAAAACAACTCCTATATTTATTTAATTTGTCTCTCTCTCTCTTCTATTCAAAAAATTTAGAAAATAAAAATTTCAAAATTTTTAAAAAAATTAAAACTAAAAAACTAAAAAAATTAAAAACTTTAAAAACTTTAAAAACAATTCAAAAAAAAAAAAAAAATCAAAAAAATCATATAATATGTTTTTTGCTGGACCCCCAAAAGTTTTTCATATAATATATTTGCTACTTCAATTAATTTGATGGACCTCCAAAACTATTTTCTATGATCAAATAAGGTGCACCGTTTTGAAAACGTGCCGTAGGCACGTGTCAACGAGCAAACCTAAAAATACAATACAATATAAATTAAAAAAAAAGAAGAAATGTTACTTCACAGATTCGGAACTACGTTGGTGTAAATTAAGATATTAACTAATTTAGCTATGAAAAAAAAGAAGGAAATTAACTAATGATCATATATAGAGGGAAGGATGTGATCAAATACCCTGTGCCTTTAGTTCCACGACTAGAGCAGTGGTTCTTTGGAGAGACCATCTCATCATCGTTCTATTGCCACCCATCTCCTCCATTGACTATTTTTATTTTTATTTTTATAATTTCACTAGCCTCCTTCACCTGTACTACTTTCTTCTTCTTCTTCGTATCCTGTTATTTCAATTGTAACTTCCATCTTCTTTTATAGCCATTCTCAGCTCCTTTTGAGGTCACTTTTACAAAAAAATCATATATCTAAGTATATAAGATATCCGTATGAAGTTTTTGTCATACATGTGAAGATCAAGATCAGTAGTCTTTAGAAATTGGAAATGAATACCCTCACTGACATATGCTAAAAATAGATTTAAATCGGGACCGTTCAAATCGGGCGCGAATCTTAAAGCTCATAAGAGGTAAAACGGTAATTTTCTTCAAAACCCAATAACCCAAAAACGGATCTGTCCTATTCGGCATAGGTAGCAATCTGTTATAAACCAACTCAGATATTTAAAGAGTAATTCAAATTAGTGATTATCTCTAAGAGGCAATTTAAATCGCCTTTCTTATCATATAACAAGTTTAAACTCTACATTTTAACCAAAAACACCGGAACATAGAGATAAATGATTATCTCTAAACTGTCTCTTAAGGCGACTATAAATACCCCTCTCCCCCCACCATAACAAGGTAATCAATTTTTTTTCTACATAAACACTCTTTCATAATCTTTCTGATTACTGACTTGAGCGTCGAAGGGTTCGTCGCCGGGATCCATTCCGGTGTATCGAACTTTTTTGCAGGTCAACAATAGCGGCGAGAAACCAATCAAACGACGGTGAAAGTCAACAGGTTTTCTTTATTCGTTTCCTAAAAGAATCCACAAATTCATCTGTTTGCTCCCACACCAAAATCAGCAACAACAGATTGGCGCCGTCTCTGAAAAGCGAAAAGCAATCCAGCCTTACTGCACCGGTAAAGTTGTTTCCCAAGCTATGCCTCCGAAGAAGGGGAAGGCACCGGTCTCCAGCCGCAGAGCCATGCCCATTCCTTCTCCTCCTCCACTTCATGATGTTCTCCCTCAACCCGTCCAGCGAGTCCAGCAACCGCAGCTTGGACAACCTCTCCCTCAATCTGTCCAGCAACCGTAGCCTGGATAGCTTCTTCCTCAACAACCTCACCCCCAGCAGGCCCTTCAAGGGCCTCAAAAGGCTGCCCCGGGGGGCTCTCGTCGGAGTCGACAAAGGCAACCTCCTCTCCACAACCATGTTTCAGTACATAACCCCTCCTCCGACTCCATGGCCTCTCAAAGTCCCCTAATGCCAAAGGATCTCCGACACGTTATTGTCAATAGGCAACATGGGATAGATCTCCGGACCCGTTTGAACGAGAGGCGGACCCATGATGGAATCCCTTGCCATGAACATCAAAGGGATCCTGCGATTCGGTCTCCTAGAGCCCGACCCCCCCCCCCCCCCCCGGGTAGGCCAGACCACAGAAGATCAAACTCTCCTAAGAGGCAGAGGGAATCACCCCCGCTCCGTCAGAGGAGGAGCCACACCCCAACCGGTCGATCTGCTACAAGGGACCGCCGAGATCGGGAGGCACCTGACACAAGGGCAGAGTTCCAGGATTTTCAAGAAGCCATTCTGCGGGCTCTCAATGTTGCTCCTAGCCATGACCAATGAGCGCCTAGTCCTTAACCTGCCCTAAGCCATCACCATCGCACTTCCAGTCCTCTTCCGCGGAAGGATGAGTTCCGGGGATCAGCAAGATATGACCAGAGGGAGGACTCGGTATACCGCCGTCTCCACGAGTTGGAAAGGAGCCTTAGCAGACTTGACAGAGAAGAGGAGCAATGGGCGAGGAATTTCCGCCCAAGCAGGCCTCCGTTCTCCCCAATTATCATGGAAGCCCCGGTCCTAGAAAACTTAAAACCCCCTCACTTTGAGTCATATAACGGGGAGTCAGACCCCGCTGACCACATTGAGAGTTTTAAAACTCTCATAATGATCCATCAGGCTTCAGATGCGTTTCTCTGCAAAACCTTCCCGGCCACATTGAAGGGGCCGACGAGAGAGTGGTATTCCCGACTCACCCTAGCCTCTATCTTCTCATTTGATCAGTTCAATGGGCTCTTCCTTACCCATTTTGTGAGTAGCCGTCATACCAAAACGATAAGCACATCCTTGCTGGCACTCAATCAAAGAAAGGGCGAGCGATTAAGAGACTATGTCAAGCATTTCACTGTTGAGGCCCGGTCAATCGCCTTCTTAGACCAGTCGGTAGCCTCTGCTTCCTTCCGATACAACATCAACCATGCCAACTTAAAGGCATCCCTCGCTAAAAAGCCGCCTCGAGACTTCTCGGAACTCCTGCTGAGGAGCGAGAAATATATTAGGGTAGAGGAGGCCCTCTACCCACTCGATTAGAAAGAGTCCCTGTCCGGGAACAAATAGAAGGGCTAAGAAGCTTCAGAAAGACAATAGTGATCAGTGCCACCCTCCTCCCCATTTTGAGAAGTTTACTCCACTTAATGCTAGTGTTTCAGCCATCCTGATAGAGGTTGGGAAAGAAGGTCTGCTCCCACCACCTCTGAAAATGAATACACCGGGCAAGAAGAGAAACCGAGATAAATGGTGTCGCTTCCATATGAATTACAGCCACGACACGGATGATTATCGGGCCTTCAAAGACGAGATTGAAGCCCTTATTCAGAGGGGGCAACTTTCTATGTTCGTAAGGAAGGACAGGGTAGATCCCCCTCCACCTCCCAGAGGGGCTAATAAACGAACTGAGCGACATATCGAGACCCTAGATTCCAAGACTGAAGCTATCCTACACCTCATTCACAGAGGCCCAATGGGGGGAGATTCGAACTCCTCCCGAAAAGCCTTTGTCCGAGAGGTGAATTCGGTACAGAATCATCCTCCCCCAAGGGCCTTGGAGTTCCTGTTGCCATTTTTGACAATGATTTGGATGGCGTCCGAACGCCTCATTGTGATGATCTAGTAATAAAAATCCATATGGCCAACTTCAATGTACGCCGAGTCCTAGTCGACAATGACAGTTTGGTCAACATCCTCTTTTTAGAAGCCTTCCAAAGTCTCAAGTTGTCTAGAGACCGACTCAAGCTCATCGGCTACACCCTCCACGAGTTCTCCGGGGTGCTAGTGACGATCAAAGGAGTGATTACTCTTGATGTAACCGCTGGAAAAACCCCGATCACCCGAACCAAACCGATGGGTTTCATGGTAGTAGACGTGAAGGCCGCTTACAATGTCATTCTGGGCCGACCCGGCCTAGCTGCTCTCCAGGCTGTACCCTCAGCCTACCACATGAAGATGAAGTTCCCCACCACAGCGGGGGTGGGGGAAGTAAGGGGGAACCAGGAGACGACTCACAAATGTTACATGACTTCAGTAGGAGGGCCGGTCCTCTCCCTTGAAGCCCTCGAGCTCCCACAGGGGAGTAGCCAAGCCATCTCAGAGCCCGTCGACGAGTTGGAAGAAATAGCCTTCTTAGAAGGCGATCTGACTAGGACCTTCCAAGTTAGCAAGGTCCTTCCCCCTCTCGTCAAAACCGAAATTATCCAATGTATATGGCGAAATTGTGATCTATTCGCTTGGACCGCGATTGACATGCCTGGAATCTCCGAAGAACTTCTCATGCATCACCTTAGCGTTGCTCCTGGGGCCAAACTTGTCCAGCAGAAGCGACGCAAGTTCGCTCCCGAACGCCAACATGATATCAAAGAAGAAGTGGAGAAGCTCTTGAGTGCCCAGTTCATACAGGAGGTCAACTATCCCGAATGGCTGTTCAATGTTGTGATGGTCAAAAAGGCTAACGGAAGCTAGATAATTTGCATTGATTTCACGGATCTAAACAAAGCTTGCCCGAAGGATCCGTTCCTGCTCCCGAGCACTGATGCCTTAATTGATGCAACATTCGGACACGAACTCTTGAGCTTCATGGATGCCTTTTCCGGGTACAACCAGATCAGGATGTTCCCTCCCAATATTCCAAAGACTTCGTTTGTAACCGACCAGAGTCTATATTGCTACCGAGTCATGCCCTTCGAGCTAAAGAATGCCGGTGCAACTTATCAATGCCTTGTCAACAAGGTCTTCGGAGAACATATCGGTCGAAACATGGAGGTCTATGTAGACGACATGTTGGTAAAAAGCGTAAGCAAAATGGATCATGTCTCTGATCTTCAGGAAGCCTTTGATGTGTTGAGGAGACACAACATGAGACTAAATGCAAACAAGTGAGCCTTCGACGTCTCATCCGACAGATTTCTTGGGTTCATGGTTAGTCAAAGAGGCATAGAAGCCAACCCGAAAAAGATTCAGGCCATACTCAACATGGCTCCTCCTTCCAACGTCAAAGACATACAAAGACTCACAGGACGCCTCACGGTCATAAGGCATTTTCTTTCCAAGTCAGGAGAACAATGTCTCCCGTTCTTCAAGGCCCTTAGAGGGGCAAAAGACTTTGAGTGGGGGCAACAACAGCAGGAGTCCTTGGATCGACTCAAAGCCTATCTAGTCAACCGCCAACTCTTGAGCAAGCCAAAGCCCGGGAAGTCCTCCATATATACCTTGCCACATCAGAGCAGACTCTCAGCGCCATCCTGGTAAGAGAAGAAGATAAGACGCAAAAGCCAATCTACTATGTGAGAAAGGTCCTCAGGGATGCTGAACTTCGTTATCACAAGATAGAAAAGATGGCCTATGCGTTAGTCATGGCAGCTCAAAAGCTCCGCCATTACTTCCAGTCTCACTCAGTGGTCGTTCTTATCGACCAACCACTCAAACAAGTTCTCCACATGCCCGAAACTTTGGGGCAGCTTATGAAGTCTATAGAGCTAAGCCAATATGATACCAACTATCAGCCCAGAACTACTATCAATGCACAAGCCCTGGCAGAATTTATAGTAGAGAGCACCATCCTGACCCCAGTAAGGCAATAGAGGAACCCCCATTCTGGATCGTGTATGTTGATGGGTCTTCGTGCGCTGACGGGAGTGGGGCTGGGGTCATCCTGACTGGTCCTGATGACTTTGTTCTTCAGTACTCACTCCGCATAAGTTTTCGAGCATCGAACAATGAGGCTGAATATGAGGCTCTCATAGCCGGTCTGTGTATGGCAAGCAAGGCCGGGGCTCGGCGTGTTAAAATATTCAGTGACTCACAGCTGGTAGTGAACCAGGTATTAGGGGAGTACGAGGTAAGAGATGGTCGCATGTCCAAATATTTGGCCAAGGTCAAAGGGCTGTTGGCCTCTTTCGAAGATGCACAACTCCAGTGAATTCTCTGAGAGGAGAATGCACAGGCAGATGCCCTCTCGAAGCTGGCCACTTCTTCCCTCCAGGGGTTAGAACAAACCGTCTTGATAGAAGTCCTCTTGAAACCCAGTATTGAGGAAGATGGTCCTGAACTAATGGAGACGCTGCCCCTAGCACTCGGGGAGAATTGGATGAGGCTCTTGCTCGAATTTCTCAAAGATGGAATCCTCCCTTTTGACCCTAACGAGGCTAGAAGAGTCAAAACCAGAGCCGAGTGATACACGCTCATCAAGGGGGTTATGTACAAGCGCTCTTACACCCAAATGGACGACAGGCCCTACTTGAGATGCCTCTCCCCCGAGGAGGCCCAGTATGCTCTAAAGGAGACCCATGAAGGGATGTGCAGTGCTCATTTGGGAGCAAGGTCCCTCACCCGCAAATATAAACTCTCTTAACAACAAGTTTGGAGTCCAACACTTGGTTTGATGCTATTTTAGCTACTTGTGAACAAGCAAGTGTGAAGTAGCTCACCATTCGGAATTGCTCCAACAACGATTGAAGCTCTCTTAACAACAAGTTTGGAGTCCAACACTTGGTTCGATGCTATTTTAGTGATTTGCTAACAAGTAAGTAAGAAGTAGCTCACCATTCGGAATTGCACCCAAACCGTTGAAACTCTCTTAATAACAAGTTTGGAGTCCAACACTTGGTTCGATGCTATTTTAGCTACTTGCGAACAAACAAGTGCGAAGTAGCTCACCATTCGAAATTCCTCCCACAACTGTTGAAACTCTCTTAACAAGTTTGGAGTCCAACACTTGGTTCGATGCTATTTTAGCTACTTGCGAATAAGTAAGTACGAAGTAGCTCACCATTCGAAATTGCTCCGACAACTGTTGAAACTCTCTTAACAACAAGTTTGGAGTCCAACACTTGGTTCTATGCTATTTTAGCTACTTGCGAACAAGCAAGTACAAAGTAGCTCACCATTCGAAATTGCTCCCACAACTGTTGAAACTCTCTTAACAACAAGTTTGGAGTCCAACACTTGGTTCGATGCTATTTTAGCTACTTGCGATCAAGCAAGTACGAACTAGCTTACCATTCGAAATTGCTCCCACAACTGTTGAAACTCTCTTAAGAACAAGTCTGAACTTCAATACTTGGTTCGATGCTATTTTAGCTACTTGCGAACAATCAAGTACGAAGTAGCTCACCATTCGAAATTTCTCCCACAACTGTTGAAACTCCTTAACACAACGTTATTAGGTGAAAAAAGCTCGTTCGACTACAACATTGTTCGAACACTATAGATAATTTTATTCCAATAAATGTAAAGATACAAGTCTTATTCAAAGACTGCTACAAACATTTTGTTCCTCCAAATATGGAAATACAAGTCTTATTCAAGACCACAAATTCTTGTAAAACTCTAAAGTCTCGCTCTAACCCCTCCTAGGAAGTGGTACACTTCTACTAAGAGATACACGAGGACGACGTGCACCATGCCGCTCCCTCGTGGCCTCCGAAGGGATATCCAAGCTTGCGAGCCGGGTGGTGCCATCGGGCCTAAAGACCTAGCCACCGCACCGATAGATGCTCCGTTCGACGAGTCGGCCACCCTGCTTTGAGCATCCTCAGGATTACGCAAAAAAAGAGGTGACCGAAGTGCTAACTCGTGCAACGATCTCCTTGGAGCGTACTCATTTCGAGGGCAAGAAGTGCTTCTAACATTGCTTCCCTCAGAAAGCCGTTGCAGGAAAAGATTCTCTACCGCTAATTCAACGACCCGCTCTTTGAGAGAGTCATCCGTCACTTTGAGCTTCAAGAGAGGCACTCAGACCAAACCAACCCCCTACGAGACATATGAGATAGTCCTCCGAAGATGCACCGCTTTAAGATTCTTCTTGAGCACCACGTTCTTTAATTTGTCCCTTTCGGATCTCGCTTCGAATAAAGAGCGGCGAAGGAACTTGAGCCTCAAGCCTTGGCTGACAACCATCGAAAGGCAGGACTCCTCACCCTCAGGGGGCACTTCGCGAATCCTCTCTTTAAGACGCCTCATCTCGATATCTCGGTGAGCCAGAGTCAGCCTCAAATGACCCAATTCCTGCTCTGCTTTATAAAGCATCTCCCGAGACCGAGCAAGCCCTAACTGGGTAATGCCTAGCTTAGAGCGGAGATATGATACTTCGTTATCGTGGAAAATTCAGCCAAAGAAAAGCGTACATCACTAAGTCTAAAAGGGACTATTAGATGGTTCTACGACTAAATAAAGTTACTCTGAGGTGATTCTAAAGTAGGGATACAAGAAGTCTCATCAGCTTCCACAAAGTCTCCTTTCATTTACTCAAATGAAAATACAAAAAGTAGTGGCCAGTCCGCTATTAAGCTTCAATGCAAAGAACCTAGACTAAAGAGGAAATGAAAGTACAACTGAGTCAGATTTCGGCCTCTTTCGAATGATCCTCAGTCGCAAGGTGTTCGGCACCTTGTGCCTTGGCAATAGTCCTGAGGGGCATGAACCCTGGGCCTACGTCTACCTTAACCTCTTCGGCTGCGACCTCGACCTCCTCTGCCTCCTCGTCCTCTTCGCCTTCCTCAGAGACATCGTCAAAGCCCGGGATAGAGTCCGGGAACAGACGCCATCCGGTGCAGTCGACGTCAGGGAATTTCTCCCGAACTTTGTCAATAGCGCGGGTGTAGGCCTTCGCCATGTTCGCATAGAGGAACCCTTTGGCCTTCTCCATTGCTTGCACTTCGGCCTCCTTTTCTGCCGCTATTCTCGCAGAGGCGACAACCTCCTTCTTGTCCTTTGCAACGTGCTCTTGCTCTTTCAATAATTGAGCTGTGTCCGCCTCTAACTTAGCGACAGTGGCCTCATGGTACTCCACCATCGATGCTTTCAGCTCGGCCTGAATCCTCGATTGCTCGAGGTCCTTCGCCATCCTAGCCCTGTTGAACTTGGCCTTCTCGGTCTCGAGTTTCAACTCCTTCTCCAGTTCAGTCATCTTCTCCATCAGATGCCCGAAGTGACATGTAATATGCATGAAGAGGAACTCAATCATGTCAAGTAAAAAGAAAGAATAGAAAAGGGAAGATTCCACAAGTTATGAGACTAAACGACATAGTAGCTCGAGCAATCTCAAGCGCATCAATGCCAGCAGTCCCTGCCTCCAGGGCAGCCTTGTCCTTTGGCATAGCAAGATGCCGAACCACCTGCATACGGGAGGACGAATTGCTGAGGAATATGTCTAGCTTCCCGACTTGCGAGTCGGGGAAGAATATCTTCTTATGTTCCTCAGTCAGGAGTTCCTCGGCCTCAACAGTTAGGGGAGGCACCTCAAAGCCCAAAGCTGCCGAAATGGGGAAGGCCCCCACATCCGAAGAAACCGACGGTCCCACCGAAGCTTCTTGCTGCTGAACCACCGCAATCGCCTTCGAGGACGGATCCACGGCGGCGACAAAAGACTTCGACCTCGGAGAAGAAACCTTGTTGGCCACTCTCTTCCTCTTCTTAGGGGCCTTGCTACCCAGAATGCCGTGCCCCGCAAGCAGCTCTTCGAAATCCATCGATTTTGCAACGGAGAAAATTACCGAGGTTAAGGGGAATAAAATACGACAGTTAGAAATATATATGCCGAGCTAAAATGATAAAAAAGCATACTGGGGTTTATATGGCTGAGACCCCCCTTGAAGAGCAACTCCTCAGTCAAGTCCTTCCAATCAAACTTCGGTCGGTTGAGAAGCGTCTGGACCATCTCATCTTCCTCGGGGCTAAGGATTGGACTCTCTTTCACCCTCTTAGAAACTTCCTCGACCCAAACCGTCGAGATGACCCAAGGTTCTCGACTTCGGATAATGAAGTACTTATCCCTCCAATTTTTAATTGAGTCAGGATAGCTGACGAGCTTTGTACCGTGCCTCGGAGCCGAGTAGAACCTAAACTCCGACTTGTGCTTCCGGTGGACCCGGTATACAGTTCGTAGCACACTCAAATGAGGCTCGAAACTCGCAGCTTGGCAGTGAAGGATGAACCCATTGATTAGCCTCCACACATTCAACATATACTGCACCGGGCTGATCCTGTACCATCGCAGGACTTCAACGATAAAGGGATGAAGAAGGAATCGAACCCAGCTAAGAAGGCATCAATAGGCCAAAAACACATGCCTACTGGCATCGGGGAGTTGGCCCTCACACAAGGTCCTGGCAACATCAAGTCGAATTCACTCGGAATGTGAAAACAGTCCCGGATTGTTTTAAGGCCCATTACGGAGTGAATAGAGATGGTGTCATCGGCCTCCGAAGTCTCTCGAGCCTCATTCTCCTTGAAGCTCCATCCCAGACCGTACATGATACACTCTGCCATGTCACCCGAAAGATCCCTAACTCTATGGAGTATAGTAAGGGGCCCTGACAACCTGCCGAACTCTCCCAATCTTCGCTCCGTCTGGACAATAGTCTCCACTACAGCCGAAGCGGACCCAACCACGGCTTTACCCATGTCGATTGAGGGTACTTGACTAGAGGTTGTCTCGAAGTCGACAGTGGGGGAGGTCTCCTACCTCGAGGGGATATTAGACATTCTCTAAAAATTAAGTTAAGTTATCTAAAATTACCTTGATTTGAAGGCAATGGTCGGAAAAGATTACCGGAGACAGAATATTCCATCGGAAGCTTCTGTTAGACAGTAAAATATCTCTGGATAAAAGTTTAGAGAATGAGCAAATAAGGGGTGAGGGTGGAGATTTATAAAGAAACAAGTCATTGACATATTCACCAAGGTTAAAGGTCCCCCATTAGCGCAAAAGCCAGGCCCATTAACCGCAAGACGACAAGATGAGCAAAGCAAATCAAGTTACTTGACTGGTCAACTTGGCCATGTGTCGCCTTCTCGAATTCTTCCTAGACTTCAGCTACATGTGCCGAGCACTCTTGCCACCGACGTCAAAACACGAGAAATAGCGTTGACTGGTCAATGGTCAACGGTCAACAATGCTACATGTCGCCCTCTCGGAGTCTTCCTAGACTTCGGTAACATGTGCCGAGCATTTTGCCACCGATGTCAAAACGTGAGAAATAGAGTTGACTGGTCAACGGTCAATGGTCAACAAGGCCATGTGTCGCCCTCTCGAAGTCTTCCTAGACTTCGGCAACATGTGCCGAGCATTCTTTCCACCGGGGTTAAAATGCGAGAAATGGCGTTGACTGGCCAATGTTCAACAGTCAAAAATGCCACGTGTCGCCCTCTCGAAGTCTTTCTAGACTTCAGTAATATGTGCTGAGCATTCTTACCACTGACATCAAAACGCGAGAAATAGCATTGACTGGTCAAAGGTCAACAACGCCACGCGTTGCCCTCTCGAAGTCTTCCTAGACTTCGGCAACATGTGCTGAGCATTCTTGCCACTGACGTCAAAACGCGAGAAATGGTGTTGACTGGTCAACGGTCAACAGTCAACAGCGCCATGTGTCGCCTTCTCGAAGTCTTCCTAGACTTCGGCAACAAGTACCGAGCATTCTTGCCACCGACGTCGAAATGCGAGAAAGTGCATTGACTGGTCAGCGATCAATGGGTCGACGATGCCACGTGTCGCCCTCCTGGACTTCGGCAACAAGTGCCGAGCATTCTTGCCACTGACGTTCAAATGCGAGAAAGTGCGTCAATGGTCAACGGTCAATGATGCCACGTGTCACCCTCCTGGACTTCGGCAACATGTGCCGAGCATTCTTGCCACCGACATCCAAATGCGAGAAAGTGCGTTGACTGGTCAACGGTCAACGATGCCATTTGTCGCCCTCCTGGACTTCCACAACAAGTGTCGAGCATTCTTGCCACCGACGTCCAAATGCAAGAAAGTGCATTGACTGGTCAACGGTAAATGATGCCACATGTCGCCCTCCTGGATCTCGATAACAAGTGCCGAGCATTCTTTCCACTGACGTCAAAATGCGAGAAACGGCTTTGACTGGTCAACGGTTAGCAATGCCATGCGTCACTCCCTCGAAGTCCCGATGAACTTTGGCAGCTCTCGTCGAGCCTCCTCGACTTCGACCGCCACCGCGACACGTGCCAGCCTCTCGAAGTCCTCATGGACTTCGGCAACACATACCGAGCGTTCTTGCCACCGACCCCCACGTGAGGGAAAAACACTTGTCTTTCGATGTGCGCCCACGATCATAGCGGTCAGATCGAGCCACATCAGCCTGCACTAGATCAGTCATTTGATCGTTTAGAAAATTGTGCCAGCGACATGATCGACGCTCCAGATTGCGCCACGTCGGTATTTTCTGATTAATTCTTTTGTTTTTATTACTAATTAGAATTAATTATTTAAAAATTACAAAAAATGGTTTAAAATTCAAGAAAATTAATTAAATATTCTAAAAGTTAATTATAAATTCGGGAAAAATATTTTTGAACTCCTGAATAACTAATTATTAATTAGAACGATCAATTGATGCTTTCTGAAAATATATTGTTACTTCGCGAAATTAGGTAAATAATTCGAAAAATAATTAAAAATTTGGAAAAATCCATAAAATTCTAAAAAACATTTTGGGCATCTTACAAGCTCAGATTGATGTCGTTACACCTCGAGCTAGTTCCAAACTCCCTCAAGAACTCCGATAAAATCTCGTATGCCATTAGAACAATAAAATTACTCATCGGGAGTGGTGGGCTCCTAATATGGATAAAAATAGGATTAAATCGGGACCGTTCAAATCAGGCACGAATCTTAAAGCTCACAGGGGTAAAATGGTAATTTTCACTACAAACGGGTCTGAATTGGGAACTTGGTCTTTCTTCAAAGCCCAATAACCCAGAAACAGATTTGTCCTATTGGGTATGGGTAGTAACCCGTTACCAACCAATTTAGATATTTAAAGAGTTATTCAAATTCGTGATTATCTCTAAGAGGCAGTTTAAATTGCCTCTCTTATCATGAAACGAGTTTAAATTCTACATCTTATCCAAAAACACCGGGACATATAGATAAATGATTATCTATAAACTGTCTCTTAAGGTGACTATAAATAACCCTCTTCCCCCATCATAACAAGGTAATCAATCTTTTTCCACATAAACACTCTTTCATAATCTTCCTGATTACTAACTTGAGCGTCGGGGGGTTCGTTGTTGGGATCCATCCTGGTGTATCGAACTTTTTTGCAGGTCAGCAGCAACGGCGAGAAACCAATCAAACGCTGGTGAAAGTCAACCTGTTTACCTTATTTGTTTCCTAAAGGAATCCACAAATTCATCTATTTGCTCCCACACCAAAATTAGCAGCAACAGATACCATATGAAGTGAGGACTAAGGAGTTTGAAATTTAGAAAGATCACACAAGTGCATGAATATCGAGGGGATTCGTGTCTTCTCCTTTTTTTTCTATACAATATCATATGCCTGTGTGAGCACATGATAATTTTCCCATATGGCCCCTCACTCCCATTCTCAAAGACTGATCCAGGGTTGGCATTCGGGCCCCAACCGGCGGGCTAGTCCGGGTTATGTTCGGGTGAATACCTAGGCCGAGCCGGGTTCAAATTTCAACTTCTAGACCCACATCGCAAACCCATACGGGTTCAACCTGACCCGGGCCGGGCCGATTCACGGGTTGGCTCAAAAAATCTTTTTTTAACTCCAAAAAATAAAAAAATTGTACATTTTATATTAAATGGGTGTGAACAACAAAATTAATTGCTTCCTAGCTATTTATAGCTCATTACTCAATTAGCCCACCCCACCCTAGCTATTTATAGCTAAATCCACTTCCTCACTTCTTTCATCTCACCAATGCGGGACTAAATTTTACCAATGTGAATTGGTGAGATGAGAGAAGTGAAGAGGTGGAGTTAGCTATAAATAGCTAGGGTGTGGGCTGTCTAATTGAGTAGTGGGTAGTAATCAATTAATTTTGATGTCTAGACTCATATTTATAAAATTTTGATATATTTTAGAGTAAATCTATATGCATATATACATATATATACATATATTTTGCAGTATATGTATACATATACATACATATATTTGGAACACAAAAAAAAGTCAAAAAAATAAATCCAAATAGGTCGAATCCATAAACCTGCGGGTCACGGGTCACGGGTCGGGTTAGGGCGGGTTTGAACGGGTTTGCGGGTTGACGGGTTGGATTGAGCGGGTTAGTATTAGGATTTTTTCGACCCGGGTTGACCCAATTGGGATAACGGGTCCGGCCTGAATCCGAACCGAGCTAAGGCGGGTCAGGTCGAGTTGGGCGGGTCGCGGGTTGACTCGCCCTGGATGCCATCCCTAGATTGATCCGAAACTGCTTACGATACAATTTTAATTACTCCTACTATTTCACATCTTCAGTGTAGACTGAGTGATAATGATGGCCCACATCCAGTTGTCCACGTCCAATCTTGTCTGTTACGATTCAGACCAATCAATCGTGCAAATAGAAAGGGGATAAGGAAGGACACTATGGTCATGGAAGTGTCCTAGTCTAGGCTTCCAGTGAAGGCCTAGATAGACGATAGGCCTTACGTAATCATAGCAAGTGGTGCAGGAGCACAGTTCCTAACTAGTTTCGTAAGAGGTTGTTTGCATACTGTTGAAATTGATTTCAGAAGAAAGAATATTGTTCATAGCTTTCTTTAAGGGGTTGTTTGTTTGGATGTATTTGTACTATTTAAACTCAAATCCTCTGTATGTGCACTGTTATGGGGTTTGTTTGGGTGTAAGTCCATTGTTTGAACTCAAATCCGCTGGAAGTTCACTGTTCATGTTCATGTGTTATTTGTAAGCTTTTGAAATCCAGATTTTTGGGGACATTTTGCTAGAAATGCACTATTCATAATTATTTATTATTTATATCCCCTGTCTCTTTACATTATTCAATAAAACAACTCCAACTACTATCTACACTAATTTTTAACCACTTTTTAAAATTTCTTTCTCTCCCATCTCTATCATATACTGCAATAAAGCTAACTCCAAACAAACCATTTTTTGGAACTCTTTTCCATGGATTTTGTTTCTCAATAGTGAACTTCATGTCTAAACGAATTTTGGCTAGGGATCAAACTTTGGACTCACTCTATCCCCGGAGGTGATGTCGTTTACCTTCCCTGATTCACAACCCCAACTAGAGGGACTGAGGCAAGCTAAGGGATTCAAGGTCCACTCTGCACCCAAGAGGGCCCATACGGAGTCTTTGGATGACTTCCTAGAGATTGCGGCCGCATCTAAAGTTTCTAAGACTGAAGGTGCTTGTACGCATAATTGTTTTACGTCTATTTTTAATTATATGCCAGACACCATTGTCTTTTGTCTAGCCAAAACCTGTGTTCTAGAGGTGGGTGATATTGAACGCAGCGCCTTGCTTCTCAAATAAGATTAGGGGGCCCGGGCTGCTTCCCCTACACCCACCGAATCACATATTTCCTTATCTGTTTGCAATGATAATGTTGTTTTGGAATGTTAGGGGCTTGGGTGGCTGCGAGAAAGGGGAGATGGTTAGGGAAGTTATTTCTAATTCCAAAGCTGATATTGTGGGTCTTCAAGAGATTAAACTTTCTCATGTCTCTAGAATTAGGAGAACTGGGGGTAATAAGATCACGAAATCAAAAATTTAGCTGTCCGTTGGGTCGTTCGGGGGTATTGCCATTGATTTTAACCTTAATCTCTCCTTGTACCTCGATGAATTTATTGGGGATTTCTCCTTGTCTCTTTGGTTTCAGTGCCAGACTGATAACTGGACTCAAATTGTGACGGCTGTCTATGGCCCTAACCATGCCCCCACCAGAACATCGTACTAGACAAAACTCCACTCAATCCAAACTCGTTGGCAGGATCCTTGGGTGATGGGGGATGAATTTAACTAAACCAACGACTGACCATGTTCCTATTGTCCTATCTTTAGGCGAACACAACACCAGGGTCAAACCTAAGTTCAGGTTTGAGAAAACATGGCTGAAAATTCAAGGTTATCACCACTTGTTCATGGAGAGTTTGGCTCTCCCTACTTGGAGCTCGGAAGCGGCTGCTATTTGGTGCAAAAAGATTCGCAGCTCTGATATAAGCTCAGGAAGTGGAACCGAACCAGATTCTCTACAATCTAGTGGGCAAAAGAAGCCATTCTTGTCACACCCCGCTTCAGAAAAGAGAATACGGAATACAGATACGCGACAAAAGCCCAGCGAATGATTTTCATCATCCATAAGCTGTTCAGAAATCTTTGCAACATCACACACATAATTCGAGTCGGACGCCAAAAGAATCAACCTCACATGCATTCTCAAACCAACAAACCAACAGAATTACTTGAAATACAATATGATAATCTCGAATAACATCAGAATCTAAATCAGTCAAATATACTTGGGTCACATTGCCCACAATACAAAACAAATATCCAAGTACTCAAATTATATTGTTCCAAAATAACAATAATAATAATACTAGCAAAAATAGATATCTAGCACTAGTATCTCATTTCTCCAATACCATCTGGCAATCGGTCATCCTGATCTGCAATTAATAAGATGCAGGAGAAGGAAAAAAGAAGAAAACAAGTACCCATCAATTCCATGTTACGAGCTACTTATAATGTAGGATACAAGTACATAGGAAACAAATCTAACTAATATATCATAGCATAGTATAATGTGTCATTAGTAATGTATAATAAATCAGTAAATCAAGGTCAACTAGCATGGTATACTAATCAGTACAAATGAGTGTGTCAAATATAGTGTCACATGTCAACTAACACTATCCAGTAACAGCAAGTCCAGTAAGTCAGTGTAACAGTATAACAGTCTAACAGTATCTGTCCAACAGTAACAGTCTAGCAGTATCAGTATAACAGTATTAGTCTTATGTTCTTACAGTCTTGTGTGTATTACTAACTAGGTCGCACATCATGCGTCCTAACTAATTACCACATGATTGCTACAACAAACAGTTTCACTTTTAGATTTCATAGTGGACCATAATGGGGCAGTGTACTCAGGTATCAGTAGCAGTAGCAGTAACAGTAGCAGTAACAGTAACAGTAACAGTAACAGTTTCAGTAACAGTAACAGTAACGGTAACAATAACAGTATCAGAATCAGAATTAGAATCAGAATCAGAATAGAACACTAGTTCCCTTCCAAGTACACGTTTCCATATTATCCACTACTAGATCTTCCCTTAAGAAACCCCGGCTTGATCACTTTTATTAATGTTATCAAACAGACATGATGGTGCATGAAGTAGTGTCAAACTAACATATTATAATCAGTATCAGGTTCAGGGAAACAAATAAATAAGTATAGATGATATACAGTCGTATAAATGAGCAAAACAGTGTATGTTCATATTCTGGAAGGCATGACAGTACAGTACTAAAATAGTGATTTCCGTTACTACAGAAATCCAAATCTGAATCTGTCAAAGAATATGGAAAATAGACTTCCACACGCATCCAACGAGTATAAATAAGCCATATAGTATTTCATAAAATCATAACTCAAAACTGATTTGAATCCAGAAAATATGTTCAGCCAGAAATCAGAAAAATCAAATTCAAGAGCAGGAAAATAGCATGAAAACTCATTAAATAAATCCATGAAAAATATGGGGTATTCCCCTATATATCTAGTATCAGAATATAAACTTTCTTAATTTTCCAGTAAAATTAGTTTAGTCATCAAAGATCATAAAACATCAAGAAACTACAATTTGGCAAATCTGGAATTCCCAACACTGCTGTATGAAAACTATAATATCTCGCAAACCGTGAAATAAAATCCAAATCCGCCAAAGGTAGATGAAGATAGAAAAAAAAAACTAACTTTCATATTTCATAAATATTTTTCATACAGTAAAAGGAAATAGGGTAAAAATACGATTCTTTACAGAACAGCGAGCAAAATACTGCAAGTATAGATTTCATAAACAATCATATGATATGTAAAACTCATTAATAAAATCCACCAAAATTCTGGGTAATCCCTAATTAGATAAAGAAATACTGACCAAAGTTTTGGATCAAAATAGTATACGTATCATAAGTATCAAAATGATTTAGTCATCAAAATCACTAAGAAACGAATCTGGAAAAGATCTACACCTCTCTAGTAAAACAGCCATAACTCACTTATACAAAAACGAAATCTAGTAAGGTTAAAGGGATTTGAAAATAGATGAAATTTTCTAGAAATCATGTTTTATACTGAAATTAAGATATGTTGTGCAATCTAGATGATCTAAATAAATAGATAAACTAGACACAAATTAAAAACTTCGCAAGTGTACGAATCGTTTATAGAAGCGTAGTGACAAGCAAGGGTCGATCCCACAGAGATTGTAGTACTTAACTCACTAATCAATAAAACAAAAGAAAATGCAAATCATAAAGTTTTGTTCTAAAAGTCTGATTGAAAGGAAATGAAAAGATAAAAATCTAAATTAAGTAGAATCACAATTTGAGTCACGAATATCTATTAAAGTAGTTGGACTTTGATTTCCACCTGTAGTCAAGAATGCTAAGTCACCTTCTACACTACTCTGATCACTCATGTTTGTTCCTTTAAGGGCATGGTATGGTATCTACTCCTTAAAGTTAATGTCTCCCTAGGCCAAGAATTAGGCATGGTATCTACTCTAATTCATTTCTTTCCTGAAGTATTTAGCATGGTATCTACTAAGTTGCACTTAAAGGAAGCATAGGAACAATGGAAACGAACAAACACTTAAAGTTCTAGAAATAGGTATCAGATCTAGATCCTTCAAGTTGATTAAACCAAGAATCCCTAAAGATTCCTGTGTTACAAGTTATGGGCACGGATACGGGTCGTCTCTATGCTCATATAATAGATTCAGTTTTATAATACACAAACTTGATAATCTCAGGTTCTGTATGGCAGTCGACTTGCTGTCACTCTCAGTCGACTGTTCTTAGAACTTCTGAACAAGTTTGATTCATATTATAAATCTATACCAATACAATCAGGTTTAATCAATAAGTAATAGAGTAGCGTTGAGAAGAATATAAGCATTACATGACTACGGTTTCAATCTAACCAACTATCAAACTAGTTGCACATAATACAACCTTTATTGATTAATAAAATAGAATTCATGACTCTACAATAAAAATAAAAAGTAAAAGGAAGAACAGAAGAACACTGATTTGTATGATGTTGAAATTGAGCCCAATCAGCAGTCGACTTGTTCTCCTCCTTCTTTGATGCTGGTATCTTGATGCTTGCTGGTCGATGGATCCCCCTGATGGTAGATGACTCTTTTTTTTATAGTTTCTCTTGTCCTTGTCTGCAGATATCAAGTTCCTGATTTCTTATCTCTTCACGCATAGGACTGAGTCCATCTTCTTACTTGCAAATCTCGGTTCTTTAACTTTGATTGTTGGTGAGTTGTTATTTGCAGATAACCCGGGTTTGGATAACTTCCATTTGATTCGGAATTGGTTGAGGATGGATCTTAAACTATCTTTATCTTTTGACTCCGCTTAATACCAATCGACTGGTTTTGGAATCAGTCGACTGTGTCGAGACATCTGTAGATTCACAATCACTCCGTCAAGTCGACTGTCTTTGGAGTAAGTCGACAGTACTGCGTAGCTTCGGGATTTCATACTCCTCTGTTTAGTCGACTGTCTTTGAGGACCAGTCGACTTGTGTCCTGCAGCTCCCTGTGTATCATCCTCTCAGTCCGTATTAGTCTTGAATCTGCTTCGTTTGGCTGCTTTTAGGTTGTTTCCTATGGAAAAGAGAAAATAAGAGTAAAATACCACATATAGAGCATTTAAATGTCCAATTGCAGTAAGATTACTGCTCCTAAATGTGAATATTATTGGGTTCATCAAGATACTGACCATAAAATAGTCCAAAACAGCAAAAAAAAACTGAACATCGATAAAATACAGATTTTCCTCAAAAACAAAACCAAACATAAATCAAACGAAACTTGATCCAAACACTACCAAACATGAAATTGAGTCTACTAAGTATCAAAACAACATGAAATAGGGTATCTAATGTGTCAACAACAATCATATCACATGAATCCAATCAATCATCACATTTCCTCACAATAGGTCTCACATACACAATCAAATCAAGACAGGCAAAACCTAGTTTGTTTCATATCAAATTTGTGTCGTGTGGAGACTATGGTCAATTAACACAATAGAGACAACACCCATCAAATCAAACATGCACACGAGTTGTCTCTAGAACCCAACTACACTATAAGCGGTATTTTTGACTTGTATCAAACAAAGGAATTAGAGTACAAGTTACTTGCCTCAAACGAAGACGAAAACGAAGAACACCAAGAATAACGGGAAAGGATCCCGGCAACGAACAAAATCTACGAACGAAATCACGAGCCATGAACAACGAACTCACGAACAAGATCCACGAAACCACACGTGCAACTTACGTGCGCAACCAAACAACCAAATAGAGAGACAAGAGCAAGGTCGGGATGGTGCAATGGAGATGGTGGTGCAATGGGTTCAAGGGGATCGGAAATGGGTGTGGGTGATGGTCGGGTTCAAGAGCAGCCGGTGGGGGAAAGTTTTGGTCGGGATGGGATTGGTCGGGGGTCAAGGTGCAGTAGGGCCAAGGAAGTCGGTGGCGGCCTGGGCTCGGGAGGTAGCAGTAGGTGGAGTTGTGGTCGGGGGAAGATGAAGGTCGGGTTGGGGTTAACTTGAGGTGCAAGTAAGGGGAAGGAGAAGAGGCCTGTATTTTTGGGGAGTAGGGATTAGGGTTTGGGGTTAGTGTATTTATAGGTAGTAATTAGGGTTTAGAGTATGAGGTGGGTTATTGGGTAATTGGGTTGTGGGTATTAGGAATACCAATAGGATTAGTCCAATAAGACAAATGAGGATCAAATTGAATAGGATTCAAACTAGGATTGGGTAATTTGGCTTTGGTAATCAATTAGGGATCAAAATAATAGGATTAGGAATGGGGTAGCCCTCCAATAGCACTCAAAAAATACAAATAAAGAGAACGAGACAACAATAAAGAGCAAAAACAACAACCATGAACAAGAACAACCAAGAAATCGGAAATAACTCGCAAAAATCAAGAATGAGAAAAGAAAATAAAAATATATTGAAACAACTCAATATATGGTCCAAGAAAAAAAAAGAGAGTACAAATACATAAGAAAAGAAAAATACACCAAAAATAAGAAAAATGAAAAACAGGGGTTACAATTCTTGAGGAAATTGATGGTCTAGAAAGATTGGAAGAGACGCGAGACCTCAACCAAGATGATCGTAATCATCTTCTTAGTCTTTGGGAGAACTGTAATACCCTGATTTTCGAATATATGAAATTATTTACTTTTGCACGTGGTATGCACGTGTAATATTTTGGCTATTATTTTCAACATGATGAATAAGAATATTGTTTTCTATAAAGCATTTTTTTTACAAAAGCCCAAATATTAATTTACTTATCTCTCTTTTAAAATAATTATTTTGGCCCAATTAATTTTAGCCCATGAATTTAAACTCTTTTATTATTTTCTACAACTTGTAATGTGTAGCATCTTTTTGACTTGTCATTTGTGTACAAGTTTTGGTAGGGTGTTTGGTGCATACACGTGCATGTTGCATACACGTGTAGTGTACACCTTTTTGTTTGGCCGGTTGTGGGTATGAGAAGTGGGCATGAGTGTGGGTGGTTATTCAAGGTGTGGGTAGTTTTCATAACCCCCTAGTCAATCCCAGCCTTTGATCCCATAACCATCTACCGAATCCTGGCCCTCCATCTCACTCCTATTTTGTATATAAATACCCCCCTCTCATACATTGTTCTTTACACTAAGATTATTTTATAAGATTATTATTGTGAGAGTTTGTGTGTGGAAGCCGGGCATCATTCTCTGGAGATCTTCGGCAAGGAGCAAGGAGCAAGAAGCAAGAAGCAGGAAGGTGCACTGCAGTAAGGAGCTTTTTCTGGATTCGATTACTTTGTCAAATAAGGTGGGTATTTCTCAGGACTTCTAGTGTAGAAATTATGCCATATTTGTGATGATGGTGAATTTGCTCATGAGAAGTAGATTCAATGTACTAGAATTGCTTGAGTATATTTATGAGGATGTGTGGAAGATTAATAGTGAAATAATGCCACTGTAAACAATGATGATTTGGGTCGGTACAGTCGACTGTCGTTGGATAAGTCGACTGGTACGAGACATCTTGTATATGTTTTTTTAAGAGCTTCATGACATATATGTGAATAATTAAAATAAAGTAGTAAGGCTAAACTCATATCCTTCATGATGTGCATGACTAAGTAGACATGAGCATGTGGAAAAAGAACTAAGGATAATTAATAAAACTGTGAACGACTGGTGCAGTCGACTGATGTTATGAACAGTCGACCGATGCATCGATTAAACTATGAATATGCCTGTAATTCCATGAAATGAAGAAAAGACAATATTAGTGACTTGAAATTCCATGTTGCGATGTTACTGAACAGTAAGAGACTCTGTGTTTATGAAACATGAATGTATGTGGACTGTAAATTGACATCATGATGTAAGTAAGAACTGTTGGGAAGATAATCCCTTAATTTGAAGTATGAATCTGTCCAGTCGACTTAATGCGAGTAGCAAGTCGACTGAGCTGAACGTAGAAATGTACTGTTAAAACCCCCAGGACAGACGACTGATCAGATAACAGTCGACTGTCACGTGAAGAACATTTTGAACATGAAAAGTTGCGGAGCAGCCGACTGGCCATGTGCAGCAGTCGACTCTCCCGAGTGTTTATGAAGAACTTGATTTGACTGTACAAGTCGACTGGTCATTTTCCAAGTCGACTGTACAGAGTAGATGTTGATATGTCAGAGGTTTCATTTTGATTACTGTTAAAGATTGTGAACTTTGTGACTGATGTTGTTAAACTCTATTTGCTGCTGCATGGATGCATATGAAATGAATCGTATTTTTGAATTGAGAAACTTACATGAAAGGAGTCATACTTTGAATGAAGAATTACATGAATATGAAAATTGAGAACATGATATGCTGAGGCACTGAAAATGAATTCATGAGTTAGAATTGCTCAAACTGGAAATTGTGAATTGGAAATTGAAACAAAAGAGTAGCTAAGTCTCTCCCGGCAATGGAAATGAAATGAAATTGAAAAGAAGACCAAGGTTGGTCATGTATTGAAATGAATGAATAAGTCCGGTTTAGGGAGAGGCTAACTCTAGAGCTTTGATTTTTATTCATGATTCTATTTAAATAAGGACTAGTACATAGTGGAGATGTGATGAAAGTAAGAGACAAACATTGAGTATGAGGTCTATTGGGCAGCGGCGAGAGTGTATCCCAGGAATTCCCATGATGAGTCTGGGTGAGGATACTACTCCAGAGTACCGTCCCAGTGGCGACGCTCGTGGGATGTTTGAAGACTACGGGTGGTGTCATGTCTATGGTGAGAGCTGAATTACCACAGGATGTCTGCATGATGAGTCATGTCAGCGATGGGATTCCCTCCAGAGTGCCTAGACATGAGTTCGTAGGTCGGAAAATATCTAAGATACTTACCGTAATTACAGTAGTAGATTAAGTCATGGCGAGGGATTGAACCCTACAAAAATGAAGAACGATTAAGAGGCTTGCCCTCGGACCTATGTAGTATGGGATGCATAGAATCCGAACAAGTGCGCATTAGTGTCATGTAAATTAAGCAATTGCATTAAGGACTAAGTGCACGATCACGACACGACATCATTAAGATTTCCCCATTTAATTTACATTTTTGCTATGAACAAGTTTGTGATCTGTTAAGAAATGAGAATCGTTATACTGTTTCTGGCATAGAAAGGATGGCCATGTATAATTATCGTCGGTTGAATAAACTGACGTACCCATAGTTTTGTATGCAGGGTAAATGGCATGAAAAAGGTTAAAGAGGAACAATTGCTTAAAGATTCGTTCAATGTTGTTGTATATTTATTCAATGTGTATATTTTTACTTCCGCTGTGCAAATGAAAAGTGTAATATATGATGTAAACTCTGATGTAAAGTGAAAAGTTTAAATTCCTTGTAAAGTTGTACTGAAGAAAGTGAAAAGATCCTGTAGAACATCTCGAATTCAGTGTATTTGGGATTCGGGGCGTTACAAGAACATTGAGCAAATGTATACGCTTGAAGAAATTAAATGGCTACAATGTTTTCAAATTTTGTGGCTCAAATAAGGAGATGCGAACACCGTCTTTTTCCACGTGTGGCTAGTGCTCGACGCAGGTCTAACCTCATCCCGTCGATCCAGACAGAATTGAGTGGTACAAGAGGGTCATCTAATAAAGCAAACTTTCCAGTCTCATTTAAAAAACCTCTATGGGTGCAAAGCTGAGTTTAGGACTTTCCTAAATGCAAATTTCTGGCAAGACAATTCCCTATATATGGTTCATGCTCTGACGACTATGGAAGTTCCTTTCACGGAAAAGAGGTGACCTCCCAAATGGGTCGTGACAAAGTGACTGGCCCATATGGATTTCCTGATACTCTTCTACCAAACATTCTCAGAAGAAATTAAGGATGATGTCATGGCAGTTATGTCGGAATTCTATGACCATAGCCTGAAACTTGGAAGGCTCAGGTGGTTCTGATCCCCAAAAAGGAAGACTCTTATAAAGTTGGGGACTTTTCGTCCCACTAGCCTTCTCAATTTCTCGGTCAAGATCATCACCAAAATTCTGGCAAATAGATTAGGAAAGATGATGGATGATTTGATCAATCGCGAGCAGTCCAGATTTATCAAAGGACGGCGTATACTGGATTGCATGGCTACTACTGAGGAAGTTATTCATCAGTGCCATATTGCTAATAGCAAGATCTATCTGCTTAAGTTAGACTTCGAAAAAGCTTACAATTTTGACTGGGACTGTCTGCTGGAGGGTCTCAAGGGCAGAGGTTTTGGGGATATATGGATCAGATGGATTCGTCATTATCTTACAACGAGTATGACTTTGATCATTTTCAATAGTTCGACGGGTCCCCCATTTTCTTATAGAAGAGGTTTGCGACTAGGGGATCCCCTCTCCCCTCTCCTATTTACTATTGTGGCTGATGTCCCTAAAGGTATAATAGACAACTGCAGATCTTCAGGGTATGATAGATAACCGACCGGGCTGTTCAATCCTCCAATATATTGATGACATCCTACTCTTTGGTAATGGGGAGTTCGGGGAAACCATTTTCTTCAAAGGAGCCATATACTGCTTTGAGGCATGGTCTGGCCTACAGGTGAACTTTCATAAGAGTTGTAACGCCCCGAATCCCAAATACACTGAATTCGAGATGTTCTACAGGATCTTTTCGCTTCCTTTAGTACAATTTGACAAGGAAATTTAAACTTTTTACTTTACATCAGAGTTTACATGAATACATTACAATTTACATTGTACAGCGGAAGTAAACTTTACAACAATGAAATAAATGTACAACAATATTGAGTAATCTATAAGCATTTGTTTCTCTTTAATCTTTATCAAGCCATTTACCTGTATGTAAGACTGTGGGTACGTCAGTTTATTCAACCGACGATCATTATACACAGCCATCCTCTCTATACCGGAAATAGTATAACTTATTTTCCATATTTAGCAAACACAAACTTGTCACATATCAAACTAAAGGGACTACTCTATTGATGTCGTGTTGTGATTGTGCACTTAGTCCTTAATGCAGTTAATTATGTTACATGACACTAATGCGTACTTGTTCAGATTCTATGCATCCCATACTACATAGGTCCGAGGGCAAGCCCTTAATCGCTCTTCATCTTTGTAGGGTTCAATCCCTCGCCATGACTTAATCTACTATAGTAATTACGGTAGGTATCTTAGATGATCTATGAGTATAAGCACGTGTACAGAAAATCCTGGAGGGGAATCCCACGTCATGTCACGACGCATCGTGAAGACAGCCTGTGGCAATTCAGCCTCACTTCATGGCACACGATCCTCTTGCAGTCACCAAACATCCCACAAGCGTCGCCACCGGGACGATAATTCTGGAGTAGTGCCCACGCCATGTCTTGACGCATCAAGCAGGCAGCCTGTGGATCACTCTCACACCGCCAATCCGATGGCCCTCATACTCGTGTTTTTCTCCTACTTTCATCACGTCTCCACTATGTACTAATCCTTAGTTTTTATCAAAATCATGAACAAAAATCAAAGCTCTAGAGTTAGCCTCTCCACTAAACCGGACTTATTCATTCATTCAAACACGACCAACCTTGGTCTTTCCTTTCAATTTTCATTTCATTTCATTTCCAAACGCCGGGGGAGACTTAGCTACTCTTTTTGTTTCAATTTCAATTCACAATTACCAAAAATTGAGCATTTCCAGCTCAGGAGTTCATTTTTTCCATAATCACTATGGATTTGCTTTTTCATGTTCATAGTTCCACGATTATAACTTTCATAAATTCAAATAAATGATTCACTCCATATTAATTCATGCAAAGACAAATAGAGTTTACTGTCACAACCAATATTCAACATAAGATTCACAATCTTTATCATAAAACAATTCATACAATTTCTGAGATGTCAAAAGTGCTCTGAACAGTCGACTTAGAACTCATCCAGTCGAGTTGTTCAGCCAAAGAAAGTTCTTCAATAATCGCTCGGAAGAGTCGACTGCTGCTCATGGCCAGTTGACTGTTCCGCAGCCTTCGAAATTAAAATATAAATTAAGGAGAAGTCGACTGTCGTTCATATCAGTCGGCTGTTCTGGGTAATTCAATTATACAACTTTTCATGTTCAGTGCAGTCGACTGCTACATATATTTGGTCGACTGAATAGAGTTAAATTTCAAATTAAGGACTTATCTCTTTCTTCTGTTCTTCAAATAGCACAGAGCATTTTTATTACACTATAGTATGTTCAATGTCAGCACAAACATGCGATCCTTATTCATTTACCAAACATCACAATATAGTTTACGATTAAATGTAAATTTCATATAGCTAGTATTTTCTTTCATCCAAATACAATTTCTAGTCGTACATTCATCTTTTACTCGTTATTTGTCTACGGAAATGGATATCAACTCCGAATTGAACATACTAGGAAAGTCAAGATACGACACACATTAAAATCATCATTTCATGAAATTCCGAACTGTACATATTTTATTTCATTGTACCAGTCGACTGTTCACATGATCGGTCGACTGTACAGGCAATTTCCAGTTCTCTAAACGTCCTTAGTTCTTTTTCATTCATTCACATTTTCCACATTATGTATAGCACAGGACATTTCAACATAACGATCATCCTATCAATCCACTTTTCACAAGTACGATAACCAATCAATATTAATCCTAGCATGATCGCTGTACTAGAAGTCATGAGAAACACCCACATTCCAATTAATTTATAGCTCAAATCTCTAATTAAAATGTGTACTCTTATGCATCATTTTTCCATTCCAATCTAGCATGTATTCCTATTTAGAAATATAGAAAATTTACCCACCTTGTTTGGAGAGAAAAAAAAATACAACTAGCAATCCCTAGACGAATGTCCTTGCGAAGAATTGCTCCTCCTTGAACACGTGCACACAAGCCTCCAAGCACACCCAAACAAACCGAGAGCTCCTCCTTCCTTGATGCCGGCCTCTCCCTCTTCTAGTTGCAAGCAAAAATCCCACACACTCTCAATCTTTTAACTCACAAAATCACTACTAGATAATATAATTTAGACTATAGGTTTGTAGAAAGTAATGGGCACAAGAATGACTAGCCATGAAGGGGGTATTTATACTAAAATCTTGATGGAATGGAGGGCTAGGATCAAGTAGTTGGTTGTAAGATGGAGGGCTAAGATGAAAGTAGGAGTTACATTAACTACCCACAACCAAATAACCACCAAGCATGATCACCACTAAAATTTTGATTTCCCTCCCAAAAGATCAAAACCGGCCATCATAGGAGTGCATATTGCACGTGTACCTGTAGTGCACGTGCATGCAACTAGGTCCAAAAAATTGTACATTTTATTTTATATAAAAATAAACTTTAATTTTGTATTCTACATTACAAGTCATATTTAAAAATATAAATTAACTAATGGGCTCTAATTTAATGGGCCAAAATAATTATTATAAAAATAATAAATTAAATTAACTTTGGGCTTTTAAAGAAAAGGCTTTTTGTCTAATTGAAAGAAGGCTTTATAGAAAAATAATTATAAGCACATATTTAAATATCTATACTCATCATGATGAAAATATTTACCAAAAATATTGCACGTGCACACTACGTGCAAAATAAATAATTTTTCATTAAATGAAAAATCAGGGCATTACAACACTCCCTCCTTAGAATAGTTCCGTCCCCGGAACTACAGCCAAGAGTGAGAAACAAAAATACAACACTCACAACAAGAACAAAAAGATACAAAGATACAATCAAGCAAAAAGCTCAGGATAGTCCTTCAACATCCTCTCCTCAGACTCCCAAGTAGCCTCTTCAACCAAGTGGTTCCTCCAGACTACCTTGACCATCGGTATCGTCTTATTCCTCAACACTTTCTCCCGACGATCAACGATCTCGACAGGAGACTCGATGTAGTTCAGATCCAACTGCAAACCTTCCGGCACTTCAGGCAAATGGTGACTCAGATCTGGAATATAACCTCTCAGCATAGACACATGAAAGATATTGTGCACCTGAAATAACTCTTCCGGTAATTCAAGCCGGTAAGCAGTCTTCCCGATCATTTTCAATATCTTGTACGGGCCTATAAACCTCGGGGCTAACTTCCCGCCTTTGCCAAATCGAACCACACCTTTACTGGGTGATACTTTCAGAAAGACGAAGTCACCGACCTCAAATTCAAGGTCCCTTCTCCGGTTGTCTACATAGCTTTTCTGCCTGCTCTGAGCCTCTACCAACCTTTTCCTGATCAGAAAAATCTTCTCAGAGGTTTGCTGCACAAGCTCAGGATCAAACAACTGACGCTCCCCAACTTCAAACCAACAAACAGGTGTCCTGCACTTCCTGCCATACAGAGCTTCGTACGGCGCCATCCCGATGCTAGCCTGAAAACTATTGTTATAGGCAAACTCTACCAAGGGTAAATGCCTTTTCCAACTGCCTCCAAAGTTTAGTATACAACACCGAAGCATATCCTCAAGAATACGGTTGACTCTCTCGGTCTGCCCATCGGTTTGCGGATGAAAAGCAGTGCTGAAATCTGTCTTGGTACCCAAAGCTGTCTGAAGACTCCTCCAGAAATGCAAAGTAAACCGCGCATCTCGATCAGACACAATAGTTGACGGAACACCATGAAACCTGACGATCATGCCAACATACAACTCAGCTAACTTGTCCATCGAAGCAGTGAGTTTTATCGCCAAAAAGTGAGTGGACTTGGTTTGTCGATCGACTATAACCCAAATCGCATCATTGCCTTTAGGACTCTTAGGCAATCCCGTAATGAAATCCATACTGATGTTATCCCACTTCCATTCCAGAATAGGTAACGGCTGTAATAGACCTCCGGGTCTCTGATTTTCGGCTTTGACTTGCTGACAAACCTCACACTTCGCCACAAATTCAGCCACATCCCGCTTCAAACCTGACTACCAGAAATGCTGTTTGATGTCTTTGTACATCTTAGTACTTCCAGGATGTACCGACAAAAGAGTAGCATGCGCCTCCTGAAGAATACTCTCTTTCAGGTCCGCCTGATTTGGAACACACAGCCTCTCTTCAAACCACAGCACTCCATCCCTGATTTGAAATCCGGGTAACCTGCCAGCACCAACCTGCTCCTTCATCTCCAAGATATCTGCATCATCCTCCTGACTTGCAATGATCCTTCCATTCAGTGTAGGCTGAAGCCTCAACTGAGCTAAAGATGCTCCCAATCCTTGCAAGACAACTTCAATACCTGCTCGATCCAATTCCTCAATCAGATGCTTCTGAGTCGTAATCAAACTGGATAAACTGCTCTTGCGACTAAGTGCATCAGCAACAACATTAGCTTTCCCAGGATGATACTTGATCTCAGGTCGCATGTCCTCGAGCACCTCCAACCATCTCTGCTGCCTCAAATTCAGATCCCTCTGCTGATATATATACTTCAAGCTCTTGTGGTCCGTGTACATGTTCAATTTCTCACCGTACACGTAGTGTCTCCATTGCTTTAGGACAAAGATAATCGCCGCCAACTCCAAATCATGAGTCGGGTAATTCTTCTCATGTGGTCGTAGTTGCCTAGACCCTTAAGCGATTACTCTTCCTTCTTGCATTAAGACACAACCAAGCCCAGGATGTGAAGCATCGTTGTAAACATCATACTCAACACCTGCTCTAGGCAAAGCCAAAATAGGTGCAGTAGTCAGCTTCTCCTTCAGCTCCTGAAAGCTTGCCTCACATTGCTCAGTCCACTTGAAGTTCACATTCTTCTTGGTCAGTCCAGTTAGCGGTACGGCTATCTGAGCATAACCTTGAATGAATCTCCTGTAGTATCAAGTCATTCCAAGAAAGCTTCTGACTTCCTTTACTGTAGTAGGCCTAGCCCAATCTCTCACTGCCTCCATCTTCTGAAGGTCAGTTGCCACTCCCTCCTTAGAAAGGATGTGACCTAGGAATGCCACTTCAGATTTCCAAAAATCACACTTGGATAACTTGGCATACAACTTTTGTTCTTCCAGCTTCTTCAAAACTGCTGCCAGATACTCGGTGTGCTCCTCCTCTGACTTGGAGTACACGAGAATATCGTCGATAAACACCACGACGAAAGAATCAATGAACGGCCTCAAAACTCTATTCATCAAATCCATGAAGATTGCGGGTGCATTCGTCACTCCAAATGGCATAACTAAGAATTTGTAATGCCCATGTCGAGTTCTAAATGCAGTTTTGTGCACATCTTCAGCTTTCACTCGAACCTGGTGATATCCTGATCGAAGATCTATTTTGGAGAAAACAGCTGCTCCTTGTAGACGATCGAACAAGTCATCAATTCGAGGAATATGATACTTATTCTGAACAGTGACCTTATTCAGCTCCCAGTAATCGATACTCATTCTCATCGATCCATCCTTCTTCTTTACCAAAAGCACTGGTGCTCCCCAAGGTGACGCACTAGGTTGAATAAAGCCTTTCTCCAACAGTTCCTCAATCTGCCGTTTCACCTCATCCTGTTCCACTGGAGCCATCCTATACGGTGCCTTAGAAATGGTTGCACTTCCCGGTTGAACAGTGATGCTGAACTCTACATCACGATGCGGGTAACCCAGGAAAATCATCCAAGAACACAGTCGGATAGTCCCGAACCACAGGAATCCCTTGCACTTCCACAGGAGTCTCTTCCTTGCGGATAGCTGCCACCAGCCTAGGACACTTCTTCTTCCCTTGGAAAGTGACTTCAGATCCACCTAGAGTCTTCACTGTTACCGTCTTAGTCTTGCACTCGATGCTTGCACTGTACACCGACATCCAATCAATGCCAATGATAACATCGACTCCCAAGATAGTTAGCTCGATCAGATCAATCCCAAAGATTCGATCTCCAATTACGATCTCACAATCAGCATAATACCGATCAGTGGTTAAAGTTTTCCCTGATGGAGTAGCTACTGCTAAGATCTTGCCTGGAAAAATCTTCGGTTCAACTCCCAACACTTTAGCAAATTTAGGAGACACAAAAGTATGAGAGAGTCCAGTATTGAACAACACATTCATTCCATATTCTGATGCAAAAGATCTATTAAATTCGAAGTATGAAACATGAACTTTGAATCAACTTGAATTTCATTGAATTCAAAACTTTATACATTCGAATTGAAAAACATTTTGACATCAGAATGAAAGATAGTAGAAGCTACAATAGTTTAACTCCTACGGTTCCTCTTCGCTTCTCGAAGTTCTCCCCGTAGTTCATCGACTTCATCCTTCAGCACATCTGTGAAATTCTTCCTCTTCTCGAGTTCCCATACCCGATGACTGAGAACTGAAAAGTCGTCCTTACGCTTTGCCAATAGAGCCTCCAATAATCCGACTCTCTCTCGCAGTGTCTTTACCTGCCTCTGAAGAGAAGTCACAAGACTATTTGGAACTGGTTCTTCTTCTTCGTCAGAAGAGTCATCAGATGAATCCGGAGGTGGGGTAATCTCTCGGAATTCAGGCCATTCTTCTCCGTCAGAATCTGCCTGTCCTGGATAGTACTCGTCCTCGGAATCTGCTTGTCCAGGATGGTACTCTTCCTCGATGATATGCCAGTCGTCATCTCCAGCAGGGTCGAAGTGATCAGCCATCTTAGAAATAGAGAGGAAGAAGCATAAGTCATAGAGCAACAAAATGAAAGTCACTTACATTTAAATCTCTAGACTCAAACACACACTCTAATGTCCACTTCTAGGGTGTCGTTCCTTATAAATTTGTACAAGTGTGGAAAGCGTGGCTCTGATACCACTCCGTAACGCCCCAAATCCCAAATACACTGAATTCGAGATGTTCTACAGGATCTTTTCGCTTCCTTTAGTACAATTTTGCAAGGAAAATTAAGCTTTTCACTTTACATCAGAGTTTACATGAATATATCACAATTTACATTGCACAGCGGAAGTAAACTTTACAACAATGAAATAAATGTACAACAATATTGAGTAATCTTTAAGCATTTGTTCCTATTTAATCTTTATCAAGCCATTTATCTGCATGTAAGACTGTGGGTACGTCAGTTTATTCAACGGACGATCATTATACATAGCCATCCTCTCTATGCCTGAAATAGTATAACTTATTTTCCATATTTAGCAAACACAAACTTGTCACATATCAAACTAAAGGGACTACCCTATTGATGTCGTGTTGTGATTGTGCACTTAGTCCTTAATGCAGTTAATTATGTTACATGACACTAATGCGTACTTGTTCGGATTCTATGCATCCCATACTACATAGGTCCGAGGGCAAGCCCTTAATCGCTCTTCATCTTTGTAGGGTTCAATCCCTCGCCATGACTTAATCTACTACTGTAATTACGGTAGGTATCTTAGATGATCTATGAGTACAAGCACGTGTACAGAAAATCCTGGAGGGGAATCCCACGTCATGTCACAACGCATCGTGAAGACAGACTGTGGCAATTCAGCATCACTTCATGGCACACGATCCTCTTGCAGTCACCAAACATCCCACAAGCGTCGCCACCGGGACGATAATTCTGGAGTAGTGCCCACGCCACGTCTTGACGCATTAAGCAGGCAGCCTGTGGATCACTCTCACACCGCCAATCCGATGGCCCTCATACTCGTGTTTTTCTCCTACTTTCATCACGTCTCCACTATGTACTAATCCTTAGTTTTTATCAAAATCATGACAAAAATCAAAGCTCTAGAGTTAGCCTCTCCACTAAACCGGAATTATTCATTCATTCAAACACGACCAACTTTGGTCTTTCCTTTCAATTTTCATTTCATTTCATTTCCAAACGCCGGGGGAGACTTAGCTACTCTTTTTGTTTCAATTTCAATTCACAATTACCAAAAATTGAGCATTTCCACCTCAGGAGTTCATTTTTTCCATAATCACTATGGATTTACTTTTTCATGTTCATAGTTCCACGATTATAACTTTCATAAATTCAAATAAATGATTCACTCCATATTAATTCATGCAAAGACAAATAGAGTTTACTGTCACAACCAATATTCAACATAAGATTCACAATCTTTATCATAAAACAATTCATACAATTTCTGAGATGTCAAAGGTGCTCTGAACAGTCGACTTAGAACTCATCCAGTTGACTTGTTCAGCCAAAGAAAGTTCTCCAATAATCGCTCGGAAGAGTCGACTGCTGCTCATGGCCAGTCGACTGTTCCGCAGCCTTCGAAATTAAAATATAAATTACGGAGAAGTCGACTGTCGTTCATATCAGTCGGCTGTTCTGGGTAATTCAATTATACAACTTTTCATGTTCAGTGCAGTCGACTGCTACATATATTTGGTCGACTGAATAGAGTTAAATTTCAAATTAAGGACTTATCTCTTTCTCTGTTCTTCAAATAGCACATAGCATTTTTATTACACTATAGTATGTTCAATGTCAGCACAAACATGCGATCCTTATTCATTTACCAAACATCACAATATAGTTTACGATTAAATGTAAATTTCACATAGCTAGTATTTTCTTTCATCCAAATACAATTTCTAGTCGTACATTCATCTTTTACTCGTTATTTGTCGACGGAGATGGATATCAACTCCGAATTTAACATACTAGGAAAGTCAAGATACGACACACATTAAAATCATCATTTCATGAAATTTCGAACTGTACACATTTTATTTCATTGTACCAGTCGACTGTTCACATGATCGGTCGACTGTACAGGCAATTTTCAGTTCTCTAAACGTCCTTAGTTCTTTTTCATTCATTCACATTTTCCACATTATGTATAGCACAGGACATTTCAGCATAACGATCATCCTATCAATCCACTTTTCACAAGTACGATAACCAATCAATATTAATCCTAGCATGATCGCTGTACTAGAAGTCATGAGAAACACCCACATTCCAATTAATTTATAGCTCAAATCTCTAATTAAAATGTGTACTCTTATGCATCATTTTTCCATTCCAATCTAGCATGTATTCCTATTTAGAAATATAGAAAATTTACCCACCTTGTATGGAGAGAAAAAAAAATACAACTAGCAATCCCTAGACGAATGTCCTTGCGAAGAATTGCTCCTCCTTAAACACGTGCACACAAGCCTCCAAGCACACCCAAACAAACCGAGAGCTCCTCCTTCCTTGATGCCGGCCTCTTCCTCTTCTAGTTGCAAGCAAAAATCCCACACACTCTCAATCTTTTAACTCACAAAATCACTACTAGATAATATAATTTAGACTATAGGTTTGTAGAAAGTAATGGGCACAAGAATGACTAGCCATGAAGGGGGTATTTATACTAAAATCTTGATGGAATGGAGGGCTAGGATCAAGTAGTTGGTTGTAAGATGGAGGGCTAAGATGAAAGTAGGAGTTACATTAACTACCCACAACCAAGTAACCACCAAGCATGATCACCACTAAAATTTTGATTTCCCTCCCAAAAGATCAAAACCGGCCATCATAGGAGTGCATATTGCACGTGTACGTGTAGTGCACGTGCATGCAACTAGGTCCAAAAAATTGTACATTTTATTTTATATAAAAATAAACTTTAATTTTGTATTCTACATTACAAGTCATATTTAAAAATATAAATTAACTAATGGGCTCTAATTTAATGGGCCAAAATAATTATTATAAAAATAATAAATTAAATTAACGTTGGGCTTTTAAAGAAAATGCTTTTTGTCTAATTGAAAGAAGGCTTTATAGAAAAATAATTAAAGGCACATATTTAAATATCTATACTCATCATGATGAAAATATTTACCAAAAATATTGCACGTGCACACTACGTGCAAAATAAATAATTTTTCATTAAATGAAAAATCAGGGCATTACAAGAGTGCTCTTATCCCTATTTTCATGTCAGATGCTGAGGCACAAATTAATGCGCCTATCCTAAATTGTTGTCTTGATAGGTTCCCATTCAAATATCTGGGGTTACCTATTTGCCCAGGTAAGCTAAAAAAATCGAATTGGTTTCCGATCTTTGACAATGTTGAACCTTAACTCTTGGATTGGAAAGGAAAATCTCTTTCTCTTGGCAAGAGAGTCACGTTCATTAACGCGGTCCTTTCTAACCTCCCAACATACTACATGTCCTTCTTTGAATTGTCGATATGGGTCATCCAATGTAGCTGTAACACCCCGCAAAATTGAAAAGGACAATTTTGCCCTCGAGTGTTACGCACATGTATTTTGTACCGTTATTGGTAATGTTTGTAATGTGTTTCACTACGTATTTTGATTTTCAACTATTTATTTACTTTCCGTATTGATTTTATCTTATTTGAGTCAACTCGAATATTAAATGGCAATTTCTGTATTTTTACGTGATTTTTACGTGTTTTTGATGCACGTATCGATTATGTGTTTCCACCGCTATGTGTAATATTTTCTATATGTTTAAATTATTTATTTTATATTCAAATCCATTTTTATAAAACGAAAGTTCATTTTCCCATATTTTGATTAAAATACTTTTGTACGTGTAATACACATGTTTTCCATGGACGTGACGATTTCGTCGTAGAATGTATAAAAATTAATAAATACATTCTTCTTATATTGTTTTCGATTATATTTTAATAATTTTCTGTTGATAACATCGAATTTCGTATTTTTGATATTTTACGTGCGACACACGTGTTTGTTTCGGTGCGCGTTTTTGGGCGTATTCTTTCTCGAAATGAATTTCATAAGAAACTATAAGAAACTATAATTTTTAATTAAACTAAATTTTATATGCATCTTAAATATTGTATACATACATTTTGATTTAATTATATATATGTGTATGACAAGTGTGTGCTATATATGTGTATGAGAAGTGTGTGGTAGTGCAAGCACGTGCACGTGTTTTTACCCATGAATTTGTAGGCTGGCTGGTTTTGAGAGTAGGAGGGGAAAACACAATTTTGAATAATTGTGAGTGGATGAGTGGGTGCATTAGTGGGAGTAGTTATTATAACTATCTCCTATTTTCTCTTGTATAATACCCCCATCCCTACCTCTTCATCATATCTCCTTCTCTCCTTCCTCTGTGTAATTCCAAAACCCCCTAATCCAAATCTCCATCAGCATATCTCCTTATGTCTTCTCCACATCAATCTCATCACAATTGTGTGTATACATATATATAAATGTATATATATACTTGTACTCTTTTACACTTCTCCTCCTCTTCCCTTTTTCCTCCTCTATCTAATTCGAAGCCCAAATCCCCATCCAGCACACAACTATTTTGCTTCTCCACCCATTTCCACCATTCAATGCCTATATATACATGCATGTGTATATAATTATGTGAAATGAAGTGAAGACCTTCATGTCCTTGCCGAAATCAAGCCTCCATCCAGCCATTCCTTGTGCTGTTCCACCTCTCCAACCTACTCACATACCTACCTATATACACCCATACCATATCTTATTATATATATATATATATATATATATATATATATATATATACACACACAGACACACACACACACACAGACACACACACACACATTTATATATGTAATGAGATGAGTGAAGATCCTTCACTGTGTACATGCCGAAATGATGCTCACTGTGCTTGGCCGAAAGGAGATTGGAGACCTCTCTTGGTGCACGGAATTCGAGGAGGCCGAAGCGAAGTTTCTAGGAGCTTATAATTCTAGGAGTTCGTTTGAGTACATCACAATTTTTCATTGGGTGGGTGATTCTAAAATCCTTTCTAATGTAGGAGTAGTTTTTGCATGCTAGATTATATATAATTTAGTTGTTAAATGTTGATTGGTATGTTAATTTGTAGATTTCATGATCTTGATATATTTGTGCTATGATGTGTGGAAATATTATTGTGAGTCACATGCTCTTATTAATTAGAAAGAAAATATTCAATTGTTGAACCGAAAAGAAATTGTACGTGGTAGAATATTTCCTATTGTAGCCACAATAATGCAATGTGTATGAAAATAATTTAAAATGCTATTATAATAGAAAAATGTAGAAATAACCTCATATATATATATATATTTGAGTATAGAATTTTAATAAATGAGTTTTGATGAAAGACAACATTTTACATGGAAAATTGAGTATATGTGTTTTTATGCATTTTTGAAGAAAGATCTTATTATATTGCGAAATGAGAAACTTATGAATTTGAGAACATGTATGATACTGTTTTTTTTTAAAGAAACACATTCTGAAAAATTATTTATATTTTTGTAGAAGCACAAATCAATTGAAAGATCAAGTTTATTAAAGGAAAAAAATAAATGACAGTGTGGTATGAACAAAAATTATTTAACCAATTTTGTATCAGTTAGCCACTTTGGCCATACTGGTCTTCGGATGCGAATTAAGTGCATTATTGTAGCTCGGCGGAGCTTGTGTGCTTGGGTTCGAGTCTGGTTAGAGACTCTATTTTTACGAATTACGATTTAATTCAAATTACCGACAGTAAATATATATGTATATTTCTATCCCCCTTTATTTCAGTTAGCCGCTCTGTCCTTTTTGGTTAGCGGGTGCACGTGGGGACGGTTACTGTTCACGCGCGGGTTGGCCTTTGGTCTGGGTTCGAAACCTGGTGTTGGCCTTTTCTTTTCTTTTTGATTTTTTAATGTTTTTTTTAAAGGTTTTTCTTGAGCTAAAAATTCAGAAAACATTCTATTATTCTTCTAAAAATATTTAGACTTCATGAAAATTATTTCTACAATATTTGGATATATTTTTTGAGATTAAAAAGGGATTTTTACATTAAAGGGCTCGATTTTTATCGATTAAATTGTCACTATGGTTAATTTAAGAAGAATGAAAGTTGGAATGCAATTAGAGTTTCTCTTAATGAGATATTATGATTTTAAATACTTGATTGAGATTATTTTAGATGCACACAAGGGTATGAATGATTAAATTGATAAAGAGGTTGAATTGAATTGTTCTCATGTTATGACATTATAAATAAATATTCTCTTTGAGAAGGAGATATGAATAAAGAAATGGAAATATTATTTTGAGATTTAACATGAAATATTGTTGATCTCTAGAAAGAGATAGTTGTTGGAATCTAGAGACTAGGCGAGACCCTAGTAACCGGCAGTTTTTATTAATGAATTTGAGAGCTAACCAGTGTGGGTTGAGCATCTCTTGAGAAGTAGCCAGATAGGCTGACTGTCTTTTTTATGTTGGTTTAAGTCCGATAGGGTAAGCTAGCTCTAGGTTGTGATGTTTTTCTTTTAAAACAAACAAAATTGTAAGGATTAGATACATAGGGAAGATGTGATGAAAGTAAGAGAAAAACACGAGTATGAGGGCCTCGGAGCTATGGCATGAGAGTATTCACAGGCTGTCTACACGATGCGTCGTGTCATGACGTGGATATGTCTCCAGGAGTCTGTACCGCAGGCGACACTTGTGGGGTGTTTGGTAATTACGGGTGGTGTCATGTCCCATGACGGAGGCTGAATTGTCCATAGATTCTACACGATGCATTGTGTTATGACATGGGATTTCCCTCCATGCTGTCTGGACATTAGCTCGTAACTCATAGAATATCTTGGATACTTACCATATTTACCGTAGTAGTTTAAGTCATGGCGAGGGATTGAACCCTACAAGATGAAGAACGATTAAGGGCTTGCCCTCGGACCTATATAGTATGGGATGCATAGAATCCGAACAAGTGAGCATTAGTGTCATGTAACATAAATAATTGCATTAAGGATTAAGTGCACAGTACCCACGACATCAACAGGATAGTCCCTTTGTAGCTTTGTTTGTGATCAAGTTTGTGGTTTGTTAAAGTATTTAAGAATCGTTATACTGTTCGGCATAGCGAGGATGGTCGTGTATAATATTTCGTCGGTTGTAAGCAACTGACGTGCCCACAGTTTTATATGCATGACTTTGAGTTTACAAGAAGATATAGAGACGAATTTGATGTTGATGATTACTTAATTGATAAAGTTGTTACAGTTGTACGTTTATTATTGTTGTATTTTATTTATTCTACTGCATGTTGATGTAAAATACTCTGATGTAATCATTGTTGTAATAAAAATTTTAAATTCCTTGTAAAATTGTACGAAATGAAGTGTAAAGATCCTATGGAACTTTGGATTCAGTCTTATTTGGAATTCGGGGTGTTACAGTAGCGCCCCGAATTCCGAACACATGTAATTAGTAGCAAATAAAGGATCTTTTACTTTGATTCGTACAAAATACAAGGAATTTAAAATTTTTTTATTCACAATATTGTTCTTTACAATAACACAGCAGAAATAAATAAGTACAATACAATATATGACAATGAAAGTTCTTCAATCTCGAGACATTCCTCATAATGACTTCAGGTCCATGTTAAGTCCAATCCTGCAACTAGAAAACTGTGGACACTTCAGTTGCATACAACTGACGCAATGCTATAATACAATGATTTCACCATCTTAACAATCACAAACTTGAATGCAGAAATATGAAAAAGTGATTATTCTAATTATGTCAGTATATGATATGAAATTAATGCCTAATGCAGACATTTAAACTTATGATGACACTAATGGATACTTGTTCGGATTCTATGCATCTCATACTATATAGGTCCGAGGGAGCGCCCAATGAATATACCCAAACCTAATGAATATACTCTAATGCGTAATCACGCGTGAGTCACACCCCCAGGATATTGGACCTTACCGGCCTAACCCTAGCCCACATAGTTGATTTACCGGGCGTATCCTCAGCCACGAATCCTAGCAAGTCGATCTCCCGTAATGACGGACCTTACCGGCATACCCCTAGCCTATATACATGGATTTACCGGGCGTATCCTCAGTCCCGACCATTCCTAGGAACTGCAAACTCTTTACCGGCCTTTTCATAGATAGACAGACATACCCCTAGCCCATAGATCATGGATTTACCTGGCATATTCCTCGATCCCGAACCCCTGGGAGTTGCAAATTCTTTACCGGACATGTTCATCATTGTTTCTATCATACATTCTTCTAGTGCCTATCCTTAAAAATAAATAATGTCACCTAAAGCTAGCTTAGCCTCCTAACGGACTTAAGATAACATACCGAGAATGTTAGCCCATACTTGTAACACCCCAAATTCCAAATAAGGACGAATTCGAGATTCCACAAGATCTTTACTTCACTTCGTACAATTTTACAAGGAATTTAAAACTTTTCTCAATAATACATCAGAGTTTAAAAATACAACTTTGTTTTACACAGCGGAAAAATGAAAGATTACAATACTGAACACAATAATACAACTTGTAAAACTTTATCAAATAAGTCATCAAATGCATCATAACAGCTTTATTTCTTCCAGAATAATCCATTACCTGCATATCAACCTGTGGGTACGTCAGTCACTTACAACTGACGAAAATGTTATACTCGGCTATCCTCTCTATGCCGGGAATAGTATAATGATCTCATTACTTTAATAAAAACATAACAGTTGAATGAATAATAAAGTGTTAATGTGACTATGCTAAACATATAAGTGTATGTCATGCCTTAATGCCTAATGCACACAATTTATACTAGGATGACACTAATGCACACTTGTTCGGATTCTATGCATCCCATACTGCATAGGTCTGAGGGCAAGCACCTACGTACTCCACAATAAAGGGCTCGATCCCTCGCCATGATAACTACCCGGTAATAAAACAAGATTCAGATCATTCCACGAATTTGAATCCCAGCTCCGGAGTCCACCGCTGACTGTTATAACAGATCCCACATCGTGCGAATTACCGCGTAAGTGACCCTCTAGCCTGGTATACGTATATACATTGAATACGGCAAACAAAACTATCCGTTCAAATACTCAAGATCCCGGAGTCCACCGCTGACCCGTCCTCATAGTCCTGGATTTAAATAAAAAGCTCGTCTCCCACGGAGCAACCTCAGTCCACCAAGTGGGTCTATAGCCTCGGAGTCCACCACCGACTATATAGAGCACCTCACTTACGTTTGCCCAGGTTTACTACATCTTCACCTAAGTGCCTAATTATTTTAGTTCAAGACATGAATAGATTTCCAAGCCTAGAATTAGTCTTATCTCTTACCGGTCTTAATCACCACTACTGAGATAGATCCACAACCATATCTCAAATTTATATCTCAACTCTTTTATTTCAACATTTGCCGGTAACAAGATTTTACTAACTCAAAACTCATCCATTCATGCATAAGAATTATGGGTACACATACCCTTTAATAATCATGTCTTAAACCTAGATCATTTCATCATTTTAATCCTTTTCATAACTTAAGCAATGTCTCATTTTAGCACTATTCATGATTCCCTTTTTCATCTATAGATCATTCATAAAAATAATTCTTTTCACAAACATGATTTGATCACTTGCAACCTCATTTGCATATAATAACCAAGAATTTAACAAAATGAACAATTCCAATCAAAGACGATTAATCCACATATCACAAAATATCAATCATGCTATTAAAAATAGTTAATTTTGAAGACAATATCTCGATCTATCTTTTATTCCTCAAAATATACATATAAATCTTCAAACTTATTATTTTTATAGATTCTCCATCACATTTTATGAACACTAAATTATTCTCCAAATTTTTAATTGAATTTTAACTCACAAAATCATCAAAAGTACAAAAAAATATTTATTTGCTGAATGTGGGTTTCGAACCACTGCCAACCACAAGCCCATCACACCGCACTAACCACTAGATCCTTATGGGATTAGTGTTTTTTTTTGTCACACTAAAGAGCTTATATACCAAGTCTCGGTTTTAAACTGTTTTAAAAACAAAACACAAAATATTTTGTTGCCTACGGGATTCGAACCAGGCCAGGCAGAGAGACAGCGCAGCGCCCAACCAATAGGCCAGACGCGCTCTGCATCATCAAATCTCTTCTTTTTATTTTTGTTCAAAATCTCTGTTTATCTCTTCATTTTTCATAAACTTGATTCTTCATTCTAATTAATCTTTCATTAGACTGAAGTAATTTCTTATAAACTGAGTTTATTCTTTTGACAGTAATTTACTAATTTTAAATCCATAATTTAGGTAATGACCTAAACCTTCAATTCCTTTCTTTCTTTAATAAACACGATATTGCATTTCTTCAAATTGATTATGTCTTTTCATATACACCAAGATGAGTTTAGTGGGATTAAAATTTAATTAAAAGATTCACTTGCTTAATAAAAGAGAAAATTCTAATATCTTTCATACAACCTATTTTCTTTATCCATGCATGACTAAATAACTAAAACCTTCCTTTTCTTTCTCATTTATTGACTAACACATTTGTAGATCTAAAAATTCATGATCCGCTATCATTTTTACCATCTCTAATAATATAAATTATTTCACTTGATTACAACAAAGTTTCCCAATAAAAGAAAGTATTTAACACACATAAAGTTTATAAATATTCTAACATGATCATTAGTATTTAACTCTTAGAACACAATTCTTCCATTATTCATTTAATCACAACCACAAGATTCTCATTCTTGACGTGCTATACTAGCATAAAATTTATCTACATATCTTGCATGATTATCAACTTATATTATTCATTATCGTTCTAACATGGAAATTTTTACCATTAGAAAGTAAAGAAATCACCCACTAACATGATATTGATCTATTTGCTAACATAGCATTTTTCATTACAACCAATGCATAGATTTGTTCTAATTTATCATATAAAAATACAGTACTCATTTACTATCACTAACATGCAAAGTTTAAAAATTAGAAAGCATGAGAACACCACCTTAGTTGGAGAATGAAGGCTACAAGAAAAGGGATTCGTTCTTGCTCCTAGCTCCACAAGCACTTCTAGCAAGGTTTCCTCTCCTAATTATGGCTCCAAGCACAGGAACACTTCTTTTCTTACTCTCTTTCTTTTTCTTTCTTACTTTCTTTTCTTTCTCTTTTGATTTTTGTTTTACTTTTGGTGTGAAGAAAAAAGAAGAGAATGGTGTGTTATTTATAGGCCTAGGTTAGGGTCTCATTTGCATAATCCTTCACCCTATTAACTCTCCATTTAACACATTCAATTCTTCATTTTCATAACTCCTCCCTCGACCTCTCCAAGCCTTAACTTTCTTCTCTCTCTCTCTCTTATGCTTGAAACCCCCCCCCCCCCCTCTAGTACAAGAATCTATCTAGGTACATTTGTGTGTTTATGCACACATGTACATACAACTAGGTATAATTTGTTATGTTTCTAAATGTGTACTAACACTAGTAACTTGTCATGTGTTAGTGCATGATCAACAAAAAATGTGATTTTATTAGTGGGCTTGCTACATGGGCTCAACAATTAATTAATTAGTTTAATTATCAAGTGGGCTCCTCTCCTAATGGGCTAGAATTTATTCTATAGGTTCATGGATCAAAAGAAAGGCTAAATAAAACTAATGCATGCTAAAATAGTAAAATGGAAGTAGCAAAAAGAGAATAAAAATTTGCACGTGCACCATACGTGCAAAAATCAAAAATGCATTTTTAATCAAAATAGGGGAAAATAAATTTTCATTTTATAAAAAGAGTTCGAATACAAAAATTAAATAATCAATGCACATGGAAATATCACACTTAGTAATGAAAAATATGTGATTGATACGTGTATCGAAAATACATAAAGCACGTAAAATACCGAGCTTAAAATATAATATTTTAGTTGACTCAAAAAGGATAAAATCGATACGAAAAATGCATAAATAGTCAAAAATCAAGATACATGGTGAAAATACGTTACAAAATACACATGCGTAACACACAGGGGTAAAATTGTAATTTCTAATTTTTGTGGGGTGTTACAATACCGGCTACTTCTCAAATTTCATTTATCATAACTTACCGGTCTCCATGGGTCTCGCTCAGCCTCTAGATTCCAATATTCAAACCGAGATCATATAGGTTATCTTAACCTCCATTACACAATTTCTTATTATAAAATCGTTGATTCTTTCATAACAAAAATGTTTTCGAAGACTCACTTCTTAAAGTAGATAATGTATATTATAATTTTTCATCCCAATGATTTTTCTCAAATTTCTATTAGATTATTTCGATCATTATAAAGTTAGCTCATTTTAACATAAACAACTACCTTCGAATTTAGACTAGAAACTAGACTCATCTAGTACATTGTCTAAAGTAACTTTTAATCTCCAAAAGTACCTCTTAAAATAGTGCAAAATTATTTCCAAATGTTCTAATAATATTCTAAAATATTTCTACAAATTTTCCCAATTTTAAAACATGAAAAACCATTAAAATAAAAATAAAGATAAAATGTGCACACTCAGATTCGAACCTAGGTCGCACAGTGAGCCAAACCGCAACCCACAACCAGTGAACCAACTCACTATTGTGAAGGAACCCCCATTGAATTGCTTATATACCTCGGCTACTGTTAATATAATAAAAGTCGAAATTTCAAAAAGAACATAGCCTCCCAAGACTCGAACCCGCGCTTATGTACACTATACACAGCGCTCGGAAACACACCCACAAACCAGGCTCTCAAGTCACTCTTTCTGATTAGTGTTACTATCCTAACTATTTTAATGCCACTCTCTCTTTCTAAGTTTTGTTAACAAATTTTTGATGTTAAATTTCTATGCCTTAACTTTTACAATTACAAAAAATAATTTTCCCTTCAAATTGAATATATTAGCCTGAAATAAATCCTATAATAATCTATTCCCAAAATAAACAAAATTTGTAACACCACAAATTTTTTTAAAATTATTATTATTATTATTATTCTTATTATTATTATTATTATTATTATTATTATTTTACCATTTCTTACTTAAAAAATTTCTTACTTAATCTACTTCTTACTTACACTATTTCTTAGTCAGAAAATCTTTATAATTTCAATTAAAAATTCGGCAGAGTCTCCCCTGAAATATTAGCCGTTTTACAGAAATTCCTTACGAAATTTGCAAACAATTACAATTAGCTCAGCACAAGCAATTAATAACAATCCTTCCCAGGCCAATCCAAACAACAACACCCCGGGAATGTATATATAGGGCTCTGGGGAACTCATCATAATATGCAAGATATTAAATAAAAACCAAAAATTCGTTTAAAAACATAAAGGAATTTTAGAAAAACCTTTGAAAAATATTTCAGAAACAAATCCAAAGAACCCAATACTCTACAACGAGGCGGGTACGAGTTAGTATACGTCATCACATCACTATATATCTTCATCACATACAGTATCATACATAGTCTCCCAAAATACAAAGTATTACACAAATACTTTCACATATCCCCATACTACATGACTTAGGTTAATAAAAGTATATAATAGATACGTACACCTCCAACTCTACAACAAGGAAAGTATCACTACAATATAAAGTAATACTAAAGCATCTCACCTCGCTAGTGACCCCAAAACCTGCAAAGAGGGTCAAGGGCGTCCACCCTCGCTGGTGTGAGTATAATCTACTAGGTTAGTTACTAAAATAAATAATATTAAAGAAATTAAAAAAACTTATGAACATGATGTTAATTAAATTTAATCTGAAATTAAACATATAAACATAGTAAGGATCGCACAAAGTATTTTTAACCTTCAAGCAATCTACATATCAACATCCACTCACTCTACCTTGAAGTTGTGCCTTAGAAGATAGTTCCCACCATTTCCATAGAAATAGCGGGCGAGTAGTTCCTCGACACAATTCTAAGGCATATCAAGCTCATATTATATTTTGTTTTTACTTTAATATTGCTACTCATCTTATACTATATTCACATTCTTTCTCATCTCATAACATATCACAACACATTAATTTCATAACTGATGTGGTTTGTTTTTGGGGTGTGGGGGCAACAGGTGCGAGTTCTCTCAATTTGTATGGTGGAAGTACTTGCGCAGTACCGGCATCTATCCGACCCCGGGTAGCGGGAGCGGCTCGAGAGCAGGAGTGAGAAAAGGCTCGGAAGAGAGGACGGGTGCTCGGTACGGATCTAGGGGGTCAGCTCGGCAGGGTCTTCTGTACCTGCACACGGCCTAGAGACACTGGGACAAGTCCCGGCGATAGGCCCTTCGACGAACAAGTCAATCACTAGGAAAGAGACTGGGCAGCTGGGGTTCAGGTGGGGAGAGATTGATTACCTTTTATAGTGAAGAGGGGGTGGAGTATATATAGGCAGGAGTGAGTGGGTCTGGAGCCCTGGCGGGCCGGGTCAGACCCGTTCGCCTATGGGCCTGAGCTGGCTAAGGCCTATTAGACTGTAGCTGGTCTAATGATCATGGTGGGGAGGTTCAAGAGGAGATCATAGGGCTCCGGTTGATGCTACAAAATTTATCCCATATCACAAGCCCCCCACTCCTGTGGGATTGTGCCTAGCTGGTCGTGGAGGAGTAGTCGAGTTTTGAGGCGGAGAGTGGGAAGAGTGTTCCTATAGCTAGGGTCGGCTGGAGTCAGTGCCGAGATGGTCATAGGGCCCCCGTAACTGAGCGTGAGGGGATCGGAGGCCGAGCATGGGGGTCTGTAGTCGAGCAGGTCATGATGATTCCCTTTTGAACAAGATGGACGTAGTTCGGCCTGGGCCGTCGAGGTTGTAGGGGGTCGGATGGACGAGCAAGGCCAAGTGACTTGGCCTGTTGAAGCTACCCCTGTGCTCGAAATATAGGTCGACCGTCGAGGCTGTAGGTGGTCGGATGGACAAGCGGGACCAAGTGACTTGGCCTTTTGAAGCTACCCTGTGCTCGAGATGTAGGTCGACCGTCGAGGCTGTAGGGGTCGGATGGACGAGCAAGGCCAAGTGACTTGGAATGTCGAAGCCACCCCTGTGCTCGAGATGTAGGTCACCGTCGAGGCTGTAGGTGGTCGGATGGACGAGTAAGGCCAAGTGACTTGGCCTGTTGAAGCTACCCCTGTGCTCGAGATGTAGGTTGACCGTCGAGGTTGTAGGGGGTCGGAAGGTCGAGCGGGACCAAGTGACTTAGCCTGTTGAAGCTACCCCTGTGCTTGAGATGTAGGTCGATCATCGAGGCTGTATAGGGTCGGATGGACGAGCGGGACCAAGTGATTTGGCCTGTTGAAGCTACCCCTGTGCTCGAGATGTAGGTCGATCATCGAGGCTGTAGGGGGTCGGATGGACGAGCGGGACCAAGTGACTTGGCCTATTGAAGCTACCCCTGTGCTCGAGATGTAGGTCGACCGTCCAGGCTGTAGGGGGTCGGAAGATCGAGCGGGACCAAGTGACTTGGCCTGTTGAAGCTATCCCTGTGCTCGAGATGTAGGTCGACCGTCGAGGCTGTAGGGGGTCAGAAGGACGAGCGAGGCCAAGTGACTTGGCCTGTTGAAGCTACCCCTATGCTCGAATTTTCCATACGACATCGAGGCTTGGGTCGGCGGAGAGCGTCGAGCTCTTTTGCCTTAGCTTGAGAAAGCCACCCTGGTGCTCGAGTTTGCCATACAACATCGAGGCTTGGGTCGACAGAGAGTGCTGGGCACTTTTGCCTTAGCTTGAGAAAGCTACCCTGGTGCTCAAGTTTGCCATACGGTATCGAGGCTTGGGTCGGCGGAGAGCGCCGGACTCTTTTGCCTTAGCTTGAGAAAGCTATCCTGGTGCTCGAGTTTGCTATACGACACCGAGGCTTGGGTCGGCGGAGAGCGCTGGGCTCTTTTGCCTTAGCTTGAGAAGGCTATCTTGGTGCTCGAGTTTGCCATACGACATCGAGGCTTGGGTCGATGGAGAACGTCAGGCTCTTTGGCCTTAGCTTGAGAAAGCTACCCTCGTGCTCGAGTCTTCCATATGGCATCGAGGGTTTGGTGTGGTTACATAAGGGGTTTATACAGAATCCGAGCTAACAAACTTTGGAAAAAAGAACAAACATTTGTATACAAAAGCTTGCTGGGGTCTGAGACTGCTAGTTTTCTGAGGACGAGGTCACCATTCTAGATGTTAGAGGGTCGGACCTTCTGGTTGTAGTATTGCTCGACCCGTTGCTGGTAGATGCTCCTACAGATGAGGGATTTTTCCCCGATGTCATCGACCAGGTCCAAGTTGGCCTTGAAACCTATCGAGTTGCCTTCTTCGTCGAAGGCCATGATTCTGGGCGACGGTAGACGGGTCTCTAAGGGGATAACTGCTTCTGTACCGTAGGTTAGGTTGAGGAGCGACTCGCCCGCAGGTATCATCTTTGTCGTCCGATGTGCCCAGAGTACGCTCGGAAGTTTGTCGACCCACAGTCCCTTGGGAGAGTTGTCCAACCACATTTTGAGGCCAACAAGGATTTGGCGGTTCACGTTTTCAGCTTGGCCATTTGATTGAGGGTGGCTTATGGCCGAGAAGCGCTGCTGACGCCGATGTCTTCGCAGAACTTTCGAAAATTCTTGTCAGCGAACTGGGTCTCGTTGTCGGTGATGAGCACCTGAGGGATCCCGAATCAGTAGATGATGTGCTTCCATAAAAATTACTGAGTTTGGTGCTCGGTGATCGAGGCTAGTGGTTCGGCCTCGATCCACTTGGTGACGTAGTCGATGGCCACCACCAGGAACTTTCTCTGGCCCGGGGCTTAGGGAAAGGGGCCGACGAGGTCCATCCCCCACATGACAAAGGGGGTCGGACTGGCCATGGATCGGAGGTTTGCCTGCAGGAGTTTCTTTATGGAGGAAAACCTTTGACAAGGGTCGCACCTTTTAACAAGGTCTTGCGCATATTGCAGCATGGTCGGCTAGTAGTATCCATGATTCAGGGCCTTCCGAGCAAGCGATCTGCTCCCCATGTGGCATCCACCGATCCCCTCATGCAATTCCTTCATTGCATACCTGGCTTCGTCTGGTGCCAGGCAGTGGAGGTATGGTCTGCCGTTAGCCACCGTATACGAGCGCTTAAAGAGCGTTCTATTGATCAGGGTGAATCTCTCGGATCTGACTATGATCCTTCTTGCTTCGGACCGGTCTTGAGGGAATTCGCCTTCCGAAAGGAACCTTAGGAGGGGCTTTGTCCAGTTGTCGGGTTGGAGATCGGTATTAAGGCAGGCAGCTTCCAGGAGGTCGATGCTAGGCTTGAGGAGGACCTCGATGAGAACAGTGTGGTCGAGCCCCTCGAAGGATGATGAGGTGAGCTTCGACAATGAATCCTCTTGGGCATTATGCTCCCGGGGGATTCTCTCCACCGAGTGAGAATCAAAAGATGACAAGAGGTTTTGGACTACCGCCAAGTATTGTACCATCCGGGAATCCCGAGCTTCATTCTCCCCGGTGATCTGATTGACCATGAGCTGGGAGTCGCTGAAGGCCTTGATGTGTCGGGACCCGGCCTTGTGCGTGAGGGTGAGCCCTGCGATCATAGCCTCGTACTCCACTTCGTTGTTCGAGGCTGGGAAACTTAGCCGGAGAGAATATTAGAGGACGAAATTATCGGCGCCCTTTAAGATAACGCTTGCTCCGCTCCTTCCTTCGCAGGACGAACCGTCGATGTAAAACTCCTACACTGGGTCGGCTTTCGGGGCAACGGACGGTTCGAAAAGGGTGTTATTCCGTGATGAATTCGGCAAGTTCCTGCCCCTTGATAGCCGTCCTGGGCTGATAGCTGATGTCGTATTGGCTCAGCTCGATCGACCACTTGACCAGGCGGCTGGAGCTCTCTGGCTTGTGGAGGACGGTCTTCAGGGGCTGGTCCATGAGGACCGAAATATAGTGAGCCTGGAAATAGGTTCGGAGCTTACGGGCCGCTGTAATCAGTGCATATGCCATCTTCTCCATCTTCGCATATTTGGTCTCGGCTGAGAGCAGAACCTTGCTTACATAGTACAGGTGTTTTTGAACACCATCTTCTTCTCGGACGAGTATGGCGCCGAGCGCATTTTTTGAGGTCGACAGGTAGAGGAAGAGGGGTTCGCTGGGTTCGAGCTTGCTTAGGAGCGGGGGATTGGCAAAGTAGGATTTTAACTGGTTGAACGCTTGTTGCTGTGGTTTGCCCCACTCGAATCCTTTCGTCCCCAGCTGGGATTTGAAGAACGGGAAGGACTTCAACCCTGATTTGGAGATGAAGCGGCCGATTGCTGCAAGTCTACCCGTAAGCCGTTGAACCTCCTTGATGTATCGGGGCGGGGCCAAGTCGATGATGGCCTGAATCTTCTCCAGGTTGGCTTATATGCCGCACTGGCTGACGACGAACCCCACAAATTTTTCGGACGAGACGCCGAAGGCACATTTGGCGGGGTTGAGCCTCATGTTGTGAGACCGAAGGACACCGAAGGCTTCCTCAAGGTCGACAACGTGATCTTTTCCTCGTCAGCTCTTGACAAGCATATCATCGACGTACACTTCCATGTTCCGACCGATCTGATTTTTGAAGACTCGGTTGACGAGCCTCTAGTATGTGGCCCCGGCATTCTTGAGCCCGAAGGGCATGAGGCCCTGGTCGGTGACGAAGGACGTCTTGGCGATGTCCGGAGGAAACATCCGGATTTGATTATAGCCTGAGAAGGCATCCATGAAGGTTAGGAGCTCGTGACCAGACGTTTCATCGATCAGAGCGTCAATGCTGGGAAGAGGAAAAGGATCGTTGGGGCATGCCTTGTTGAAGTCGGTAAAATCAATACGGATCCTCCAAGTTCCGATAGCCTTCTTCACCATGATGACATTAGCCAGCCACTCGGGGTAGCTGACCTCTTGAATGAACCAGGACGATAGCAACTTATCCACCTCCGCTCGTACCGCCTGCTGCCTTTCCGGGGCAAACTTGCATCGCTTCTGCTGTACTGGTTTAGAGCCATGGACGATGCTTAGCCGATGCATGATTAAGTCTTTGGAAATCCCGGGCATGTCGGATGGTGTCCAGGTGAAGAGGTTGACATTTCGGCAGATGCAGTCGATCAGACTCGGCTTTAGCTCGGGGGAAAGGGTCTGGCTCACACGGAACCATCTGGACTCGTTCCATGTTTTAAAGGAGACCTCTTCCAATTCGTCAGCGGGCTCGGACTCGGAAAGTATTTTTTCAGGTAGGAGCTCGACGACGTCGAGGGGAAATACACCACCTTCGACCGTGGTCATGTAGCAAGAGCGTGCTGATTCTTGGTTGCCCCAAATGACCCCGACCCCGACGTTAGTTGGGAACTTCAATTTCAGATGATAGGCGGAGGGGACGGCCTGGAGCGAACAGAGCCCGGGTCGGTCGAGGATGGCGTTGTAGGCTACCTTGATGTTGACAACCATAAAATCCATCGACTCGGTTCGGAGGACGGGGGCCATTCCTGCGGTTACGTCTAGTGTCACGATTCCCTCGATTTGCACGGGGACGCCAATAAATCTGTGGAGGGTGTAACCGGCTGGCTTCAGCTTTTCTCGGGGGAGCTTGAGGTTCTCAAATGCTTCTAAAAAAGGATGTTGACCGAACTGTCGTTATCTACCAGAATTCGACGAACATGGAAGTTGGCCATGTCAAGGCTGATGACGAGGGCGTCGCAGTGTGGAAGCTGGACGCCTTCGAGGTCTTCGCCCGAGAAGGAGACCGTCTGCTGTTGAATTCGGGGAGAGGGGTGGTCTAAGACAGAGTTGACCTATCGGATAAAGGATTTTCGAGAGGTCTTAGATTCCCCTCCCATCGGTCTACCATGTACGTAGTGGAGGATGGCGCGTCCATCGACTTCTTAAGTTTTCGGGTCCCGATCAGGTCGTTGACCGATCGTCCGAAGGGGAGGTGAACGCCTCGGGCTCCTCGGCTCTCTTCGGTCTCTATTGTTAACCCGAGTGAACTCCTTCAGGTACCCTCGCTGTATAAGGGCTTCGATCTCATCTTTGAGGGCTCGGCAGTGATCAGTATCATGCCCGGTGTCGTGGTGGAAGCGGTATTAGAACCTCTGGTCTCGCTTCTTGCCATTGTTGGGCAGTCGGGGAGGGAACCGGACAACCCCCTTGTCCTTGATTTCCATTAAAATCGCCGAGACGTTCTGAGTTAGGGGCATGTATCTTTCAAATCAAGGGACTGGGGGGGACCCTTTTTGGACCAGCCGCTTCTATTCTGGACCTTTTGAAAGGTTCAGCATCATCAACCTTGCGCTTCCCCTTGGCAATGGCATCCTTCGCGCCTTCGGGGTTGAGGGCCTCCTCGGCCAGGATATACTTCTCGACTCTGTGGAGTAGGTCGGGGAAATCCACTGGGGGCTTTTTGGCTAAAGAGGCCTTAAGCTGGCCATGGCGGACGTTGTGTTGAAAGGCTACGGAAGTGACCCCTACGTCGAGGGAGGAAACCGACCTTGCTTCTGAGGTAAACCTCTGAACGAATTCTCGAAGGGATTCCCCGTCCTTTTGTTTGAGGTCCAGGAGGGAGGAGCTCATCTTCTCGACCTTCCTGCTGGTCACGAAGTGGGCAAGGAAACCTTCCTCCAGCTGTTCGATAGAGAAGATCGAACCGGGGGCGAGTTTGGAGAACCCTCTCGAGCCGGACCTTGGAGGGTAGCAGGGAAGGCACGGCATAGGAGGGGATTCGCAGTGCTGTGAATCATCATGAGGGTCTTAAACCCCTGATGTGATCAGCAAGATCACCCTCACCATTATAGGTCTCGAACTAGGGTGGTCTGAAGTTTCAAGGGATCCCAGCTTCAAGGATTTGGGGGGAAAAAGGGGGTCCGGTCGGACGATGGCCACAACCCAATATTTGGCCCGCACTCACCGAGGTGGGTGAGGCGATTATCCATTTCTTCCAAACGACGAAGGACGAGGTCCGTCGCTTCCTGGGAACGAGTCGATCCGCGGGACTCACCAGCTCCCGTTGCTGACCTTTGGGCGGAACTGTGGTAGACATCGGTAGCCAGACCGTGATGTATGGCTTGAAGGATCTCCTCCCAAAAGTTCTGGAATTCGACCCTTGTGACGGGGGCTTGTCCTCCCGGGTTCTGCGGGGGATTGTGCGCCTGGGGAGGTTTTCGGCGATGGTTTGAGGCCGAGTTGGAAGCGGCCTCTCCCCTCGTCCGGCTGGCCTTCCTGTTAGAGATGACGCGGCATAAATCCGACGCGGTCGAAGGTCGGGCCGTGCCATTTGCTCGCAGTTGGTTGAACCCTGGTCATTCGCGCGGCTATGTTGGTTGAGGTCCGGATGCCGTACCGAGGTGACGGCCCTCCTGAGCATGGGAGCCATGGAGGAGCTTGGCCATAGGTGATGACTCTGGATGGGCTCAAAAGGATGATAGTACTGAGGAGGTAAAGGTTCCCACAGACGGCGCCAACCTGATGCGGTGTGTTTTTGGGGTGTGGGGACAATAGGTGTGAGTTCTCTCAATTTGTATGGTGGATGTACCTGCGCAGTACCGGCGTCTGTCCGACCCTGGGTAGCGGGAGCGGCTCGAGAGCAGGAGAGAGAAGAGGCTTGGAAGAGAGTACGGGTGCTCGGTTCGGATCCAGGGGGTCGGCTCGGCAGGGTCTTCTGTACCTACACACGGCCTGGAGACACCGGGAGAAGTCCCGGTGATAGGCCCTTCGACGAACAAGTCAGTCACTGGGAAAGAGACTGGGCAGCTAGGATTCAGGTGGGGAGAGATTGATTACCTTTTACAGTGAGGAGGGGGTGGAGTATTTATAGGCAGGAGTGAGCGGGTTTGGAGCCCTGGCGGGCCAGGTCGGACCCGTTTGCCCATGGGCCTGAGCTAGCTAAGGCCTATTAGACTGTAGCTGGTCTGATGATCATGGTGGAGAGGATCCAGAGGAGATCAGAGGGCTCTGATTGATGTTGCATAATTTATCCCATATAAATAACCTTACATTCATTCAATCTTATAATATCACAATCATTCAATCTTAAACTTTATTCACAATCATTCACGTCTTATAACATCACATTCATTCAATCTTATAACATATTCACATTCATTCTCATCTCATAACATATTTCAACACATTAACATTCATTCTCGTCTCTTAATACAATTTTCCTTCCTTTTTATTCTTATTACATCATACCACTTACTTTAATTCTCATTCTCATTTTAGATTTTCATTATCATCTCATCATACAACTTACTTTACTTCTCATTCTTATGTTATCATATAATTTACTTAATATTCATTCACATATTATATTACAACTTACTTTATTTCCATTCTCATCGGGTAATACACCGCACCCCAAACATAGTTTAGATAATAATCACCGCACCCCAAGTGAAACTTGAGTAATATAACACCGCACCCAAAGCTGATAGCCTGGGTAATATAACACCGCACCCCAAAGCCGCTAGCTTGGGTAATACTTTATTTTTTGTTCTCATCTTCATATTACAGCTTACTTTACTTTTCATCCCCATTTCACGATACAACTGGGGGTTGTGCCTAGGCAGGTAGTTCTCACAATTTCCACCGAAATAGCGGGCGGGTAGTTCCTCGACACAATTCCCAAGGTGTAGCAAACTCATGTTATATCATGCTTTTACTTTAATATCCATTCTCATCACATAATACTCCTTACTTTTATCATTCATCACACTTTACTTTACTTTTCATTTTTATATTACATCATACTGTACTAGTCATTCTTATAATATATCTTACTTTACTTTCAGTCTTATAATATACTTTCTTCACTTTTCATTCACATAATACATAACACACTTTTTTTTACTTTTCACGCTTATTCTCATAACACATTTTCTTCACTTTTCATATTCGTTCATATAGCACATTTTCTTCACTGTTCATTTTCATTCTCCTACATACTTTCTTTACCTTTTATATTAATTCACATGCTCATAACACATTTTCCTTACTTTCATTTTCTTTTCATATCATACACTTTCTTTACTTTCTTATTCTCATTTGATATTTATCCATTTTATTAATTTGTCGACCAGTGCCCCACATCATCCCAAATACTGAAAGCCGATAGCCCAGTAAACACACGGACCACTGCCCACCAAGGGTCTTACGCATTCGAGGCTACGTCTTCCTCCCAGCCTATGCCAGCGAGGGAATACACCACACCCCAAGTAGAACTTGGGTCATATACACCGCACCCCAAACATAATTTGGGTAATAATCATTGCACCCCAAGTGAAACTTGGGTAATATATCACAGCACCCCAAAGTCGATAGCTTGAGTAATAGTGACCGCACACCAGGTAAACTGGGTAATAACCGGACCTCAACCGATAGCTTGGGCAATAAATACACCGCACCCCAAGCCGGTTCTTGGGTATTAGGAGGTCTAGACCAAACCCCTAGGATTTCTGTAGGCACTGGTGAAAAAAATTTATCTTTTATAAACATTTTCATCACATCTTTTTATCCCATTTTATTATTACATATCTCATCTTTTATCTTAACAAATTATCACATATTATGCATACACCCGACTATTTATCTTATCATATCAACAAGAGTTATTTATCTTATCATTTTACTGCATATTATGCATATACCATGCTATTTATCTTATCATATTATTACGGAATATTTATCTTATCATTTACCACCTATTATTTCACCTTAATTACCTACATATCATACATATACCAAGCCATTAACCTCATCTTTTATCATGTCAAATTCTCATGTATCACCTACACATCATACGTGCACCATGCCATTTAACACATCATAATATCATATTTATATAATTTCTATTTATCACCCGCATAACACACGTACACCATGCCCTAATCACTTTATATTATCATATATAAACCCAATATATCACTAATAGTACCAAATACTAAAAATCATGCAACTACACCACATAGCACAATTTCAACAATCAAAATTCTGTATTTTCCATTAATTCTTTATCCAGCCATAACTATCACAATTCACATTGGATAAGTCTAAAATTTTACCACAACATAAAGTATATCTAGTATGATCATACTCACCTGACGAACCTACAGGAATACGCTTCTCGCTCGCCCAGTCGCTAATCAAACTTCACTTTTTCACACCTATTAAGAAATTTTTTGAACTGATAAGCCATTAACTCAAAACACACAATATTTACCCCCGAATTCACATCAGATGTACTCATACATCATGTAACTCCTGTTCCCCCGTATTTGTATTTTATACCGTATTTTTTTTTCTCAATTGTACTCTCTCGTCTATTTTGAGATCATGTAATTTGTTCTGATTGAATGGAATTATTATTCTTGTCTCAACTCAAATTGTGGGTCCTTTTATCAAATTTAATTGTGTGCCATTTTGTATCGTTCTTCGTGGGAAATGGACCAATTCTTCTCTTTTATCTCTCTAATACCCATTAGGGTGCATTTTGACCATTTCTTCTGTTGGGCTCTTTTCGAAACGGATACCCAAAATTCACGAACCCGCAAACCCGCAAACCCTACTATTTAAACCCTACTCTAACCCTAATCCAACCCTAATACTGTTTTAACCTATTAACCTTCCGCCGCTCTCTTCTCCTTCTTCATCCGTTCCTTCTCCTTCGTTCTCGTTGCGCCCAAACCCCTCCGTTTCCCTTCCGATCGCCTCGCCCACTCCCTCGCTTTCGCCTCGTCGACCCCCACGGCACAACCACCTCCAAACTCCATCATCGTCGTCCTCTCCAACCTCCGAACCCATTACCCAGCTCGGCACTTCCACCACCTCCGACCACTGCTCCACCGCAACACCATCGCCGTCGCCTCCAACGTATCCCCTCGACCTCCTCTCCACCTCCGTCGCTTCGCCAACACCCCACACCGCCGAGCTCCTCTCCCACTCTCACCCTCTGTTCAAACCCACGAACAGAGCAGCACCCGCCGCGCCTTCCATCGCCGCGCGCCGTCGCTTCTCGACGTCGCACCATTGTCTCCGCCGTCGTCGTCGTCCACGTCACCGTCGAAGCCATCGCCGCGCAGTCGCCGCACTCACCCTCTCCCTCTCGCACTCTGTTTCGATCGAAAGAACGAAGAAGAGAACGAACGAAGGAAGAAGACAGTGATATTAGCGGGATTTAATCTTGGCCATCAGATCGCGTCAAGATCCGCGCTATCAGAGCCCACCTGATCGGTGTCCCGTGTTCTGGCCACAGCGGATCCCATTCCGCTGTACGCTGTTCGTCCTAGATCCGGTGCGCTGAAGCCATCTGATTCGCTGCCGTTGCTGTTCCGTGTTCGTGCCGCACCAGATCTGCTCGCCGTTTGCTGTTCTGGGCTGATCCTGTGTGCGGGGAAAACTCGATCTTCGGTTATTTTTCGCACGCGCTTTTTGAGGACTTCTTCCGGGATTTTTCTACCCAAATTGCTACCACTAGTGGAGTTTATCATCGTCATCTAAGGCAAGTAACCTTGTACATCTTATTGTTCTAGTACAAGTCTCCTTGAAATACTACAAATAGTTAGATTGTGACTCCCCTTTGAAATATCATTGCAAATCAATTTTGAACCTTCAAACCCACAATTCTAAGAGTCACAAAACTTCCTCGTATTAAATAATATTCAATTGGACTCTTTTACCCCCCTTGAACACATGAATCACATGGACATATGAATTAAGGAGCCCTAAAATTTGTAGATACATATATATTTAGTATTTGGACGAATTTACGACTATTATGACTTGAAAAATATTCATTAGTTGCTGTTTTGACATCCATGATTATGTATTTATGCTACTTAACAACTTAGACACCAAATCACATATTTCCATGAAACCTACATTAGTAAATAAATTCTGAGTGTTGCTGTCTGGATTTTCTTTTGCGGTTTCGACCATTTTATCATTGGAATTTGGGCCCGAGCCCTGAATATAAAATGTATATCCGGATGTGTAGATATCGATAGACTCCAAAATATTTGAATTTGGAGTTACGGTCTAAGAGTTATGGCAGTTATACTGCAGCTGTGTCAGTAGATGCAGATGTGCAAAACTGCTGTATATATTTACTTTACAAATTATTTTAGCTGTGTAAACAGCGAGCGTTTCACACGAAATTTTATATGTAGTTGCTGGACACCCATAGGACATCCCCAATTTTTCTTAGAATTAATCTACATTACTTCAACACTAGTTCATATGCATAAATACAAATATACAAATTCTGCCTGAACAAATGTAATAAGCCGGGGTTAAGGGAAAGACTATAGAGTGGACAATATAGGTAAGTATACTCAGAAGGGGGCCCGTGTTTCCCAGTACTCGGTTCATGAACCTGTTGCACGTGATGTATTCATGGAGTCAGTTACTTGACTCATGAACCTGTTGTATTCATGGAACCACTGTGTGGTCCTTGAACCTGTTAGTATTCACGAACTCGTTTCGTGAACCTGTTATTTAATTTCGTATTCATGAACCGTGCCTGCCTGATACCTGATACTTGATACCTGAGTACACCGCCCTATAGACTCCATTACTAGGTCTAAACGAAATTGTTTTGACTGTAGCAACCATGTAGTAAAAAGATGGATGCATGTCGTGCTACCTAGATAGTAATAACTACAAGACTTGAACTTAATACCTGTTACATGATTACCTGTTACCCGATGATCCTGTTACCTGATTATCCTGTTACCTGATTACCTGGTTACGTGATATCTGATACATGAAACTTGAACATGACACCTGTAACTTGAAACATGAAACTTGATACGTGAAACCTGACACATGAAATATGATAGTTGATGTTAGATACCCCAACAAGTTCACCTGACATATGTTTTTCCATTAGCAGTTGTTAACTAGTCTGTTTACTAAGAAGTCCTCCCTTGCTAGCTAATTCCTGGTTGTTCCCACTACTTGTTGTATCCCTGTTACATTCTTGATTCCTGTTCCCTCTACTTGTACTCGTTTTTACTATTTGTGGCCCTAGCTTGCACTAAGGGCATTCTCTCTTGTTTTCCCTGTTTTCCCTTTTATATTTATTAAGCAGACCTTGGGACAAGCTACCTGCTGGAATTGGCGAGCAAACATTTCAGGTTTTGCTTGGAGCAAGGACCTGTTTAAATAGTTGCTTTCCTTAAGGTATTTATTTCTTCTGCTGTTTAAGACTTGTTCCGAGTTTACACTTGATCCAGACATGGAAACTATTTGAATATTATTACTTGTTTAAATTGTTTTCTGTTGCTTAATAAATTATTCATGCATGCTTGGTTATATATAAATCTGGTTATATTCTTGATTGATGCTGAGTCGATCCTACAGCTTATGGATGATGTAAAAAAAATCATTCGCTGGGCTTCGTCACGTGCTCGTATTCCATATTTTTGGGAAGCGGGGCGTGACAAGGTTTTTAGTGGTATCAGAGCTCAGGTTTGGCTAATGTGTTAGTTTGACTAATACATTAGACAGGCTTGACTCAGTCAGGATTAACTCAACATTAAACAGGCCATGCAACCACATGAATAATTTAATAGTCAACTCGATCTGGACACAAGTCTTATCCCATCCATTTTGATCCCTTCATATTCAATTCTTTGATTCATTGCTTCCTTCCATCTCTAGCAGTCATCCTGATTTGTTGATTCCTTATTGGGTACAATTTATTCTTTACGTACCCATATACTTTTGCTTCCGGTACAAGCAATCTCTTATTTCTGCTTGCCTCATTGAACCCTCCTTATTCCGGTTCGTGTGTCGTTTATTGCTCTTCGTGCCTTGCATTCATCTTCAATTGTTGACTCACTTTGAGTACCATGCTAGTAATTTCTCCTCTGCTATATTCTCTTCAATTCCGATTTTGCCCCTCGTCCTTCTTCCTTCGCATTCAATTCCTTAATTTTCTCTTATCCCTTCTAGTCATCCTCCCCTTTAACTCCTTATTGGGTGTAGCTTCATTTTTTCCTACTTATTTTTCTCTTTATAATTATTTTTCCGAATACTTTCTATATTTCGATTACTAATTGTTATATTTATTTTCGATCTTCTATAAAAATGTTTCTCAACAAAGATTTTATTATTTCGAACAATGATGTATTTTAACTTCACTTTTCATTTTTGATCGACTATATATTTCTACTGGATTATTTAGGTAAGACAAATTCTTATTTGATGTATAATGCTATTATTACTAGTATTATTATTATTGCTATTGTTTCATTATCATTACTAGTATTCTTATTATTGTTACTACTATTAATATTTTTATTGTTGTTTTCATTATTTTATTACTATTGTTAATATTAAATTACTTCCATAAAAATGTTGGGCCAAACTATATCTTGTCTTGCATTATTATTTTTACTAGTGTTGTTGATATTTTAATATTATTGCTATTATTATTATTATTATCATTCTTTCTACGATTTCTGTTATTATTACTGTTATGATCATTGTTATTATCATTGTTATTCTTATTGTTATTAATATCGATATTTTATTTGTACTATTATTTTTATCGTTACTATTAATTCGAAAGTGTTTCAAGATTAATTCGAAAAACCAATTAATGCGATTCAGAGCAGCTCATAGAAGTGTTTCGATTTTGATTTAACTGTCAAAGGTCCACATTTTTTTATTGTGGAAGAAACAAGGGTCGACATTGTTGAATAAACACAGGTAGTTGTCAGGGTAACTTGAAGACTTCAAAAATTTTGACCCTACAACAGAAAGATAAAGAATCTATATGCATGTTCTGGATGTTTAGGTTGAATTCTGTTGAGTGTGTAATATTGGATTGCTTGAGGTCTATATTATAAGTTGCCATAAGCTTTGCTATATATGAGGCTAATTTTCTTAATGTATTTGCTGCATTTTATGTTAGGAATGTGTCTTGTATACTCGTGGTTCATATTAGAAGAAGGTAAGATGAAGTACGGAGGTCGAAGTGTCAAAGAGAGTAGAAGAAAACAGAGTAGCAATAGTGCAGGAATAGTTGTGGTTGACTGTCCTAAGTTGCGGTCGACTGCACCCCCGACCGCACACCCGACCGCAGTTGCACTGGGTTTGGCTGAGAGGTGGACGGTCGATCGGTTTTGTTGGATGGTCGAACGACTGCGGCACTGTGTTCGTTTTGGGCCTCGATTTGTTAGGTCGTTTCAGCCTAATCTTCAACTTCAAGTTAGATCGTACGGCTCCTATTCAGTTACTTCTTTTACAGGTTGTATCGGACGACTGAGAATCAAGATTAAACCTAGGTTTCTCTTCATTCTTCTACATATATTGTAAACTCCTCTAATATGAGAGTAGAGTCTTTCATAGATTCTTTTCTCCATTGCAAAGAGAGGCTCGAGAGAGATAGTTTTTGGTGGGTGAGTTTAATTCCTTGTATTGAGTGAATCAGTAACTCATTGTAATCTCTTCTAGTTGAATATCAAATCTCCCTATATTTCCCCCCGGATTAAGCAAAAGCTAACCGGGATAAATCCTCGTTGTGTTTGTTGTTTGGATTGATGGATCTACTTGTTTGCTCCATTGATTCGTCTCATCTCTTCGACCTCCTCATTGCTCTAATTAGTTCCGCTACGACCAGAGGCATTTGTTGATGCCCCAATCCCTACAACTGATATCAGAGCTTCAGGTTGCTAAGTCCCTTGGTTAAGATGACAGGCCACAGTCTTTTGAAGATCAAATAGTTCGATGGAAATATCAATTTCAATCGTTGGAAGGTTGACATGTATGATGTCCTTATTCAAGAACCTCTGTAGTTAGCTATTAAGAAGAAAGAAAGGCCATTCGACGTGAAGGAGGATGTTCGGGAAGATATTCGTGAATGAGCCATAAGTCTGATCCGACTATTCTTGGAGGACGAGGTCAAGTGCATATTTCTGAAAGAAACTGACGCGACGAGTTTGTGGAAAAACCTCATAGCTGACTACTCTGGTTCGTCGTTATTAGATCGGATGCATTGGAAGAGAAAGTTGTTCCGTTTATCTATGAAGGAAGGTACTGATCTCCAAGAACACATTATTGAGTTCAATAAGATATTATCTGAACTTAAGGCGATTAACGCGGTTGTGTGTGAGGAAGATAAAGTTTTCAACCTGATATATTCACTGCTAGATTCGTACAAGTTTTTGATAACTACCATGCTACACGGTAGATCTACCAAGGAGAGTATTTTGGTAGATGGTGTAATCAAAGCATTGAAGGAAGATCAACTTAGGAAGGAGACCAATAAATCATCATCATCTATTCCTACGAGTTGTCTAGTAGTGGATGGTCCATCGGGGGAAAGACAAAGTGCTTTGCAAAATGATTCGACCGGTTGCCGTTATTGCAAGAGGCCAAGGCATATTAAGAAAGATTATTAGAAGTTGCAGAATTAGGAGAGCGCAAAGAATGGGAGTTCAGCCGCTAATGTGGTTAGTGCCTTTGATTCAGGTGATTCGTGTCTTCATGTTTCAAATTCTTTAGAAGTGGATTCTAGTTGGTTTCTTGACTCGGGGAGTTCTTTCATATTTGCTCCGAGAGGGAGTTATTTTCTACTTATAAGTTTACTACAGGGCGTTGCGTGACAACGAAAACTGGGAAGGTTTGTGAAGTAGTAGGTGAGGGGACAGTCGAGTTGAAGATGTCAGGTCTAAATTTGTTCACTTTAAGGGATGATTTGCATGTTCCTCTATTGAAATAGAATCTGATTTTCTTAGGAACTCTGGATGCACAGGTTTGTAGGTACACAGCTCGAGGTGGAGTTCTGTCTATTTTTCAAGGTTGTCGTTAAGTGATTACAGGTATGAAAGTGGTTGGGCCAAGCCAACAAAATCTCTACAAGCTTTGGGAAATCCAAAAATCCAGCACAGGGGTTGTTAGTTCTTTTCCCGTTATTTCCGCAAGCTCAGCTAGTTTGCCGCAACTAGAATCATCGAGATGAGACCACGACATTCGAATATTGTCGAGAGGTGGAGTAAGCCTAAAGGTAGGTGGAGTTCATGCGGAGTTTGGCAACTTCGTGAGTACATCTACGGAGGTATGACTTTGAGGGGTTACACTAGATCATGTGAGATTGGGTAGAGATCAGTTCGACTAGAAGAATAAGCTATTGTTCTATGTTTTTTTTGGAAGTTGAATTCATTAAAGTTTGGAGATGAATAGCACATCATGTGATAGCAACTTGTATGAAATCCAAGGTGGAGTTTGTTAGGAATGTGTCTTGTATACTCGTGGTTCAGATTAGAAGAAGGTAAGATAAAGCACGGAGGTCGAAGTATCGAAGAGAGTAGAAGAAAACATAGCAGCAATAGTGCAAGCATAGTTGCAGTCGACTGTCCCAAGTTGCAGTCGACCACACCCCCGACTGCACACCCGACCGGACACCCGACCGCAGTTGCACTGGGTTTGGCCGAGAGGTGGACGGTCGACTGGTCTTGTTGGACGGTCGACCGACCGCGACTCTATGATCGTTTTGTGCCTCGATTTGTTAGGTCGTTTCAGCCCAATCTTCAACTCCAAGTTAGATCGTACGACTCCTATTCAGTTACTTCTTTTCCAGGTTATATCGGACGACTGAGAATCAAGATTAGACCTAGGTTTCTCTCTATTCTTCTATATATATTGTAAACTCCTCCAATATGAGAGTAGAGTACTTCATAGATTCTTTTCTCCATTGCAAAGATAGGCTCGAGAGAGATAGTTCTGGGTGAGTTTAATTTCTTGTATTGAGTGAATCAGTAACTCATTGTAATCTCTTCTAGTTGAATATCATATCTCCCTATATTTCCCCCCCCGGATTAAGCAAAAGCTAACCGGAATAAGTCCTTGTTGTGTTTGTTGTTTGGATTGGTGGATCTACTTGCTTGCTCAATTGATTCATCTCATCTCTTCGACTTCCTCACTGCTCTAATTAGTTCTGCTGTGACTAGAGGCATTTGTTGACACCTCAATCCCAATATTTTAATCAATATAATCAGTTTCTCATTTCCTAACTTGACATCATAGTCAATCCAAAAGCAATGAAATAAGTAAAGAAAAAAGGAAGATCCAAATGATATCCTCTACTTCTTCCCCTTCACATAGAGGTAGAAAACCCAATTTCAGATCCAGATCTAAAAACAATATCCAAACCCAAACCCAAATCCATACCCGAATTGAGAATGGGATCCGCTCCACCGCCATTCAAGGCCTTTATCGGCTATGACCCCCCAAGTCCGTCCCCTCCAGATCTAGATTTGCCTTGCCGTCGACCTCCCCTCAACACCGCCTCCGCCAATGACAACAAGCCATCCACTGCTCTGTCGTTCTTGCTGCTAGGTTTCCCCAAAACCCTAGCCATCTCCTTCTTCGTCCTCGACCACCACCAAAACCACCGAACCAGGTCCAACCAACTCGGGTCAACTCCTGCCCCCAGCCTCAATTAAACCAATCCTGATCCGGTTCAAATTTTTGCGGATTTGAACCAACCTCGACTTGGATCCTCTTTGATATGAGTCCATCCTAACTAGAAGTCTCTTATTTATCTTCTTACGGAACCATATCTTGATCAGAGAAATCACTTCTCATCTCCTTTCGGAACTTTTCGGATATGATTGTTTGATTGGATTCAACATCTTTCATCTTCAAGTTGGATCAATAACTTTTAGCTCATTCGGTTTACTTCATCTATATCCAAACTTATGTTGCTTGATCAACCTTGAGTTTGAAAGAGTGTGTTGAGTGTATGATGTATGGTGTAATATTGAGATTGTTGGGGGGTATATTGTAAGTTGTCATAGGTTTTGCCTATTTATATAAGGCTATTGCCCTCAATGTATTAGCTGCATTTCTAATTTATAGAATATGTTTCTCATTTCCTAACTAAGTTAGCAAATGAGAAATTCATTCAATAAAACAAAATGCAGTAAATACATTGAGGGCAACAGCCTGATATATATAGGCAAAGTCTATGATAACTTACAATATAGTCCCCCAACCGTCTCAATAGTACACCCATACATCATACACTCAACACTCATTTTCAAACTCAAGGTGGATCAACCAACATGAGTTTAGATATAAATGAACAAAATCGACTAAGCTAAAAGCTACTGGTCAGACCTAAAAATACAAGATCTTCAATTCAATCAAACAAGTATATTCGAAAGGAGAAAATAAGCGCTTATCAGATCAACATATGGACCCGTGAATGAAGAAGCAACTTCTAGTTTGGATAGACTCATATCGAAGATGATCCAAGTCTAGGTTGGTTCAGATCCAAAATCTGAACCAGATCGGGTTCAACTTGGTCAAGGCGAGCGCAGAAGCGGAACCGAGTTGGTTGGACTGGGTTGGGCCGAGTTCAGTTCGGTTGGACCGGTTCTGGTCTGTGGTTGGATGCTGGATCGGGTCAGACCAGGTTCAATTTGATCGGACCATGTTAGGTTGGACCGGTTCGGGTCTGAGGTTGGATGCTGGATTGGGTCGGATCCACTTTGTTGTGAAGTGGATCTGGATCTGGCCCAATTTGGACCAGATCTGTTTTAGTTTCAGGCTGGGATCCGAAATCCAAAAGAGGATGACAGTTGGAGTTTCAAAGGAACCCCAAGGAAGGTGGCACAGAGGGTTGCGCTAGGGCTCGATGGCGAAGGTGGTGCAGATGCTACACTTGCAAGGGAAGGTATACGGTGGAGGTGGCAGGGAGCAAGGACATCGATCACGGCTTTGGTGCAGGCAGCGGGCTAGAAGACGAACATCTGGTTGAGGATGGTGGCACTGTCATGGGTTGGTGGAGGACGGCGGCAGCAAGCAACGACGGAGAGGAGGTTGGTGGCATCAGGCACAGGTTTCGAGGCGGAGAAGGACTACGACGGCTATTGCTGTCCTTCTTCTTCATGCTTTTTTTTGGAGGCCTGATATTTATTAGAGATTTGGATTTTGGATCTCGCGATTTGATCTTGACAATTTTTTTCTTCATGGATGCAAATCTAGGATTTGAGAATTGGTGTTCTGACATCATGTTAGGAAATGAGAAACTAATTCTATAGATCAAAATGCAACAAATATGTTAAGGACAATATTCTCATATATATGGGCAAAGCCTATGACAACTTACAATATATACCGCCAACAATCCTAATATTACACCCGTACTTCATAGACTCAACAAATTCTTCTCTAATAATATGATATAACCATAGTAAGTCTAATTTCCATCGCTGTATTCCCCAATTTTGTGTCATATATATGACTTGTACATGATCTTCACCCTTAGATCTGTTTCATCAATTGATCAATATTCACAATAAGTTCCTTTATTCTCTTTGCAAAACAAGTGAGTTTCTTATTTTACACATTCACAGATCTTCCTCCATCAGGGCAGATGACTTTACCAGTAATATAAGAAGTAGCTGGCATGTAGAGGAATGCGCCTAGAGATGAGACTTCTTTGGGCTCCCCAATGCGACCTAGAGGAATATGTGCCATTTCTTGTGTGGTGGCAGCCTCATTATCCAACATCTATTGGTAAAAGAATCAGAACGAACATCATATGTCAGAATGGAGAAATAATAGCTAATAAGAGAACATCTTGTGAGAAAAAGAGCAAGCTAACACTACGATAATAAATTTCAAATTGGGTGTGAATCCTAAAGCTTTCAGGAGTAAAATAATAAATTTCAGCAGATACGGACTCGTAAAATAAAGATGGGTCTCTTTCAAGTCCAGCAACCTAAAATAAGCTTATCATACTGGGTTACCATAGCAGCCCAAAATGAAGGAGTTCATGTTTATCCAAAGTTGTCATCTTAAAAGAGTAACTAATCCTATTTCTCTATCCACAAGAGAGGATTTAAAAACTGTATCTCTTTACCAAGAGAAGAGTCACTCTATCTTGTTATCAAGAAAAGAGTCATAACTTTATCTCTGTAACAACTTCTATCGCTTCATGAATAATGAAGTTAACAAACTCTATTTTTTTATCAAGATAAATGTAAATGACTCTATATCTTCATGAATAAGAGGATAACCAATTTTATCAAAACACAAAAAAACAGATAAATTAATATCTTGAAACTGCCCCTAGCAACAATAAATACCCCATGACCCTTTCAGAAATAAGGTAATTGTAACTTTCATTGACAAAACTGTTCATATCTTCAGAGTTTTCTGACTTGGGCGACAGAGGATCTGTCGCCGTTGTCAACCCCGGTGTTTCAGGCTATTTTGCAGGTCATTCAAGCGATCACAACCATTAGATCTGATCCAACCGTATATGGCAGTCAGATTCCAGAGTCAATAACAATTTATGGCGATCAGCATCGGTGAAAGTAAATGTCAGATCTTTTATTGTTTTTCATAATGAATTCACACTATCTGTTTGCTTCCACACAAAAAATTGCAGCAACATACTAGGACCTAATTGAACTCTTAACATATGAATTTATCGGGCTTGAAACTTTACAAGATATTAATCTACTCTATAAATTAGATAATGAATATAGTTTCGAAGATCCAAGCTTGGAAATTGATGTCAAATATTCCGATCAGATTATTCTTGATGATAGAATATCTCACCTCCAATAGTTTAATTTTTTCTTCTTTTCACTTCACACTTTTGAAAATATTTTTAATATAGAAGATCTGAGAGATAGTAATTCTACGAATTAATATGGATGAAAATATTATCGAAACTGTTAACTAAATAAAAAACACAAATAGACAAAATTTGACTTACTAACCACTACAAGTGGCCTAGTGGTAAGAACGATGGGACTTGGAGTGTGCTCCTCCAAGATCCCAGGTTCGAACCCTATGGTTCCCATAGATGGGGATTAAATACCTCTGAGTGGCCAGTGACCGTCATGGCCAGCAAAAGCTGGTGCATCAACCCGACCAAAGGTCGGGAGCCTTGTCACGAGGACTGGGATTAGTCTGACCCGTAGAGGAGGATGGAGACCCAGTATAATCAAAAAAAAAAAAAAAAAAAAAAAAATTTGACTTACTACCAGTTAAATGAAGCGATGAAATAAACAAAAACTATGCTAAGTCATGCCACATACGATAGCTTTCCTTAAAATCAAAATTGACTCCCACAATGGACATGAAATAAGCGCGAGTTGATTTCCAAAATAAAATAGGCTGCAAGGAAGGTGTTCATGCACCCGAGCACCCGACCTCTTTAGAACATTTTGGATTAGAACATTTGACTAAATATAAAATAGAATAATTTGAGTAAATTAGACTGATTTCTTGTTTCGATTGTATCAAAAGAGAATGGTTGGAGTTTTACAACCACTCTCGTACCTCTAATCAGCTTACGATGATCCTGAAAACGAACAAAACTCCACCTTGAGTTGTGTACCTATGACCCCGTGCTGCAAGAGTACCCAAAGAAACCAGATTCTGTTTAAGCAGAAGAATATGCAAAACTTCTATTAGAATGAACATGTTTGGAGCTGGCATCTTCAATTCAACTATCCCCTCACCTATTACTTCACAAGTCTCTTCAGTTCCCGTTCTCATACAACGCCATGTAGTAGACTTATAAGTAGAAAACAACTCCCTCTCAGAGCAAATATAAGCAGAACTCCCTGAGTTAAGAAACCAACTAGAATCAACTTTTAAAGAATTTGAAACAAGAAGACACAAATCACCTGGTTCAGAATGGTGAAACACATTTGCGGTAGAATTGTTATCATGACGCTCTTTTGATTATGTAATTTTCAACAGTTTTTCTTGATATGCCCTGATCTTTTGCAATATTGACAACAGATCGAATCATTTTGCAATACACTTTTACTTCCAGTTGAATGACCTTCCACGCTAGACACCTTGGAGTAGACAATAATTTTTGAGTTTCCTTCCTAAGTTGATTTTCCTTCATTGCTTGGTAGATTTTTCGTGTAGCATGGCAGTGATTAAATGCTCGTACGAATCCGGCAGTGAATATATCAAGTTGAAAGCTTTATCTTCTTCACTCACATCCGCGTTGATCGCTTGTAGTTCATATAACACCTTGTTGAATTCTGTGATGTGATCTTGAAGATCAGTAAATTCCTTCATTGACAAATGAAATAACTTCCTCTTCCAATACATCCGCTCTAATAACGATGAATCAGAGTAGTCAGCCATGATTTTTTTCCGCAAACTCGCCATGCCAGTTTCATCAAGAAATTTGCACTTGACCTCGTCCGCCAATGATAGTCAAATTAGACTAACGGCTCTTTCACAAATATCAACCCAAACATCCTTTGTTATGGCTTTTCATTTTTCTTGATGGCTAACTATAAACGTTCTTGAACTTGGACATCATACATCTCTACCTTCCAATGATTGAAGTTGATTTTACCATCGAACTACTTGATATTCAAAAGATTATGACCTGTCATCTAAATCAAGGGACTCAGCAACCTAATTTGATACCACTTTGTTAGGAGATGGGTGTCTACGAACACCCCGATGGTGCAACAGAACTAAATATAGCAATGAAGATGTCGAAGTAGATGAGACGAGTCAATCAAATAACCAAACAAATAGATCCATCAATCCAACACAAACACGACGAGAATTTATTCCGGTTAGCTTTTGCTTAATCATTAGCTTTTGCTTAATCTGTAGAGAAATATAGGGAGATATAATATTCAACTAGAAGAGATTACAAGGACTTAATGATTCACTCAATATAAGAAATTAAACTTACTCACCAAGAACTATCACTCTCAAGCCTCTCTTTGCAATGGAGAATACTGTCAATAAAGTACTACCTCTCAAATTGGACGTGATTACAATAAATAAAAGAAGAATAGAGAGAACCCTAGGTTAGTCTTGATTCTTAATCGTTGATATATCCTATAGAAGAAGTAACTGAATAGAAGTCGTACGATCTGACTTGGAGTTGAAGATTGGAATGAAACAACCTAACAAATTGAGGCCCAAAAAAATACAGCCGCCGCGGTCGGTCGACTGCACCCACAAGTGCGGTCGACTTTCCCCTTCTTGGGAAAACCCTGTACAGTGGTCAGTCGGGTGTGCGGTCGACCGCTACCTTGGACGGTCGACCCATCACTCTGCCAACAACTGCTTTTTCACTTCCACTCTCTTCGACTGCTTCGACATCTATGCTTCGTCGTATCTTTTCTAATCTGAACCACGAGTATTGTAACCCCTGTTTTTCATTTTCTATATTTTGGGATATATATATATATATTTTTTATGTATCTATTCATATTGTATTCTCCTACTCCTTTTGAATCGTGTATTTGATCCTCATTCTCAAAATATTCATCTCTTTGTTTTTTCGCCTTAATTTAATCTTCTTGATGCAATTGTCTGCACATTATTTCATCTCTGGTTGATCGGACTATTATTTTTTATCCTCATTATTAATTGTTCACGTTCCATTTTATTTATTTATTTTTCTCCCTATCTCATTATTTGGATCATCCTATATTTTTTCCATTTGAATCCTTCATTAACCCAATAATACCCTACCCTAAAAACCCTATTGGATCTTTAAATCCACTACCCACTACCACCACCCGTTAGCCCCTCGTAACCCTAACTATCATACATATATATGTACCCTGTATATAATTCCCATATTCACCATACAAAATCCTAGCCACCTATTACTTCCGAAAACCTACCTCATCCCGATATCTCTTCATCCCTTATTCCTTATCCCGATCCGCTCGCGACCCCACCTCGGCAACAACCTCCGCAACAGCTCCCTCGTCCTCTCCCAGTAGTGCAGCTTCCCTGCATTGTGCCTTCAGCTGACGCCGACAGCGACGCCCACTGTGCGCCCTTCTTCTGTCGTGACGCAGCGGTAGACAGAAGCCCAGCACCCGATGCACCCCCCTGCGTTGCTTCCTCCCAACAGAAGAACAACAGTGACGTCGTAGTGCACACCCCCTTCACTGCCCTCTCTTGTGTGCGTGGTTGTCCTCAAGTGATTGTGAACGTGTGCTCGTGACTCGTTCGTTGATATTGTGTTCGTGCCTGGGAATCCGTTCCCATTATTCCAATTCTCTCCGTTGGATTCGTCGTCAATTTCAAGGCAAGTAACTTGTATAATTTCTGTTTTCATATACAAGTACTAAATACAATCTGTAGTGTAGTTATTTCAAGACCCAATCTCATGAAAACCCTTGTTAGATCTTGTCTCTATGTGTTGATCCATTCGTAGTTGTCTCGTTACACACACGACATGAAATAACCATTAAATAATCAATTCTTGTTGCATATACGTATGTTGTTCGTGATTCATGATGTGTCGTATGATCTTGCATGCATGATGTGATAGTCGTATTATATCTTGTTGTAGACTCGTTAAACACCCCATACCATGTTGCTTGGACATCTACTATATCATGCTTGTGTTTTATTTTGATTTGGAATTTTGATTTGGAATTGTTGCCTTCTGGTTCACTGTGACGTTTCTGGCAAGGGTCTTGGTGCAGTTCTGATGTAGAAAGGCCGAGTTGTTGCTTATGCGTCGAGGCAGTTGAGTCCGCATGAGAGGAACTATCTGACTCATGACTTGGAGTTAGCGGCAGTGATCTTTGGATCCAGGTTGTGTGTCCCGAAGGGTGAAGTTCATCAGAGGTTGCTTGAGGAAGCCCACCAGTCATCGTATTCTATTCATCCTGGAGGTACTAAGATGTACCGGGACTTGAAGCTTCATTTCTGGTGGCATGGTATGAAGAGGGTTGTGGTTCGGTTTGTCTCTCAGTGTTTGATCTGCTAGCAGGTGAAGGCAGAGCATCAGAAGACCACCGGACTTCTTCAACCGCTTCCCATTCCGATGTGGAGGTGGGAACACATCACTATTGATTTTGTGATCGCTCTGCCGAGGAGTCCTAAGGGTCAAATGCCATTTGGGTGATTATCGACCAACTGACGAAGAATTCTCACTTCATTCCTTTCCGAGTCGGACAGTCTACTAAGAGCCTAGCTGAGAAGTACATGCAAGAGATCGTCAGACTTCATTGGGTTCTAGTCAGTATTGTATCCGACATGGATACGAGATTCAGGTTTTAGTTTTGGGAGAGTCTTCAGAGTAGTTTGGGGAGTAAATTGAAGTACCATACAACTTTCCATCCCCAAGCTGATGGACAATCAGAGAGGACCATCCAGACTCTAGAGGACATATTGAGGTCCTGTGTGTTGCAGTTTAGTGGACCATGGGAGGACCATTTGCATCTCTTAGAGTTCTCGTACAGTAATAGCTTTCAGGCCAGTCTTAAAGCTACAGAGGCACTTTATGGGCGAAACTGCAGATCACCAGTGTGTTGGGATGACAATGGTGAGAGGAAGTTATTGGGTTCGGAGTTGATCACCGGGACAGTTGATGTGGTGACTCAGACCAGGAAGCATCTTCAAGCAGCTCAGGATAGGCAGCAGAGATGGGCTGATGTCCATCGGAGAGCATTAGAGTTTAAGGTTGGAGACCATGTTTTCCTAAAGGTATCACCTTGGCGAGGTGTCATTCGGTTCGGTGGTAGGGGCAAGCTCAGCCATAGGTTTATCGGACCGTTTGATATCGTAGAACGAGTAGGCAAGGTGGCCTATCGTCTTGCATTGCCACCGGCTTTATCAGAAGTGCACGACGTTTTTCATGTCTCACAACTCAGGAGATATATCCGTGATGAGAGTCACGTGATCGATTACTCAGAGTTGACCGTGCAGTCAGATTTGACTTATGAGATTTCGCCAGTTGCTATTTAGGATCGGCGGGAGAAAGTGCTGAAGAACAAGGTCATCAAGCTGGTTCCTGTTTCTTGGAATCCTCATTCGCCAGGTGAGTCGACTTGGGAATTGGAGGAGGAGATCCAGCAGAGATTTCCTCATCTGTTTGAGTAGCTTGTTGTTTTATTCTTTCTTTTTTCTTTTTCAGGAATACCCTATGTACCTCTTGTTTGAATTTCGATGAAGAAATTCTTCTTGTCAGGTGGGTAGGATTTGTAACCCCTGTTTTCCATTTTCTGTATTTTGGGATTTATTTTCTTTTTTGAGTATTTATTTATATTGTATTCTCCTACTCCTTTTGAACCGTGTATTTGATCCTCATCTCTTTGTTTTGTCGCCTTAATTTAATCTTCTTGATGCAATTGTCTGTACATTATTTCATCTCTGGTTGATCGGGATATTATTTTTTATTCTCATTATTAATTTTTCATGTCCCATTTTATTTATTTATTTTTGTCCCTATCTCATTATTTGGATCATCCTATATTTTTTTCATTTGAATCCTTCATTAACCCAATAATACCCTACCCTAAAAACCCTATTGGATCTTTAAATCCACTACTCACTACCACCACCCGTTAGCCCCTCATAACCCTAACTATTATACATATATATGTACCCTGTGTATAATTCCCCTGTTCACCATACAAAAACCTAGCCACCTATTACTTTCGAAACTCTAGCTCATCCCAATCTCTCTTCATCCTCTGTCCCCTCTCCCGATCCTCTTGCGACCCCACCTCGGTAACAACCTCCGCAGCATCGCCCCCGACCTCTCCCCGCAGCGCAGCTTCCCTGCGTTGTGCCTTCAGTCGACTCCGACAGCGACGCCCCCAATGCGCCCTCCTCCTGTCGCGATGCAGTGGCAGACAGAAGCCTAGCACCCGACACCCCCCTGCGTTGCTTCCTCCCGACCGCAGCACAGCAGTGATGTCGCAGTGCACACCCTCTTCACTGTCCTCTCTCATGTGCATGGTTGTTCTCAAGTAATTGGGATCGTGTGCTCGTGACCCATTCGTTGATATTGTGTTCATGCCCGGGAATCCGTTCCCGTTATTCCCTTTCTCTCCGTTGGATTCGTCGTCAATTTCAAGGGAAGTAACTTGTATAATTTCTGTTTGCATATACAAGTACTAAATACCGCTTGTAGTGTAGTTGTTTCAAGATCCATTCTAATGAAAACCCATGTTAGATCTTGTCTCTATGTGTTGATCCATCCATAGTTGTCTCGTTATACACACGACATGAAATAACCATTAAATACTCAATTTTTGTTGCATATACGTATGTTGTTCGTGATTCATGATGTGTCGTATGATCTTGCATGCATGATGTGATAGTCGTATTATATCTTATTGTAGACTTATTAAACACCCCATACCATGTTGATTGGACATCTACTGTTACGCCCCGCTTCCCAAAACTATGGAATGCAAGCACGTGACAAGCCCTAGCGAATGACTTGCATCATCCATGAGCTGTTATCGATTCAACTCAACAATATAAACAGGAAGTAATACAACCACGCATGCAATAAAAGAAGTAATCACATGAATAACAATACTTTGAAATTTAAGCATAAAATAACCAACATAATAACAATTCAACATCTGGAATCAACAATAATATTATTCGGGTCAAAAGCCCACCTTACAGAGAAAACAACATTGTTCAATTATTAAAGTTCTCAAAATGAAATAATAATTAGTAAGAGGCACAACAACAATTCTTTCACCATTGTTGCTCTCCTAGTCCGTCAGGCAAATCTCCTTGATTACCCGTAAGCTGTTCATCTAAAAGAGGAAAATATGTTCTTAGAGCAATTCGTGGACAACAAGTAGAGAAACAGAGAAACAATGGCATTTACGGTATAACAATGAATTCGATAAACAATATAGTCGATGGCAATGAACAATGGCAAAATGGAAACAATTCAATGTGCAATAACGATGATTGATAACGATGACAATAAACGATAACAATAACAATAAACAATAACTATAACACGGTTAAATAACGATGGCAAAATGCAATGACAATGCGATGAAGTCATAAGTCTATAATTCATTTTAACCCTAACTAATGCACATACTACTGCATCTCATACTACAGTTTCGAGCATTCAATCAATTTCGTTTAGACTAAGGCGGTAGTTTTATAGTTCATGTACTCGGCACAATATAACACTGGCTTTTGAAGCAATTTCTTGCACAATAACGATAACACTGGCAATTTGCAATTTCTTGCACAATGACGATAACACTTGACATTTGCAATTTCTTGCACAATGACGATAACACTGGCTGTTACCGCTGATTTCGGAGTGGGGGTAAACAGATAGAATTTGTGAGTCCGGGAAAAAGCCTGAACAGTTGACTCGGCCTTCTTGCTCCTGCCGCAACCTGCAAGGAAGTGCGAGACACCGGGGTTGATTCCGGCGACGCACCCTCCGACGCTCTTGTCAGTAATCAGGAAAAAGATTAAGAAAGAGCTTAAGTGGTCAAAAAGTGATTAACCTGGTCTTGGTGGTAGAGGGGTTGTATTTATAGTCGCCTTTGGAACGGTTAGGATCCTGATTTCCTGCCTAACAGCCAGGAGAAAAATCCTCCTATTCTGTTTTTAGGAAATTAGGTCCTGATTCCCTGGTGAGAGCTAATCAGGCTTATTGATTTGATTTAGTCAAATCAGTGGCCTGATTCTCCTCTCGGTGGACCGGGCTTGCATCGGGTCGGGCCCCGTGCCCAGTTGAAGTGGATCTATTCGCGGGTGGTTGGTTTTGTGAGAAGGAGGCCCAATACCCGTTTTGGATCCATCTGTATGTGAAATTACCTTTTTACCCCCGTGCTTCAAGATTCGTGCTTGATCTGGACGGTTCCGATTTAACCCCATTTTTAGCCATATCACGAACCCCCCACTCCTAAAGACTGAGTGTGATCAGACTTTGAGGAGTAGTCTAGCTGTCTTAGTGGCTGGTGGAGTTGTATCGGAGTCCAAATGTGGGATTTTGAATCTAGAAAGGGGGTAGTGAGGTAGCTTTTGACGCCGCTGGCTGTTCTCTGGTCAGATCGGGTATTTAAGGGGTTTTATCTATTTTTTCGGACTATTTATTTAATTTTGCGACGTGTTTACTAATCGTTCGGGGGTCTTTAACGGTACACCCTGGGTAATAATTGTTCGTCTAGGGGTTCGAAAATGTCCCCCCAGGTTTCCAACTATTTTCCAGGAATTTTAGTTAATTTTCCCGAATTTTTAATAATTTTTTCGCAATTTTTAAATAAATAAAACGATTTAAATAAATAAAAACGATTTAAATACCGATTAATGACGTGGCTCGATCTGAACCGTTGATCATGGACGAGCGCGAATTTCGTAAAGATCTGACGGTTGTTACCGCTCGGCAGCGTTTTTCTCCGTTTACGAGCTCGGGAAGGCGCTTGCTCGGCTGCCGACCAGAGGTAGGGGGTTCGGCAGGCCGAGTGACGTGGCGCCATCTGAGCTGTCGGGTGCTGGTGCGCATCTCGAGACGGGCGCGGTTCCCAAAAAAACGCTATCTTGTCTTTTAGTACATGCGGCGTAATCTGGGCCGTTCATCATTGGGATTGCGAGTTTCTGAGAGATCCAACGGTTTAAGTAGCTCGGTGTCTTTTTTCTCCATTTACCAGCTCGGGAAGGCACTTGCTCGGAAGCCGACCGAGGGGGCGTGGCTTCGGTCATCCGAGTGACGTGGCGCTATCTGAGCCGTCGGATGATGGCGCGCATCTCGAGACGGGCGCAACTCCCAAGAAAACACTATCTTGTCTTTTAGTGCTCTCGGCGAGATCTGGGCCGTCTGATTGAGATCAGACGCGAAAGTTGAGGGGAAAGTGAGTTTTCCCCGTTTACACGCTCGGGAAGGCACTTGCTCGGCAGCCGACCGAGGGCCTGTGGTTTTTGGCAATCCGAAATGGCTCTGTTCCCAATGGTATTAATGGTGCTTCGGGACTTGTGTGGCGTTCCGCCTTCCCGATGTCATTAAGGATAATTCCTTTAATTAATGCGTGGCGTTTCAACTTCCGAGGGTCATAATGGCGGGTTCTTGGAGGCAGGCTATAAGTACCCCACTCCCTTTGTCATTTCAGTCGCAATCAACATTGAGTTTCAGATCCCAGAGGCATCTGCCTTGGGTAGCTTCCCTCTTGAGGTCCGGAGAGGTGGTCGCTCTGCTGCCTGGTTTTCCCTTTGTTCCTGACGGCCCCAAAGTGGATGTCAGGAGCGGGGGGGGGGGGGGGGCCCCCAACGAGGTAGTAGTGGCGACGACCATAGTCCGGACCCGATGGGCGAGTTACTTTGTAAGGACGGGTGGTCGCCCTGTTGCCTTATTCTTCTCCCGTTCCTCACTGCTCCGAAGGGGATGTCGGGAGCGGGAGGGGATAAGGCAGTAGTGGCGACGACTATAGTCTGGACCCGGGGTGTGGGCCACTTCGGAAGGACGGGTGGTCGTTCTTCCACCAAGATCTTCGGCCTTCTTCAGTTGCTCCGAAGCGGGTGCTAAGGAGGCGGAGGTCTTGGTGGAAGTGTAATATCCCGGACGGATATTACCGCATATAAATTATTATTTTATTATTATTTTATTATTATTTTGTCTTAATTCCAAAATTAAATTATTTTGGTGATTTTCACCCGGGTTGCCCCTAGACATTATCGGTATCCAGATATCGGTCAGTATATATCCGTATTGTATCAAATTGATACCGTGATCTTCCGAACTAATAATAAAATTTATTTTATTATTATTTCCAAGATTTAATTATTTTATACGGAATATGCGAAGATTTTTCGGTATACGGACATATATGCGCGCATACGAGTAGTAGGTCGATTAGCGCATCATATGAATTGTGTGTTGTATATTTTTGGACAACACTTAGTTTGCTATAACAAAACCTATTAGAGTGTTAGGGTTTTATAAGCGTTTAACTTAGACTAATTGTGCATGGAGAATTAGGAGAAATTCTTCTAGAACTAATTCTCCACCACACCACACCTCCACCACATCCCACCTCCACCACTCCCCCCCTCCTATGGGTATGGCCGGCCCTCCCCCTTTTGGGGCTATTTTATGCCAATGGGTGCACTTACCACCTCCATTCCCTTCTATAAATAGCCCTTCATTCTCCTCCTTCTCTCATTTTAGAAAGATCAAAAAGAAAGAAAGAAAGAAAGAAAGAAAGAAAGAAAGGAAAAGAAAGAGAGAACAAAGTAACTTGAGAGTTTTGTTTTGTAGGTTAATAGAAGAGTTCTAAAGAAAGCTTAGGGGAAGGAGAAGGTAGCTAGCAAGTTCTTCCACCAAAGTTAGATAAGGTGGGGGTTTCTTCACTTTGATTCGTTGATTGTTTGTTGTTTGTTTGTTTGTTTGTTGTTTGTTGTTTGACTTCTTCTTCTACCTTCTTGTTTTGTTTTATTTTTGGGTTGTTCTTATGGATGAGGGTGTGTATGTTGTAGTAATAAAAGTAATAAAGTAGTAGTAGCAACTACTAAACTTATAAAGATCATAGCTTTATTATTGTAGTTGTTGTTGTATGTTATTGGACTAAAAACTTACATATTGCATAATGTTGAACAATACAACCATTGTGGGTTGTAGGACTTAGTACACAAAGCATATGAACGCATTTTACAACCATTATGGGTTGTAGGACTCTTTATGAAACTTGGACTAATGTAATAATCAAAAAGATCTTTCCTTTCTTTACTAAACACTAGTGGTAGAATTAATTAAAAAGATCTTTCTTTTATTTTAATCACTAGTTGTAGCTTAATAAAAAGATCTTTCTTTTTATTTTAATCACTAGTTGTAGCTTAATAAAAAGATCTTTCTTTTTATTTAACCACTAGTTGTAACTTAATAAAAAGATCTTCTTTTTATTTAATCACTAGTTGTAGCTTAATAAAAAGATCTTTCTTTAATCACTAGTTGTAGCTTAATAAAAAGATTTTCTTTTTATTTAATCACTAGTTGTAACCTAATAAAAAGATCTTCTTTTTATCTAACCACTAGTTGTAACTTAATAAAAAGATCTTCTTTTTATTTAACCACTAGTTGTAACTTAACAAAAAGATCTTTCTTTTATTTTAATCACTAGTTGTAATTAATTAAAAGGATCTTTCTTTTATTTTAAATCACTAGTTGTAATTAATTAAAAAGATCTTTTCTAAAGTAAAGTAAAATAAAATAACCTTTTCTTTATCACTAGTAATAAATAAGATTAGTAAGAAACTAAGTAGTAGTAAGCTAAAATAGTAAGTAGTAGTATGTAATAAATGAAGTAGTAGTAGCATGTATGTAATTAATAAGGTAGTAGTACGTTTATGTCCATAAAGTAGTAGTAGTAATAGATAGTTGTATGTGGTGATTTTTGTTGTGAATGAAGTAGTAGTAGTAGTAGATAATTGTGTGTATGTGTTGATCAAAATAGAAGTAGTAGTGGTAGTAGAATGTTGTAGGATATTTTCTAAAAATATTCCTTTATGTTTTGTGCTTAGAACATTGTAGGATTGCTTCTAAAAATAATTAGAAGCCATATCCATGCTTAGTTAGTTGTAACTTTGCTTCTAAAAATAATTAGAAGCCATATCCATGCTTAGTTAGTTGTAGGATTGCTTTTAAAAATATCCTACCATGTTTACCATGCTTAGTTAGTTGTAGCTTTGCTTCTAAAAATAATTAGAAGCCATATCCATGCTTAGTTAGTTGTAGGATTGCTTTTAAAAAATATCCTACCATGTTTACCATGCTTAGTTAGTTGTAGCTTTGCTTCTAAAAATAATTAGAAGCCATATCCATGTTTAGTTAGTTGTAGCTTTGCTTCTAAAAATAATTAGAAGCCATATCCATGCTTAGTTAGTTGTAGGATTGCTTTAAAAAAATATCCTACCATGTTTACCATGCTTAGTTAGTTGTAGCTTTGCTTCTAAAAATAATTAGAAGCCATATCCATGCTTAGTTAGTTGTAGGATTACCTATAAAAATATCCTACCATGATTCTATGCTAAATTAGTTGTAGGATGTCTATTAAAATTATCCCATCATGCTTTATGTTGAAGGATCTTTGCTAGAAATATCCTACCATGATTCTATGCTTAATTAGTTGTAGGATGTTTATTAAAATTACCCCATCATGCTTTATGTTTAGGATGTTGTAGGACTTTTTCTAAAAAATATCCTACCATGCTTAATGTTTAGAATGTTGTAGGATTCTTTTCCTAGCATGCTTGGTAATGTTGTAGGATTCTTTTCCTATCATGTTTAGTAACTCACTTATACTAGAATTTTGTAGGATTCATTCCTAAAGTTTCCTATTATGTTTAGTGACTTAGTTATGCTTAGAATGTGTAGGATTCAATCCAAGAGTTTCCTACCATGATTGGATAAATTTTATTGTGCCTAGAGTGTTGTAGGATCCATGATAAAATCATATACCATGCTAGTTTAATTGTTGGAAAGCGATATACCATGCTAGCTAAATTGTAAGTATTTTGCATATCATGCAAGTTTAAATTGTATACAAGTTGTATACCATGCTAGATAAATGGTAGGGAAGTGTATACTATGTTAGTTTGATTGTAAGTAGGTATCATGCAGATTATTGATCATATTAAGTTAATGATAGCCATACTATGACATTCATGCTTAGAGTAAAGAAACTACACATGGCTAGTTATAGTGATTTATGTTGGGTTCTATACCATGCTAGAGTAATACTTGCTTAGAATGTTGTAAGAGTAGTGTTAGGACTACCTACTATACCTTGGAGTATTGCTTAGTTGGGTGGTGGTGGTTGGTTATGATAAGTAGTAGGCTTCCATGCTCAATTTGTAATCTACGATTGACTATAGAGAATTTTATGTTTAAGGTCATTAGTGATTTTCATGCTTGAGCTCAATGTAAGCATAAGCATTAATCACATTCTTACATAGGAATATCGTGGTGGTTGTGTTATATGATTGATTGTCGTAGGAAGCTGCTTGCAATTGTGTGCCGTGCTTAAGGCATTATAGGTCGAAGTAGTGAGAGTGGGAAGACCACTAGTGATAAACTAGTTGATAAAGGCCGTTGTCGCCTTCGGTTCTTCCTTAGTAGAATACCGATCATAGACTACTAGTAGATCCCTTTGTTGCTTCTAATAGTAGAAGATTAAGTTTGTTAGTAAGCACGTTTGGTTGCTTCTAGGATTGATTACCTGTATGGTTGTTTGCACACGGTCGTGCTCGTACGTGGCTCGACTGGCCCGTATGTAGCTGTGGGTCTCATACGTAGCTTAGTTGGCTCGTATGTAGGTTATTGTCTCGTACGCGGCCCGACCGGCCCGTGCGTAGCTGTTGGTCTCATACGCGGCTTATTTGGCTGGTATGTACGTGGTTATCTCCTACGAGGCCCGCCTGGCTCGTAGGTAGTTATTGTTTCATACGTAGCTTAGTTGGCTCGTATGTGGTTATTACTCGTGTATAGCTTGTTAGCTAGTACACAGTTAGTTGTGCTATCTAGGGTGATGTTACCACCCTAAGGACTATCGACCAGCAAGACATATGTTTCTACCCTAAGGAACTGTGGAGGAGTCGCTCCTTGTGTACCGTCGAATCTTAACCAGGGTAGGTTGATCGAGGACCGGAGTATAGACAGAATCCAAGTCTAGGGTAGCGGCGTGCGTGTATATTCGCAACGGCCAAAGTCTTGGATCGATGAGCCACGAACCGGGTCCTGAAGGATTCTGGTAAATCTAGGTTGAGCGGCCTAGTAGAGTTGTCTTGCGAAGCCTAATTTAAGGCCTAGCATGTTGTGTTATAATATCGTCATCCCTAGGATTGTTCGAGTCAGGGACATCACTAGGATAGTGACTTATAAGGATCAGTTTACTTAAACCCTTTTGCCGGGAGAGAGGGGTCAGTTGTAGGGGGGCCCTTACACTAACTCGTCCCTTGAGGTAGATCATAGGTGGTGTACTGGGTTGTACCTTCCCGTCAAAGGGATACGTATGGTGCCGTCTCACAAGTTGAGGACACGGGTTGCGTATCTCGCTCTGTTAATTCCTGAGGTACCGTGGCTAGGGGTGCCACAGGATGCATTGTGCAGTCCTGTGCTTGCGATACCCCAGAGGGTGCCACAGGGTAGGCTTTGCGCTACCCTGCGCTTGCGAAACCCTATAGTGTGATTTTTGGAATGACGCCCGATACATTGGGTTCGTCTAATTTGAGTGAGGTCCGGTTAGCCGGGTCGCGGTGGCGAACATAGACACCACGAGCGAAATGCAACAGTGGCACATGACCACATCTGCAGCCTCGCGAGTCACGTGTAGTTGTCAGGAACAGGTTGTGTGCAATTAGAATTCATAACGCGGGTTCAAATCCCTATATATGGAGAAACGGCTCGAGATGGAGTTGCATGTAGTATGGGCTGCATGTTGCTTTCGGAGACTTGCTGATATTAGAATAGGAGCATCCTAGTTCTATGTAAACATCGCATTAGAGTTTAGTCATAGCACTCACAAACACTTAAACTACACTAACACCATTGCTGTATTTTGTATATTGTTTGGAAGATTCGCTGCTATATGATCAGCCTTTAAGCGTCAGTGAATACTGACGTCCCCACTTCCATAGGTACTGGATCGCCGAAGTACAAAGGCGAGATTTAGGAGGACTCAAGGCAAGGAAAGCAAGGAGTCAGTATTAAGTTTAGTTCCGCTGCAAAATATGTATTGATTCTGTATTAGTTAAGAAGTACTCTGATGTAAGATGTGAAGGTTGTAACACTTAGAAACGTAATGGCAATATTGTAACTCCATTGTAAAGTATTACAGCTGTACAGTATTCAGACTTGTAACACATTGTGTATTGAATAAAAAGTTTTAAATTCTCCTGTTTTTCTGTGTATTGTGACTAATTGAAGCAAAGGTCTTGGTTTGTGTCTCGGTTTTCCAGTATCGGAAATCGGGGCGCTACAGGAAGAGGTGATGATCCATGTCCGAGGCCGATTTCCGGACCATCCGAGTCCGTTTGTTGCAACTGTGAAGGCGCCGCTGTCAGAGTCCTCTGACAAACTGAGCCTTCCAGTTGCAACCAACTAGCTCGGAATGGTGCGCTCCTCCATCATGAGTCGTGGCTCGGGCTTCCGAACCGTCCGAGTCCGTTGTTTTCAACTGTGAAGGCGCTGTGATCAGAGTCCTCTGACAAGCCGTGCCTTCCAGTTGGAAACAACTAGCTCGGAACGGTGCGTTTCTCCTGATCTCTGAGTGTTGATGGGTCCCCTCCCTTCTCTGTCTTCCTTCCGGGCTGATGGCTTCTGATGGATGTCAGCCCGGAGGAGTTAGAGATGGGGGGAGCGCCGATCTGTTTCTGACCGGGGCCCGTGGGTCGGTGGAATACCAGCCGAGACACGGGACCTGGGGGGCGCTCGCCGAGGGCGGCGCCTCAAAACTGAATCAAAATTTTTCTCGATTCTTCTAGGCATAGGTGGGGCGTCCGAGGGTTCAATCTTCCAAGCGTCGTGGCGCGTTCAGAGCCGTTGGATGGTGGCGCACATCTCGAGACGGGCGCGGCTCCCAAGAAAACACTATCTTGTCGTTTAGTGCTCTTGGCGAGATCTGGGCCGTCTGATCGAGATCGGGCGCGAAAGTTGAGGGGAAAGTGAATTTTCCCCGTTTACACGCTCGGGAAGGCGCTTGCTCGGATTCCAACCGGACCCTATTGCCGGCACGTTCGGATTGCCTGTAGCTCGGATTCGGATCTGCTGGAGCCGAGCCAGCTGACTTGGTGAAGGAGACAGTGGTGATGGGCCTTCGCGACGTTTCGAGAGCAGCCAAAAAGTCGCAAACTTTCGTTTGGAAGTCCAAGGGACGTCCCAATTTTACTATAAATCTTCACCCCCCCTAAGACCAAGTCTTCACTTTTCACTTTTACTCTCTCTCTTCCGTTTTTACTTTGTTTCGAAGTTTCTAGCTCTCTGGTGGCGTTGCTAGCTGTCGCGGTAGCGTTCCTAGTTCCGGCGAACTTTTCGACCGCACCTGTCACTTCAAGGTCAGTCTCTTTCCCTTCTCTTTTTAGGAAAACATGGTTAAAATTTCGGCTGAGACCCCCGCCTCGGAGCAAGCCGTTGGCCGAGGGGATAAAGGGAAGGGAGTAGTGGAGCCGAGCGAGCAAGACGTCGTTCGTCCGGATAAAGAGGGTGAGTGGCCGAAGTGCCCGAGGAAGTCGTGGCCGAGTCCCGAAAGGGCAAAGGCGTGGTCACGATAGTGGAGACGCCGAAGAGAGCGGGGGTGTTTGGTCGGCAGCCCATCACCGTGTCGAGTGTGGGAGGCGTCCGGGATTACGCCGAGGATACCCTGGAGAGGGTCACTCAAGGTACGGCTAAACTGGTGGAGGAGAACGAGCCTAGGGAGCTGTCCGAGGTTGACCACAGGATCTCGACTCTTACCGAGACAGATCTTCGTATGATCCGAGAGGGTTTCCAGATCCCTCTTGAGTATGTACTGCTCCTTCCTGGGCCGGGGTTCCGAGCCAACACAAAGTCCTCACCGGACGTATGTGTCTTTCTGGTCGACTCCCTCATTGCCGGACTCCGCTTTCCCCTCCACCCGTTCGTGGTTGAAGTCCTGGTCTGGTACGGTTTGAGTCCCGCCCAACTGATGCCGAACACATGGAGGCACGTCGTGGCGTTCCTCCTCCGATGCCAAGAGATCGGCGCCAAGCCGACTATGTACCTCTTTCGGAGTCTCTTCCGACCTTGCCAGCCGAGGCGGGACGAGCAGAGGTTTTTCCTTTCTCCTCGGACGGGAGTTAAGTTGATCGAGAACCCGGACTCGATCAAACATTGGAAGGACAAATACTTCCTCGTCCGAACTCTGACGCCATGGGTGATACCGACAGTTTGGGCGAAGGATGGCCTGCCCAAGCGTACAAAGAAGGAAGTCCCGCTGAATGCTGAGGAGGCTGAGGTCCAGAGGAAGCTCCTCGCTCTGCCTACGCTCAGCTGTAAGGATATTACCGAAGAGCATCTGTTCCATGGGGGTCTCAGTCCGATCGACCCTCGTATGCCTCTGGTATTTATACTTCTTTGTTTAAAGCTCATGAAAATTTTTCTAAGTTTTTTCATTCGGCTTTTGCAGAGACGATGAAGCTCGATTACAAGGCTCTGGTGGCGAAGGGCAGGGCAGAGCAGGAGAAGAAGAAGAGGCCGTCGGCAGCGCCTCAGGACAGCCGAGCTTCGAAGAAGGCCTCGGTTGTGAAGACTGCCGACCAACCGAAGGTCGCGGTCCTCAAGGAGGGGGAGATCGAGGTCCTTGTCTCTCCAACGAAGGTCGCGATCCCCGAGCAGGGGGGGTCGTGGTCCCCGATCCCCTCGCCTCGGATGCACCTGCACCTACCTCGGAGGCGGACGCTCCCGGTCCGTCGAGCAACGGGTTCGGGGTGACGGATGCGCTGTTCCTCCCGGTTCCGCCCCTTACCTCCGATGCGGAGAAGATCTTGACCAAGCGTCATAAGCAGATCTTCGTCCCCGATTGGCAGGTGATGAACGTCGACGGCTTTTTGGGCGACGGAAACATCTGCATGGAGGCGGTGAGGCACCTGCCGACCGCGAAGGACCGAGCGACCCTGAAGGCCGGGATGGCAGGGGACGCCGTGATGCAGATTGCCCGGAACACCATGTCGGTAAGTATGCTGAGCTCTTCTTTATCCAAATTTCTTCCTTAGAATTTTTCTAAGTTCTTGGACTCGGATTTTAACGTGTTGTTCTCTTCCAGACCCTCTGCCACTTCAATTTCTTGGTCGAGGAGTTGGCGAAGAAGGATCAGGAGAAGGAGAAGGAGAGGGTGGAGCGCGTCAAGGTCGCGAAGCAGCTTGATTCCGAGCTGCTTCTTTCGACGAAGAGGGCCACCGAAGTGGAGGGGCTGGAGAAGCAGCTGGCCGACGCCGTCCAGCTGTCAAAGGACACGGCGGCCAAGCTTGAGGCCTCGGAGAAGGTGGTGGCCGAGCTGAAGGATACTGCGGCCAAGCTCGAGGCGTCGGTGAAGGAGGCTGCCGAGCTGAGGGAGGAGCTGGCCAAGGCTCGGTCGGAAGCGGAGGACGCTCGGAAGAGCGCCGAGAAGGCCAAGGCCAAACACCTCAAGAAGGTGAAGAGGGTGAAGAAGGCCGTGCAGGAGGAGGCCGCGCTGCACATGCTCCAGAATATGGTGGATGCCTACGGTCGAGCCTTGCAACATGTGGTCGCCAAGAACCCGGGCTTCGATACGTCCTCCTACAACTTCTACGACCTCGTGGAAGGGGAGGAGGTCGTCCCCGAGGGGTTGATCGGCCCTGAGGGGGAGGTGGAACCCGTCGAGGACCCGTGGAAGGCCGAGGCCGAGGAGGAAGAGGAGGACGACTCCGAGGGGGAGAGCAGGAGCGAAGGCGGAGGCGGAGGCGAGGGCGAGGACAAGGCCGAGGGGTCGACGGACCCGAACGACAAAAAGGTCGACCCCTGACTCGGTTGTCTTCTTTTCTTTTTTTGTTTTTGTTTTTGTAAGCCTAACTGCGAACTGGCCACCGCTGTTGTAGAACTCTTTGAATTTTGAATGAAAAAATGTTTTGTTTGGCCAAAATTTGCCCAAGTGTTGAGTCTCGGACTTAGTGTCTGTTTTGGCATAAATTTCTCCAAGTGTTGGGCCTCGGATTTATCTCTGCTTTTCAGGTGAGATTTGGTCCGATCACGGAGGTTGAATACCTTCGGAAGGAGCTGGCGAAAACGAAGGACGAGCTCTTTCAGAGCCGGTATAATCGATATCTCCTGCTCGGCAAGCTGGAGGACATGAAGGCAGCTCTGCGGAGGTATGGTCGCGAGCTGTACCAGTATCGGAAGCGCTCTTCAGCTCCCTCTCCCGAAGGCGAAGTCGAGAATCTCCGTAGAGAGCTTACTGCCGCCGAGCAGAAAAATGACGACCTTTTGGCCGAGGTCCAATACTTGGAGCTAGCGGAAAAGGAACGTTCGGCGGAGGGGGAGAAGCTGGCTTCCAAACTGGAGAAAGCGTCAACCGAGCGCAAGAGGCTATCGGCCGAAGTCGACAGGCTCAGAAGGATCACCATAGATAGGGGGATCGAGGTCACCCATTACCGACGGCTTGCGACTGATAGCGCCAATGCCTCGGACCCGTTGAGGGCCCCTCGACTGAAGAAATTGGCGAAGGACGACGTCTTGAGGGATAGAATTATCGAATTGGAGGAGGAGATCGCGTCGCTCAAGCCAGTACCGGAGAGAGCTAATGTCCGCAGCACGTCGTGCACTCGCGAGGAGAGCGCGAGGGGGATCACGTTTTACGAACTTGCGACGCGGTCGCCTGTGACCCGGCGGAGTCCGGTCGATGCTCAGAGTAGCGCGGCTGTCTCGTCGAGCGGTGCCTCGGTCGGCGCCGTTGTTAGGACCAGCAGTGAAGGGGGATCACACTTCGTTGGTTTAGGGTCGAGCTCGGAGGGGAGGCCTCGTCGTCCTCGCGTTTCCCTAAACCGAAGCATTCCCCTTCCGAAGAGGCCCTGATCATGTTGTTTTCCATTTCTGTTGGTTGTTGTAAAAACCCAATTATGGGGTCGGTCGACCGCCTGTAACACTATTATGTCTGAATGCAAATAGTTCTGAAAGATTTTCAAGTGTTAGACTTCGGCAGTGTATTGAAACTGTGTTATTCCTTTTCCTTTCCTTTCAGCTCGTGGTGACGATCCATGATTCGGACTCCGAACGTTCGAATGATGACTCCGAATCCGAGGCCACCTCTGGAACGGTGGTTCTGAGCCCTAGGAGTGCCGATCTGAAGTTACGCCGAGCCGAGAGTGAGTGGATCCACCTTTCGTCTGTCCTCAGTCTCCGGGAAGCCGAGATCCAACGCCTGGAGAATAGGATCGTCGAGCTGAGCCCCGGAGGAGAGGATGAAGACTCGCAAACCGCATTCAGCAACGCTCTTCGGGTCAAATGCATTCGGCACAACCAGTCGAAGATTATTGCCGAGCGGGATGACTTGCTCTCGGAGATGCGGCACTTGCAGGCTGTGATGGCGAAACACCGGGGGGAGGCAGAGGAGCTGCCAGCCGAGGAGGACGAACAGTCTAGTGAGGATGTTTCTATATGAGAGACAAGTGTAGTGGGTCGGGCATTGTACGTTTTGTTTGCGAACACTTTGTAATGGAATGTTTTGTATTATGCACCGACAATTAATAAAATTCCCTTTCGTTGCTTTGCATATTCGTTTTCGCCTGTAGCTATGTTGGTCGCGCCGAGACCGTTGAACCGAGCGTGTTTGTTTAACCGAACGGACCCCCATGAGTATGGTATTCTGTCGTTTAGCGGCTCTGACACGGTACGATAAAAGTCCCTAGGCGGCTCTGTGCCCAAGAAAGCGCTATTTTGTCGTTTAGAGCAGGTGGCATGATCTGGGGCGTTGAACGTAGGCGCGAATCTCGAGGCGGCTCAGTCCCCAAGAAAACGTTATCTTGTCGTTTAGCGCAGGTGGCGAGATCCGAGCCGTCTGATCGAGATCATGCACGAAAGTTGAGGGAAAAGTGTGTTTTCCCCGTTTACACGCTCGGGAAGGCACTTGCTCGGAAACCGACCGAATGCGTGTGTCTTCGGGCTTCGGCTAATAGTTAAGAGAGTTAGGATTGTGTGTTCCGGACCTTGGGTGTAGTTCAACGGCTGTGGGAGCAATTCCGAACGGCGATCTACCCCTGGTTCGTCCGGAGACGAGCCGAGGTGGTAAAGTCGAGCCGAGTGTTGGACTCCGAACCATCGGTATAGTTCAACGGCTATGGGAGCAATTCCGAACGGCGATCTACCCCTGGTTCGTCCGGAGACGAGCCGAGGTGGTAAAGTCGAGCCGAGTGTTGGACTCCGAACCATCGGTATAGTTCAACGGCTGTGGGAGCAATTCCGAACGGCGATCTACCCCTGGTTCGTCCGGAGACGAGCCGAGGTGGTAAAGTCGAGCCGAGTGTTGGACTCCGAACCATCGGTATAGTTCAACGGCTGTGGGAGCAGTTCGGAACGGCGGTTCGCCTCTGGTCCGTCCGGGGACGAACCGAGGGAATGAGGCTGAGCCGAACGTGGACTCCGAACCATTGGTTGAAGTAATGTATAAAAAAGACAGGCGATAAGGGGGGAGAAAAACATGCAGATTCACAAACATAGCAGAGTTTTCTTTATTGATTTCGACGGCGAACCGCTTTACATAGTACAATTTATGAAAAAATGGGTTACAAGTCGGAGGATTGGAATGGCCCGATACTCCTTGTTACTTAGAGTGGCGCCGGAACGCTCTTTTGGTATTTTAGGAGGTGGTCGGCATTCCAGGTCCTCGGAAGCTCTCTGCCTTCCATGTCTTCGAGACGGTATGCCCCAGGCCGGACGACTTTTGTGATCCGGTACGGACCTTCCCAGTTCGGAGCTAGCTTGCTCTTCTGACCGGGGAAGGATATGGCTAGCTTCCTCAGTACTAAATCTCCTTGCTTAAGGTTGGCGGGTCGGACCTTCTTGTTGTAGGCCAACTCGACTCTTCTTCTGTAATTCTGCTGCCGGATTGACGCTCTCTCCCTCAGCTCGTCCACCAAATCTAAACTTGCTCTGAGGTCTCGGGCGTTCTGCTCTTCGCTGTAGGCAACGAGGCAAGGAGAAGGTATCCCGACCTCGAGGGGAATCACGGCCTCGGCCCCGTATGTAAGATTGAAAGGGGACTCCCCGGTGGGGGTCCGCTTGCTTGTGCGGTAATTCCACAAGACATTGGGGAGTTGGTCGACCCACAAACCTTTGGAGCACTTGTCCAACCTCTTCTTGATGCCTGCAAGGATCTGCCGATTAGCATTCTCGGCTTGTCCGTTCGACCGAGGGTGGGAGACGGACGAGAAGCGCTGTTGGATAACGAGGTCATCGCACAGAGCTCGGAACGCCGCACCAGTGAACTGAGTACCGTTGTCCGTCACGAGGACTCGGGGGACTCCGAACCTGCAGATGATACTTTTCCAGAAGAACTGCACCACCTTGTTCTCGGTTATAGTGGCGAGGGGCTCGGCCTCGACCCACTTTGAGAAGTAGTCGATGGCTACGACCAAGAACTTGAACTGACTCGGAGCCGGAGGGAAAGGCCCTAACAAGTCCATTCCCCACATTGCGAAGGGGATAGGGCTCGACAAGGAGGCGAGGTTGGCCTGAGGGAGGCGTCGGATGCTGGAGTGTCTCTGGCAAGTGCTGCATTGCCGAACATGTCGCTCGGCATCTTGGAGAAGGGTCGGCCAGAAATACCCATAGTTCAAAGCTTTCCGGGCCAAAGACCTAAATCCGGAGTGTGCCCCTCCGATGCCTTCGTGAAGCTCCTGTAGGGCATATTCGGCCTGATCCGGGAAGAGGCACCTTAGATATGGTCGGCCATCTATTTGAGAGAAGGAGCGCTTGTATAGGATGCCCTCGATCAAGACATAACGCTCGGCCCGAGTTCTGACTCGGCGTGCTTCCTTGGGATCCGAGGGCAGAACTCCGTCCCTTAGGAATTCTACCAGTGGCTTCATCCAATTGTCCTGCAGCATGACTGGCAACGACTCCACCGAGCTGGGTGGCTCGTCTTCGATGCTCGGCTTCGAGAGGACTTCAATCAGCACGGTCTGTTCAAGTCCTTGAAGTGAGGACGAAGCTAATTTGGAGAGGGCATCGGCCTGTGAATTTTCTTCCCGAGGGACTCGTTCGATGGTGGCCTCTTCGAACCGGCTCATGAGATCCCGGACCTTGGCGAGGTACTTCGCCATTCGCTCGTCCCGGGCCTCATATTCGCCCAAGACCTGGTTCACGACTAGTTGGGAATCACTGTGAATCCGGAGGCACTGGGCTCCAGCACTTCGGGCGAGACCAAGTCCGGCGATGAGCGCTTCGTACTCTGCCTCGTTGTTCGAGGCTTTGAAGTTCATGCGGATGGCGTACTGGAGGACGAAGTTGTCAGGGCCATTTAGTATGATTCCGGCGCCGCTTCCTTCATTACAAGAGGATCCGTCCACAAAAACTGTCCAAATGGGGGGCCCATTCGGGACGTGGCCGACCTCGGGGATAGTGGACTCTACGAGGAAGTCGGCGAGAGCCTGTGCCTTAATTGCCGTCCGAGGCTGATAGGAGATGTCATGCTGACTTAGCTCTATGGACCACTTCATCAGCCGGCCCGAGGTCTCCGGCTTGTGGAGGATTTGCTTGAGGGGTTGGTCGGTGAGGACAACGACCGAGTTGTTGGTTCTTGATTTTGATGATCACAACACATTGCAACATGTGTCTATATTATACAGCTAACATTGCAGTTCAGAGACAAAAGAATTCTAGCTGATCAAACAAACAAGCTCCAACAGATATAGATGAAGAAGACAAGGATCAAACTCAAGACTCAAGACTTCAAGCTCAAATATGTTATATTATTGTAAACATTGTATTTTATTTCTTGTTGAGTCTTAGTATGATGTAAAGCCTTGTCAACACACACACACACACACATACTCAAAATTTCATCATGTGTGTCTCTTAAAACCCCCAAAAATAAGTCAAAACAGTTTGAAGAATTTTAACTTTTAAGTACCAGTCGACTTAAGCTCTTGCCAGTCGACTGCCAAGTACAAAACTGTTTAAAATTATTCAAACTCTGATCAGTCGACTCATATGGCAACCCAGTCGACTGTTCGAGAGTTTTTGATCGTTTTCTGATTTTCAAAAACAAATTTTTTCAAACTCAAACGGTCTGATCCGTTGGTTGACAGTTATGTAACTGCTTTCCAACGTTCAGAAGATCAAAACTCTTTATATAGAGTTTCTTATCTCACAGGAAAACTCACTTGATTTTTTACATACACCCGAGCATTCTTGAGAAAAACAATTTTAGTGATTTTCTGTGAAGAACAAAGCTTTCAAGTTCACACACTTTGGTTCTCTACATTCAGTCCAGTATAGCATTGAATTCGCTTTGGACTGAGTATAGAAGTCAACCTATTCTTTTAGCCACGTGCATCAACACATACAACAACAAGGCTATAGGTTGATTGTAAAAGTTCTCTTGTACTCTTGCTCTCGGTTGGAGAGTGTTTTTGACTCTTGGTTGTAGATTCGGTGTTTTTTTTTCACTCTTGGTTGTAGAGTGGGTCTGCTTTCTCTGGTTGAGAGAAAGGACTACGGGTTAGACAAGGTTGTTGTCGTAACGCCGTAGGGTATTCTTGTAATTTTTCAAGAATAGTGGAAATCTCAAGTGGGTTGCTTGGGGACTGGATGTAGGTCGGGAGGACCGAACCAGGATATATCTTGTGTACTCTGTGATTGATTATCTTGTGATTGCATTTACTTTTGTTAACTTAAGTTCTGCAAAACTTGTCTGGCCAGTCGACACAGCTTCGTATCAGTCGACTGATCAATCTCGTATTAGTTATTCTCTTTGTCTCATCAGTCGCCTGCCTTATCTATAAGTCGACTGCATCGAGAGTTTAAAATTTCCGTTATTTTAGCTATATCAGTCGACTGGTTCACCACTAAGTCGACTGTGCCGAGAGAAATTATTTATTCCGCAATTTAATTTTGATAAACACTATTCACCCCCCCTCTAGTGTTTGTTGCTTAGCCTACAGGATCCTACACTTGGTATCAGAGCAAGGTTACAGGCTATGGCAACTACTTCAAACACAAATCAGTACCATGAAGGGCAATCTACACAACGGCCGCCACTATTTGATGGAACGAACTACAACTATTGGAAGTGCCGTATGCGAATCTATCTCCAATCAATCAACTACGAGATATGGCAAATGACAGAGACGGAATATACTGCCCCTACCATTCCATATGCACAATGGAATGATGATCAAAAGAGTCAGACTATGAACAATGCCAAAGCAATGAATGCTCTATTTTGTGCACTAACAAAGGAAGAATTCAACCGTGTATCCAATGCTACAACCGCATATCAAATTTGGCATACACTCGAGGTAACACATGAAGGAACTAATAAAGTAAAAGAGTCTAAAATTTCTGTTCTTGTTCACAGGTTTGAGATGTTCAGAATGAAGGACAATGAGACTGTGTCTGAAATGATTACAAGATTCACAGACATTACCAACTCTCTTGTGGCGCTTGGAAAGACTTATACCCAAGCAGAGATGGTCAGAAAAGTTCTACGAGCACTCACTCCAGAATGGGAGAAGAAAACCACAGCAATAGAGGAGGCAAATGACTTGTCAACACTTACTCTCGAGAATCTTGTTGGTAATCTCATGGCATATGAGGTCCAACTTGAAGATCGAAAGAAAGATACTGAATCACAACAAGCAAAGAAAAAATCATTGGCTTTTAAAGCCATGACAGACTCAGAAGATGATGAAGAAGATGAAGAAGAAATAGCAATGTTCACTCGGAAGTTCAAGAAGTTCTTAAAGAAGGGTAAGTTTCATTCTAAAATTAAAGATTCTAATGACCCTCCTACATGTTTCAGGTGCAATAAAATAGGTCACATGAAGAAAGATTGTCCCTTGGAAAATGCAAAGAACAAGGGAAAAACATTCAACTTCAAGAAGGACAAATATCCAAAGAACAAATTTGCCAAGAACAAAAAGGCGTATCAAGCCACATGGGATGATAGTGATTCATCTTCCGAAGAAGAAACGGATGAAAATAACGAAGTGGCAAATGTATGTTTTATGGCTGCACAATAAGAGCATGTAAGTAATGATTATGATTCCGAAGATCTTCTTGATGCATTTAATGAAATATTTCAGGAGTTAAAGAAAGAAAAGATTAGAGTTAAGAATCTTGAGAAAGTGAATCAAACACTTACTCAAGAAAATCTTAACCTTGATAAAGAAGTAAAATCCTTAAATTCTCGCATTGCAAATTTAGATACTGATCTTGAAACTCTCAAAAAGAATTATGAAGAGATTTCAAAGAACGTGTCTAAGTTTAACAAAGGCAAAGAGAATTTAAATGATATGCTTCATCATCAAGTTACATCTAGTCAAAAATTTGGTCTTGGTTTTAAAAAGACCTCTGTAAAAGAATCTTCTGTGTTAAACACTAGTAAGAATAAGTCAGCATCTATTTCTAGTGTTACACATAAGTTATATGATTTCTTTGCAAAACCAAAGGTTGTTCAATTCAGTGATAAAAGAAATACTAACATTCGGGTAAGTCGACTGAACCATACCATCAGTCGTCTGTCCAGAGAAAGTGGATCTTATTCCACGAGATCAAAACCTCTTATAAGTCAACCTAGTGCATCTACCAGTCGACTGATACATACCAACAGTCGACTGAGAAACACTGGTAAGTCGACTGGACAGAACAAACTAGTATGGGTTCCAGTCAATCTTAATCAGAATGATAGAATTGCTTATATCAATTCTTATATGCTGAATGTGTGTACTTCTACCAATTATATTCCTGCTTATGGAGGAAGATCAAACTCTTCATGGGTTTGGTTTTCCCCAAACTAATGTGCTTTGGACCCAATAAAAAGGGTACCATATTTACCTCAAATTTTTTATAGGTACCCAAGAAAGAACGCTGGATATTAGACAGCGGATGTTCAAAACACATGACAGGGCATGCCAACTTACTATCCACCATTCAAAATATAGATGGAGGAACCGTCACCTTTGGAGATAACAACAAAGGCAAAGTCATCGGTATTGGCATGGTCGGTAAAATATCTAACCCTATTATAGAAAATGTGCTTTTAGTTAATGGTTTAAAGCATAATCTCTTAAGTATTAGTTAATTGTGTGATAAAGGTTATAAAATAGTTTTTGAAAAAGATGCATGCTTAATTTATGATTCTACTATGCAAAATATTATTTTTCAAGGCTTTCGTAAAAACAATATTTATGAATTATGTTTGAATGCAATTGATTTTTCAAATGATTTTTGTTTGATAGCCTCTAACAATGAATCTTGGTTATGGCATAGAAGATTTGGACATGTGAACATGAAAAATCTCTCAAAATTATCTAAATATAACCTAGTTAAAGGACTGCCAAAACTATCCTTTAAAAAGGATAAGTTATGTGATGCATGTCAACTAGGAAAACAAATCAAATCCACTTTTAAAACAAAAGACGTAATCTCTACTAGTAGGCCACTTGAATTAATTCATATAGATTTATTTGGCCCTACTAGAGTTGCTTCTTTAAATAAAAGTAGATATGTGTTTGTTTTAGTAGATGATTTTTCAAGATTCACTTGGACATTCTTTTTAAAACATAAAAATGATGCTTTTGAAGAATTTGCACACTTTTGTAAACGTGTTCAAAATCAAAAATCTCTAACCATAGTCACTATTAGAAGTGATCATGGTGGAGAATTTGAAAATGAAACATTTACAGAATATTGCAACAAGAATGGTATAACACATTCATTTGCATTTCCTAGAGCTTCACCACAAAATGGTGTGGTTGAAAGGAAAAATAGGACTTTGCAAGAATGCGCACGTACTATGCTTGTTGAAAGCAATCTACCAAAGCATTTTTGGGCTGAAGCTGTTGCTACAGCTTGTTATGTTTTGAATAGAATTCTTCTAAGACCAAAACTAAAGAAGACTTGTTACGAGTTATTTTTTAATAAAATTCCTAAAGTCTCTTACTTTAAGACATTTGGTTGCAAGTGTTTTATTCTAAACACAAAAGATAATTTAGACAAATTTGATCCTAGATCTAATGAGGGTATCTTTTTAGGATACTCAAATAGGAGTAAAGCATATAGAATTTTCAATAAGTTTACAATGACTATTGAAGAATCAATGCATGTTACATTCGATGAATCCTTACCTTCATCAACATTAAATAAAGATGATGAAACTGAGTTATCACCTTCAGAAAATGTGATTAAATCCTTAGAGCAAACTAATCTGTCTGATAAGTCGACTGATAAGGTCTCCCAGTCGACTGACTTAAAGCAGTCGACTGAAGAACAAGTCAAGTCGACTGATCCGATTGAGATATCTTCAACTTTACCAAAGTCATTTGTTGAAGTTAAAGATCATCCTCATGACTTAATAATTGGTGACATCTCCCATGGTATTCAGACACGTTCACATGTTAATATGATCTCTCATACAGCATTCTTGTCGGATTTTGAACCGAAAAATATACAAGAAGCTTGTGAGAATGAATATTGGATGAATGCCATGCAAGATGAACTAAACCAATTTATAAGGAATGATGTATGGGATTTAGTTCCTAGACCTCCTGATCAGACTATCATTGGTACCAAATGGGTATTCAAGAATAAGTTAGATGAATCAGGACAAGTTGTAAGGAACAAGGCTAGATTAGTTGCCCAAGGATATAATCAAGAAGAAGGTATAGATTTTGATGAAACATATGCTCCTGTTGCTAGACTAGAATCTATTCGTATTCTATTATCTTTTGCTTGCTTTATGAATTTTATACTTTATCAAATGGATGTGAAAAGTGCCTTTCTTAATGGGTTTATTAAGGAAAATGTTTATGTTAAACAACCACCAGGTTTTGAACATGAACAATTTCCAGATCATGTTTATAAATTGAAAAAGGCTTTATACGGTCTTAAACAAGCACCTCGTGCTTGGTATGATCGTCTAAAAACTTTTCTTTTAGAAACAGGATTCGAAATAGGTAAAGTAGACACTACTTTGTTTATCAAAAGAGTTGAGAATGATATCTTAATCATACAAATATATGTTGATGATATAATTTTTGGTTCTACAAATAATAATCTATGTCAAGAATTTGCTAATACCATGAAAAATGAATTTGAGATGAGTCACATGGGTGAACTCAATTATTTCCTTGGATTGCAAATTAAACAATCTTCAAATGGCATATTTATCAATCAAGGCAAATATGCAAAGGAATTACTCAAACGTTTTCACATGGATAGTATTAGTAGTAAATCCACACCTATGGCTACTACTACTACTCTTGACAAAGATTTATTAGGTAAGAGTGTTGATCAAAAACTCTATCGAGGTATGATTGGTTCACTCTTATATATTACTGCAAGTAGACCAGATATTATGTTCAGCGTATGTTTATGTGCTAGATATCAATCTAGTCCTAAAGAATCTCATTTAAAAGCAGTGAAACGAATTTTAAGATATATTAAAGGCACATCTGAATATGGTTTATTTTATCCACGCCCGATAACTTTCAACTTTTATCTTATAGCGATGCCGATTTTGCTGGAAGCAAAACTGATCGCAAGAGTACTAGTGGTACATGTCACTTCTTGGGACATTTCCTAGTATCTTGGTGCAGTAAAAAGCAAAACTCTGTATCCCTATCAACCACAGAAGCTGAATATATCGCTGCAAGTTTGGCATGTGCACAAATTTTATGGATGAAACAAACCCTGTTAGATTATGGTATTTCATTTGAGAAACCCTCAATTATGTGTGATAATACCAGTGCAATTAATCTATCTAAAAATCCGATTCAACATTCACGTACGAAACATATTGATATTCGACATCATTTTCTACGTGATCATGTTTTAAAAGGAGATATTTCTTTAGACTTTATCTCTACTGATAAACAAGTAGCAGATATATTTACCAAACCCCTTAAAGAAGATACTTTCATTAAGTTAAGAAGAGAACTTGGAATTTGTGATTTTATTGATATTTGTTGAACTTGGTTTCTGTTAAGTCGACTATCTTTGTGTATAAGTCGACTGAACTGCCTTTTAAAACATATACATTTTTTTATCTAACCAGTCGCCTGGTTCATAGACCAGTCGACTGATTAATAGATATATCTGTTTTATGCTCTTCTCGACTCAGTCGACTGATCACCCCTACCAGTCGACTGTCGCGAGATAAACTGTCTTCAACGAGTCTTCTTCAAAATTTTTGAGATAAAACCCTTCGATTCCTCACTCGTGACTTCGGATCTCAGCCGTTGATATCTTTACATTGAATCTGAGCCGTCTATTCTCAGTTAAAACCACCTCTTACCAGCCACTCTCTTTCACTTCTACCGATTCCAATTTACCCCCAATTTGCAAACCCTAAGGCAAGAGAAGAAGAAGAAGAAGCTCCAATCCGACTGATTTCAAGTCGACTGCTGTTTGCATTTGTCTCTCTTCCATCTTGGTAACATCTCCTCTTCTTGTTTCCTTTCAAAACCCTAATGGCACCCAAGAGATCAAAAAGAACTCATGAGGGTACATCCTCTTCCCAAGAGTATACCCAATACCTCTTAAGTCCCGATCTTCTTGATCGATGGTATCTATTTTGCACCATTCAAATCTTCCCTGGAAGATTTGTCAATTTTAATGACTTAGATCGTTTTAATCTTACTCCTCTCTTTCAAAACTGTAGCCTTTATGAATTCCTATCTCTATCCAACCAACCCAATTACTACCCACAACTCATATATTTGTTTTATACAAATATGAAAATTGTTCAAAAACCAAATGGGGAAGTTTTAATCCGGTCGTCTGTGAAAAATCAAAAAATGACTTTAACACCGACTAGGATTAATGCAATGTTGGGTATAGATGATGGAGGAATGCATCTTGATGATGTAATTCTAGATGATGCCTCAATATTATCTAGAATTCTCATACCAAATTCTCAACTTCCTATGACTAGTAGAAATCTAAAACCAATTGCAAAGCTTGTCGGTAGAATATTAGCTTATAACATCATTCCTAAAAGGGGAAGTTATGATCAATATTCTATTGAATTACAAAAAGCTATTTATGCAATTTTTGGTAGAATAGCTATTGATTGGGGTCAAGTTATATTTTCCAAACTTTCTCAAGACCACACTCATTTTCTACCCTTTGGAGGTTTCCTTACTAGAGTCTTTCTTTCTTTTGGAATTGATCTAGATTCTGAGACAAATGTAGTCTCTCGATATGACTGTTTCGATCGTGCTAGTTTGGCACGAATGAAACTACTTGATGCTCCTACTCGCTCACCTCCTAGGTCTCCTCCAATGTCCCAAGCCCCTTTAGGTTCAACTTCTAGACCTAGAGCCCCTCAACCTTCTACTTCTACTGATCCACCTCTCCCTCAAGCCAATTATGATGATCCAAGAACCATGTACGACTGTGTGTCATACCTAATGAACCATTCAGTCACTGTTGATAGACAGCTTTCTTCTCTTGGTTCCCAACTCGATCACATTGGTTCTGAGGTAGCCCATCTCACTCATCTCTTCACTAATCAATTTCCTTCTCAAGATGATGACGAGGACTCCGAAGAAGATGATTGAAGATTATTTTTTATGTACTTTTTCTTAATGCATTTTGGTTCTATGTATAAGACTTTTTGTTTTTAATGGAAAAATCTTGTTCTTTTTATTTTTTTTGATGATTCCAAAGGGGGAGAGAATGTGTATGAGAAAGAATGTGTTCAGTGTGTTATGTTTTATCTGTGATATCACTGTGTTTTTTTTATGTATGTGTTCATTTTTTTTTCCCTCTGGTCAGTCGACTTGCTAAGATACAGTCGACTGCTACTGCAGCTATGAAAAATGCTGCATCTATGATATAATGTATGCAGGTTCTACTCAGTCGCCTGATCTATTCTCCAGTCGACTGATACATTCTGTACATCAGAGTTTTTATTTTATGCATATTGTGTTTTTCATAGGGGGAGTTTTCAAAGCTTGTATGTCTGTTTATAAACTGTTATCAGCTATTGTGTTGTCATCATCAAAAAGGGGGAGAATGTTGGTTCTTGATTTTGATGATCACAACACATTGCAACATGTGTCTATATTATACAGCTAACATTGCAGTTCAGAGACAAAAGAATTCTAGCTGATCAAACAAACAAGCTCCAACAGATATAGATGAAGAAGACAAGGATCAAACTCAAGACTCAAGACTCAAGACTCAAGACTTCAAGCTCAAATGTGTTATATTATTGTAAACATTGTATTTTATTTCTTGTTGAGTCTTAGTATGATGTAAAGCCTTGTCAACACACACACACACACACACACATACTCAAAATTTCATCATGTGTGTCTCTTAAAACCCCCAAAAATAAGTCAAAACAGTTTGAAGAATTTTAACTTTTAAGTACCAGTCGACTTAAGCTCTTGCCAGTCGACTGCCAAGTACAAAACTGTTTAAAATTATTCAAACTCTGATCAGTCGACTCATATGGCAACCCAGTCGACTGTTCGAGAGTTTTTGACCGTTTTCTGATTTTCAAAAACAAATTTTTTCAAACTCAAACGGTCTGATCCGTTGGTTGACAGTTATGTAACTGCTTTCCAACGTTCAGAAGATCAAAACTCTTTATATAGAGTTTCTTATCTCACAGGAAAACTCACTTGATTTTTTACATACACCCGAGCATTCTTGAGAAAAACAATTTTAGTGATTTTCTGTGAAGAACAAAGCTTTCAAGTTCACACACTTTGGTTCTCTACATTCAGTCCAGTATAGCATTGAATTCGCTTTGGACTGAGTATAGAAGTCAACCTATTCTTTTAGCCACGTGCATCAACACATACAACAACAAGGCTATAGGTTGATTGTAAAAGTTCTCTTGTACTCTTGCTCTCGGTTGGAGAGTGTTTTTGACTCTTGGTTGTAGAGTCGGTGTTTTTTTTTCACTCTTGGTTGTAGAGTGTGTCTGCTTTCTCTGGTTGAGAGAAAGGACTACGGGTTAGACAAGGTTGTTGTCGTAACGCCGTAGGGTATTCTTGTAATTTTTCAAGAATAGTGGAAATCTCAAGTGTGTTGCTTGGGGACTGGATGTAGGTCGGGAGGACCGAACCAGGATATATCTTGTGTACTCTGTGATTGATTATCTTGTGATTGCATTTACTTTTGTTAACTTAAGTTCTGCAAAACTTGTCTGGCCAGTCGACTCAGCTTCGTATCAGTCGACTGATCAGTCTCGTATTAGTTATTCTCTTTGTCTCATCAGTCGCATACCTTATCTATAAGTCGACTGCATCAAGAGTTTAAAATTTCCGTTATTTTGGCTATATCAGTCGACTGGTTCACCACTAAGTCGACTGTGCCGAGAGAAATTATTTATTCCGCAATTTAATTTTGATAAACACTATTCACCCCCCTCTAGTGTTTGTTGCTTAGCCTACAGGATCCTACACGAGTGGGATTGAAAGTACGGCCGAAGCTTTCTCGCAGCCATGATCAGGGCGTAGGCTATCTTCTCTATCCTCGGATAACGGAGCTCGGCGTCCCGGAGCACCTTGCTCACGTAGTAGATAGGCCTTTGGGTTCGGTCCTCCTCCCTCACTAAGACAGCACTTAGGGTCTGCTCGGAGGCTGCCAAGTAGACGAAGAGAGTCTCGCCCGGGACCGGTTTGCTGAGCAGCGGGGGGGTTCACCAAATAGGCCTTCAGCTGGTCGAATGATTCCTGTTGCGATTGGCCCCATTCAAAATCTTTGGCCCCCCTGAGGGCTTTGAAGAAGGGAAGGCACTTCTCCCCCGACTTGGAAAGGAACCGGCCGATAGCAGCGAGCCGGCCAGTGAGCTTTTGCACCTCCTTGACGTTCCGAGGTGGGGCCATGTCTAATATGGCCTTAATCTTCTCGGGATTAGCTTCGATTCCTCGCTGACTTACCATGAAGCCGAGGAATTTTCCCGAGGAGACCCCGAACGCACACTTGTTCGGGTTCAGCCGCATGTTGTGCTTCCTCAACACGCCGAAGGCCTCTTGGAGGTCGGCAACATGGTCGGTGCCGTGGATGCTCTTGACAAGCATGTCATCAACGTACACCTCCATGTTTCGGCCGATCTGGTTCTAGAAGACCTTGTTGACGAGGCGTTGGTAGGTGGCGCCTGCGTTCTTCAAACCGAACGGCATGACCCGGTAGCAGTAGAGGCCTTGGTCGGTGACGAAGGAGGTCTTCGGGATGTCCGGAGGGAACATCCGGATTTGATTGTACCCCGAGAAGGCATCCATGAAGGTGAGGAGCTCATGACCCGAGGTGGCGTCAATGAGGGTGTCAATGTTCGGGAGAGGGAATGGGTCCTTCGGACACGCCTTGTTCAGGTCGGTGAAGTCAATGCATATCCTCCACGAGCCATTGGACTTCTTGACCATTACAACATTCGACAGCCACTCGGGATAATTTACCTCCTGTATGAACTTGGCCTTCAGCAGTTTATCTACTTCCTCCTTGATTGCCTGCTGTCGCTCGGGAGCGAACTTTCGCCTCTTCTGCTGAACCGGTTTGCACCCCGGTTCGATGCTTAGGCGGTGGATGAGCAAGTCCTTGGAGATGCCGGGCATATCCGCGGCCGACCAGGCAAATAGGTCGCGGTTATTCCGGATGCACCTCACCAAGTCGGAGAACAGCACGGTCGGCAAGGACTTGCTGACGAGAAATTTTCGGTCCGGATCCTCGTCTGAGAAGAGTACTTCTTCTAACTCGTCTGCCGGCTCGGACGTTGGGCAGGCCTTCGGCTCGGGGATCTCTAGTGTCTCGAGCGAGAGCACTGGTCCCCCGGTGGAAGTCATGTAGCACTTCCGAGCTGTTTCCTGGCTTCCCCTGACTTCCCCTACTCCCGAGCGAGTGGGGAACTTCATTTTCAAATGGTATGCCGAGGGGACAGCTTCCAGAGCGGCTAGGCCCGGGCGGCCTAGGATGACATTGTATGCCGCCGGGACGTCGACGACCATGAAGTCCATCGGTTCGGTCCGGGTAGTAGGGGCGCTTCCCGCAGTAACGTCCAGGGTTATCACCCCTTCGACGGTTACCGGGACCCCCGTGAACCCGTGGAGGGTGTAACCGGCCGGCTTGAGACGGTCTCGGGACAGCTGCAAGCCTCGGAAGGTCGAGAGGAAAAGGATATTGACCAAACTCCCGTTGTCCACCAGAATCCTCTGCACCTTAAAGTTGGCCAGGCGGAGGTCGATGACGAGGGCATCGCAGTGGGGGGTCCGGACTCCTTCGAGGTCGGCATCGGAGAAAGACACAGGGACGCCGAGACCTTTCGGGGGAGGGGCACTATGGACCGAGTTGACCTCTCGGACGAAGGCCTTCCGGGAGGAATTAGAGGAGCCCCCCATGGGGCCTCCGTGGATCAAGTGCAGAACCCGTTCCTCCTCGAACTCGGGTGTCGCTTCGCGCCGCTCGGAGCGCTTGTTAGCCCCCCGAGGCAGAGGGGAGTGGTGATCTGTCCGATCGGTAGCCTTCACGAACTTGGCCAACTGCCCCCTTCGAATGAGGGCTTCGATCTCATCTCTCAAAGCCCGACAATCATTCGTATCGTGCCCGTGGTCTCGGTGGTACCGACACCACTTATCTTTGTCCCTCCTCCTCGCCGGGGTGTGCATCCTCGGGGCTGGAGGGATGACCCCCTCCTTCTCCACCTCCATGAGGATAGTGGAGACATTAGTGGTGAGGGGAGTGAACTTCTCGAACCTGGGGGGAGGGCGGCGCTGACCGCCCATGTCCTTTTGGGCTTTCTTGGACCCTTCTTCCCCTGTCGCCTTCCTTTTCGACCCTGCGGAGGACCCCCCAAAGCTGGGGAGGGCTTCGGCCTCTTCTGCTCGGATGTACTTCTCGCACCTCAGGAGGAGGTCGGCGAAGTCATGCGGGGGCTTCTTGGCCAGGGATGACCGGAGGTTAGCGTTAAGGACGTTCGACTGGAACGCCACGGTGGCCACGGATTGGTCTAAGGAGGCAATAGACCTGACTTCTGCGGTGAACCTTTTCACATAGTCCCGCAACTTTTCCTCCTTCTCCTGCTGCAGGTTCAATAGGGAAAGACTTGTCTTCTCGGCTCGCCGGCTACTCACGAAGTGAGTAATGAACAGCGTCTCGAACTGCTCGAATGAGAAGATGGATGAGGGAGCGAGCCTGGAATACCATTCTCGAGCCGACCCCCTGAGGGTGGCAGGGAAGGTCCTGCAGAGCACCGCGTCGGAAGCTTGATGGATCAGCATCAGGGTCTTGAAGCTTTCGACGTGGTCAACCGGGTCGGATTCCCCTGAGTATGTTTCAAACTGCGGCGGTTTGAAACTCCTCGGTATGTGGGCCTCCATGATCGACCGTGAGAAGGGGGGTCGGCTGGGACGGAAGGTTCCGGCTCGGGACTCTTCCTCCCTGTCCATGCGGCCAATGCGCCTTTCCACCTCATGGAGACGGCGGATGAGGGAGTCGTCCCTCCGCTGGTAATCGTATGACCCCTCGGATTCCTCTTCGTAGGAAGGGGAGCGTGGACTGCAGCGCCGGTAGTCCTGGGACCGGCGAGGGCTTTGCTCCCGCTGCTGGCGGGTGGGAGCCGGGGAGGGGCTCCACGTTTGGCGCCGAGGACTGGGATTTCTGGGGGGCGTCGGAGCCCTTTGTGCATTCTGGACGTTCTGCCGAAGATTGAGAGCCTGCAGAACGGTCTCCTGAAACTGGAGGAATTCGGCTCGACTGATGGGTACATCTCGGTCCCTCGGATGACGCCGATCCCTGGGTGAGCGGGACCTCCTCCTTCGGCGATCGGGAGATGCCGCTCGGCCTCTGCGGTCCGGAGACCTTCTGCCGTCCCGGCGACGTGGGGACCGCTCACCTTGACGCTGGCGGGAGGCTCCCTCTCGGGCCCGCCTCTCGTCAAGATGGGTACGGAGGTCGTCGTCTTTCTGGCGGTTCAGAAGTGTGATGCGGAGGTCGGGGTGATGAGAAGCCATCGAGTCCGAGGACCCATTATGGACCGAGACATGGCTCGGATTGAGGGGCTGCTTCTCCTTCCGACCGTTATGACCGGACGGACCATTGTTGGGCTGCTGCTTGGGAGGAGGAGGTGGGACCTGCTGAGTCGGCGGAGGGAGGTCGGACTGAGGGATAGGATTGACCGGAGCTTCATTTGCCGGGTCGGTGAGGTTGCCCGCCTGGTTCGACCCCCTGGATCTGTTCTTCTTCGGCGGCATGACTGCAGGGGACGACGGAGAATGGACTGAGGCTGTTCGGGTGGCTTTTTCCCACAGACGGCGCCAATCTGTTACCGCTGATTTCGGTGTGGGGGTAAACAGATAGAATTTGTGAGTCCGGGAAAAAGCCTGAACAGTTGACTCGGCCTTCTTGCTCCTGCCGCAACCTGCAAGGAAGTGCGAGACACCGGGGTTGATTCCGGCGACGCACCCTCCGACGCTCTTGTCAGTAATCAGGAAAAAGATTAAGAAAGAGCTTAAGTGGTCAAAAAGTGATTAACCTGGTCTTGGTGGTAGAGGGGTTGTATTTATAGTCGCCTTTGGAACGGTTAGGATCCTGATTTCCTGCCTAACAGCCAGGAGAAAAATCCTCCTATTCTGTTTTTAGGAAATTAGGTCCTGATTCCCTGGTGAGAGCTAATCAGGCTTATTGATTTGATTTAGTCAAATCAGTGGCCTGATTCTCCTCTCGGTGGACCGGGCTTGCATCGGGTCGGGCCCCGTGCCCAGTTGAAGTGGATCTATTCGCGGGTGGTTGGTTTTGTGAGAAGGAGGCCCAATACCAGTTTTGGATCCATCTGTATGTGAAATTACCTTTTTACCCCCGTGCTTCAAGATTCGTGCTTGATCTGGACGGTTCCGATTTAACCCCATTTTTAGCCATATCACTGGCCATTTGCAATTTCTTGCAAAATGACGATAACAATATTTTGGGAACGAGGCCCATATTCCTGAGTACAGTCACTATATTTTCAACTACCGTAGTCAACTCTTAACCCCGGTTTGATTAACATTCTTTATTCAATTAACATACAAAATTGATTGGCAATACTACGAAACGGATAGGGGACAATAGGGACAGAATTATCAATGGGAAACGATAATGCGATTAACAAGGGACACTAGAATGATGAAAACACAACCCTAAGATCATGCAATGTACTCTATACAATCAAATACACCAAATTCAACATTATAGATTGAATTATATATATTAAACATGAAAAACCCAATTCTGGACAGCAGTAGGTTGCTGTACCAAAATCAGAATTCCCGTTGCTACAGGATAGCAAATGTGGATCCGTCAGAAGATCTAGAAATTAGACTCTTGCCCGGTTCTAAAAAATATTTGAAGTCCAAATTTTGACAACAGTAGCTAAGTGAATTTCAGTGTTCTTTACAGGTACCTATTTCTGGCTGGTTATCAGTGTCAACTAGTTTTAGTTGTAACAGCAGTAAATATTCATTTTAAAAATCAACAAAAATAATTTTCATTACCCTAAGTATGATGGGTATCAATCTGAAAATTATCATGGTAATATTTGATCATTAGTTAACATAATTCATCAGTTTAACATGGTATGTGCATAAATCTGAAAAATGCAGTGCAACAACGGTAAAAAGGTCATAACTCACGCAATATAAGTCAGAATTCGAAAATTCCGAATGTTCTGGAAACTAGAAACATGGGGCTACATTTAATATTGAGGAATTTATTGATTTTGATGACATTATCTAGGTCGAAACAACATGGTTATGTTCAGGTTGGCAATAATTTTCAGGGTCTCAATTTATTTTTCATGCATAAAATTATTAGAATGTTATGAACGATGAGTTAGGGGTTAACAATCATAAATCATAGCAAGTTATATCTACTTGAACATGGTATTAAGATGTATAATGTCTATAATCTTACTAATCACAATCAACCAATACACCATCAATAATCATAGGAACAATCAACACTAGTATACAATCTACAATAGTTGTGTAAAGACATGACATGAAATACAATAATAATTCATATTCCTATATTCAATAATTAACTACATGTATGCATGCAAGATCTCTATACATTGGAGGCAAAGATGGCACGAAGTCAAGACTACTACTTGGATTCGCTGGTGTAAATCCATAGAATCCCAACGATAGATAACAATAACAGATATACGATAATCAATATAGATCTACTTGCGGGATTCAATAAACAATCTCGAATATGATACAGTATAATTCGAGAGTGAGATGACTTGCCTTTAACAATGATGTTAGATCTGAAATATTGAGAATAACGAGATTAGGATCCCGGGCGACAAACCAAAACATGGCGTGTCACGAACAAAATCAGAAATAGCAAGAGCAACCAAACAGCAACACGGCGGATCCAAGGAAAAACACCAAACGGCAAACTCGAATCTCCTATACCAAAACAGCAAACACCGAACTGCTGTCTGCTTCTTCCTTTCGCAACTCGACAGAGAGAGAAAGAAAATGGCGGGAGAGGGGACGGCGAGCACGGCGGTCGGGGGCGACGGCAGCGACGACCACGGCGAAGGTGGCAACGATGTCGCTGCGGTCGGGAAGCGATGGCAACGGCAAGGGCGACTTAGGGACGGCGGCAATGGGCACCGCTCTATTTCGCACCGAAAATAGAGGAGCGAAGACGGAGGGCTTTTGGGGCTTGGACGATGACGACGACGACGAAGCAAGGGGACTTCGGTGGTTGTGGGGGTGAGCAGAGAGGGATTGATGAAGGCAATGGGCGAGGGGCGGTGATGGGAACAGCAGTGGAAGATGCTGGCGATGATGGTAATGGGTGCGGTGGAGTTGGGTTCGAGTGGAGGAGTTGACGAGGACGGGGATGATCGGAGGCGACGGGATGGAGGTGACAAGGGGATGATGGTGATGATGATTGAGGTGGTGGTAGGAGACAGGGTGCAGGTGGGTTTGCGGTCGACAATCGAGGTGGCTTGACGACGAGGGAAAGCCTTGACAATAGGGGTGATGAGGGCAATGGCGATGATCGGGAGAGAGGACGAAGGTGGGAGGTTGAAGATGCACAGGAGATAGAATCGGGAGTCGAAGGTGGGTGACGAACTGACGAAGAGACGAGGTAGAGGAAGATGAATAGTAATAGGCGGTTGTGAAAGTGGGGTTTCAACAGTGAATGGGGGGGGGGGGGGGGGTAGGGTTAGGGTTAGGTTTAATAGGGTTATATAGTAGGGTTGTGGGATGTGGGTTATTAGGTAATGAGTTAGATGATCCAATAGGAGAATGGGTAATGGGTTTTGGGTTGTAAATCAATTAGTAGGTTTAAATCCAATAGGGGAAAAATAATAAGTATTATAAGGGTTTATAAATCATACGTATACATGTACATTAAGTCAAATAATGAATATATATAAAATAGAGTATGTTCGGCTTAAAATAAAATAATAATAATAATAATATTAACAATAAAAATAATGATACTGCAAATAACAAAACTAACAAAAATAATACTGATAATAGTAATAATAATAATATATGTATATCAAAATGCAAATTTGAGTTTACAGATTTATTAAAATAATCCAAACAATACATGATATAAGTAGTAGATCAAATAGAAATAGAAATTAAAATTAAAATATACAATTATTCGAAATAAATAAAATTTCCGATTAGAAAATATTTTAATAGAGAATCCAAAACGAATTTAACATAAGGTAAATTATAATTAATCGAAATACATAAAATATACAGAAAAATATTTATTTACGAAAACAGGGGTTACAAATCCTACCCATCTCACAACAAAATTTCGTCCTCGAAATTTAATTGAGGCGGAACGTAGGACAGGGCAAAAGCAACTTGGGTTAACAGAACAAGGAATCCAAAAGAAAAGTCAAATTGGTTGCAACACCACGATAAGAAGGAAATGGATAACAACGATGTCAGGTGGAATGCATGAAAGAAAATAAACAGTACCAAAAGGAAAGAAACAACACAAGATAACAAAGCAAGATAGGGAGTAGGTAGAACTGGAATCAGAGAGAGAAAGGACAGGGAAGAATCGAACAAATCAAGGAATCAACAGATGAAGATGAATACAAGGAACAGATGGAAGCGACAATGCAGGGAAGAAGAAACAAGAGAATCCGGGGACCTATGGGTTATGGGCCCACCACACTTTTGCTGCACAACTCTGATCGGAAAGACTCCATCATCAGTGTCCATTAACTCCAGCAATCTGCCTCATGGCTCACCATTTCCTTGGCACATGCAAATGACATCTTTCTAGCATGAAGTTTGAACTCCTGGCAACTTCAGATTCTGAACACTTCCTGAGATCCGGGGACTTTGCATGCACAGCAAAGGACGACTCGACTCTTCCTCTCCCGGTGATGATCCAAGCCGCTGACATGTCATTGTAAATCCACCGATACCAACCGACGAACCAAGCTAGAAGAAGAAAAGAATGGATAACTCCAGAATCAATAGGATATGGGCACAAAAGAATAAAATTATACCCAGTAAGGAATCAATGAATATGAATGAATGGAAGGGACGAAACAACTAAGAAATGAAGGAACTGAATATGAAGGGATCAAAAAGATTAGAATCCAGATTTATGTTGGTTATCAATATCCATGTGATTCACCTGTTGTACATATTGTTGAGTCCAACCGGTTAAACTCAAACTAATCAGGGTCCAACCCCAAACTAGTTAGAGTCAAATCTGGCTCTGATACCACTAAAAATCTTGTCACGTCCTGCTTCCCAAAACTATGGAATGCAAGCACATGACATGGCCCAGTGAATGACTTGCGTCATCCATGAGCTGTTATCGATTCAACTCAACAATATAAACAGGAAGTAATACAACCACGCATGCAATAAAAGAAGTAATCACATGAATAACAATACTTGGAAATTTAAGCATAAAATAACCAACATAATAACAATCCAACATCTGTAATCAACAATAACATTATTTGGGTCAAAAGCTCACAATACAGAAAAAACAACATTGTTTAATTATTAAAGTTCTCAAAATGATATAATAATTATTAAGCGGCGCAACAATAATTCTTTCACCATTGTTGCTCTCCTAGTCCGTCAGGCAAATCTCCTTGATTATCTGTAAGCTGTTCATCTAAAAGAGAGGAAAATATGTCCTTAGAGAAAGTCGTGGATAGCAAGTAGAGAAACAGAGAAACAATGACATTTACGGTATAAAAATGAATTCAATAAATAATAGAGTCGATGGCAATGAACAATGGAAAAATGGTAACAATGCAAGGTGCACTAACGATGATTGATAACGATGACAATAAACAATAGCAATAATGGTAAACAATAACAATAACACTGTTCAATAATGATGGCAAAATGCAATGACAATGCAATGAAGTCTTAAGTCTATTATTCATTTTCATCCTAACTAATGCACGTACTACTGCATCTCATACTACATGTTCGATTCATACAATCAATTTCGTTTTGACTAAGACGGCAGTTCTATAAGTCATGTACTCGGCACAACATAACACTGGCAATTGCAGCATTTCTTGCACAATGACGATAACACTGGCCATTTGTAATTTCTTGCACAATGACGATAACACTGGCCATTTGTAATTTCTTGCACAATGACGATAACACTGGCCATTTGCAATTTCTTGCACAATGACGATAACACTGGCCATTTGCAATTTCTTGCAAAATGACGATAACGATATTTTGGAAATGAGACCCACATTCCTGAGTACAGTCACTATATTATCAACTACCCTAGTAAACCCTTAACCCCAGCTTGATTAACATTCTTTATTCAATTAACATACAAAATTGGTTGGTAATACTACGATACGGATAAGGGACAATAGGGACAGAACTATCAATGGGAAACGATAATACGATTAATAAGGGACACTAGAATGATGACAACACAATCCTAAGATCATGCAATGTACTCTATACAATCAAATATAGCAAATTCAACATTATAGATTCAATTATATATATTAAACATAGAAATCCAATTCTGGACAGCAATAGGTTGCTGTACAAAAATCAGAATTTCCGTTGCTACAGAATAGCAAATGTGGATCCGCTAGAAGGTCTAGAAACTAGACTCCTACCCAGTTCTAAAGCATATTTGAAGTCCAAATTCCAAAAACAGTAGCTAGGTGAATTTTAGTGTTCTTTACAGGTTACTGTTTCTGGCCGGTTATCAGTGTCAACTAGTTTCAGTTGTAACAGCAGAAAATATTCATTTTAGAAATCAATAAAAATAATTTTCATTACCCTAAGCATGTTGGCTATCAATCTGGAAATTATCATGGTAATATTTGATCATTAGTTAACCTAATTCATCAGTTTAACATGATATGTGCATAAATCTGAGAATACAATGCAGCAGCGGTTAAAAGGTCATAACTCATGCAATATAAGTCAGATTTCGAAAATTCTGGATGTTCTGGAAACTAGAAACATGGGGTTACATTTCATATTCAAGAAGTTATTGATTTTGATGATATTATCTAGGTCGAAACAGCATGGTAATGTTCAGGTTAGCAATAATTTTCAGGGTCTCAATTTATTTTTCATGCATAAAATGATTAGAATGTTATGAACGATGAGTTAGGGGTTAACAATCATAAATCATAACAAGTTACATCCATGTGAACATGGTATTAAGATGTATAATGTCTATAATCTTACTAATCACAATCAACCATCATCAATCATACGAACAATCAACACTAGTATACAATCTATAATAGTTGTGTAATGTCATAACATGAAATACAATAATAACTCCTATTCCTATATTGAATAATTAACTACATGTATGCATGCAAGATCTTTATACATTGGAGAAAAATATGACACAAAGTCAGGACTACTACTTGGATTCGCTCTTGTAAATCCGTAGCATCCCAACTATAGATAACAATAATAGATATATGATAATAAATATAGATTTACTTGCGGGATTCAATAAATAACCTCGAATATGATACACTATAATTCGAGAGTGAGACGACTTGCCTTTAGCAATGACGTTAGATATGAAATATTGAGAATAACGGGATTAGGATCTCGGGCGACGAACCAAAACACGGCGAGTCACGAGCAAAATTCGAAACAGCAAGAGCAACCAAATAGCAACACAGTGGATCCAAGGCAAAACACCAAACGGCAAACTCAAATCTCCCATACCAAAATAGCAAACGCCCAAGTGCTGTCTGTTCCTCCTTCCGCAACTTGATAGAGGGAGAGAGAAAAATGGCGGGAGCGGGGACGGCGCCCACGGCAGTCGGGGGCGACGGCAGTGGTGACCACGGAAAAGGCGGCGACGAAGTTGCTACGGCCGGGAAGCGACGGTAGTGGCGAAGGCGACTAAGGGACAGTAGCAATGGGGGCCATTCTGTTTTGCACCGAAAACTAAGGAGCAAAGACGTCGGGATTTCGGGGCTTGGACGATGACGACGACGAGGCGAGGGGACTTCGGTGGTTGCGGGGGTGAGCGGAGAGGGATCGACGAAGGCAATGGGCAAGGGGCGGTGATGGGAACGGCGGTGGAAGACGATGGCGACGATGGTAATGGGTGCGGTGGAGTTGGGTTCGAGCGGAGGGGTTGACGAGGATGGGGATGATCGGAGGCGACGAGATGGAGCTAACGAAGGGATGACGGTGATGACGATGGAGGTGGTGGTCGGAGACAGGGTGCAGGTGGGTTCGCGATCGGCAATCGAGGTGGCTTGACGACGAGGGGAAGCCTCGACAATGGGGGTGACGAGGGCAATGGCGATGATCGGGAGAGAGGACAGAGGTTGGAGGTTGAAGATGCACAGGAGATAGGATTGGGAGTCGAAGGTGGGTGACGAACTGACAAAGAGACGGGGTAGAGGAAGAAGAATAGTAATAGGCGATTGTGAAAGTGGGGTTTCAATAGTGAATAGGGGGGTAGGGTTAGGGTTAGGTTTAATAGGGTTATATAGTAGGGTTGCGGGTTGTGGGTTATTGGGTAATGGGTTTGATGATCCAATAGGAGAATGGGTAATGGGTTTTGGGTTGTAAATCAATTAGTAGGTTTAAATCTAATAGGAGAAAAATAAGTATTATAAGGGTTTATAAATCATTCATATACATATACATTAAGTCAAATAATGAACACATATAAAATGAAGTATGTTTGGCTTAAAATAAAATATAATAATAATAATAATAATAATAATAATAATAATAATAATAATAATAATAATAATTGATATGGCTAAAAATGGGGTTTAATCGGAGCCGTCCAAATCAGATACGGATCTTGAAGCCCAAGGGTAAAACGGTAATTTCTCTACAAAAGGGTCCAGAATGGGTATTGGAGCCTCTCCCCAGGAACCCAATAACTCACGAATGGATCCACTAATAAGAGGGTGCGGGTTCTAACCCGCTGCTCACCTGATCCAACAAGATGAAGCCAAGATCCCTGATCAACCTAGATCAACGGTCCTGATGCATGTCAATCTTTTCACTGGGATTTGGGGATTAAATTCCTTATCTGATTACATGAATATACCTTATCAGATTACATTCCTAATCTGTCCACAAGGAGATTATTCTATATCAGGCCACGGGATTACATTCCTAAACGGTTCTCTAAGACGCCTATAAATACCCCCCTCCCATCTCCATTAAGAGGTAATCAATCTTTCACCAGTTTTTGCGCTCTTTCATAGTCTTTCAGATTACTGACTTGAGCGTCGGAGGGTGCGTCGCCGGGAACAATCCCGGTGTCTCGCACTTTTTGCAGGTGCACGGTGGGAACGACGATCGAGGCCCGACGGAACAGGTACACAGGTTTTTCTATTCAGTTTCCCCAAGAATCTACAAGTTCTATCTGTTTGCCCCCACACCAAATTTAGCGGCAACAGATTGGCGCCGTCTGTGGGAAACTAACGAATAGAGACCTCTCCTCTTCCCGGTGAACAGGTCTTCTCCAGCCATGCCGCCCCGCAAAGTTAGTTCAAGGGGGTCTAATCGAGTACCCAACCCAGACCAGCAAGAAGTCCTTCCTGATCCCGCTCAGCAATAAGGGCAACTTCCCCCTACCGTGGAAGAGCCGCTCCAACAGAACCTTCCCCCTCCTGATCCAAAGGGTCCTAACCCTCAGAAACAGCCTCTTCATCAAGAGAACTTCTCCATCCACAACGCCTCCAGTGACTCCATGGCCTCCCATCATCCCCGAGCCTCCGGTCACCACAATGCCACCCACAAACGCCCGAAAGATGATGACCTCCGTCGTCACCTAGATGAAAAGCGGGCTCGGGAGGAAGCCTCCCGCCAGCATGAGCGATCTCCTCGTCGCCGAGAGTACAGGAGTTCCCCCGTCCGAAGAGGGAGAAAGGAGTCCCCCGGTCATTACCGAAGAAGGCACTCCCCCGCGGGTCGGCAACAGCCCAGGAACAATGAGGCACCAATCACCCGTGCCGAGTTCCAACAATTCCAAGCAATGGTACAACAGGCTCTTAACCTCCGTCAAAACCCTAATGAGCCGAAGGCCCCGTCCCCCCCTCCGGTCCGAAGCCCTCGCCGACGGTCCCCCTCTCCTCGACCTGCGCCTACCAATTCCCGGCGTACCCCGAGTCCTCGTCGTTCCCGAAGTTACCATCGCCGCAGCCCTCGCTCTCCCTCTTACGAAGACGAGTCCCGAGGCTCGGCAAACTACCGCCGGAGGGATGACACCATGAATCGCCGTCTTCATGAAGTGGAGAGGCGCCTGGGTCAGATGAACCGAGAAGAGGAGCTCAGGGGGAGGACCCTACGTCCTAGCCGACCCCCTTTCTCCCGGACCATAGTGGATGCACCTGTGCCGTTCGGATTCAAACCTCCCCAGTTCGAGATTTACACTGGTGAGACTGACCCAGTTGACCACATAGAGAGTTTTAAGACTCTCATGCTCCTTCACCAGGCTTCAGACGCCCTCCTCTGCAAAACCTTCCCCGCGACTCTAAAGGGCCCGGCTCGGGAATGGTACTCACGCCTTACCCCTGCCTCGATATTCTCTTTCGAACAGTTCGAAACCCTCTTCATCACGCACTTCGTAAGTAGCCGAAGGGCAGAGAAGACCAGCATCTCCCTCTTGTACCTTCACCAGAAGAAGGGGGAAAAGCTGAGAGATTATGTGAAGAGGTTCACAGCTGAAGCCCGAACCATAGCATCTCTGGACCAGTCGGTCGCTACGGTAGCATTTCAATCCAATGTCCTCAATTCCAACCTCCGCTCCTCCCTCGCCAAGAAACCACCTCATGACTTCTCCGACCTACTCCTTCGCACTGAAAAGTACATTCGGGCCGAACAGGCCGACCAACAACCCCACCGGGAGGGTTCTACCTCCGAGTTTAAGAGGAAGGGGGCGGAAGAAGAAGAAGGGGCCAGGAAGCTCCAGAAAGATAATGTCGGCCAGCGCCGACCTCCTAGATTTGAAAAGTTCACTCCCCTCACTACTAACATCTCCACCATCTTCATGGAAGTTGAAAAAGAGGGAGTCTTACCCCCTGCTCCGAGGATGAACACCCCGGCAAAGAGAAGAGATAAAGAGAAATGGTGCCGCTATCACCGAGATCATGGTCATGATACCAACGATTGCCGTGCCCTGAAAAACGAGATCGAAGCCCTTATCCAGAGAGGGCAACTGGCCAGGTTTGTGAGAAAAGACCAAGCGGAACTTCCTCCTCCGCCTCGGGGCGCTAACAAGCGTCCGGAACGAGAAGAGACGCCAGACTTTGAGGAAGAGTGGGTCCTCCACCTCATCCATGGGTGTCCAATGGGGAGCTCCTCGAACTCCTCTCGGAAAGCATTTATCAGGGAAGTCAATTTAGTCCCAGCCACACCTCCCCCCAAGGGCCTCGGCGTGCCAGTCACGTTCTCAGACGAAGATCTAGAAGGAATCCGCACCCCGCATTGTGACGCACTCGTCATTAGCCTCCACATGGCAAATTTCAAGGTGGAAAGGATCTTAGTAGACAACGGCAGCTCCGTCAACATCCTCTTCCTCTCCGCTTTTAAAGGCCTAAAGCTCTCCAGAGACAGACTCAAGCCCGCCGGCTACACTCTCCATGGGTTCACGGGGGTACCGGTAACTATTGAAGGGGTAATCACCCTCGATGTAACTGCCGACCAAACTCCTACCACCCGAACAGAGTCGATGGACTTCATGGTGGTGGATGTTCCCGCCGCCTACAACGTCATTTTGGGTCGGCCTGGCCTTGCAGCACTGGAAGCTGTCCCCTCAGCATATCATCTAAAGATGAAATTTCCCACCCGGTCCGGGGTCGGGGAAGTAAGGGGAAATCAGGAGCAGGCCCGAAAATGCTACATGACTTCAACCCTCGGACCCGTCCTCTCCTTAGAGACTCTGGAAATTCCCCAAGACACGGCAAAACCGACCTCTGAGCCGGTGGACGAACTGGAAGAAGTGCTCTTCTCTGAACAAGAGCCGACCCGCAAGTTCTTCATAAGCAAGACCCTTCCGTCCGCTCTATACTCAGATATTGTGAAATGTATCCGAACCAATCAAGACCTCTTCGCGTGGTCTGCAGCAGATATGCCTGGTATCTCCGAAGAACTTTTAGTCCACCGCCTGAGCGTCGATCCGGGGTCCAAACCAGTCCAGCAAAAGAGGCGCAAGTTCGCCCCCGAGCGTCAGCTCGCTATCAAAGAAGAAGTAGACAAATTGTTAAAGGCCCGATTCATACAGGAAGTAAACTATCCTGAATGGTTGTCAAACGTAGTAATGGTGAAGAAGTCCAATGGGACTTGGAGAATTTGCATTGATTTCACCGACCTCAACAAGGCCTGTCCCAAAGATCCCTTCCCTCTGCCGAGCATCGACACTCTGATTGACGCAACCTCGGGACATGAGCTCCTAGGCTTCATGGACGCTTTCTCGGGTTACAACCAGATAAGGATGTTCCCGCCGGATATCCCTAAGACATCTTTTGTGACCGATCAAGGCCTTTATTGCTACAGAGTCATGCCATTCGGCCTAAAGAACGCCGGGGCAACATACCAACGCCTCGTCAACAAGGTGTTCCGGGCCCAGATCGGCCGGAACATGGAAGTGTACGTCGATGATATGCTGGTGAAAAGCATCCGAGGCGTTGATCATGTGGCTGACCTCCAAGAAGCGTTTGATGTCTTGAGGAAGCACAATATGAGACTCAACCCGAACAAGTGTGCGTTTGGTGTCTCATCAGGCAAGTTCCTCGGCTTCATGGTTAGCCAACGAGGAATTGAAGCAAATCCGGAGAAGATCAAGGCCATACTGGACATGGCCCCTCCCAGAAATGTTAAAGAAGTTCAGAGATTGACTGGTCGCATAGCCGCCATAGGGCGCTTCCTGTCGAAGTCCGGGGAGAAGTGCCTCCCGTTCTTCAAAGCCCTCAGGGGGGCTAAAGGATTCGAATGGGGACAGCAACAACAAGACTCCTTCGACCAGCTTAAAGCCTACCTCGTCAACCCACCTCTCCTCAGCAAACCAATACCAGGCGAACCACTCTACCTCTACCTTGCAGCTTCCGAACAGACGCTCAGTGCGGTTTTGGTCAGAGAAGAAGAAAGGGCTCAGAGGCCCATTTACTATGTCAGCAAAGTGCTCCGGGACGCCGAGCTCCGGTACCCGAAGATTGAAAAAATAGCCTATGCCCTAGTAATGGCCGCGAGAAAGCTCCGACCCTACTTCCAGTCCCATTCGGTGATCGTCCTTACCGACCAGCCGCTGAAACAAGTCCTTCACAAGCCTGAGACTTCCGGCCGCCTCATGAAGTGGTCGATCGAGCTGAGCCAACATGATATAACCTATCAGCCTCGGACCGCGATCAAGGCTCAGACACTAGCCGAATTCATAGTGGAAACAACTATCCCCGACTCCGCACAAGCGATAAAGGGACCACCCGTATGGACGGTTTATGTCGACGGATCCTCTTGCGACGAAGGAAGCGGAGCGGGGGTCATCCTGACAGGCCCAGACGACTTTGTCCTCCAATATTCCCTCCGTATAAACATCAAAGCCTCGAACAACGAGGCCGAATACGAGGCACTAATAGCTGGACTTCGAATGGCCCGGAATGCAGGGGCACAACGGCTACAGATCTTCAGTGACTCTCAGTTGATCGTCAACCAAGTCCTCGGCGAGTATGAAGCCCGCGATGACAGAATGATTAAATACTTGGCCAAAGTAAAGAGCCTCATGGCACTGTTTGACGAGGCTCTCATCCAAAGGATCCCCCGAGAAGAAAATGCTCAGGCCGATGCCTTATCCAAGTTAGCCTCCTCTTCCCTTCAAGGTCTGGAACGGACCGTATTGATAGAAGTCCTCCTGAAGCCGAGCATAGAGGACGAAGCACCAGACTCCGTTGAGGCATTGCCCGTCCTCCTCGAAGACAATTGGATGAAGCCCATTGTCGAATTCTTAAAGGACGGACTCCTCCCTGAAGATCCAAGGGAAGCACGAAGAATCAGGACCCGAGCCGAGCGTTTCACTTTGATCGAAGGCATTTTATATAAATGCTCCTTCACCCAGGTGGATGGTCGACCTTACCTAAAGTGCCTTTCCCCCAGCCAAGCCGACTACGCCCTGCAGGAACTCCATGAGGGCATCGGCGGAGCTCATTCTGGGTCCAGGGCTCTAGCGCGCAAAGTGTTGAACTATGGATATTACTGGCCCACTCTCCTACGGGACGCGGAACGACACGTTCGGCAGTGCAGCTCCTGTCAAAAGTATGCAGACATCCGACGCCTTCCGCAAGCACCGCTAACCTCCCTATCAAGTCCGATCCCCTTTGCTATGTGGGGGATGGATTTACTAGGACCGTTTCCTCCAGCCCCCGGGCAGCTAAAGTTCCTAGTCGTGGCAGTCGACTATTTCTCTAAATGGATAGAAGCCGAGCCTCTGGCTACAATCACCGAGCATAGGGTCGTTCAATTCTTCTGGAAAAATGTGATTTGCCGGTTCGGCGTTCCCCGAGTCATAGTCACGGATAACGGAACACAATTTACGGGGGCCGCCTTCCGAGCCTTATGTGAGGACCTCTCCATACAACACCGATTCTCCTCCGTCTCCCATCCACAGTCGAATGGCCAAGCAGAGAATGCCAACCGACAGATTCTCTCGGGCATCAAGAAAAGATTAGACAAGTGTTCCAAAGGACTGTGGGTCGATCAGCTGCCGAACGACTCTGGAATCACCGCACCACTAAGCGGACCCCAACGGGCGAGAGCCCATTTAATCTCACCTATGGGGCCGAGGCCATCATCCCCCTAGAAGTCGGCATACCCTCTCCTCGTTTGATAGCTTATCAAGAAGAGCAGAACGCTAGAGAACTCAGAGCAAGCTTAGATCTGATAGATGAAATCCGAGAGAGGGCGGCCATACGCCAGCAAGCTTACTGAAGGAGGATCGAACTGGCGTACAACAAAAGGGTCCTACCAACGGACCTCAAAGAAGGTGACTTTGTCCTTCGAAAATTGGCCATCTCGTTCCCCGGACAGAAAAGCAAACTGGCCCCGAATTGGGAGGGACCATACAAAATCTCAAAAGTGATCCGCCCGGGTGCATACAAGCTAGAAGATCTCGAAGGCAGGGAGATTTCCAGGACTTGGAATGCCGACCATCTTCTGAAATACCAAAAGAAGGCAACCACGCCCCTCCAAGTAACTCAGGATGTCGAACCATTCCCTTCCCTTTACTAGTAGTGATTTTTCCTTTTATTTTTTCATTGTAATAACGGCTAGCAACTTTAGAAGCGGCCGATCATTAGATATTAATAAATAAAGTTCTTTCGTATTTGCTACTACATCTCTCTGCTTTTAATTTCTTAATCTTACGATGGTTCCGGAGTCCAACACTTGGCTCGATTCTACTTCGCAAGTTCGCTTCCAAGCGACCTAGAAGTAGCTCGCCATTCGGAATTGCTCCCACAGCCGTTGAATGGTACGGAGTCCAACACTTGGTTCGACTCTACTCCGCAAGTTCGCTCCTAAGCGAGCTAGGGGTAGTTCGCCATTCGAAATTGCTCCCACGCCCTTAATCTTACGATGGTTCCGGAGTCCAACACCTGGCTCGATTCTACTTCGCAAGTTCGCTTCCAAGCGACCTAGAAGTAGCTCGCCATTCGGAATTGCTCCCACAGCCGTTGAATGGTACGGAGTCCAACACTTGGTTCGACTCTACTCCGCAAGTTCGCTCCTAAGCGAGCTAGGGGTAGTTCGCCATTCGGAATTGCTCCCACGCCCTTAATCTTACGATGGTTCCGGAGTCCAACACTTGGCTCGATTCTACTTCGCAAGTTCGCTTCCAAGCGACCTAGAAGTAGCTCGCCATTCGGAATTGCTCCCACAGCCGTTGAATGGTACGGAGTCCAACACTTGGTTCGACTCTACTCCGCAAGTTCGCTCCTAAGCGAGCTAGGGGTAGTTCGCCATTCGGAATTGCTCCCACGCCCTTAATCTTACGATGGTTCCGGAGTCCAACACTTGGCTCGATTCTACTTCGCAAGTTCGCTTCCAAGCGACCTAGAAGTAGCTCGCCATTCGGAATTGCTCCCACAGCCGTTGAATGGTACGGAGTCCAACACTTGGTTCGACTCTACTCCGCAAGTTCGCTCCTAAGCGAGATAGGGGTAGTTCGCCATTCGGAATTGCTCCCACGCCCTTAATCTTACGATGGTTCCGGAGTCCAACACTTGGCTCGATTCTACTTCGCAAGTTCGCTTCCAAGCAATTTAGAAGTAGCTCGCCATTCGGAATTGCTCCCACAGCCGTTGAATGGTACGGAGTCCAACACTTGGTTCGACTCTACTCCGCAAGTTCGCTCCTAAGCGAGCTAGGGGTAGTTCGCCATTCGGAATTGCTCCCACGCCCTTAATCTTACGATGGTTCCGGAATCCAACACTTGGTTCGATTCTACTCCGCAAGTTCGCTCCTAAGCGAGCTAGGGGTAGTTCGCCATTCGGAATTGCTCCCACGCCCTTAATCTTACAATGGTTCCGGAGCCCAACACTTGGCTCGATTCTACTTCGCAAGTTCACTTCCAAGCGACCTAGAAGTAGCTCGCCATTCGGAATTGCTCCCACAGCCGTTGAATGGTACGGAGTCCAACACTTGGTTCGACTCTACTCCGCAAGTTCGCTCCTAAGCGAGCTAGGGGTAGTTCGCCATTCGGAATTGCTCCCACGCCCTTAATCTTACGATGGTTCCGGAGTCCAACACTTGGCTCGATTCTACTTCGCAAGTTCGCTTCCAAGCGATCTAGAAGTAGCTCGCCATTCGGAATTGCTCCCACAGCCGTTGAATGGTACGGAGTCCAACACTTGGTTCGACTCTACTCCGCAAGTTCGCTCCTAAGCGAGCTAGGGGTAGTTCGCCATTCGGAATTGCTCCCACACCCTTAATCTTACGATGGTTCCGGAGTCCAACACTTGGTTCGACTCTACTCCGCAAGTTCGCTCCTAAGCGAGCTAGGGGTAGTTCGCCATTCGGAATTGCTCCCACGCCCTTAATCTTACAATGGTTCCGGAGCCCAACACTTGGTTCGACTCTACTCCGCAAGTTCGCTTCCAAGCGATCTAGAAGTAGCTCGCCATTCGGAATTGCTCCCACAGCTGTTGAAAGGTTCGGACTCCAACACTTGGTTGCCGAGCATTCTTGCCACCGACCGTATTACACGCTTGAGTTCGGAGGTCAAGATCTCCAAAGATTTTCCAAGTCTGAAGCCTCGGCACCAGCTCCGAGCGTTCTTGCCACCGACCGTATTACAGGCTTAAGTTCGGCAATCAAGACTAATCAAAAACACCAAGTCTCAAACCTCGGTTCCATAACTCCACGACTAGAAGAAAAATTGGGCAACCACGATACGACGACAATTAAATCGATTCCAATTTTATTAAAAGCAACCCTTACATACATCAAGATTACAAGGTACTAAAGATTACAAGGAACTGAAAAGCGCAAATTACAAGACACTAAACTCGGAGCCATCAACGCCTTCGAGGTGCAGGGATGCTCCTCTTCAGGGACACTTGAAGTCGACGACGTTTGCCTCCGGAACCCGATCCCAGGCCAGCGAGCTGGGACGTGTCCTCGGCACTACTTCTGGCAGCTACGCCGACGGAAGCGCCGCTTGATGAAATTGCCACTGAACTCTGTGCGTCCCCCGGGCTCGGATGACCGAGGCGCGCACGGGTCGCCATCTCGTAAAAGGTGATGCCACGCTTGCTCTCCGCTCGGGTACATGAAGTGCTCCTCACATTGATTGGCCCTGAACGCGGCCTGAGGCGAGCTACCTCTGCTTCCAGTTCGGAGATCGACCCCTCAACGAGCCATCTTGCGCCTCGGCCTCGAAGCAAGCCGGTACCGCCGAGCTCGGAACGCCTACGTGACTCGCGATGAGGTGGCGAAGATGAGTGACTTCGATGCTCCTATCAACAGTGGCTCTCTTCAACACATCGACTTCGGCCGCCAATTCATCCCGTTCGGCTGTAAGCTTGGCCACCTTAGTCGTCAACTCCTCTCCTTCCGTCCGAAGCTTAGTCTCCACAGTTTGCAAATGCTGAATCTCCGAAAGCAGATCGTCCCTCTCCGCCGTTACCTTTGACAATGTGTGGCGAAAGCACTTAGTCCGAAGACTACTGGTAAAGGCCGCCGCCGAACTCTCGTCCTTACCCGAGGGGGTCATCTCGGCAATCCTGCCTTCCAGACGCCGAATGTCGCTGTCCCGCTGCCCTAAGATGAGCTGAAGCTGGTTTCGCTTGCTTTCTGCTCGGCGCAGTCCCAGCTCGACCTCGTAAAGTCGCTCTCTACACCTCGCCAGACTTACTCGTCGCCCCGAGGCCCGCCTCGGCGCGAACCTGGTCATCCGACCCTGTACGCTCGACCCCCTGAGCTACCACAACGAGCTGAAAAGAAATGCAAACAAGCAACAGAAATTCAGGCATTGTCTAAGTCCCAGACTTCGGGGGCTTCTTTCGAACAAACGCTCGAGCACTCAACAATCAACGGACAAAAGACAAGAAATCGAGCCCAAAAAGTTGTGTTTTTCATTCATTTCAAAAAGGTAGCGGTGGCCAGTCCGCTATTAGGCGTTACACGACAAAAACAACCAAAAGCAAAGAAAAAAAAAACAAACGGAGTCAGGGCGCGACCTCTTTCCCGGGGCGGCGAGAGGGGGTCGAGGGCGACGCCTCCGAAGGGGAAATCGTCGCCAAGTGGGTAACCACCGACCCCTGAGCTCCGGCGGGGGGATCGACCAAAGGCTCGTCGTCGCCCCTCTCCTCCTCCTCTTCTTCTTCCCCCTCCGATTCGGGGTCAAAGCCTTCGACGTACCCCGGGAACAACCGCCAACCCGAGCAGTCCACGGAGGGATAGGCCTCCTTCACCCGGGCGAGAGCGTCGGCGAAGGCCTTGGCCATGTTTTGGGCGAGGAAGCTCTGCGCCTTCTCCATGGTCGCATCCTCTGCCTTCTTCACCGCCGCCGCTTGGGCCTCGACCGCCTCGGCCAACTGCTTGGCCGCCTCCTCCTTTTGCTGATGGAGTTGGCCCTCCAGCGTCGTGACCCTGTCCTCAAGGTAGTTGACCCTCGCCGACTTGGCCTCGAAGTTCAGCTCGAGCTTGTCGAGCTCGGTCTGAATCTGGGCCTTCTCCTTCTGAGCTTGGTCGGATTCCTTCTTCATCTCCTTCTCCTGGGCTGCCATCCTCTCGGTGAGGTGCCCGAAGTGTACGACGATCTACAATTAAAAATCAAGGGAGACACGAAAATTTCAACTTGAGAAGGTCGGCATAAAAAAGAGGGGGTAGATACGACGCTTACCGATACCGCCGAGCGCGCTATCTCGATAACGTCGTCTCCCTCCCGTCCGGCCTCCATGGCCGCCCGATCCTTCGGCGTGGCGAGGTGCTTGATGGCCTCCATGCTCGCCAGAGAATTGCCAAGGAACCCATCGTGCTTCCGAACCTGCCAGTCCGGGACGTGGATCCTTTTGTGGGCCTCGGTCAAGAGCTCCTCCGCCGCCTTCGACAGCGGTGGCGTATGCATGTTGAGGGCGGCGGCGATGGGGAACTCGCCGACCTTGGTCGATGATGAAGCGACCACGGCGTCAGAAGCCGGGTTCTCCAGGATCTCCACCTCGTCGGCCGCTTCGACGACCTTCGGAGCCTTTGCCGCCGGCAGCTTCGAGACCACCCTCTTCCTCTTCTTCGGCGCCTTGTTGGCGAGCCCTGCCCTCAGCGCCAGCACCGCCTGATAATCCATAGACTCTGCACCATAAGACAAGTCTGTTAGTTCGGAACAAGCCATGAAAAGTAAAAGCGCAAGAAGTAGAACAACAGTAATAAATAAAGGAAGCCGCGTACTGGGATCGGCATGAACGAGCCCTCCCCCGAACAGGACTTCCTCCGTTAGGTCCTTCCAGTCGAACTTCGGCTGACCCAGGAGTATCGCTACAGCCTCCTCCTCTTCGGGCCGAAGTGTCGGTAGCGCCTTCACCTTCTTCGGCACACCCTCTACCCAGCTAACGGGAATGGGCCAAGCCTCTGGACTACGTACCAGGAGGTATTTCTCGCGCCAGTACTTGATGGAATCAGGGCACACGACGAGCCGACCTCCGTGCCTCGGGGTCAAGTAGTACCGGTACGCCGACCTGTTCCCCTGATGTGGCTGGTAGATGGTCCGAAGCACATTCAGCTCCGGCTGAATCCCTGCGGCTTGGCAGTGAAGTACGAAGCCGTTTATTACTCTCCACGCATTCGGCATAAGTTGGATGGGGCTGACCCCAAGCCATCTTAATACAGCAACCGCGAACGGGTGGAGAGGCAGCCGAGCCCCGGCTATGAAGGCGTCGACCGGCCAGCAACACACGGTTACCGGCAACGGCGAGTTGGCCCTAATGCCGGGACCCGACAATATAAGCTCGTACTCCTCCGGGATCTGAAAGCAGTCCCGAATCACTACCAAGTCCTCCTCCCGAAGGATCGACGCTGTCTCGTCAGACTCTGTCATCTCCCTCGCCGGATTCTCTTCGAATGTCCGGGCCCTCCCATACACGATGCGTTCGGCGTCCTCCTCCGGAAGTTCCCGAACCCTGTGAAGCCCAGTTAATGGCCCCGGTAATTGACCGAACTCCCCCATGCGCTTCGGCTCCTCCACAATAGAATCTTTGCCGAACACCTTCTTGTTTTTGTGAGGTCGGCTAGTGGTTGGAGCTTCGGTGACTTCGAGGGAGGGCTCGGACGAAGAAGAAGAGACAGACATGTTTAGAAACTAAAGTATAAATTACCTTAACGGAGATGTCGTCGGAAAGTTCGCCGGAAAAAGATCAGCGATCACCTGGAGCTCAAGCAAGAACAAACCAAAACACCATAGCGAAGAGATGAAAAGTGAAAAATGAAGAGGGGGTGGGGGTTTTATAGAAGAGCCAGCACGCAAATCGAGGTTAATGGGCCTTTATTGCAGGCCCACTCCCACAAAACGACAAAAGGCGACTCCAAACAACGCCTTGCTCGCCGCGCCTAGCCAAACGGCTCATTAATGATAGTCGCGTCAGCAGAAGCCCAGGGGACGCAGCATTAATGGACGTCACATCTGTCAAAAACCCAGAGACTGTCACATCCGTCAGAACCGTCGATTCTCAAGCCTCGGCACCAGATCCGAGCGTTCTTGACACCGACCGTTTTACACGCGTGAGTTCGGCAGTCGAGACCTCCAAAAAATTTCTAAGTCTGAAGCCTCGGTACTCGCTCCGAGCGTTCTTGACACCGACCGTTTTACACGCGTGAGTTCGGCAGTCAAGACCTCCAAAAACTTTCCAAGTCTGAAGCCTCGGCACCAGATCCGAGCGTTCTTGACACCGACCGTTTTACACGCGTGAGTTCGGCAGTCAAGACCTCCAAAAAATTTCCAAGTCTGAAGCCTCGGCACTCGCCCCGAGCGTTCTTGACACCGACCGTTTTACACGCGTGAGTTCGGCAGTCAAGACTTCCAAAAAAAATCTCCAAGTCTGAAGCCTCGGCACCAGATCCGAGCGTTCTTGACACCGACCGCTTTACACGCGTGAGTTCGGCAGTCGAGACTTCCGAAAAATTTCCAAGTCTAAAGCCTCGGCACTCGCTCCGAGCGTTCTTGACACCGACCGTTTTACACGCGTGAGTTCGGCAGTCAAGACCTCCAAAAAATTTCCAAGTCTGAAGCCTCGGCACTCGCCCCGAGCGTTCTTGACACCGACCGTTTTACACGCGTGAGTTCGGCAGTCAAGACTTCCAAAAAAAATCTCCAAGTCTGAAGCCTCGGCACCAGATCCGAGCGTTCTTGACACCGACCGCTTTACACGCATGAGTTCGGCAGTCGAGACTTCCGAAAAATTTCCAAGTCTGAAGCCTCAGCACTCGCTCCGAGCGTTCTTGACACCGACCGTTTTACACGCGTGAGTTCGGCAGTCAAGACCTCCAAAAAATTTCCAAGTCTGAAGCCTCGGCACTCGCTCCGAGCGTTCTTGACACCGACCGTTTTACACGCGTGAGTTCGGCAGTCAAGACCTCCAAAAAATTTCCAAGTCTGAAGCCTCGGCACCAGATCCGAGCGTTCTTGACACCGACCGTTTTACACGCGTGAGTTCGGCAGTCAAGACCTCCAAAAAATTTCCAAGTCTGAAGCCTCGGCACTCGCTCCGAGCGTTCTTGACACCGACCGTTTTACACGCGTGAGTTCGGCAGTCAAGACCTCCAAAAAATTTCCAAGTCTAAAGCCTCGGCACCAGATCCGAGCGTTCTTGACACCGACCGTTTTACACGCGTGAGTTCGGCAGTCAAGACCTCCAAAAAATTTCCAAGTCTGAAGCCTCGGCACTCGCTCCGAGCGTTCTTGACACCGACCGTTTTACACGCGTGAGTTCGGCAGTCAAGACCTCCAAAAAATTTCCAAGTCTGAAGCCTCGGCACCAGATCCGAGCGTTCTTGACACCGACCGTTTTACACGCGTGAGTTCGGCAGTCAAGACCTCCAAAAAATTTCCAAGTCTGAAGCCTCGGCACTCGCCCCGAGCGTTCTTGACACCGACCGTTTTACACGAGTGAGTTCGGCAGTCAAGACTTCCAAAAAAATCTCCAAGTCTGAAGCCTCGGCACCAGATCCGAGCGTTCTTGACACCGACCGTTTTACACGCGTGAGTTCGGCAGTCGAGACTTCCGAAAAATTTCCAAGTCTAAAGCCTCGGCACTCGCTCCGAGCGTTCTTGACACCGACCGTTTTACACGCGTGAGTTCGGCAGTCAAGACCTCCAAAAAATTTCCAAGTCTGAAGCCTCGGCACTCGCCCCGAGCGTTCTTGACACCGACCGTTTTACACGCGTGAGTTCGGCAGTCAAGACTTCCAAAAAAAATCTCCAAGTCTGAAGCCTCGGCACCAGATCCGAGCATTCTTGACACCGACCGTTTTACACGCGTGAGTTCGGCAGTCGAGACCTCCGAAAAATTTCCAAGTCTGAAGCCTCGGCACTCGCTCCGAGCGTTCTTGACACCGACCGTTTTACACGCGTGAGTTCGGCAGTCAAGACCTCCAAAAAATTTCCAAGTCTGAAGCCTCGGCACTCGCTCCGAGCGTTCTTGACACCGACCGTTTTACACGCGTGAGTTCGGCAGTCAAGACCTCCAAAAAATTTCCAAGTCTGAAGCCTCGGCACCAGATCCGAGCGTTCTTGACACCGACCGTTTTACACGCGTGAGTTCGGCAGTCAAGACCTCCAAAAAATTTCCAAGTCTGAAGCCTCGGCACCAGATCCGAGCGTTCTTGACACCGACCGTTTTACACGCGTGAGTTCGGCAGTCAAGACCTCCAAAAAATTTCCAAGTCTGAAGCCTCGGCACTCGCCCCGAGCGTTCTTGACACCGACCGTTTTACACGCGTGAGTTCGGCAGTCAAGACTTCCAAAAAAATCTCCAAGTCTGAAGCCTCGGCACCAGATCCGAGCGTTCTTGACACCGACCTTGTTATAAGCCTAAGGTCGGCATTGACCGCCAAACGCCCTTGGTTCCGAGCCCCGTACGTCGGAGATCTGGCCCTCAGACTTCGGCGAGCCCCCTCTCCAGACTCGCAACCACGCCGAGGTCCCTCTTCCCGTCGGAAAGAATTGCCGAAACGATCTCTGACCTCGGCACCCTGGTCGCCGAGCTCTGGGAGGGATCGGAGTCGCGACGCCGGACAGACGCGACCCTCAACAGAGTGAAGCGACCGTGCCATTCACCGAGAGGTTACAAAGCTAAGAAGACGTTCACACAAGAACGCCGCCCGATCAAAAGGGATTACCTCACTGCCCCCTTTTCGAGATTCAAGATCCCACAATTGGACTCCGATCCTACTCCACTAGCCACTAAAACAGTTAGGCTACTCCTTAAAGTCTGATCGCACTCAGTCTTTAGGAGTGGGGGGCTCGTGATATGGCTAAAAATGGGGTTTAATCGGAGCCGTCCAAATCAGATACGGATCTTGAAGCCCAAGGGTAAAACGGTAATTTCTCTACAAAAGGGCCCAGAATGGGTATTGGAGCCTCTCCCCAGGAACCCAATAACCCACGAATGGATCCACTAATAAGAGGGTGCGGGTTCTAACCCGCTGCTCACCTGATCCAACAAGATGAAGCCAAGATCCCTGATCAACCTAGATCAACGGTCCTGATGCATGTCAATCTTTTCACTGGGATTTGGGGATTAAATTCCTTATCTGATTACATGAATATACCTTATCAGATTACATTCCTAATCTGTCCACAAGGAGATTATTCTATATCAGGCCACGGGATTACATTCTTAAACGGTTCTCTAAGACGCCTATAAATACCCCCCTCCCATCTCCATTAAGAGGTAATCAATCTTTCACCAGTTTTTGCGCTCTTTCATAGTCTTTCAGATTACTGACTTGAGCGTTGGAGGGTGCGTCGCCGGGAACAACCCCGGTGTCTCGCACTTTTTGCAGGTGCACGGCGGGAACGACGATCGAGGCCCGACGGAACAGGTACACAGGTTTTTCTATTCAGTTTCCCCAAGAATCCACAAGTTCTATCTGTTTGCCCCCACACCAAATTTAGCGGCAACAACAATAATAATAATAATAATAATAATAATAATAATAATAATAATAATAATAATAACAACAACAACAACAATAAAAATAATGATACTGCAAATAACAAAACTAACAAAAATAATACTGATAATAGTAATAGTAATAATATATGTATATCAAAATGCAAATTCGAGTTTACAAATTTATTATAATAATCCAAACAATACATGATATAAATAGTAGATCAAATAGAAATAGAAATAAAAATAAAATATATAATTATTCGAAATAAATAAAATTTTCGATTAGAAAATATTTTAATAGAGAATCCAAAACGAATTTAACACAAGGTAAATTATAATTAATCGAAATACATAAAATATAAAGAAAAATATTTATTTATGAAAACAGGTGTTACATCTACTATACCATGATTGTGTTTTGTTTTGATTTGGAATTGTTGCATATGAACTTATCGATTTAATGCATAAGAGGATTTCTGTTTTTGCTGATGTCCCGTTTTTGTACAGTATTTTAAACCTTATTAAGTTCAGTAAATCAATCTTATTTGTGAATATGAATCGTAGTTTTCGATGTCTATTTTTAAGAATTTCTGACAGATCTCAGTTTCGATTTGTGAGTCGTGAGTTACTGCTATTTTACTACAGATGTGTAGAAAATTCCAGATTCGGTTTTATATGAATTCTGTAGAGTTGTTTATGTTAATACTGATGTTAAAGATAATATTTTGATCTAACATTTTGCTGGATATGACTAGATATAACTGTGATTAACCCCTAATTTTTGAGGATTTAATTAATGACTTTTCTAAACTATTTTATGCTTGTAAATAACTACTATACTTCCCGAATTTTCATGCTGTTCAGTAAAAAACCTTATTTTCAACTTGATTCTACTTGTTGTTGATAAAAACTTTGTGAATATGAAATGTATCATACTGTATCTATTTTATCACTCTTTTGATGGATTTGGATTTAGAGTTATATTTTGTAAATATTGTTGTTTAAGTACTGTTGTGTCAAGAGTTTCAGATTTACAAATTGCTGCATCTTGCTGTCTTCTGATTTTATTTGACTATACTATCCATGTTAGAATTTTATGAAACTTTATTTTCCGATACTAAACATAATAGATAATACCCTAGATTTTTCTTAGATTTAATCGGTAAGTTTTTATGCCATTTTCATGCTTGTGAATACAACATTGTGATTTTCTAGCTGAACATGTTTTCTATATATAATACTGTTTTGAACCCTGTTTCTGTAATTATTATATGACTTATATATATGTGCTGGATTCGGCCAAGAGTCTAATTTCCAGATTTTCTGACGGATCCAGGTTTGCATGTTTGTGGCAACATGAATCTCAGATTTGGTGCAGTAGTGTCCTGCTGTCCAGAATTGAAAGTCTCATTGCCTTAGCCTTTCATGAGTTGTCTGTTACCTGTGCATGTTTATATTCTGACCTGAACTTGTCCCTTATTCTTGCCATGTTATTCTTGCCTTCTTTTATGCACATATATGCATGTTTGATAATAATAAAAAATAACCAAGCCGGGGTTAAGGGAAACATCTGGTAGTGGATAATATAGAAATGTGTACTTGGAAGGGGGCCCGTGTTTCCCACCTGTTACTTGTTACCTGTTATATGATTATGCATGATCCTGATTATCTGTTTACATGATTCCTGACTACATAATTCCTTATGAGACGGTGTACTCAGAAGGGGGCCCGTGTTTCCCACCTGTTACCCGACTACATACTTCCTTATGAGAAGGTGTACTCGGAGGGGACCGTAGGTCTTGCCTGATGCATGATTACCTGTTACATGATACATGATCTTGATTACCTGTTTATGTGATATATGAGTACACGGCCCTATACAGTTCACTACGAAATCTAAACGCAACTTATTTGAATGTAGCAACCATGTGGTAAATAAATGGGATGCATGAAGTGCTATCTAGATAGAAATAAATACAAGACTTGACATAACATGATACCTGTTACATGCTTACCCGTACATGCTACCTGTTTACCTATTTACTTGCTTGCATGATACTTGACATCTGTTACATGTTACTAGTACCCTGCTACCATATCATGTTATTTAGTTCTGTTTTCTGATTTAGGTTAGTCATCCTGCCTTGCTATTATGTCTATTCCATGCTGTATTTGCTTCCGCTGTTACTCTATATATGTTTATCTTTTCTGTACTTGTGTCTACACTACAAGCGGCTCGTAACTTGCATTGACGGGCGTTTTGCTTCTTTTTTCTATTCATGCAATTTGTTAAATTACAGACTTTGGTGACCAGTTGCCCGATGGAGTAGGTGATCAAATATTCTAGTTGCTGGAGTTCTTGCTAGTATTATTTTCTTGTTATTCTTGAATAAATGTATTGCTACATGAATTTTGTATTGGGCAGTTTGACCCAGAATTTATGACTTGTTCCAGATCTGGTTTATTTGAGATTTATTCAATTTCGTTTCAAGTAAATTCTGTTGGTATATTGATTTATTCATGCATGTGTGGTTGGCTTCTCCTTATTAACTTTTGATTATTCCTGTGAAATGTTGAAAAGATTCTTACAGCTTATGAATGGTGAAAGCCATTCGCTGGACTTAGGTAGTGTTTGGCCCAGCTTAAAATTAGCTTAGTTTCTCCTTTAGAAGGAGAAGCTGGGCCAAACACACATTTTGAAAAGCTCTACAAAAAAAAGTAGCTTTTTTTTATGAAGAAAAGAAGCTCTAAAAGAAGCTCCCAAAACCTACTTCTAGCTTCTAGCTTCTAGCTTCTAGATCAAAACCAACAAAAAAAAAAACAAATCAAAACCCAAAAATCGTCTTCTTCGTTCGTTCTTCGTCTTCGTCTGTCTTCTTCGTTCGTTCTGTCTTCTTCGTTCGTTCGTTCTGTCTTCTTCTTCTTCGTTCGTTATGTCTTCTTCGTTCGTTCGTTCTGTCTTCTTCGTTCTTCTTCGTCTTCGTCTTCTTCGATCTGGGTTCGGTCTTCTTCGTCTTCTTCGATCTGTCTTCTTCGTCTCCTTCGTCGTTCTTCTTCGATCTGTCTTCTCTAGTGGCCATGGCAGAAAGAGAGAGATTCCAGAGCGTCGTTCTTCTTCGTCGTTCCATCCGAGCACCGTTGGCTCGCCACCATCTTCATCTCATCACCGTGGATGGTGGAGATTAGGGTTTAGGTGAAGATTAGGGATTAGGGATTTGGGATTTGGTGAAGATGATGTATAAAAGTAGCTTTTAATTGATATATGCCAAACAACTTCTAGCTTAAAAGTAGCTTTAAAGTTAAAAAAAAAGCTGACTATCCAAACAGCTTCAGCTTTTAATTTCAAAGCTGTACTTTCTAGCTTCTCCTTTAGAAGTAGCTTTAAAGCTAAAAAAAGCTAGGCCAAACGCACCCTTAGTCACGTATCCGTATTCCGTATCTCCTTTTTGGGAAGCGGGGCGTGACGAGTATACAAGACATATTCCTAACAGTTTCATTCCTTCACAAATGAGTAGTTACAACTCTTCATATATACTCTTTAAGGATAATTAACTAATTTCACACTGATCCACAAAAGTAAAAGTTCAAACATAACAAACCAAAAATGGTGTCTTACTTTTGTTATAAAAAAAAAAACAAACCCTTTGAGTAAAATTTCCAATAAAATATAGCCTATAAGAATTTCTATAAAATCAACTAATTAACATGATATAAAACACATAAAACAAGTATATTCAAATATATGTAATACAGATGCTATAACGCTATCTGTGTTTCTTATATAAAATATAATTTTTCCGACACCATTGTTTCAAAACTTGGTCAAGAAAGTACAAATTTTTGACTGATCAATTTTGGGTAAGAAAATAAAATATAGTAGAAAAGGACTTATGATATATCCAGGGCCAACGCAAAAAAAAAGTGACTTATGTCTAGACCGTACCATTCAAATCACATTTTTTTAATCTCTACATCCTAGACTGGTGCTTGATTCTCTTCTTCATCCGCTGACTGCTTATACATATATTTCATGGGGTTTCAGATCCTCTACAGTGTAAGAATTCGCCAGGATGGTCCAGCAAGGTTATAATAATTCAATTATACTCCCATGGATTCTCCCGGTACCGGAGAGGATCTGAACCCAAGAAACGGGGCTACGGTGCCAGTGTACTTGTTCCCTACACTAGTTGCACTGTTTTCCACAATTAGTTTACTTGATTTAGGTGGTACACAAAAGAGAACTTTTCGTACTGACCCACTTTTTGAAAATATTTAACGATCTGGCCCACTTTCGAAAATATTTACCCAACTGAAAATATTTACCCAGTGTTGGACACATCAGCATTAACCGTTATTGAAAATAATGGCATAGGTTAATATCATGCCGTTTTTCCAAATAGCAGCATCTGTTAAAAAAAAATTGCATTCTGCTATTTGGAGTAACGACATCAGTTAACTTATTCCCAACCGTATACTCTTTGACTTGGAAAAAAATGCAAGTGTAAAAAGATTCTATAGCTGATGCCGTTGTTTGAACCAGCGGCAACAACATTACAGATGTCGTTGTTAGGAATAGCAGCATCAGTTATAATATTCATTGTTAGCGAGAACTGATGTTGTTGTTTGGAACAACGACACAGTTTATTTTATTACTTATACATGGCTAATTTATTCTGTGAGCTGTTGCCGCTATTTTTAAGAACGAAAACAGTTATCTCATGCTGTTGTATGGAAGAACGACATCAGTTATAATACTCATTAAACTCTCTTCCTCCACAACCGTTCTTCCAAACAACGACATGAGATAACTGTTGTCGTTTTTAGAAATAGCGGCAACAGTTCGCAGAAATAGATTTGTCAAGTATAAGTAATAAAATGAATTGTTGCCGCTGTTCCAAACAACGACATCAGTTATCCCTAATAATGAATATTATAACTGATGCAGCTATTTCTAACAATGACATTTGTAATATTGTTGCCGCTGTTCTGAACAACGGCATCAGCTACAGAATTTTTTCACACTTGTATTTTTTTTCCAAATCAGAGAGAGTACACGATTGGGAATACGTTAACAGATGTCATTACTCTAAATAGCGGCATGCGAATTTTTTTATAACAGATGCCGCTATTGGAAACAACGGTATATAAATAACCTATGCCATTATTTCCAATGTCGATTATTGCTGACGTGTCCTAAACTGGGTCAGTTGGGTAAATATTTTTGAAAGTGCGTCTCATCACTCAATATTTTCAAAAGGTGGGTCTTTACAGCAAAAAATTCTACAAAAGATAACATCACGTCAGCTTCAATGTAGCTACAGTTTTCTTCAACCTTGTTGATAATAGTAAAACTTGAAGTATATCTTTGATGTACGATTCTAGCACAGATCTTAAAGCTTTTACAAGCAGATTAACAGTAATGGGCCACCGTAACAGGTTCAAGCATTCTCCAGGATCACTAATAAGAAATGAGCCACTTTCAAGCCCATCAAAAGCGACTGGGCCCACTAGGAGAGATACTCAGCCCATCAGGGCTCCAAGTCAAATCTCTTATCCCCAACAAAAGAGTAACCGGAGGGGGGGGGGGGGGGGAGCTACAGATAATATCATATTCATATTAATCTTCTAACCGATTCCCAGGCCTATAAATACCCCCAGTCAGAAGGTAACTATAATAATCAGAAATTTCTCTCTCAAAATCTCTTTCTCTCTCTGTATCTAACTTGAGCATCAGAGGGTCTGTCATCGGGACTAACCACGTCCGATTATACGAGCAATATATTTCTGTCATTGGTCAGACTAGAGTAGAACATGAGACAATGTTGTCAGAGTTTCAAGTGTGTTTCAGGCTTTTTGTAGGTCCATCGCCCATGTCAGCAACCGTCAGATTCAGATCAAGGTGTTTTTTCAACGATCCAATTTCAATTTCAGGATCTCTAACCACTTTTTACAGTGACGACCAAATGTTAGATCTTTAGCACTTTCCTTCAAAATATACACTCATTATTTATTAGTTCCCACACAAAAATAAGCGGCAACACTCGTCAATTAAATAGCTGAACAAAAAATACGTTAGCTAACAGGATACCACACCCTATTCATTTGGTTCCTCCAGTGGCCAGTTGTTACGCTCTGCATCCAAAAAAGAATACGGAATACGGATACGAGACAAAAGCCCAGCAAATAATTTCCATCATCCATAACCTGTTCAGGAATCTTTACAATATTTCACAAGATAATCAGAGTCGGAAGCAAAAGATACAACCAGGCATGCATAATTGAAACAAGATACTAACGGAAATTACTTGAATCCAAATATAATAATCTCAAATAATCAAATTCTGAACAAGTCAAATATTCTCGGTCACATCGCCCAAATACAAAATAAATATCCAAGTAGTCAAGTACATCTTATTCAAGTTCAAGCAACAATAATAATAAAAATCAAAAAGCAGAAAATCCAGCACTAATACATCATCTCGCCAATACCATCTGGTATCCGACCATCCTGATATACAATTAGTAAATTTGCAGGAGAAGAAAGAAGAAAAATAAGTACTCTTCAATTGCAAGTTACGGGCCACTTATAATGTAGGATACAAGTACATGGGATAGGAAAATCTAAATAACAAACCTAGCATGGTATAATCATGATAATAGAATATAAATCATAGCATGGCAAAATGAGCAAGTATAATAGCATGTGTCGAGTGTCAAGTAACAAGTGTCATGTATCAAGTAACCAGTATCAAGAATCAAGTAATCATGTAGCATGTATCAAGTATCAAATCTCGTGTAACATGTAGTCAAGTGTCAAGCAAGCATGTGTCAAGTTCAAGTGTCGTGTTTAAGTCTTGTAGTTATTACTATCTAGGTAGCACTTCATGCATCCCGGTTTTTACTACATGGTTGCTACAACAAACAGTTTCGCTTTAGATTTTGTAGGGGACCATGCAGGGCAGTGTACTCAGGGACAAGCTTCAAGTATCATGTAATCATGCATCATGTAAATAAGCTCCAAAACCCAAACAAGCTCCAGTGTCATGTGTGTACGTTTCATGTATATCATGTCAAGCTCCACATGTAAACAAGCTCCAATAACCACTAGGTTCTTCCGAGAACACGTTTCTACACTATCCACTACTAGATTTTTCCCTTAACCCCGGCTTGGTTATTTTATTATTAAAGTCAAACAAGTATATAGATGTGCAAAACATATCAATAATAACATGGCATGATCATGTGGCAAGGTCAAGTTGCAAGATAAACATGTACGTGTGCAAGGTATCTCATAAAAGAGCTAAAATAGACAAATCTCAAGTTCGGGACAACAAGACCATACTGTAGTAAAACAGTAATTTCCAGTATTACAAACATCCAAATCTGGATCCGTCAAAGGATCTGGAAAATAGACTTCCACACGAACCCAGACAACATAAATAAGTCACATATTAATTCACAAAAACATAACTCAAAACTGGTTTGAATACAAAAAATAGGTTCAGCCATAAATTAAGAAAACAAATTCAAGAACATGAAAACAGCATGAAAACATATTAAATAAATCCACAAAAAATCTGGGGTATCCCCCTATATGTCCAGTATATAAATATAAAGTTTCATAATTTTTCAGTGAAATTAGATAAGTCATCAAAAATAAGAAAACATCAATAAACTAGAGTTTGGCAAATCTGGAATTTCCAGCACTGCTGTACGAAAACTATAATATCTCGCAACCAGTGAAACAAAATCCAATCCCGCCAAGGGATATGAAAATATATGAAATATACTAACTTTCATATTTCACAAACATTTTTCATACAGTAAAAGAAATCAGGGTGAAAATAAGATTCATTACAGAACAGCGAGCAAAATACAATAAGTATAGTTTTCATAAACGAGCATGAAACAACACATAAAACACATCAATAAAATTCACCAAAATTCTGGGTAATCCATATCTAGATAAAGAAACACTGACCAAAGTTTTCGGTCAAAATAATGTACGTAGCATAGTTCTTTAAAATGATTTGTCATCAAAACTATCGAAAAACAGAATCTGAAAAAGATCAACACCTTTATAGTAAAACAGTCATAACTCACTCATACGAAAACAAAATTGAGAAAGGTTAGAGGGGTTTGAAAATAGGAGAAATTCTCTAAAACTCATGTTTTATACCGAAATTAAGATACTAAATTCAGGACAGTCCAAAACAACAAACAAAACAGGTCAGCGACAAAATACAGATTTCTCACTTTAACGACACCTCAACATATATCACACAAAACTTGTTCAGAACACAATACCAAACATGAAATCAAGTCTACCAAGTGTCTAAACATCATAAATTAGGGTATCTAGCATGTCCACACCAAGTATTCCACATAGGTCTGAACCAAATCATGAATTCTCACAAAAGTCTCATATACATGATCCAAATCAAGAACGGGAAAAACCTAAGTTAATTCATGTTCATATTGTGTCGCGAGTCATCTATGGTCAAATTTTCATAATGGAGACAAAACCCATCAAGCATAACACAATCAAGAGTCGTCTCTAGACCCAACTACACTATAGGTCGTATTTTTTGACTTGTATCAAACAAATGAATTGGAGTACAAGTTACTTGCCTTAACCGAAGATAAAGAACAATGAAAACCAAGAGTAACGAGCAAAACCCACGAACAAAAATCCACGAATGAGTGAATCCATGCAATGAATCCACGAACAACTCGCACAATCGCACGTGCGAACCTCTCAAGCAATAGAAAGAGAGAGAGACCACAAGAGGGAGAGAGAGCGGGGTTGGGGGTGCGGCCTGGCCTGGCGGTGGCTGCAGTTGACGGTGCCGGAGGGATGAAGAGAGGATGAAAGATGATGAGATGGGGTGCTCGGGTTGCGGTGGAGGTGGCTAGGGTGATGGTCGGGATCGGGGTGCAAGGGGACTAGCGTCGGGGTGTATGCAGGCCGGGAGGCGGCGCAACCAGCGGGATAGAGGGAGAGGGTGAGAGGCCGGGATGAGAGGGAGTAGGAGGTAGGGTTTTAGGGTTAGGGTTAGGGTTTGTGATTAGAGAAGTATAAATATATATATATAAAGATATTAGGGTTTGAATATAAGTTGGGTTGTGGGTTTAATTGGGTATTAGGAGTATTAATAGGTTATACCAATGGGTTGTGGATTTGGGTCAATTCAAATAGGATTTTGGTTTAATTAGGCTTTGGTGAACAAATTGGGATAAAAATAATGGGATTAAAAAAGGGAGTGAACCACCAACACACTACTAGCACCAACAGACAACAATAAAGAGAACGAAACACAATTGGAGAGCGAAAACGACGACAATAATCAAGAACCAATCATGAAACGGAAATAAGGTCTCAAAAAATCAAGATTGAGCCACAAAATGAAAATATATATTAAAAACAACTCCAATATATGGTTCAGAAAGAATAAAAAAGAAAAAATTCACACCAGAACGAAAAATACTCTTAAAAATACACAAAAATAAAAACCAGGGGTTACAATCCTACCCACCTAACAAGAAGAATTTCGTCCTCGAAATTCAAAAGGAAGATACATAGGATAACCCCAAAATAACCAAAAGAACAAAACAAAAACTACTCAAACAAATGAGGAAACTTCTACTGAATCTCCTCCTCCAGCTCCAAAGTCGACTCACCAGGCGAGTGAGGATTCCAAGCACCATGAACCAACTTGATGACCTTGTTCTTAAGCACCTTCTCCTGCCGATCCACAATAGCAACTGGCGAAATCTCACAAGTCAAATCTGGCCAAACGGTCAACTCAGAATAGTCGATCATGTGGCTCTCATCTCGGATATATCTCCTGAATTGTGAGACATGGAAAATATCATGCACTCTTGATAAAGTTGGCGGCAATGCAAGACGATAGGCCACCTTGCCTACTCGCTCTAAAATCTCAAATGGTCCAATAAATCTACGGCTAAGCTTGCCCCCACCACCAAACCCAATGACACCACGCCACGGCGATACCTTAAGAAAAACATGTTCACCAACGCCAAACTCCAAAGCTCTCCGATGGACATCAGCCTATCACTTCTACCGATCCTGAGCTGGCTGCAAGTGCTTCCTGATCTGAACCACAACATCAACTGTCTTGGTGATCAACTCCGGACCCAACAACTGCCTCTCACCAATGTCATCCCAGCACACTGGTGATCTATACTTCCGCCCATAGAGTGCTTCGAACGGAACAACTTTAATACTGGCTTGAAAGCTGTTATTGTACGAGAACTCTATGAGATGCAAATGATCCTCCCAAGACCCACCAAACTGAAGCATACAGGACCTCAACATGTCCTCAAGAATTTGAATAGTTCGCTCTGACTGTCCATCCGTCTGGGGATGAAAAGTTGTACTGTACTTTAATTTACTCCCCAAACTGTTCTGAAGAGTCTCCCAGAACTGAGATCTGAATCTCGTATTCCTGTCGGATACAATACTGACTGGAACCCCATGAAGTCTAACAATCTCTTGCATGTACCTCTCAGCTAGGCTTTCAGTAGATTGACCGACACGAAAAGGGAATGAAGTGAGCACTCTTCGTCAAACGGTCGACAATCACCCAAATAGCACTATGACCCTTAGGACTCCTCAGCAAAGCGGTCACAAAATCTATAGTGATATGTTCCCACTTTCACTCTGGAATAGGAAGTGGTTGAAGAAGTCTAGCGGTTCTCTGATGCTCTGCCTTAACCTGCTGGCAGACCAAACATTGAGAAACAAACCGAGCCACATCCCTCTTCATACCATGCCACTAGAAATGAAGCTTCAAATCCCGATACATCTTAATACCGCCAGGATGGATAGAATACGAAGACTGATGGGCTTCCTCAAGCAACCTCTGACGAACTTCACCCTTAGGGACACACAACCAGGAACCAAAACGAAGCGAACTATCTGCATGAATAACCATGTCCGTCCTGGACCCAGAATCAACCTCAGCTAAAAAACCATGCAATTGTGCATCACCAGGCTGCGCCTCCTTAATCTGATCAACAAGAGACGACTGCAGCTGGAGCGCCAAACAACTCCGACCAGAACTCGGCAACACAACATCCAACTCCAACCTCCTCATCTGCTCAATGAGATCACTCTGCTGAGTAAGAAACATAACTGCTGGTCTCCTGCTCAAAGCATCAGGCACCAAGTTTACTTTACCAGGATGGTATTGCAAACTGATGTCATAATCGGCCATAAGTTCCAACCAACGCCTTTGCCTTATGTTTAGCTCCTTCTGGGTGAAGACATACTTGAGACTTTTGTGATCTGTAAAGATCTCCACTCGGTCTCCAAGTAAATATTGTTTCCACAGCTTCAAAGCAAAAATCACTGCCGCTAACTCCAAGTCATGAGTTGGATAGTTCTTCTCATGTGGCCTCAACTGCCTCGATGCATACGCAACAAATCTGCCCTTTTGCATTAAAACTGCTCTAAGACCCTTACTAGAAGCATCACAGTGAATTACAAATCTCCCTAAACCATCGGGAATAGTCAACACAGGCGCTGACGCCAATCTATTCTTCAACTCAACAAAAGCCTCATTGCACTCATCAGACCAACAAAACTTCTGATCTTTCCCAGTCAATTTAGTAAACGGTCATGCTATCTTTGAAAAATCTTTGACGAACATCCGATAATAGCCAGCCAAACTGAGAAAATCCTGACTTCTGAAACTGACTTGGAAATAGGCCAATCCTTCACAGCCTCAATCTTGGCTGGATCCACCGAAACACCATCGCCAGAAACAATGTGCCCCAAGAAAGAAATTTTGTCAAGCCAAAACTCGCACTTGCTAAGTTTACCATAGAGCTAATTCTCTCTCAAAGTCTGCAGAACCACTCTAAGATGCTCAGCATGATCTTTCCGATTCCGAGAATACACCAAAATATCATCAATGAAGACCACCACAAATCTATCCAAGAACTGATAGAAAACCCGGTTCATAAGACTCATGAATACAACCGGTGCGTTCGTGACCCCGAACGGTATCACAAGATACTCATAGTGCCCGTATCTAGTCCTGAAAGTAGTTTTCTGTATATCTACAGCCTTCACCTTGACTTGGCGATACCCAAAACGAAGATCCAATTTCGAGAAAATAGCAGCCCCACACAACTGATCAAACAAATCATCGATCATGGGCAGCGGATACCGATTCTTCACAGTAACTCTGTTAAGTTCCCAGTAATCCATGCACAGTCGACGACTACCATCCTTCTTGTCAACAAAAAGGACCGGAGTACCCCAAGGCGAAACACTAGGTCTGATGAAACCCAAATCAAGCAACTACTGAATCTGCACCTTAAGCTCTGCCAGCTCAACCGGTGCCATCCTATAGGGGCTCTTCGATATCGGTGCGGTTCCAGGTTGAACATCAATACTGAATTCCACTTCCCTATCAGGGGGTAAGCTAGGTAACTCATCTGGAAAAACATCCAAGAAATCCTGAACTACTAGAGGCGCAGCCTCACAGCCTGAGTGCAATTCCATCACACAATCCACCTGTTCAACTGCAATTTTTGCTCAGCCAAGAAAAGACTTCCCGGTATGGAACTCAAATTCTGCTCGATCTGGAATTCTGAAGATAACTTTCTTGGCACGGCAATCAATAATAGCATGAGCTTTACTTAACCAATCCATACCGAGAATAACGTCGAATCCCAAATTTCCAATTATAATCAGGTTGGCTTTGAAATCTGCATCCCCAATAACAATAGGACATTGCCTGCACTCACGGGAACATAAGACAACTCCACCACCTGTCATAATGTTCCAAGCCTCTAACATGTTGTTGCATTCTAACTGATGGCGAGCGACAAATCGAGTGGAGACAAAGGAATGGGTTGCCACAGAATCAAAAAGAACATAGGCAGGAAAAGAGCAATCAAGGATGATACCTGCCACAACTTCTTCAGCTGTCTCAACATCTGCAGTAGTCAAGTTGAAAGTCTGGCCTCTCCTCTGAACAACAGTCCTCTGACCAACAATCTGATGCTGGGAAGGAAGCGGTGGCCTAACTGGACCACGAGCTAGCTGGAACTACCGGCTGGACAGAACCACGGAATGGAAGAGTCACCCTCTGCTGTGGACAATCCAGCAAAGTGTGGTCAGAAGCACTACAAGAAGAACAGCGGCGATTGGTCTGCCTACAGTCCTTGCGCTCATGCCCGGCAAGTCGGCAAAAGTCGCAAAAACTATGCCTCTGGGAATCAGCAGAAGAGTAAGGAGCTGCTCTAACTGGATGGGCGGAAACAGGCCTCAGAATAGGTCCACCAGAAGGCCTAGCAACATCAGCGGGAACAGTCCGCTGAGAAGAAGACGAACCACCACGAGCCTGCTCCTGAGCTCGGGCTGCCTCAAGAGCCTCAATGTAGGTATGCAGGTGAAGAGAGACAAGATGCCTCTTGATATCCTGCTCAAGCCCATTTGTGAATCTACGAGCCCTATCCTCTTCGGTTGCCACAAGAACAGTAGCAAAGCGGCTAAGTCTAGTAAACTCAGCTGCGTACTCATCCACTGACCTGGAATCCTGTTGCAAGAAAGTCCATGTTAAAACATTGCATGAACAATTATGTAACAAATCCAAAATGGAATGATGAATTAACCTGTTTTAGGGCCTAGAATTGCTATTCCATCTCCACTCGAGTACTACTGGGGAAGAATTTCTCCAAGAATCCCCAAGTGAACTGGATATGGACCAAATCCACCAGCTCTATGGAAACCACGTCCACCTGATCAGCCTCGGCAACACGAGCCGCTAACAACAAGCGCTTAGTCCGAATCAACCACTGTTCAGCCTCCAAAGGCGTCTTAGTGCCGGAAAAATGGTCGGGATGCAGCCTCATAAAATCTGTAACTGACCCTAGACGAGGAGGAAGATTTGGCTGCACAGGCACAATAGGAGGCGAAACCCGGGCATCTTCAAGAGCAGCCATCACAAGATCACTGTGGTTTTGCTGCTGATTAATCAGTCGCTCAAGTACAGTAGTGACAGCCTCAATCGGATCAACCTACGACTGAGAAGTAGTACCTCCGTGAGCCATCGTCTGCACAAAACCAAAACAATTAGCATCCAGAATCAGAGTTGGTATACATTCATTTATGTATGCATGGTTTGCATAATTGAAACATTAGCCAAACCTGCATAATTGAAACATTTGCAGATCCCAGTTCGAGCCAAGCTTGTCTAATATATTAGGAAACTAATACATTAGCCAAACCTGGTACTCTGATACCACTAAAAACCCTGTCATGCCCCGCTTCACAAAAAGAATACGGAATACGGATACGAGACAAAAGCCCAGCGAATAATTTTTATCATCCATGAGCTGTTCAGGAATCTTTACAATATTTCACAAGATAATCAGAGTTGGAAGCAAAAGATACAACCAGGCATGCATAATTGAAACAAGATACCAACGGAAATTACTTCAAACTAAATATAATAATCTCAAATAATCAAATTCTGAACAAGTCAAATATTCTGGATCACATTGCCTAAATACAAGATAAATATCCAAGTAGTCATGTACATCTTATTCAAGTTCAAGCAACAATAATAATAAAAATCATAAAGCAGAAAATCCAGCACTAATACATCATCTCGCCAATACCATCTGGCAGCCGACCATCCTGATATGTAATTAGTAAATTTGCAGGAGAAGGATGAAGAAAAATAAGTACCCGTCAATTGCAAGTTACGGGCTACTTATAATGTAGGATACAAGTATATGGGATAGGAAAATCTAAATAACAAACCTAGCATGGTATAATCATGATAACAGAATATAAATCATAGCATGGCAAAATGAGCAAGTATAATAGCTTGTGTCAAGTGTCAAGTAATAAGTGTCATGCATCAAGTAACCAGTATCAAGAATCAAGTAATCATGTAGCATGTATCAAGTATCAAATCTCGTGTATCATGTAGTCAAGTGTCAAGCAAGCATGTATCATGTTCAAGTGTCGTGTTTAAATCTTGTAGTTATTACTATCTAGGTAGAACTTTATGCATTCCAGTTTTTACTACATGGTTGCTACAACAAATAGTTTCGCTTTAGATTTTGTAGGGAACCATACAGGGCAGTGTACTCAGGGACAAGCTCCAAGCATCATGTAATCATGTATCATGTAAACAAGCTCTAAAACCCAAACAAGCTCCAGTGTCATGTGTGTACGTGTCATGTATATCGTTTCAAGCTCCATATGTAAACAATCTCCAATAACCACTAGGTTCTCTGCACTATCCATTACTAGATCTTTTCCTTAACCCCGGCTTGGTTATTTTATTATTAAAGTCAAACAAGTATATAGATGTGCAAAACATATCAATAATAATATGGCATGATCATGTGTCAAGTTCAAGTTGCAAGATAAACATGTACGTGTATAAGGTATCTCATAAAAGAGCTAAAATAGACAAATCTCAATTTCAGGACAGTAAGACCATACTGTAGTAAAACAGTGATTCCCAGTATTACAAACATTCAAATCTGGATCCGTTGAAGGATCTGGAAAATTGACTTCCACACGAACCCAGAGAACATAAATAAGTCACATATTAATTCACAAAAACATAGCTCAAAACTGGTTTGAATACAGAAAATAGGTTCAGCCAAAAATCAGGAAAATAAATTCAAGAACAGGAAAACAGCATGAAAACACATTAAATAAATCCACAAAAAATCTTGGGTATCCCCCTATATGTCTAGTATATAAATATAAAGTTTCATAATTTTACAGTGAAATTAGATCAGCCATCAAAAATAAGAAAACATCAATAAACGGGAGTTTGGCAAATCTGGAATTCCCAGCACTGCTGTACGAAAACTATGATATCTTGCAACCAGTGAAACAAAATCCAATTCCTGCAAAGGGATATGAAAATAGATGAAATATACTAACTTTCATATTTCAAAAATATTTTTCATACAGTAAAAGAAATCAGGGTGAAAATAAGATTCTTTACAGAACAACGAGCAAAATATAGCAAGTATAGTTTTCATAAACGAGCATGAAACAACACATAAAACTCATCAATAAAATTCACCAAAATTCTGGGTAATCCATATCTAGATAAAGAAACACTTACCAAAGTTTTGGGTCAAAATAATGTACGTAGCATAGTTCTTTAAAATAATTTGTCATCAAAACTACCGAAAAACAGAATCTGAAAAGATCGACACCTCTGTAGTAAAATAGTCATAACTCACTCATACAAAAAAAAAATCGAGCAAGGTTGGAAGGGTTTGAAAGTAGACGAAATTCTCTAAAACTCATATTTTATACCGAAATTAAGATACTGAATTCAGGACAATCCAAAATAGCAAACAAAACAGGTCAGCGACAAAATACAGGTTTCTCCCTTTAACGACACCTGAACATATATCACACAAAACTTGTTCAGAACACAACCAAACATGAAATCGAGTCTACCAAGTGTCTAAACATCATAAATTAGGGTATCTAGCATGTCCACACCAAGTATTCCACATGGGTCTCAACCAAATCATGAATTCTCACAAAAGTCTCACATACATGATCCAAATCAAGAACGGGAAAAACCTAAGTTAATTCATATTCATATTGTGTTGTGAGTCATCTATGGTCAAATTTTCACAATAGAAACAAAACCCATCAAGCATAACACAATCATGAGTCGTTTCTAGACCCAACTACACTATAGGTCGTATTTTTTGACTTGTATCAAACAAATAAATTGGAGTACAAGTTACTTGCCTTAACCGAAGATGTAGAACAACGAAAACCAAGAGTAACGAGCAAAACCCACGAACGAAAAATCCACAAATGAATGGATCCATGCAACGAATCCATGAACAACTTGCACAATCGCACGCGCGAACCTCTCAAGCAATAGAGAGAGAGAGAGAGAGAGAGAGAGAGAGAGAGAGACCACAAGAGGGAGAGAGAGCGGGGTCGGGGGTGCGGCCTGGCCTGGCGGCGGCTGCAGTTGATGGTGCCGGAGGGACGAAGAGAGGATGAGAGATGATGAGAGATGATGAGATGGGGTGCTCGGGTTGTGGTGGAGGTGGCTAGGGTGATGGTCGGGATCGGGGTGCAAGGGGGCTAGCGTCAGGGTGTATGCAGGCCGGGAGGCGGCGCAACCAGCAGGAGAGATGGAGAGGGTGAGAGGCCGGGATGAGAGAGAGTAGGAGGTAGGGTTTTAGGGTTAGGGTTAGGGTTTGTGATTAGAGAAGTATAAATATATATAAGGAGTTTAGGGTTTGAATATAAGTTGGGTTGTGGGTTTAATTGGGTATTAGGAGTATTAATAGGTTATACCAATGGGTTGTGGATTTGGGTCAATTCAAATAGGAATACAAATAGAATTTTGGTTTAATTAGGCTTTGGTAAACAAATTAGGATAAAAATAATGGGATTGAAAAAGGGAATGAACCACCAAAACACCACTAGCACCAAGAGAAAACAATAAAAAGAACGAAACACAATTGGAGAGCGAAAACAACGACAATAATCAAGAACCAATCAAGAAACAGAAATAAGGTCTCAAAAGATCAAGATTGAGCCACAAAATGAAAATATATATTGAAAACAACTTCAATATACGGTTCAAAAAGAATACAAGAGAGAAAAATACACCAAAACCAAAAATACTCTAAAAATACATAAAAATGAAAACCAGGGGTTACACCAGTGTAGTGGCTTTATGGAGAGACCATCTCTTCATCTTTCTAGCTTGAATGTTGCTGCTCTCTTCCCCCGTGTATTCAGTTCCTACAACTTACTCCTTTTCCTTGCGCCTTTATATATTATCTTAGAGGAATTAGTTCTTTCTTCAACCTTCTAAGGTCTTTATGTTACCAACAAACGCGCACATGAGAGCTCAACAATTTGCATGTTTTCGTTTAGAGGATATTGAGTTTATGTCGTGCATACCAGGTTCGATGTGAAGAGAATGGGTCGAAATGAGAAGAGGTTTGAAGCGAAGAAGAGGCAGAAGAAGTTGCAATATGGCTGGGAAGCAGGGATAGTTGACTTGGGACAGTCGACTGCTATATATAGCAGCCGACCACAACCATCAGGTTGCTGCTCTGATGGGTTTCGACTTCAAGTGTAGTCGACTGCTCAAAACCACAAGTGGGCGACAACAGCAGATGTGCATGTTCCTTGGGGTATTGTTTGAGCCCAAGCTTGTGCTCCAATTAATATCGTACAACTCCTATCGTAAGACTTTCTCTTTAGGGTATATCGAATGGTAAAGGATCAAGACTACAATGTAGCTAGGGTTTTTCTAGATCTGTATAAATCATTATAATGACCTTCATGAAAGGTAGTACTTCATCTGAAAGTTTTCTATTGTAAACAACATAATATCTTCTAGTGAGGCGTGAGAGATAGATATGTTTTTGGTAAGAGTATCGTAGCTCTTGTATCTTCTATAATTAAATAATATCTCGGTTATTTTTCCTCGGATTAGGTTCACCTAATTGGAACAAATCTTGTGTGTTATTGTGTTTGGTGTGATCTATGTTGCTCAATAGTTCGTTGTGATCGGTTGTTGTCTCTCGCTCTAACCCTTCACTGGGCTGAAATTCTCTATCTAGCAGAGGGCATAACAGTTGTCTGCTAATGCTGCCACTGACATTCACCTAGGCTAATGTCTTTACGGAAGAATCTTCTTTACAATACTACGAGTACACATTAACAGATAATTATGCTGTGCAAATTGAGGGAGCCAGTAGCAAATACTATGATTTGGAGAACTCGAGACACGTTAGTGGAGGGTTCTCATAGCAAACAAAAATCTCCAAATGAATTAGTGTATCTATATATAAAGCCAATTTGTTCATTGCAAAATAAAAGTAATTTATTTTTTAAAACACATAAATTTACATATAGACAAATATCACTGGAACCCCAAAATTTGTGGAATTTTTTCCAAAATGACCCACTTTTAGAAAGTATTTACCAAACCGAGCCACTTTCGAAACTAATTACCAAAACAACCCACTCGCTATCTCAAATAGCGAGTTTGGTCAAAACCTCATTGCTATCTAGGATAGCAAGTGTATGTTTAGGTGTTTTAACTTGAAGAAAAATACCAAGTTCAAACTCGCTATCTCATATAGCGAGTTTGGTGAAAACATCATCGCTATCTGAGATAGCGAGTGTATGTTGAGTTATATCTCCACCACTTGGAGAAAAAACATGAACAAAAACACCAAGTTAAGACTCTCTATTCCAGATAGCGACTGTGTTTATACCATACTCGTTAACTGAGTGTCGAGTGTCGACTGTGTTTATACCAGATAGCGAGTGTCGATTTGGGTGGTTTTAAAGACTCACTATTTTTCTCATAGCTTTGCTACCAAATTTGGTGAAAATTTTGTACCAAAATGTCGCATACAATAATGATGATATGCATTTGGTTCGTTCCATGCTCCGTTTTGCATTTCATGGCGGCCAAAATACTGCATGACGATCAGAGATAACACATAACCCATCCTGATCGGTGACAAAAAAAACGAATGCAGCTTATGAACCATGTACAAGTATATACACTCTCTCCATCAACTATTGCAAAGGAAAATGGAAAAAGGCTATCGTTTGCGTTCGGTGAAACCGCAATTAACAAACAACCCTTATATTTTCCATACAAATGTGTTCCATCAATACTCATAACAGGTCTGCAAGATCTGGACCCTTCAATCGAAACCCCAATGCGCAAAATACTCCTTTGAATGTTTCCTCGCTGGGACCGGACTCATACTTATCCCAATGAACAACGGTTGCAGGATTTGCTGCTTGTATTGCTGATAGTAGATAAGACAACTTAGTATATGCTTCTTCCGAGGAACCGAATATTCTCTCAATAGCTTTTTATTTTGCAATCCAAACCTTCCTATACGAAATCTGATAATTGAGTTGTAGTTTGACTATCTCAATAATGGCCCACAGTGTTATTTCTATCTCAGCCTTAGCGACATTCACAATCAAATTGCATACAAGTTTATCATCAACTTTACAGTGTTTTTGATTCAACGTGATATTCAAACATGTATGTGAATCTACAGTTTTTTTCACCACGAAATTTGTCCCACCCTTTGGAACGATTGCACGTAATCTCCACGGGCAACCTCCCTCACTTACGACTGGTGGGATTTGCACCATCTTCTCAAGGATACGTTTTTTGGGTGTCAATTTACATTTCGCGGTATATAGGGCTGGTATAGTTTTCAATGTGACAAATTCCCGATGTTTCTTGTTGGAGTATAGCTTCATCGCATGCTGGATTGATTCTTTACATTGGAACTCCTGCCCAATGTACAATTCGTCTACCTTCGATGAACCGGGTGACTCTTGTAGAACTTCATTTACTCTCGCACTTTGTGACTTTCCTCGGTAAAATGAACATTAACATTATTGAAGGAATCATTAATGTTCACGTCATTATCGTTCCTCTCATTTATATTAACATTTACATATTTATCTTCTTCCACTTCGTCATCATTTTCTACCCTCTCATCAACTTCATCGTCGATCTCTTCCTCTTCATCATCATAATCTAATAATTCGTTGTTAACGGTAGCATTTTCAAATATTCAAAAGACATTGTCATTTTAAAGATAATCTTGAACCAAACTAGGTTGACGTAGCAACTCAAATTCTGTAGGATATGGGCTTGTTGTATTTGTGAATGTCTTGTGGGGACGGTGGGATTGCATGTGATGTTTGAACTAGCTTACAACTCATTCCATGTGTCGGTATCATACGAAGCTTGAACTAGGATTAGCATGTGGCTGGGTATTAATAATTTGGATTTGCTGAATATATAATTTTAATGCGCACCAACTATAATTTGGATCAATTTTCATAGAAATGATGGATTTTAGAACGTTGTCATTTGTTACGGGTACAGTCATAAAATATTGACCTTCACTTTTTTTTGCGGCATATCGATCGAGCTAAAATTTTAACATTCCATTGATCTCTAGCTCAATTAGTAACCTCATAAATTTTCACTAGTTCTGCAATTGTAATTGTACGGGATGCCCACATTATTTCAGGATCAACAACACTATAACAACAACCTAGCTTTGCGTGACGAATAATTACACCACCAAAATAAATTCAAATAGGAATATCATTAGGAATATCTTATTCATGCTTTTTTGTTTGTTTTTTAATCTTTTGAATCTTTTATATTGATTTTCCTTTTTCTGTTTTTCCTACAAATCTAAACTGAAGATATTAGTAGTAAGTGACACGTTTTGTGCACACCAAACTTAGGGTCAAAAATTTTTCCCTTTTGGTGTGGACAAAACATATCTTAGAATTTAAAAATGTAAAACAAGATATATTAGAAGAGATTTAATTACTCCCCCTAAATACATGCATGGAAAATGTTAATAAATGAGAGTACATAATATAGCACATATGTAATGATCAAAACTTGTATGAAGAACATGCATGAGAAATAAGCAATTTTGGGGAATATTAAATTTTTGAAAAACAAAAACAAAATCTACTTACATGATACCGTGGACCACGAAACTCTTTGATATACAATGAGAGCTCTACATGGTATCATAGATTTGAGTTTTTTCCCAATACATACGAGAGATATAGATTAAAAAATTCAAAAAAAACTTTAAATAAATATCAAGTAAAATAATTTTTCTAAGTGCCGAAAACATAGATGAAAAATTCTAAGACTTCTCCCCCTTTTTTGGAAAACAATAATAGAAGAAAAAACAGCAGAAAAAACCAAAAAAGACAGAGGCGAAACCGGTCGACCGCAAAGCAATTTAAAAGCCAGTTGTTGACTGTAAAACAAATATAGAATGAACCGGTCGACCGCAAAGAAATTTAAAACCCAGTTGTTGACGGTAAAAAAACAGAGAAGGAACCGGTAGACTGCAAAACAAAATAACACACTTTTGGCGACTGAAAAATAACAGAGAAGATACTGGTCAACTGCTAGGGGCGGAGAGAGATAGTATTAGGGATTAGTAATTAGGGTTAGGGTACAATTAGGGTGATTATATAGAGACAATATGGGTTTGGGTGAACTGGGTAGTATTCAATTGGTAGAAAAGAGTCCAATAAGAGACAAATAGGCCATGAAATATGTTTAAACAATAGAGGAGATCAAGAACAAATTGTAGGTTAAATAAACGAGAATAAAAAACTGAATCAATGCAAAATGAATCAAAAAAGAGAGAAGAACACAACTCGATACAAAAGAGACGAAGATCAATAAAAACAGCAAAAAAAAAATTTTAACCATGAACTTTATTTAAAATAATTAAAAATAATTAAAAATACAAAAAATGAGTAATATGGGTTAAAAATCCTACCCACTTAACAAGAAAAGTTTCGTCCCCGAAATTCAACCAGAAGTACATAGAGTAACCCTAGAAGAAAAGAAAAAAATACAATAACAAACGCAAAAAACAGCAAAACAAGAGCTACACAAACAAATGAGGAAACCTTCGCTGGATATCGTCTTTCAGCTCCCAAGTCGACTCACCTGGAGAGTGAGGATTCCAAGAAACACGAACAAGCTAGATTACCTTGTTCTTCAGTACCTTCTCCCGTCGGTCCATAATAGCAATTGGCAAAAATTCACAAGACAAATTCGGCCTCACAGATAACTCCGAGTAGTCAATCACGTGGCTCTCATCATGGATATACTTCCTCAGTTGCGAGACATGGAAGACGTAGTGCACTCCAGATAAAGACAGGGGCAATGCAAGACGATAGGCCACCTTGCCTACTCGTTCCACGATGTCAAACGATCCGATGAACCTAGGGCTCAACTTGCCTCCGCCACCAAAATGAATGACACCTCGCCACGGCGATACCTTAAGGAAAACATGGTCACCCACCTCAAACTCCAAGGCTCTAGGATGAACATCAGCCCATCGCTTCTGTCTGTCTTGCGCGACTTGAAGATGCTTCCTGATCAAACTCACAACATCCACCGTCCTGGTCATCAACTCCGGGCCCAACAACTTCCTCTCGCCAATGTCATCTCAGCACACTGGCGACCGACACTTACGACCATAGAGTGCCTCGAACGGAGCAGCCTTAAGACCGGCTTGAAAGCTGTTATTGTACGAAAACTCTACAAGATGTAAGTGATCCTCACAAGAACCTCCAAATTGCAGCACAAAGGACCTCAACATGTCCTCAAGAGTCTGGATGGTCCCCTTCGACTGTCTATCTGTCTAAGGGTAAAAAGTTGTGCTGTACTTCAACTTACTCCCCAAATTACTCTGAAGACTTTCCCAAAACTGCGATCTGAACCTCGTATCCTTATCGGATACAATACTGACTGAAACCCCATGAAGTCTGATGATCTCTTGCATGTACTTCTCGGCTAGGCTCTCAGTAGACTGTCCAACTCTGAAGGGAACGAAGTGAGCGCTCTTCGTTAACCAGTCCACAATCACCCAAATGACGTTGTGACCCTTAGGACTCCTCGGCAAAGTGGTCACAAAATCTGTGGTGATATGCTCCTACTTCCACTCCGGAATGGGAAGAGGCTGAAGAAGTCTGGCGGTTCTCTGATGCTCTGCCTTCACCTGCTGGCAGATCAAGCACTGCAACACAAATCTCACCACGGCCCCTTCATACCATGCCACCAAAAATAAAGCTTCAAGTCCCGGTACATCTTTGTACCACCTGGATGAATAGAGTACAACGATTTGTGGGCTTACTCAAGCAACTTCTGACGAACCTCACCCTTCGGAACACACAACCTGGACCCAAAACGAAAAGATCCATCTGAGTGAACAACCATATCGGTCCTCGTACCCACTTCAACTTCGGTTATGAACCCTTGCAATTGCTTATCACCTGCTTGAGTCTCTTTAATCTGCTCAACAAGAGACGACTGCAACTAAAGCATCATGCAAATCCGATCAAAATCTGGAAAGATCACAACCAAATCCAACCTCCTCATCTGCTCAACAAGCTCTCTCTGTTGATTTAGGAACATGATGACTGGTCTCCTACTCAAAGCATCTGGCACCAAGTTCACTCTACCAAGATGGTATTGCAAACTGATGTCATAGTCAGCCATCAACTTCAACCATCGCCTCTGCCTCATGTTCAGCTCCTTCTGAGTGAACACATACTTGAGACTTTTGTGGTTAATAAAAGTCTCAACTCGGTCTCCAAGCAGATAATGTCTCCACAACTTTAAAGCAAAGATCATAGCAGCCAACTCCAAATTATTAGTAGGGTAGTCCTTCTCCTGCGGCCTTAACTGTCTGGACGCATAAGCAACAACTCGACCCTTCTGCATCAACACTGCATTTAGGCCTTTGCCAGAAGCGTCACAGTGAACCATAAAACCACCTGAACCATCCGGAATAGTCAATACAGGCGCTGACATTAACCAGCTCTTTAACTCTGCAAAAGCTACACTACAAGCTCCATCCCAAATGAACTTCTGAACTTTCCCAGTCAGCTTTGTTAATGGCCCAACAATCTTTGAAAAGTCTTGGACGAACTTCCGATAATACCCGGCCAAACCAAGGAAACTTTTCACTTTCGAAACTGACTTAGGAACAGGCCAATCATTGGCTGCAGAAATCTTGGTCGGATCAACAGAGATACTATCGCCTGAGATAATGTGCACCAAAAAGGTAACTCGATCAAGCCAGAACTCACACTTGCTGAGTTTCACATAGAGATAATTCTCCCTCAAGGTCTGCACAACTAACCTCAAATAGTTAGCATGATCCTTCCGATTCCGAGAATACACCAGAATGTTGTCTATTAAGACCACCACGAATCTATCCAGAAATGGAGAGAAAACTCTGTTCATCAGACTCATGAACACTGCGGGCACATTCGTGACTCCGAAATCATCACAAGGAACTCATAGTGCCCGTATCTAGTCCTAAACGCAGTCTTCAGTACATCAGTTGCCTTCATCTTCACTTGATGATAACCAGAGCAAAGATCCAACTTTGAAAAGACAGTATCTCGAACCAATTGATCAAACAAATCATCGATTCTGGGTAGCGAATACTGGTTCTTCACTGTAATACTGTTTAGCTTACGGTAATCCATGCACAGATGATGACTCTCGTCATTCTTGCTAACAAAAAAGATAGGAGCGCCCTATAAGGACACATTGGGCCTAATGAAACCCAAATCCAGCAATCCTTGGACCTGCACCTTCAGCTCTGCTAGCTCAACTGGTGCCATCCGGTAAGGACAGTTCAATATCGGTGCAGTACCTGACTGAACCTCAATATCGAATTCCACATTCCTATCCGGGGGTAGTCCAGGAAACTCCTTTGGAAACCCATCCAGAAGTTCCTGCACAACAAGAGCCGCAGCCTCACAGCCTGAGTGCAACTCCATTGCACAGCCATCATCGACAACAACTTCCTAACTACGACCAAGGAGTAACTCCCCGGCATGGAACTCAAACTCCGCACGGCCTGGCATCCTGAAAACAACCTTCTTCGCTCGACAATCGATGATAGCATGGGACTCACCCAGCCAATCCATGCCGAGAATCTCATCGAACCCTGAATTTCCAATTGCAATTAGATCTGCTCTGAAATCAGCACTTCCAATCACCACGGGATTCTGCTTGTACTCCTGGGAACAGACGAAAACACTGCCACCAGTGGTGATATGCCAAGCAACCGACAACTCACTGCACACCAACTGATGCTGATCCATGAAGCGGGAGGAGACGAAGGAATGGGTTGCCCCGGAATAAAAAAAACATGAGCAGGAACAGAATGAACAAGAATAACACCTACGATAGAGCCAAAACAAGGAAAAGATGAACAGATGAAAGATAAACAAGGAATATGTAAAATGATGCAGGAAGACAACATGGAAGAAAAATGCAAGAGAAATAAATAAACAAGGACAAATAACACAACAACACAAGAAAACACAAAAGAACTACCTGTGATGACTTCTTCCGCGATCTGAGTTTCCTCCGCTGTCAAATTAAAAATCCTGATCTCTCCCTCGAGCAGCTATCCTCTGACCGAAGATCTGGCGCTGAGGGGGAAGTGGCAGTTTGACCTGACTACGGACTGGCACTACTGCGGCCTGGTCGTGCCTCCTTCGAGGAAAATCTCGAACCAAGTGGTCGGCAGCACCACAACTGAGACACCAACGGTTGGCCCAGCAATTCTTGTGCAAATGCCCAGGGGTCTGGCAAAAGTCACAAACAACATCCTTTCGTGGAGGAGCAGGACGGTAGGGAGTTGTCCTGACGGCAAGGACTGGAGCTGGCCTCCTGATCTGACCTCCAGTAGGCCTGGCAGCAACAGTAGCAGAGTACTGCATAACCTGCTGAGAAGGGGTCTCACGAGCTCGAGTCTACTCTGTCGCTCGAGCTGCCTCCAAGGCATCCGCATATGTACGGAGACGATAGGCGGCCAAGTGCACCTTAATACCCTGATGAAGACCCAAAAGGAACTCCCGAGCACGATCCTTCTTATTTGCCACCAAGGTGGTAGCGAAGCGGCTAAGCCTGGTGAACTCCGCGGCGTACTCATCCACGGATCTAGAGCCATGTTCCAAGAAGAACTTGGTGTTATAATACTACATATATAATATGTTACTAAATCTCAAAACATGGCACTAATAAATCAACCAGACAACCAACCAACCAACCTGCTTCAGGGCAAGAAACTGATGCTCCATCTCTACCCGGGTGATGCGCGGGAAGAATTTCTCCAGATGTAATACCCCAAATTTATAAACAATGATTTTAAGATTAATAAATGAATTAAAATGGTTTTTGGAGATTTAATAAATATTAATCTGAAAATCTTTTTACACGTGCAAAATACGTGCAAATATTTTCTTGGGAAGTTCAAATCAAAAACTAATTTTGTGGAAATTCATTATTTACTATTAGATATTATTTGTGAATTTTTTAGATTTTTTCTGATATTTATTGGACCTATTTGCAAATATTACAAAAAGAGGGTTTTGTGCAAAATTACCACTGGAGTAAAAACTCCAGATTTTCGGATTTTTGGGCTGGGTATGAAACCTAGTCAACTCAGAGGTAAAGAGTTTACTTTTTGTTTTAATAAATTAGGTTTATTTTGCAAGTTTTGAAAAAAAAGGATCTTTTCGCAAATTTGCCATTTAGAGGGGTAAAAGTGTAAATTCGTTTTTTGGGTTTTTCAAACAGTGCTGACTGGTTATAAAGTGTTTGCTTTGTTTTTAAAACTCAATTAAGTTGGTTTTATTTGGTTTCCAAGTATAAATATTTATATATAGAGGGATATATTTAAAAGATGCATTTTTGCAAATCTATTTACAAAACCCTAAACCTAATATTCCGGCCTATTTAAGGGTGGAGTGCAGCCGTCTTTCGCTGCACAACACAAGGGATTTTATTATTTTATTTTCTTGGAGTTTTAAAGCAAAAGATTTTGGATTTCTTGCAAATGAGAGATTTTTCGTATTGCTTTATTGTCTTCGTTTGATCTCTTCAACAAGGTGAGTGACATATTTTGTTTTGTTTTGTTTTATGTATGTTATAAGTGATGATCTATCGATTAGAAAGCATGCTAGGAGTTTGTATGATGATATGTGAAGTTTTAATGAGTAGATGAATTAAAAGTGAACCCTTTCATGAAACTATATTATTGATGATTGGAACCCTAATTTGTTGACTTGGGATTGTTAAAGAACTGAATAGAAATCATGAGTAGGATTCTTTCCTTCATATACTTGATGTTTTAACTTAACATGATGTGTTGTATGATGATATTGCATAAAGTAGATAAAAAGATTATCTTTACTTGTGTATAAATGCATAAACTCTATGTGGAGGTTTTTCGTTGAGTAGAAACTTGATTAGTGATTGTTATAATTGCTCATATGCATGGATAAATTATTGTGAAAGATTGTGGATGAGTTTAATGTCTATTAAATCTAAGAATCAACTCTTAGAGTTTTGAGAAAGGGGTTTAGATTTGGATCTATGCATTATGGTCAATTTGGGGATTTCGTGATTTTGTGCAGTTTTTACTTGAAATTGAATTTGCTCAAATACTAAGTTTTAATCTGAATATTTTGTTATTTTTAATTGATAGATTTGAGAAGTTTTTCTTGGTGCACAAACATGCACAAACATTTTTATATGAATATCCTATTTTGCGGTTTTGAAGAAATTGAATCCTTGTGTGTTTTATGGATTTTTATTATATCTTAACTTATTTTGGCATTGATATGGTTTGGAACATAATATGAAGTTATTTCGATGCATAATTGATTCTTAAAAACTCTATTTTTGAATATGTATATGTTCATGTCTTATTTTTGAAGAAATTCAACAAATTGATACTTTTAATAATTTGAAGTGATTTTGATTTGTTTTTGTGGACTTTTATATACCCTACAAGTTATATTTGACCATATCAGAAATGTACTTTTTACATATTTCGTTTTTATAAAGTAAAACTCTGTATCGGTTGAAATGTGCACAAACTAAAATTATAGTCTGTAGGTACGACAGTCGACTGGTATGTTTTGACAGCCGACCGTAGCGATCCTGGCTGAATGTTTTTTCGAGGTTTTGGATTTTTAGGCGGGACAGTCGACTGACCACCTTATACAGTCGACTATCACTGCTCAGATTTGTGTTTTCTTGATGTATTGGATTTTCATGCGGGACGGTCGACTGACCACTTTACACAGTGGACTGCCACTGCTCTGATTTATGTTTTCTTAAAGCTTTGGATTTTACACAGAACAGTAGACTGGCTACAGTATGTAGCCGACTACCACTGCACTGCTTAATATTTTCTTGAGTTGGATTTCACGCGGGACAGTCGACTGACTACCCTATGAAGTCGATTGCTACCGCTCTGACTGATGTTTTCTTGAGATTTTCTGATGCTTCTTTTGATCGATTGTTCCTTCAATATTATATTGTTTTAAAGATGTTTTTCTACAGATTAAAAAGGTTTACAGAGATTTATTTTGGAGCTTTAAATGTATTCTTTTGGACCTTATTTGAGTTATAAGTGTTTTCGAAGGAATTAATGTTTCGTGATATTTTACAGCTTAAAATATGATTTTCAGTTATTTAATAGATATAAAATTTATTTGGATTCTGGAATTTTATATAAGATTTAGATTTTTGTTGATTTAAGAAGTTCTTCATATAATCGTTTGACGATGGATTTGTGAGTTTTATTGGAAGTTTTGATATTGATGGATGAGTTGTGATTTCTCTATAAGTTGAGTGAGAGCCCTGTGAACCAGCAGATGAGATTTATGGATTTAGACCTGCGGGGTGTGGGGTTTTTTTTGTGGAATTAAGTCCGGCAGGATACACTAACTCTAGAGGTGAGGATTTTTGTGTTTTAATAATAACCAACTAAGGACAGGCACTAGTGGAGATGTGATGAAACTTGGGAAACGTGAGTATATGCTATTGGTCTGTTTAGTCCAACGGATGCGTTCCAGGACTGTTTGTGTTCTGTCTCGAGAGGACATTTGTATGTTCGCGTATCGAAGGTCTGCAGGCCTATTCACGGAGCATGTAGGGTGCATTCGCGTGCCGAGGGTCAGCGGGCCTATTCACGGAATGTACTCAGTGTATCTGCACGTCGAGGACCTCGCAAGCCTATTCGTGGGGTACATGGTTAGGAGGTGATTCTCCAGTTTCAGAGCTATTCTTATATGATGCTTGTGCATCGAGGGCTACGGTGCCTATTCGCGGAGTATTCTAGATCTTGTTTTCCATCACCGTAGTAAGATTAGTTGCATAACGAGTGATCTAACCCTATAAAGTGGAGATCGTTAAGGGCTTGCACCAGACCTATGTAGTATGGAATGCATAGAATTTGACAAGTATGCATTAGAGAGTCAGCATATAACATTGATGTTTCTTGACTTCGTTTCATGCATGTTGTTTTCTGTTTTCCCCTTCACTTGACACTTAGTCTAGTTTCACTTGTTGTTTTCATGCTCTACTATTTACTATCTTATATTCCTTGATGTTTTCATGCTTTACTTATTATTATTTCTAATTTCTTTTATTCTTGCTGTTAACACATGTTGTTTATGACTCTATGCTTTATGTTGTATTTATGTTATTTTCTTTTGATGTCACTTACACCGTTATGGCTGACCCCTGTAGTTTTGGGGGTTAGGGTTATCTCTAGCCTCATGTTTTACAGGTGGTGTTTGTAGCTTGGGATTTGGATGCTTGTGCTAAATTGATGTTATAACTTATGTAAAATTATAAAAGAAGTGTTGTAAAAGAAAGTTTTGCAATTCAAGGTGTTTTGTATTCCGATGTGTTTTGTAAACAATTAATGTAATAAAAGTTTGAAATAAAAATTATCTGTGTGTTTTTGGCTATGTTTACTATTGCAATTGAAGTTGATGCTAGAAATTGTGCCACATATTTCTAGAATATCATATTAGAAATTTGGGGCGCTACACCAGGAAGCTTTGAGCAAAAGTGGCCTAAGCAATAGGTCGCTCTAGCCTCTCGGATTCTGCCCTCCACCAGATGTGGGCCAAATCCACCAACTTGATGCATACCACATCCACACGGTCGGCATCAGCGACCCCAGCTGCCTGTAGCAGACTCTCCGGTCGTATCAGCAACTACTCAGCCTCAAGCGGCGACTCAATACCAGCGAACTTATCAGGGTGCAACCTCATGAAATCCGCAATGGTACCCGGACGAGGGGGCAAAACTACAGCGGCAGGCACAACGGGGGCCAGAACAGCCTTCCGGTTAGCAGCTTCCAAAGCAGCCTTAACCAGTTCGCTGTAACCTCTGTTTCCGGTTGTACAGTTTTTTCTTGTATTTTGGATTTTTTTTCTGTATTTTGTAGTGTTCTCTTTTCTATTTTAATGTATTTTGGGTCTTAAACTTGTTATGAGCCTTTTGTTACAATTTATTATTCTTGTATTGTTATTATTATTATAATTATCCTTGTTATCTTTTGTTAGCCCAATCCATTTCCAAGCCCATACTATTATCTACACAAATCCATCTCCTTATTGGATTCTAAACCCAAATCCTAGTCTACCCCAACCCACAAACCCATATTATCCCTAACAACCAACCCATATCTCCTCTCCCACAATCCCCCGTATCCCCTAACTACCCACATTTCGCTCAAATTATTTTATTATTAAATAACCTGTCTCCTTATCCCTCTCTCCAAAAAATCAAAACAGCCAAAACAACTCTTCCTCTTCCAAACCACCCCATGCACTGTTCATCTTCCCCAGTACCTCCTCCACTACCGTCGACCGCCACTACCCCGTCCTCGTCGCTCAGTTGCGGCCGCATTGGCCCTCATCCTGTCGCTCCTCGATCGCCCTCGACCACAACCATTGCCGTCCTAGCCACCGCCCTAGCTCCGCTCACCCTACCTCCACTCGTCCATCCCCAGTCACCTCCTTATCGTCGATTGCCGCAACAACCTCGCAGATCCCCACAGCAACCTCGCTGGCATCCAACCGCCGTCGACTTCCACTGTCTTTCCCAACCAACATCGTCGACAGCCTACCTCCATTCCAGTCGACCCCATCCCTGTGTCTCCTCGCCATTTCGACAACCACCTTGCAGTCAACCGCCGTCGACCCTGAGCACCGCACTCCATCGACCACCGAATGCCACTACCTTCCCCCGCTGTCATTGCTGTAACCGTTGTTGCCACTCATCACCGAAGTTGAGACCGAGCCCAAGTGTTGCTGACGAGTTGATGTATGCCCTTGCCATTGGAATCTGCGGTTGAGAAGAAAAACAGAGAGTGGTTTATTTTGGGTGTTTGCTGTTGGTTGGAGTAGGAGATTGGGGGATCGTGAAGTGGTGTTTTGTGTTTGTGAAGGAGATCCGATCTGAGTTTTGGTGTTTTGCTATTGGAGTTGGGTTGATCCGGTGTTGGGTGTGTAGTTTGCTATTTTGAACGTGGAGCACTCGTGCTTGCGTATTCCCATGTTCGTGGTTTGTCGCCCGGGATTCCATCCCATTATTTTTTGCATATTCGAATCTCTCACACAAATGGCAAGTCTACTTGAACTCGTTTATTACTCTAGTTCAAGATTATTGATCTCCACAAGTAGTTCTCTTTTGATTATCATAATATTGCATTGTGTACCTTCCGTTTGGGATATCGAGGGTTTACACGAGCTAACCCGAAGTATGCTTGACTTCGTTCCAACATCCATTGATTCAAACCCTAGCTTGCATGCACACGACATGAACAAACTAACTAGAAACTTGTATATAGAAATGTATAGTGATTGAATACATGTTGATTGATTGAGATCACGTGAATTGAATCATGACGTGACAACTTGGCTTGTACAATATAAAAATCCACCCTAATTGCTATACGTTAATGTTAATGCATTTCATGATACAAGAACATGTTGATGATTCACTTTGATGAATATATATGATGACTTTTTATTACTTCTTGCTGCTTGTCCTGTTTTGCACTGAGGTTTCGACCCTGTTACAATAAGAATCAACCAAAACTATATAAAATGGAATTGTAGCCTAATGAATCTAGTTTTTCAGAACACTTTATGGATTTAGATTCTGATCTGTGAGCTGTGAGATATTACAGTTTTAGTCACTGCTGGACTGTTTTTCCAGATTTGTAGTTTAATGAAACATTGACACAACTTTCAGTTGAAACACCATAGTAGCAGTAGTGTAATGACATGAAACTCTCCAGAAAATTGGTAGACATGGTTAGGATTCATTTTCTAATTTTTGTGGATTTTTTCTTGATTTTACACCTAGTTTTCACCCATAGAGTTTTGACTATATGTTGCTGCCAGAACCCTTAAGCTGTAAAGGTTAGGGTAATCGACCTAGTTACAGTCAGAATCAATTGAAACTTACTGAATATAAATTATAGTCCCAAATGTCTATTTTACTTTCCTTTTGACGGAATCGAATTCCGAATTATAGTTTGTGAGTTACTGTTGTTTTAGTACTGCTGTATTTGCTCTTTTCAGATTCACAATTACTTGTATTTTATCATGCATCGCATCATTTTGTTGCATCTTATCATCTCCTTGACACTCTTATACACATTGCATGATCATGAATGATTTAATAAAATATTAACAAGCCGAGGTAATAAGGGTTGACTTAGTTGTTGATAATCTTAGAAAATGTACTCGGTAAGGCTTTATCGTTATATAGTACTGTCATGGAGGGAGGAGTATCGATTGTGAATTATTGATTGTTAAGTGTTGATTGTAAATTATTGTTATTGATACTGAGTACACACTCTTTAGATCCCACCACGAAGTCTAAAACGAACATTGTTTTGCATGCACCGAACCCGTGGTATGGGACGCAATAGTATGTGCATTAGTTAGGCTAAATACTAATAGACTAGAATGAAACTTACATCATTGAATCATGACTATTGACATTGACATTGTTTATCAATTATTGTTATTGAAAATTGCATTGTTAAATCTATACTTTCATCATTCCCTGTTATTACATTTGAATTTTGATCTTGCTTCATATTCCTTGATGTACCATATTTCATTACTCTTTGCTTTCCACTACTTGCTGTCTATACTTTCTCTAAGGACATTTTTTTTTCCACTCTAGTTGATCCAACCACAGGTGCAGAAGGATAATTGCCAGAAGGCATTGGTGAGCAGCTCTTCTAGGATTGGAGCAGGAGCTTGCTTCGCAATAAATTGTTTCTTCTATGTTATTTTTCATATCGCATTGTTACTTTTGTTGAACTTTGTATCCCGGGCTTTGTTGACCCGTATTTGTTGTTTATTTTCTAGTTTTTGGGTATTATGTTGGACTACTACTTGTTTTATCTAGAATTTGTTTATGTGATTATATTTTCTGTGTTGTTGTGATTATTCCTTTTCATGTTGTTGAGTTAAGAATGGTACAGCTTATGGATGATGTTAATATTATCGCTGGGCCTTCGTTACGGACTCATATTCCCGTATTTTGGGAAGCGGGGCGTGACAGGTTTTTAGTGGTATCAGAGCCAGGGTTAACTCAACAATATGTGCACCACGTTAATCACATGAATATTTAATAACCAACATGCTATCTGGATACTAATCATTTCTGCTATGTTGCAGACTATGGCTTGTGGAGGCTCTTCTACTTCCCGACAGAGGGATGATCAGTCTGAGAATTTAGCTGTGCTTCAAGTGCTGCAGTAAATGATGACACTACAGCAGGAGCATAACGAATTGATGAGGGACGGTTTGGAGGCCGTGAACCGGGTTGCTGTGGGACCCACTCTAGGGCAGCTACCACCCTGGCCCGGTACGGCAGCAGATTTTTTGAGATTTCACCCGGACAAGTTCTCGGGTACGGAGATGCCGGTGGAGGCCGAACAGTGGCTGATTCGCACGGAGTAGTTGCTACAAGCAGTGCGGGTCTCTAATGTGGACCGTGTGGACGTGGTGAGCATCCAGCTTACCGACCTTGCCCACATTTGGTGGCAGGCAGAAACTGAGAGGTTGGAGAGACCCATCGCGTGGACCACCTTTACTGGGAGCTTCATGGTTAAATTCTTCCCTAGTGTCACCAGGGTCGAGATGGAGCAGCAGTTTGTTTCATTAACTCAGGTTCGATAATGTTATTTAATGTTGCTAATTGTTGCCTACTACATATGTGGCAGTATTAATTAAACACTATCTTGGAACAGGGGAATCGGTTGGTGGACGAGTACGATACAGAGTTTGCTCGGCTCAGCCGCTTTGCAGCCGCCATGGTAGCAAATAAGGAAGACCGGGCTCGCAGATTCTTGTTGAGACTGCATTCAGATATTGAGAACCAGTTTGTGGCCCACCGCCATCATACCTATGTCGACGTCCTTGATGCCGCAAGGATTCAAGAGCAGGCTTACAGGAGGAACAACGCCATTCAGCAGGCGGTGCAGTACCCCACTGTCGCTTGGCCTCCCGGAGGGCCTACTCGGAGGCTAGTCCCGACCCCCCATGCGAGAGCACTGCCGTATCCGCCCATTGCTCCGACTTGTACCTTCTGTCGTAGGGCTGGGCACTTGTACAAGGACTGCCGCCTAGCCAACCGTCTGTGCCTCGCGTGCGAGAGTTGCAACCATATTGTCTGCGACTGTCCCAGGACAGGCCCATTGTACCGGTTGGAGGCCCATGTCAGTTGGGAGCACCAGTCCGAGCTCAGGGAAGACCACCTCTTCCACCACAGAGGCAGGCCTTCGATCAGCGGAGGACGGCCCCTAGAGGAGGTCAGATGGGAGGCCATGGTCAGGCCTTTAACCTGACCGCAGCAGAAGCTGAAATGGCTACTAGAGTGGTTGCAGGTATGTTGCTGTAATTGTGTTACTTGTTTTCAATTTCTGCATAATTTCCTTCTTTCCCGCATACTCTTTTATACACCCTGCAAGCATCTTTCATTCTTATTCATTGGATCTTTCTATTAGGCATCATACTTTTGCATTCTCTCCCTGCCCATGTTTTATTCGATTCCGGTGCAACCCACTCATTTGTGTCTTCCCGCTTCGTTGATCGTCATCGGTTGGCAAGCAATGTCATGCCAGTAGCCTGGGATATCACCACCAGTGGAGGCACCATTGTCTGTTCTAAGGTGTGCAAGCAGAGTCCTCTACTGATAGGTGGCAAGGAATTCAAAGCTGATCTGATTGTCATTAACAACTCTGGCTTTGACGTTATTCTGTTAATGGATTGGTTGGGAGTTACCTATGCGATGATCGGCTGTCGGAAGAAGAAGGTTGTGTTCAAGCTTCCAGGCCAACTAGAGTTTGAATTTCATGCAGGTGAGACACCGTCTGGCCGTGTCGAGAGCCTGATATCCCCAAAGGCTAGTGCACTTGAGTCATTGTGCACTGATGGTGAAGTTGCACCCATAGTCAAGCGGAATTTTCTTGATGTCTTCCATAATGAGTTGCCCAGATTATCGCCAGATCGAGATGTGGAGTTCAGCATTGAGGTTCATCCAGGTACGACACCAATCTTGAAGAGCCTGTACCGCATGGTGCTAGTTGAATTGGCCAAGCTGAAAGTGCAAGTCCAAGAGTTATTGGACAATGGCTTTATCAGACCAAGTGTTTCACCTTGGGGAGCTCCAGTATTTTTCGTCAATAAGAAGGACGGTAGTCGCAGGCTCTGCATCGACTATCAGGAGCTAAACAATGTCACGGTGAAGAACAGGTATCCGCTGCTTAGAATTGATGATCTGTTCGATCAGTTGGGTGGTGCATCTGTGCTCTTGAACCTTTGCTCTGGTTATCATCAAGTTAAGGTCAAGACTGAGGATATTCTGAAGATCGCGTTCCTCATGAGATACGAGCACTACGAATTTTTGGTGATGCCCTTCAGCATTACCAATGCACCGGCGGTATTCATGAGCCTGAAGAACAAGGTATTCTTGCCGTTCTTGGATCAATTTGTCTTCGTTTTCATAGACAACATCTTAGTGTACTCGCAGAACAAGGAAGACCATGCCGAACACTTGAGAGTTTTCTTACAGACTTTGAGAGAGAATCAGTTGTACGGGAAGCACAGCAAGTGTGAATTTTGGCTGAACTGTGTTGCCTTCTTGGGCTACATTATCTTTGGTGAAGGTGTATCAGTAGATCCATCGAAGATTTCTGCTGTCAAGGATTGTCGGTGCCGAAGTCAGTCACAGAGGTTCGGAGTTTCCTCGGATTGGCAGGGTATTATCGAAAATTCGTCCAAGGCTTCTCGAAGATTGCAGGACCCATGACCAACTTGACGAAGAAAGAACAGAAATTTGACTGGGATAGTGCCTGTGAGGAAGCTTTCATGGAATTGAAGAACCGATTGATATCAGCACCTGTGCTGACAATACCAGACAGTTCTGGAGGATTCGTGATTCACTGTGATGCTTCAGGTAGAGATTTGGGTGCAGTTCTGAAGTAGAAAAGTAAGGTTGTGGCTTATGCTTCAAGGCAGTTGGAGCCGCATGAAAAGAACTACCCTACCCACGACCTAGAGCTTGCAACTGTGATCTTTGCTCTGAAATTATGGAGGCACTATCTACTTGGGGATAGAGTGAAAATCTTTACAGACCATAAGAGCCTCAAATATGTGTTCACGCAGAAGGAGTTGAACATGAGGCAAAAAAGATGGTTGGAACTAATGACGAATTTTGATATCAATTTGCAGTATCACCCGGACAAGGTAAATCTGGTACCCGATGCTCTGAGCAGGAGACCTGCTGTGATGATTCTGACCAAGCAAAGAGAAATGTTGGAGGATATGAGAAGGCTAGAATTAGAGGTGATTCTTCCTAGTACAGCGTCACAGTTTATGATGTTATAGTTGCAGTCTTCACTAGTGGAGCAGATCAAGGCAGTCCAGGCAGATGATCAACAATTACAGAAATTCCGTAGTGAAGTGGAAGCAGGTTTGAGGTCCGATTTGGTCATTCATTCAGACAGGACGCTCTGTTTTGGCTGCAGGTTGTGTGTTCCCAGCGGTGAAGTTAGGCAGAAACTACTTGATGAAGCTCATCAGTCTCTATACTCTATTCACCCAGGGGTACCAAGATGTACAGAGGGATTTGAAGCAGCATTTTTGGTGGCATGGCATGAAGAGGGCCGTGGCAAGGTTTGTGTCACAGTGTATATTCTGTCAACAAGTATAGGCAGAGCATCAGAGAACCGCTGGACTATTACAACCTCTTCCAATTCCGGAGTGGAAATGGGAGAATATCACTATGGATTTCATGACAGCGTTGCCAAGGAGTCCCAAAGGTCATAATGTCGTCTGGGTGATAGTTGACCGATTGACGAAGAGTGCCCACTTCATCCCATTTAGAGTGGGTCAGTCTACTGAGAGTCTGGCTGAACGGTATATTCAAGAGGTAGTGAGGCTGCATGGTATTCCCATCTGCATCGTATCCGTCAGGGATACAAGGTTTAGGTCCCAGTTCTGGGAGAGCCTTCAGAAGAGTTTGGGGAGCAAGTTAAACTATAGCACAGTATTTCACCTCCAAACGGATGGGCAGTCTGAAAGGACGATTCAGACCCTGGAAGACATCTTGAGATCATGTGTTCTGCAATTTGGAGGTTCTTGGGAGGATCATCTGCACTTGTTTAAGTTCTCATACAACAACAGTTATCAGGAGAATCTCAATGCAGCTCCGTTCGAAGCACTCTATGGTTGAAAATGTAGGTCTCCAGTCTGTTTCGATGACATTGGTGAGAGGAAACTCTTGGGACCAGAGTTGATCACAAAGATAGTTGATGCGGTAGCTCATATCAGGAAGCACTTGCAAGCTATTCAGGACCGGCAGAGGAAATGGGCTGACTTTCATCGTCGACTTTTAGAGTTTGAGTTAGGCGATCATGTATTCCTGAAGGTATCACCATGGAAGGGTGTCATCCGGTTTGGTGCTGGGGGTAAGCTGAGTCCCCGATTCATTGGTCCCTTTGATATCGTGGAACGTGTGGGCAAGGTAGCCTACAGATTTGCACTGCTGCCAGCCTTGTCTGGATTCCATGACGTATTTCACGTCTCCCAGCTCAGGAAGTATGTCAGGGATGACAGTCATGTGATTGACTACTCAGAGTTGTCCGTGAGACCAGACCTATCTTGCGAAGGTCAACCAGTTGCTATTCTGGACAGACGTGAGGAAGTGCTGAAGAATAAAATCAAACTTGTTCGTGTCTCATGGAATCCTCACTCGCCCGGTAAGTCGACTTGGGAACTGGAGGAGGAAGCCCAGAAGAAGTTCCCTTATCTCTTTGAGTAGTTGTTGTTTTTTGGGTTTGCTTTCTTTTCTCGGAGTGCCCTACGACCCACCAATGTGAATTTCGAGAACGAAATTCTTCTTGTAAGGTGGTATGATTTATAACCCCTATTTCCGGTTTTATGGAATTTTCTTGTATTTTGGATTTTTTTTCTTGTATTTTGTAGTGTTCACTTTTCTATTTTAATGTATTTTAGGTCTTAGACTTAATATGGGCGTTATGTTACAATTTATTATTCTTGTATTATTGTTATTATTATTATCCTTGTTATCTTTTGTTAGCCCAATGCATTTCCAAGCCCATACTATTATCTACCCAAATTCATCTCCTTATTGGGCCCTAAACCCAAATCCTAGTCTACCCAAACCCACAAACCCATATTCTCCTTAACAACCAACCCAGATCTCCACCGCCACAATCCCCCGTATCCCCTAACTACCCACATTTTACACCCATTATTTTATTATTAAATAACCCTTCTCCTTCTCCCTCCTCCCAAAAACCAAAACAGCCAAAACAACTCTTCATCTTCCAAACCACCCCGTGCACTGTTCATCTTCCCGAGCACCTCTTCCACTCCCGTCGATCGACACTACCCTGTCCTCGTCGCTCAGTTGTGACTACATTGGCCCTCATCCCGTCGCTCCTCGATTGCCCTCGACCACAACCATTACCGTCCTAGCCACCGCCCTAGCACCACTCACCCTACCTCTGCTCGTCCATCCCCAGTCACCTCCTTGTCGTCGAATGCCGCAGCCACCTCGTAGATCCCCACAGTAACCTCGCCGGCATGCAACCGCCGTCGACTCCCGCTGTCTTTCCCAACCAACATCGTCGACCGCCTACCTCCATTCCAGTCGACCCCGTCCCTGTGTCTCCTTGCCGTTCCGACAACCACCCGCTGTCAACTGCCGTCGATCCTGAGCACAACACACCATCGACCACCGAATGCCAGTGCCTTCCCCCACTATCGTTGCTGTAACCGTTCTTGCCACTCATCACCGAAGTCGAGACCGAGCCCAAGCGTTGCTGCCAAGTTGCTGTATGCCCTTGCCGTTGGAATCTGCGGTTGAAAAGAAAAACAGAGAGTGGTTTATTTTGGGTGTTTGCTGTTGTTTGGAGTAGGAGATTGGGAGATTGTAAAGTGGTGTTTTATGTTTGTGAAGGAGATCTGATTTGAGTTTTGGTGTTTTTCTATTGGAGTTGGGTTGATCCGGTGTTGGGTGTGATGTTTGCTATTTTGAACGTGGAGCGCTCGTGCTTGCGTATTCCAGTGTTCGTGGTTTGTCGCCCGGGATTCCATCCCGTTATTTTTCGCATATTCAAATCTCTCACACAAACGGCAAGTCTACTTGAACTCGTTTATTACTCTAGTTCAAGATTATTGATCTCCGCAAGTAGTTCTATTTTGATTATCGTAATATCATTGTGTACCTTTCGTTGGGGATATCGAGGGTTTACACGAGCTAACCTGAAGTATCCTTGACTTCGTGCCAACAACCATTGATTCAAACCCAAGCTTGCATGCACACGACATGAACAAACTAACTAGAAACTTGTAAATAGAAATGTATAGTGATTGAATATATGTTGATTGATTGAGATCTCGTGAATTAAATCATGACGTGACAACTTGGCTTGTACATTGTAAAAATCCATCCTAATTGCTATACCTTAATGTTAATGCATTTCATGATATAAGAACATGTTGATGATTCACTTTGATGAATATATATGATGACTTTTTATTACTTCTTGCTGCTTATCCTGTTTTGTACTGAGGTTTCGACCATGTTACAATAAGAATCAACCAAAAATATATAAAATAGAATTGTATCCTAATGAATCTAGTTTCCAGAACACTTTATGGATCTAGATTCCGATCTGTGAGCTGTGAGATATTGCAGTTTTATTCACTGCCGGTCTGTTTTTCCATATTTGCAGTTTAATGAAACATCGACACAACTTTCAGTTGAAACACCATAGTAACAGTAGTGTGGTGAAATGAAACTCTCCAGAAATTTAGTAGACATACTTAGGATTCATTTTCTAATTTTTGTGGATTTTTATATTTGTTTTACACCTAGTTTTCATCCATAGAGTTTTGACTATAAGCTACTGCCAGAACCCTTAAGCTGTAAAGATTGGGGTAATAGACCTAGTTACAGTCAGAATCAATTGAAACTTACTGAATATAAATTGTATCCCAGATGTCTAGTTTACTGTCCTTTTGACGGAATCGAATTTCGAATTATAGTTTGTGAGTTACTGCTGTTTCAGTACTGCTGTGTTTGCTCTTTTCAGATTCACAATTACTTGTATATTATCATGCATCGCATCATTTTGTTGCATCTTATCATCCCTTTGACACTCTTATACACATTGCATGATCACAAATGATTTAATAAAATAATAACAAGCCGGGGTATAAGGGTTGACTTAGTAGTAGATAATCTCAGAAAATATACTCGGTAAGGCCTTTTCATTATATTGTATTGTCATTATCATTATATTATATTGTATTGTCATTGTGAATCTTTTTTATAAGCATGAAAAGAGTTTAAAATCATCATAATTAAATCTGAGAAAAATATGGAAGATTTCCTAACATATCTTGTCTCAAAATATAAAATATCACAAATTTATATTATAGGTAGTATTGTCAATAAAATTGGGAAAACGGAGTAATGCAACAAAATCTCAATTCTGAAAGTTCAGACACAGAAGTACCAAAATAGAGATAATTCATAAAATATAATTCGAAATCCAAATCCATCAAAATTATGATAAAAAAGAAAAATCAGGCTACAGTTTATATTCACAAAGTTTTCATAAAAAACGAATGGAATCAGGTTGAAAACATAATTCTTTACTGAACAACATGCAGTTTGGAAATATATCGATTGGTTTCATAAGTATGAAATGAGATGTATATATCAATAGTTAATTCTACAAAAATTAGGGTCTGATCCCAATCATGTCTAAACATACTCATCAAAATATAGGGTTCAAATTCTAGTTTTAGTATCAGGTTTAAAATAAAATATCATACATAATAATATAGTTCAGAATCTGGAATATATAATATGTCTGCAGTAAAACAACAAAAACTCATGCACCAAAACTCGGAATTCAGATCCATCAAAATTTCTGGAAACTAGAAAATAAAGGCTACAAATCATGTTCGCAGAGTTATTTATTTTACTGATGTTAACTGGGTCGAAATTACTTTACCAAAATAGGACAACAGTAAAACAAAAGTTCTTTTATGCATTTTATCGAACAACTTAATTACAAACGGTCTAATCTAAGATGTCATACAAAGCATGGGATATGTGGGTTACTCAAATCAGCATGTCATGTGTACAAATATTCTATAATGAGATAATATATCCAACAAACATCCATGTAATAGTCATCGATGTGTCAAAAACAACATACAATCAAGATGTCATCTAATCTAAATATTTTTATGCAACGGGTGTCAACTATTGTAACTACTCATGATCAAGAGATGACGTCAACGGTTAAACTAATAAGATAGGATCATAATGAGAGTACAAACATTTTCATACTAGACTATTTACGGTATTTAACTTGTATTACAAAAAGAATACATACAAACTACTTGTCTGATATGAAGACGATGGAAACGGTGCAATAGAATAACGGGAATGGATTCCGGACAACGAACACGAACACACGAACGAGATTCAACCGACGATAGAACGGCGGAGCACATGCTTTCACATGCACACACAAAGAGACAGTAGCACACAACAGCAAGAGAGGCGGCAGCAGCACCTGAACGATGACGGCGCAGCGACTAGCGACGACAGCGACGGTGGCTAGGGCAACTGCGGTATTGTTGACCACAGAGAAGTCAATGGCAGGGAGGAGCTGTGCGGCACTGCGTTGCTCGAATGGGGACAGGGGCTGCGGCTGGGGTGTGAGCACGGGAGAAAGAAGAGGAGAGGGATGATGCGGTGGTTGGTCGGGGGTCAGCCGGCATCGGAAGTAGACGACGACAACAGGGAACGGGGAAGGTTGGGAAGAGGTCGGGAGGTAGGAGAGAGAGGGTGACGGCTAGGGGGAGAGAGAGAGTAGTATTAGAGTTTGGTAATTAGGGTTAGGGTACAATTAGGGTGATTATATAGAGACAATATGGGTTTGGGTGAATTGGGTAGTATCCAATAGAAAGAAAGGAGTCCAATAAGAGACAAATAGGCCATAAAATAGGTTTCAACAATAGACGAGATCAAGAACAAATTGTGGGTCAAATAAATGAGAATAAAAAGCTGAATTAATGCAAAATGAACACAAGAGAGAGAAGAACAGCACACAATACAAAAGAGACGAAGATCAATAAAAATAGCAAAAAAAATAAAATAACCATGAATTTTATTAAAAATAATTAAAAATAAAAAAAATGAGCAATAGGGGTTACAATATCCTAAGAATATGCCTTCATCACTTTTAAAACCAAAATTTTCCAAGTTATCTAGAGTATTTAAAATAAACACTTTGCACTCAAAGACACGAAAGTAACTCAAGTTAGGAATTTTTCCATAATATAGTTCAAAAGGTGTTTTCTCAAGATATTTCCTAATGATTACTTGGTTAATTGTATAACATGCTGAATTGATAGCTTCTGCCCAAAACGACTTTGGTAAATAATTTTCACTAAGCAAGGTTCGGGCCATTTCTTGAAGAAATTAATTTTTCCTTTCAACAACCCCATTTTGTTGGGGAGTGCGAGGACAAGCGAACTCATGTTTTATTCCCCTTTTGTTACAAAATGATGTAAAAAGTTCGTTTTAAAATTTCCCACCATGATCACTACGAATAGTAACAATGGTGATGTTTTTCTCATTTTCCACTTTACGACAGAATTTTTGAAAAACATATGATATTTCATCCTTTTGTGACAAAAAGGCAACCCAAGTGAATCTGCTATAGTCATCTACAATTACAAAGGCATATCTTGTACCTCCATTACTACGTGTTCGTGATGGTCCAAACAGATCCATGTGCAAGAGTTCAAGGGGTGCAGAAGTTGATACCATTTTCTTGGGTTTGTAAGAACTTTTAGTTTTCTTACCGAACTGACACGACTCACATGATTTATCTTTCTCAAATTTTATTTTGAGAATCTCCCTTACAAGCTCCTTGGTGACGAGTTTGTTGAGATTATCCATGGCTGTGTGACCAAGTCGTCGATGCCATAACCAACCATCCTCGTTTCTAGCAACAAAACATCTTATATTTTTATGTGCTAATTCATTAGAGTTTATAACATATACATTATTACATCTGTTAGCGAGGAGTAAACATGATTTAAATCTATCTAGTACAGTGTATACATTTTTATCAAAAGTAACAGTATAATCTTTGTCACATAATTGGCTGATGCTAAGTGAATTGTGTTTAAAACCACTTACCAATAGAACATCCTCAATGGAGCATGAAGAATCAAAGTTTATATTACCATTACCAATGGTTTTACCAGTACTATTATCTCCAAAGATGATGTCTTTCCCACTTTTCCTTGATAGTGATGCAAACTATCTATTGTCACCTGTGTAACGCCCCGGATCTCACTACCGAAAATCCGTGGCACAATCAGAATCTTTTCTTTCAAATGCATCTCAACACAGTAATAATATGGAAAATTAAAAACTTTTTATTGCCATCAAGTCATTACATTAAACAATTACATCTTGTTCTTATAACAAGGAATACAATTTACATCAACTTATGACAGATACTACATTGTAACGATTACCATCTGCCACCCAGAACGGTAGTCATCTGATCTTCGCTGAAAACTCCACCGAATGGTCATGCTTCTTCCTTGAGATGCTCCCTGTAGTTCGAATATTCCGCTGCGCTACTCTGATATTCCTCCACCTGCTCGAATGGTAGGTATGTACACTGCTACTCCACTTGGATGCTCTACTAGTCTTGAGTTCTCCTGCACTCGCGACCCGGCGTCCATCACCTAAATGTAGTGGGCACGTATGTAACATCCCAGAGAAATTTTTAAATAAAAACACATTTTTTCATTTTTGCACCTACAACGCACGTGCAATTTTATTTCATTTTTTGGGTTCTAAATTTTTTCCTAAGTATGCACAAACTTTCCCTTGTTTAATTTGTCTCATTTTATTATCTATACTATTATTAAGCAACGCCACATTTTGGCGGCTTTTTACTATCATGTCCTCATAAACATAACATACCTAAAAAATATTGCAGGGTTAATTCTGTCAAATTTTACTCCTGGTCCCTACACAATCAAAGGGCACAAGCGTAATTTTCACTTCACATTTACTTCAATCTCTCCAAAAAAATTCTATTCCCTAAAAAATCAAAACCGTCTCTTCCTCTCCCTCCATCGAATCCGCACTCCTCAAAAATCGACATCAAATAGCAACAAAGACCCAATCCACCATCACTGCCTCCACTTCACTTTCTCCTCTTCAACTATCCGCCATCACTGCCTCCACTCAACGGCGGCGACTGGTGGCGGCCCGACGAGACTCCGCAACCTTTTCCAAGTACAAAAGGTCGAACCTTTTTTTATATATTTACTTCTGAATCTGTTAATATTCTTTTCCTCTTTCGATATACTTCGTGTTGTTCTGAAAATCAAGGACACTTAATCGCCGTGTTTTGATCTATAGTCTAATTCCTTTTAATATCGACATAAAATTTAATTCCTTTTAATATCGACCTAAATTTTTCAGTGATTAGTTGAAGTTGAAGCAATGTCAGGAGTTATATAGAAGTTCTTTTTTGCATCCATGGCCATGTGGATGGTTCCGATTGCGATACTATATGGTTTCACTTACCATATAATTCCCGATATGTTTGTGTTTGTGTTTTTTTTAAAAATAATTTATGAAAACTTTGCACATTGCATGTTTGCTTCTTTATTATTTGCACCTGTTAATTGTGCCTTGAATGCAAACATATTTAATCGAGAATGTAGAAGACAATTTATATGAGTAAGAAATTGCTCATAAGTATTTGCATTTTGATGGTTACAAATTTGTGCCTAGATATGTAAATGTTGTGTGGAAATTGCGAGAATTTACTGGAATTTTGAGTTTGCCATTTACTCTTTAAGTGATCGGTGTGTTCCTGTTAATTGTGCCTTGAATGCAAACATATTTAATCGAGAATGTAGAAGACAATTTATATGAGCAAGAAATTGCTCATAAGTATTTGCATTTTGATGGTTACAAATTTGTGCCTAGATATGTAAATGTTGTGTGGAAATTGCGAGAATTTACTGGAATTTTGAGTTTGCCATTTACTCTTTAAGTGATTGGTGTGTTTTTGTGGTATATACTTATGAAAATCACGCACCTATATATAGAACAGCAAGGTTTGGTCAACTTGGATGCAGTGAATAGTGTAATGCGTGTCTGCCCTGTTAGGCATCATCAGGTTACATATAGTATGATATGAAGTGCACGAACTATGATGTAGTGAGGTAAATAGCAATAAACAAAAATATTTTGTTTACTGAGAATTTTATTTTAGGAATCAGTATTCATAAATGAATCCATATCATTGAAAACAAAAAGTATATAATAGTGTACCTAAATGAAATACATACAAATGCAAAAACTCTTAATATGCTGCACAAATTACATATAGTATGACATTATATGCGTTGAAGAAATATATAGGAATCTATTTCATTGAGTCGGATTCACTTAGACATAATTGATTAAGAAAACAATTCTAGTTTCTTGCACCAAAAGCTATTTCAATATTTGTTTCACATAAATAAAGTTTTTACAATTTGTCAATGTTGCTGAGACAAACAAAAAAATGTCAGGTTATTTTCTTTTTTGTGCCACAAGGCCCACAACATCCTCAAAAATATATATTTTCGACTTTGTAGGATTTGTTATCACACCTGTGTATAATACATTTGTCTCCAACACATCTTCTCCTCCGAAAATTAAAAGATAAGCATCACGAATACCAAAGATATGAGAAGTATGCTATAAGATCATAGACAGAAGGCATTAGCAGAATAACAGCAGTACATTTTGTAGAAATCGAACCAATATCCCAACTATAAAAATAGTACATACACTCTCATCGTTCACTTTTTAATAATACATGCAACAAATATGGAATTCTTTTGACCAAACCCCATCAATACAATATAACTTCTACCTAAAAGAGCAATAAAATAAAACAGAATGCCCAAGAATCTGAAAAATGTGAACAGCTTATGGCAATGAAGATGACTATGAAGTTAGCTATAACTTAAAAATTCCTCTGAAAAAGAATTTCTAAGTAGAATATGGCAGAAGAGATTACCACTCTCCTCACATTTTACGGCTCGAGGAGCCAAAAGCTAACATCTATGGTAAAAGGAAAGTAGGAAAGTTTGGTATAAACATTACCAAAGTAACATGGCGGTGCACAGTTATAAAGTTATAACAATTTAAATATGTTCTTAAAATAACAATGTTTTGTTAAAGGATACTTTTCATTCTAAAAGAAAATACATATCTATTCTGTTATTAAGCAAAGCCCCATTTTGGCGGCTTTTTACTATCATGCCTCCATAAACATAAAAGGCTAAAAAAAATATAGGGTTAATATCGGAGATCAAAAATGTAATTTGCATGTATTAGGAAAAAAATAAACACATGCATGCAAATATCAAAATGAATAAATTTGCATGCAATTACTTTGCTGATAAATAAATTTGCATGCAGTGTAATTTGCATGCAATTAATTTGCATGCAATTACATTGGTAGGAGGACACTATTAATTTGTTACCATTAATAGTTCCAGTCGGCTTCAATGTCTAGGAAGAATGATGCATGTATACTAAGTTGATCAAAATTTAAAAAGTAAACAATACAGAAAAGTTACTGTCTAAACTAATATGTGCATGCCTGTAGAAAGCATATTTAAGCAAAGTTCCATTTTGACGAATTTTTACTATCATGTCCCCATATACATAAAAGGCTAAAAAATAATCTAAGGTTAATTCTGTCAATTATTTTGTCTATTTGAAGCAAATCCCTTAGACCATCTCCAATGAGACTCGCCATACCTACAAAATCGCCAAAATAGCCAGCATATTCCCAAAAATCCTCTCCAACGGACTTGCTAAAGCGTTCGCTACTCTAGCGATATGATTTTCGCTCCCGATCCGCTCGCCAAATCTGGCGAGCGGGATCCGCTCGCCATCGAAGCCCTCCTCCAAAATCGCGAAGCCCTCCTCCACTCTCGAAGCCCTGTCGTCCCCGTCGTCGTCGAACGCCGTCATCGAAGTAGCTCTGTGGCGTCGGAGCCCTCATCGAAGCCAAAGCCCTATCATCGTCGAAGCCCTGTCGTCCCTGTCATCGTCGAACGCCGTCATCGAAGCAGCACTGTGGTCGTCGAAGCCCTCATCGAAGCCGAAGCCCTATCGTCGTCGAAGCCCTGTCGTCATCATCAAAGCCCTGTTGTAAGATCAATTTGCTGTGCAGACAAGAAAAGAATATGCGGGATATTCTTGCTCAAAGAGATCAAGCAGATAGAAATGTAAGTTCAATTTGTAAGCAGGAAATTATAAAATTTATTGAATTAATAATCCTTTGCTGATTCTTAATCAAATTATTTCTGCAGGGATTAGCAGATTAGCAGATTCTCTAGATGCTGATGTTCGGAGGTGGGCAATTGGGAAAGAAGGAAGTTTGATAGTGGTTCTCTTTCTGCCTTTTCTAAACCTTTGCTGATTATTAATCAAGTTATTGAGATCTCTAATTGTTGTTGAGATAGTACTCTTTCTGCCTTTTCTTTTCCTTATGATTCTTTGCCTTCTTTTGGGTGGTAATTAAAGTAAGGATTAATAATTAAGTGTTGGCTGTGTTGCCAAGCAATTCAATTTGGTTTAGTGTTTTCCTGCTGGTCGAATGTATAAAGGCCAAACCCATGTCTGTAAGAACTTCCGTCTATTTACTAGTGGATTACTGACAGTAGCAGTAGACATGCATAGCAGGTCTGCATATCCTGCACAACCATAGAAGGTCTGCATAACCTGATTCTTTGCCTTCTTTTGGGTGGTAATTAAAGTAAGGATTAATAATTAAGTGTTGGCTATGTTGCCAAGCAATTCAATTTGGTTTAGTGTTTGCCTGCTAGTCGAATGTATAAAGGCCAAACCCATCTCTGTAAGAACTTCCGTCTATTTACTAGTGAATTACTGACAGTAGAAGTAGACATGCATAGCAGGTCTGCATATCCTGCATAGCCATTTCTTAAGCCTGTTATTCAAATCATTCCTATTGAGTCTGAAATCCGAGAATTAAAACCTTGATGACTCGAAACTCCTGGAACCCTTCCATTTTGAGAAGAGCCAGGGTTTGACATCAACTTTGAATAGGGATTTGTTGAGTGAGTTCTCAACCTCAATGGTGAGGCCTTGACCCATCAGATGCTTGCTCCATGTGACTGAAAGTATGCAAGAATGAGCTTGGTAGATGCAAATAACAAGATTCTGACAAGATTTTGTGGTGAAATTGGATGAGGAATCTGCAACTTGCACACCACTCTCTCCAAAACAAGATGGAAAATCCCTCATATTTGTGACTAAATCATGCAAGCTTAGACTATGTATATCTAGCTCAGCTGTTTACAAGAAACAAACTTTTTTTACAAGGATGGACTAAAGATGAGGACTTTGAGAAATGAAAACTAGACATGGATTGTTTTAGAGAGTTGTGTACTAGTTTTCAGCAATGACCCGTGAAATGTAAGAAAGTTGAGGGAGGTAGGATATAAAGGAGCATAGCCAAACCCAAAAACAAGGATGAGGGAATGTGGGCAGTACTGAAAAAGGAGGTAAGGAGTAAAAGGCCTGGAAAAAATAGAAAAACATGCACTCATCCATTTGTGGTTAGCCAAAATAGATAGCATGGTTGGAGTGTGAGCTTTTTTCGCTAGCCAAATTATCCAATTGTTATCTATTTTGGCTATTCTAGCTAGCCAAAATAGCTAGCGTGGTTGGAGATGCTCTTACCAGTAAGTCAGTAACAACCCGAGGAAAATGATCCTGTGCGGACGCTGAAACTATAGGATTATGTAAATCCGTTGGATTGGGAAGACATGCATCATACAGCAGTTGTATAGGATTTACTTTTTGCATCTCGGGACCTGCATTAATTGGCTCTGATTCTTGTTTTTGTTTTGGAATCCAGCTAGATTACTAATTTTGGTAAAATATTTGAATTATTTTGAAAAGAGAAGGTATTTATTTATGGGAGTATATTTTTTACTGTATTTATTTACCTTTTTGGGAAATGGATTTATGGGGATACTAAAGATGGTTCTTTTACAATGAATGGCCGCGAGAAAGAAAATAGAATCTGATGGAAAATAATTAACACATGCACAAAAAAATCAAAATGAATAAATTGTGAAGCCCTTGAACTACCATTGATAACCTTCCACATTAATCCTTCTTCCTCTATATATAATGGCGATGGAGCCCTTGACATACCCTTGATAATCTCCACCTCGAAGACTCGAGCCTTTACCGAAACTCAACTCCTCAAGCCTCCGCTGTCACCTCGAAGTTCCATTGCCATTTCCGCTCAACCTTCGAGCTCCTCAAATTTCAGCATATTCTATGAAAGAGTTCTTTAGTTTGTAATTGTTCTTTAGTTTGTAATTTGACAATACTAAGTCAAATTTCAGGATATTCTATTGATTGTTATTTTTTATGCTTCAAGTCTTCATGTCATGTGAATATGTTTTTTTGTCATGTCGCAAAATATAGTTGTTATTTTTTATGCTTCAAGTTCTCAAGTCATGTAAATATGCTTTTTGCAGGCATGCATCGCATGTGCATTATACCAAAACTCAACTCCTCGAGCCTCCGCTGTCACCTCGAAGCTCCATCGCCATTTTTGCTCAACCTTCGAGCTCCTCAAATTTCAGCATATTCTATGAAAGAGTTCTTTAGTTTGTAATTGTTCTTTAGTTTGTAATTTGACAATACTAAGTCAAATTTCAGGATATTCTATTGATTGTTATTTTTGATGCTTCAAGTCTTCATGTCATGTGAATATGTTTTTTTGTCATGTCGCAAAATATGGTGGTTATTTTTTATACTTCAAGTTTTCAAGTCATGTAAATATGCTCTTTGCAGGCATGCATCGCACGTGCATTATACTAGTTTATTCTAAATAAAAGTCCATAGGCCTAAAAGACTAATTTTAGTCCACTAGGAAATTAAAAGCCCAAAATTAAATTCTTTATTAAATACCTTTTTCAACAGAGAAAATCCAACCAAACTTGTCTTATAACAAACTAGTAACAACTAACAAATAACAAAATATAAAATAATTGAGAAAGAGTGTGCACATGGGGTGCACGTGCACGTGTTGTGCACCCCAAGCAATGGTCGACCATCTAGTGAGAGAGGGAGAGTGGAGGGGAGACGTGGGTAAGTTGATAGTTGTGTGAAGTAGTGGGATCATTCTCCACACACAAATGTCCTATAAATACCTTCATCTCTTCATTCGCATTTGCACAAAAGTAATTAAATCAAAAGGAGAGAAAAAGAAAGAGAGCAAGAGAGGCCGGGATTGTGCTAGAGGTGATTTCGGTGGTGCATTCTAGGAGGAGAAGGGCTTTGGGATTTTCTAGGAGTTTATTTGCATTTTCATCAAAGAGGTGGGTGATTTCTTTACTTTCTAGATAAATTGTAGTATGCATGTTCAATTAATTGTGATGGTTATGTGGCATGAATTTTTAGACCTCTAGTGTGGTTAATTTGCATGTGGTATATATTGATCTTGTTAGTAGCAATTGCATGCTAGATGGAAAGATTCTTATTAATTTGTCATGTTAGTAACTTGAAAATACAAATAGAGTTATGGAGGTGTTGTTGGGTACATGTTAGTGTGCCATGATTGGGTTGCATGAATTGGAAATGATCTTTTATGCACAAATTGTTAAATTATACAAACAAGTTGGGTAAAAAATAGGGAGAGTTGTAGATTAATGGGAAATGAAATATTCTAATGAAATTGATAAAGAGAAGAAGGAAAAAATAAGAAATCTTGAATTGGAGTTGAAAGAAGTAGTTTTGTTAATAAATGAAAATATATGGTTATGTTGTTTCTAAAAATCATCATTTTACAATATGTATGTATAAAAATAAATTTTATTGTGGTTAAAATTAGTAGATAAACATTTCTGGAGATTGTAGATATAATTTACACCAAATAAAATTGTAGAGTATAAGAAAAATTAAAATAAAATAATGAACAGAGATTAGGTTTATAAATAATAAAACCCATATACTATCAGCGTGGAAGCTTGTCCTGAGTGGCTATCAGCTGCGTAACTGCGCCTGGGCTTGCCACGTGGCGCCACTGGTGCATTGGGGTCCTAGGTTCGAAACTCCTTATGCACAGAAATGTGCATTTTTAACATTTTGAATTTTTTTGGGAGTTTTTGACCTTTTAAAATTCAGAAAAAATTACAGGATTAATTCTAGATATTATTTAGACAATTAGAAATGATTTCTCACTGTTTTGAGTATATATTGGGAGCCTAAAAATATATATTGATGTTAATGAGTTATGGATTAATCAATAGAATAAAACACAAAGAAAGCTATCAAGTGGCTCTCCTTAAATCCCCCAACAATTAAAGGCTCAGATCTAACATCACAAAACCCATTCCCCCCCCCCCCCCCCCCCCCCCAAAAAAAAGTTTTCCCCCAAAACTCATATTCAAATCCCCCCAAAAATACTCCTTTATTTATTTAATTATTTCTCTCTCTCTCTCTCTCTCTCTCTCTCTCTCTCTCTCTCTCTCTCTCTCTCTCTCTCTCTATATATATATATATATATATATATATATATATATAACATCACAAAACACACACACACACACACACACACACACACACACACACACACATATATATATATATATATATATATATATATATATATATAACATCACAAAACACATTTTCCCCCCAAAAGTTTTCCCCAAAAATTCAAATTCAAATCCCCCCCCAAAACAACTCCCTTATTTATTTAATTATTTCTCTCTCTCTCTCTCTCTCTCTCTCTCTCTCTCTCTCTCTCTCTCTCTCTCTATATATATATATATATATATATATATATATATATATATGTAACATCACAAAACACATTTTCCCCCCAAAAGTTTTCCCCCAAAATTCAAATTCAAATCCCCCCCCAAAACAACTCCCTTATTTATTTAATTATTTCTCTCTCTCTCTCTCTCTCTCTCTCTCTCTCTCTCTCTCTCTCTCTATATATATATATATATATATATATATATATATATATATTTATTTATTTATTTATTTATGGAAATATGGACTTTTATTTAAAACTAATTATTGCCATACTATTCAAACTTGAGCTACAGTAGGCTTTTCATATGCTGTATCGTTCTGAAGACGTGCTGTAGGTACGCGCCCACGGGCAAATCTATTATTAAAATAAGAAACAAAGTTGGGTTGAATAAATTGATTAAAGAAATTGAACATTTTTAAGAGATATCGTGAATACAACTCTTGGGCTTAGGAACAATAATTGAAATGATTGAATAATTGAATTAAAATACGAACGATAGTTTTTCTAGTGAATTGTTTTATTAATCTATAGAATTGGTATTAGAAAATTTGTAATCAAACTATACTTGGATAATGTGAGAAGCTTTATTAATCAAAAGAATGTGAGAAATTGTTGAAGTAAATAATTTTGGCAAACCAATTAATTAGTGGTCTTCAAGAGCTAGATTGAGAGCAATGTCTTCTAATGCTATTTATTGCATGGTCTAAAATTGTGAAGGAAATGAATTAAGTGAATGATGATTGAATATTGAATGAGAGATTTATGTTGAAGTTAGTCATGACCTAATTGATCTCTATTAATGAGAGGATTGTTGTAATCTAGATGCTAAATGAGACTCATTTACTGGTAAGTGATGAAATGATTAATTAATTTGAGAACTGGCAAATATAGGGTCATCGTTTTCGGTATTGTGAAGACCGGTTGGAGGGTAAATCAGCATCTAGGTTGTGATGATGTTAATTAAACCGAGAGAAAGGCACTAGAAAAATATATGATAGAAACAATGACGAACATGTCCGGTAAATGATGTGTAGCTCCTAGGGGTCCGAGATCGAGGAGTAATGCCGGTAAATCCATGTATATGGGCAAGGAGTACATCCATCTATCAACGAAAAGGCCGATAAAGAGACTGCAGTCCCTAGAAATGTTCGGGACGGACCTGATGCGCTTGGTAAATTCACTAAGGTGGGCTAGGGGTAGGCCTGGTTCGTAGTTGCGAGAGATCGACTTGCTAGGATTCGTGGCTAAGGATACGCCCAGTAAACCTACTGAGGTGGGCTAGGGTTAGGCCGGTAAGGTCCAACATCCTAGGGGTGCGACTCTTCGGTGACTACGCATTGGAGTATATTCATTGGGTTAGGATGCATAACGTGAGATATAAACCCTTTAATGTGGAGTACCTTAAGGGCTTGCTCTTAGACCTATGTAGTATGGGATACATAGAATCCGAACAAGCATGCATTAGTGCATCGTAGTGTAAACAACTGCGTTAGGCATCTAAGGCATAACATACACTGACATATGTAGAATAGTCACCTTTATACTTTGTAATGCATTCAAGTGTGTGGTTGTTAAAGTAAGTAAATCGTTATATTACAGCATAGTGAGGATCGCTGTTTTATAATATTGTGCCGGTTGTAATCAACTGACGTGCCAACAGTTTCAAATGCAGGCATTGGATTTGTAAGGAGATATAAAGATGATTGATTCTAAAGATTACTTTCCGTTTTAAGTTGTTGATGTTTAAATTGTACAATTATATTATGTTGTACTTCATTTAATTTCTGCTGCGTTGTTGTAAAAGAACTTGATGTAATAAAAGCTTTCAAAATTCCTTGTAAAATTGTACGAAATGAAGTAAAGATCCTGTTATGCTACGAATTACCATATTTTGGAATTCGGGGCGTTACAACGTCAGTACGTATACTGACGCAATGCTGATAAGAACAGTGAATTCTAAACTTACAATCACAATCAATCTTGATGAGAAAGAAAATTTACATCATAATTTCCTAGTGTCTATGTATGCCATGACCTGAAGTCTAATGTATAGAAAATAGATGCGCTTAATCTAAGGTCAGCAAGACTTTGGAAACGCATGCAACCCATACTACATACGCTCCACGTCTTCTCCAAATTTAGGCTTTTGTACTCACCCCGTTCCTGACAGATATGACATGGCTGAGTGAGGCTTGCAGTTTGGTCTAGTCCCGTTACTATAGGCACATAGTGGTATCCCCGTTTTCCACTAGTGCCCGGTCCCTGCGGCACCCCCGCTTCGGGTCCTGATCTCACTCAAAAGCTGTGATGAACTACAAGGTACCTCGTACCAAATGGCGTCAAAGACTCATAAGGAACCCCACATATGGCCTGTTCATCACCGACTTAGAACATGACGGCCTCGAGGTCTATTCCCCCTAGCCGATAGAAATCTCTCCCGTTCTATACCATGGCACTTCAGGAATTAACAAATTGAGGTACGCAACTCAGCACATATTCCTACAACAGGAAGAGACAACCCTGGTAATCACCGCCTGATTCTGGACTTTAGAACAAATCGGATTGTAGGGTATCACCCCTAACACCAACTTGGCCCTCAAGCGAAAATAAAAAAATACAATCTAGTTTCCAAAACATGTTATTCACTTCAATCTCGTACAATGTCTAAACGATTGAGCCCAACGAGTCTGTTAATAAATCCATCACAACAAATTGACATTCCTCGATTTCCAACACTTCAGTAGGTCCTCGACCCATATCCCCGGCTTGTGACCCTCAGCGAGCAGTACATCAGCGCCTAAGAAAGTGCCCTATACCCGGCAAACGAGGTCAAACAAATACAAACTACTAATATTCAGTCATTGATAGACCTAGGGCATCACACATTCTAGACGAGGTAGATAATTAGATCATATCATTCACTGGCTACAAGTAGGTCAAATATCTAGTTCTCCAATTATATCAGGCCCGACACCGGCGACCCGAACTCCATTGCTTACCACCACCTCCGACTCGGATCTCATCCAGTATCCCGGTCCGCAGTCAACCTTCTCTCGGTAAACGATCCGGTGATGCACAGTTGATTCACAATTTCTCGAGGTGGAAATCAATATCAATACTTGCCTATTGGGTTGATAGTCCTAACCACAAGTTATATATATGACAATCAGCCGTACAACTATATCCCTAACTCGATCATGGTTCCATCATGTTTTATAAGCACCAAAAATCTCATCTAAGTCCAATGTGAAGTGCTTAGAAGGGATAAATACTTAAAACATCTTAAAACTCAATTTAGCTCACACTCATAAATATTGCAGTATGTAGAAAATCACATATCAAATCATCTACTAACTCAAATTCGACGATTCCAGATTCTATAGAAAGATATAATCTTCTACTTCACTTCTCTAGTTGATGAATAACTCAAATTTAGTCCACAAGGGTTAACAAATTCCCTAGCAATCAATTAGCAATATTTAGCCCAACCATTTTGCAGTAGCTGCACTCAAAAATTCGTAACAAATAACCCACTTAATGGAATCTCAAGATCATGGGCTTTATAGAAAGGTATGAGTGTGTACTACAACTCCCTAGTTGATCACCTCCTCAATCTCAGTCATTAAAGTGCTATAAAACCCTTATTTCTATTAGGTGTGCACAATCTCACATGAAGATTTCATGTATCAATGCAGTTTACTGTGTATTGTAACAAGCATAACAAATTACTCACTTATCGGAATCTCGTGATCTTGGGTTCTATGGAAAGCTATGAATGTCTACTACAACTCTCCTGGGTATCGACCCGCAAGAATAGGAGAACTCAAGCCAGATGGAGCGTCCAAGTGACAGTATCAAGTGTTCATTATTTATATTTTGTAAAACTCTGATTTGTAGTTATTGGAATATTGTAATATTGTAATACTTGAGACTTGTAAACATTTAAATTGAATAAAAGTTTTAAATTTTCCTGTATTTTATTGTGTTTGTGACTGTTTGATGGAAAGATTCTGGTTTTTCTTACGAATCGCCAGTATAAGAGCGCTACAACCTGTGATATGGTTTGAGCATCCTCTATCAAGGTACCACCGATCTTTAGTCTTGATGCGTTGAGGTACCGAAATCAAGATTAGTAGGTACAATTTTGGGTGCCTAAATTTGTATTGAACCTGCATTTACATTCTTTCGCACCTAAATGAAATTAGTATTCCTTTTTAATGAGTAATATATATGTCATACTTTACAACAATAGTGACGTATGATACGATTATGCCTTGGATCATGCACATGTGCATAGTGTTGTGTTGGTTTGTAATTATTTTGGTGACTGCATATGTGTATGACATAATTGCCTAGACTTTTGATGTTGTATTGGCTCATCGTAACCAAACCCTCGATTATCATGATATGATCTTGAATTCTTTGTAATAAGATAACTGTGCCCTTCATAATTTTCAACAACTTTTTCAAGCTCAATTATTCTATTACAAGACCTTTTCCTAGTCTTCTCATCGTCTTTTGTGTTCCAACGAAGAGTGTTTAGGGTAGCATCAAGTATTCTATTTTGTTCGAGAGCATCTTTACAACCTTCCACTACCTCATCAGATTTTTTTTGCATTCATTTAAGTCATAAGTGAGTTTAGCAATGTAAAAAGATTTCTCATGAATTTCTCTTAGATTTTCATCATGTGTTGCTAAGGATTCTTGAATTTTTTTGTTTTAAGTACTCATTTTCCTTTATCAACACATCATGTCTTTTCTAAATGACTCAAATTTTTTCATAATCAAAGAATTTTTATTTTTCAGCTTTTTATTTTTAGCAATACAAAAGTCATGTGATTCATTTGACATTTATTTATATTGTCTCAATTTACGACTTAATTTTCTAGCATAATCTTTTAGTCCATTACACATGTCTACTAAATAATCATAGGTGGGTTCTTCGATTTCCTCTTTTTGAGATGATGATTGCATCTCACCATTCCCAAGAGCCAAGAATCCAAAGTTGTTGTGATCTAGCTCTTCCTTGCTGGAATCTGAATCTAGCCATGTTGCCTTCAACGCCTTTTTTCTCAATCCAAGATTAGAGTGGTAGTAGTCATTGTTTCTGTCCTGTGAGATTTGACAGTTTGCTCGAATATGTCCAGGCTTCTTACATTTGTAGCATACTTCGTCTTTGTCCTTTTCTCTTTCTCCTTGAAACCTGCCATATTTTTTTGTGTTTAAGATACTTACAAAATTGCTTGGTCAACAATGCGATGTCTTCATCTGACACTTCACGATCTGACTCTATTTTTATGGTCGAGATTTTTCTGCTTTCAACGCAATGGTCTTTTCTTCTTTTTTATGTAACGCCCCGAATCCCAAATACAACTGAATTCGAGAGTTCTACAGGATCTTTCCACTTCATTTAGTACAATTTTACAAAAAAAATTGAACTTTTCACTTTACATCAGAGTTTACATAAAACTTTACACTTTACATTGCACAGCAGAAGTAAAATTTACAACAATTGAATAAATGTACAACAACATTGAATAATCTTTAAGCATCTGTTCCTCTTTATCATGTCATTACCCTGCATATAAAACTGTGGGTACGTCAGTTTATTCAACCGACGAACATTATACACGGCCATCATCTCTATGCCGGAAATAGTATAACTAATTTTCCATATTTAACAAACACAAACTTGTCACATATCAAACTAAAGGGACTACCCTATTGATGTCGTGTTGTGATTGTGCACTTAGTCCTTAATGCAGTTGTTTGTATTATATGACACTAATGCACACTTGTTCGGATTCTATGCATCCCATACTACATAGGTCCGAGGGCAAGCCTCTTAACCGTTCTTCATCTTTGTAGGGTTCAATCCCTTGTCATGACTTAATCTACTACTGTAACTACAGTAAGTATTCTAGATGATCTATGAGTACAAGCACGTGTACCGGACCCTGGAGGGGAATCCCACGCCATGTCTTGACTTATCAAGTATGCATTATGTGGCAATTCAGCCTCCTCCCTGAACACGATCCTCTTGCAGCCACCAACCATCCCACAAGCGTTGCTAAAGTCCGATCATTACTGAGTTGCGCCCACGCCATGTCTTGACTCATCAAGCATGAATTCTGTGGCTCACACACCCGCACCGTAAACTCTAACTCTCATACTTGTGTTTTTCTCTCACTTTCATCACGTCTTCACTATGCACTATTTCCTTTAATTTAATAGAATTATGAACAAAACCAAAGCTCTAGAGTTAGCCTCTCCACTGAACCGGACTTATTTATTCGTTCAAACGTGACCAACCTTGGTCTTTCATTTCAAATTTCATTTCATTTCTTTCCAAATGCCGGGGGAGACTTAGCTACTCTTTTGTTTCAATTTCAATTCACAATTTCCAAAATTTAAGCATTTCTAGCTCATAAGTTCATTTTCATAATCGTCACAGGTTTTTTTTTTTTCAATAGCATGATCTCTAATTTATTCATAAATCCATAGCCATACATGGAATTATATATTTCATCAAATATCATTTTCACATTAAAATCACATCACTACATGAATATTCGCATTTCATAATTTCCACATTATTCTCCAATGAGAATAATCCACATCACATCACTACATATAATTTATATCTTTATTATACTTCTTTTCTAATATTTTATTTCAAGTCATTTTGCAAAGTGCAATTTTTTATACATACAAATGTATAACTATAATTTTAAATTATACATTTTATTTTCAAAACATACTTCATTTAATGCAAATAATCCTCAAATTATTTTTCACAAGTCCCACATAATTTTAGGATAATAACCATATACTTTTTTTGTAATTTCTCATCATCAAAAATGACCCAAAAAATATTTTTTTTCCCTCACTTAAACACAAACCGAAGCCACGGATCGAACCCGCAACCATAGGGAAAACGACCAAGGCACAGACCACTAGGCCGAAGGTGCTAAGCGGTACAAAGAGGGCTGAGAGTATTAAATGCTCTCGGCTGCAGTTGGTTTTGTTTTTAAAAATACCAAAAAATATATATATTGCCCACGGGATTCGAACCGCAGACCCCTGAGACCCGAGGCCTACTGTAGCGATTAGAACCATCCAAACCACTTGAGCTATGCGCTCAGGTTGTCACTAGTTCAACCCGAAGTCTATTTAAAACAATTCTCTTTGTTTATTAAACGTTTCGATGTTCAACAAGCTCTCATTTCACTTTGCTTTTATAAAAATTACTGTAAATGTCCAGATTGACTAATATCATCATAAATTTTACTCCAGTATAGAGAAAATAATTTTTTTTCAATAATTAAAACATGTTTTTCATACAATTAATTCGAATTCTAAATTATCACTACCACATTTCTTCTTTTTCGACATTTCTTAACAATTAATATTACTAGTCTCTTTATTAGCAAACTTCATATTAATTCCCTGTTTTTAATCATTTATCAAACATACAAATCTATATTTTAATTCATTCATTTCAATAAAACACAAATATTCCTTTAAACACATAAAGTAGCATTGTTAATCTACTAATTTTTGTGTATAATTCTTGATGTAGATAATGAGTTTTTTCCGCAAGCAATCCATGGCCATATTCAATTCATGCAAAGTCTAGATTTTACTAATGGAACCACATACAATTTGCATATCAACATTTCAACAAATCAATAGATCATGTTTCCAATTAAATGTGTGCTCTTATTAATAGTTTTCATGCTTCATTCTCTCCATTCATATCTACCATGCATTCCTAATTAGAAACATGGAAAATTTACCCACCTTAAATGGAGAGAAAATACAACTAGCAACCCCCTAAACGAATGTCCTTGCAAACGAGAGTGATCCTCCTCCTTGAACACGCGCACACGAGCCTCCAAGCACACCAAACCGAGAGCTCTCCTTCTTGCTAGCCGGCCTCTCCCCTTCTTGGTTGATGCAAGCACAATACTCCCACACAATCTCAATCTTTTGCTCACTTACTAACTACTAGATAATTGTATTTTGAACTATAGGTTGGAGGAAAGTTTTAGCACAAGAATACTAGCCAAAGAGGGAGGGGGTATTTATACTAAAAAAATAGGAGAATGGATGACTAAGATTGAAGTAGGAGTTAGGAACAAATGGCTTAGATTTAAGGAGGAGTTACACTAACTACCCATGATCAAGTAACCACCACCACCATAACTACACTCAAAATTTTGATTTCCCTCCAAGATCACAACCGGCCATGCTTGGAAAGTGCACTTTGCATGTGTACGTGCAATGCACGTGCAAGCATTTGCCTCCAAAAATTTGTACATTATATTTTACATAAAAAATAAACTTTAAATTGTATCCTACATGACAAGTTGTATTTAAAAATAAAATAGCTCATGGGCTTTAGTTTTTGGGCCAAAATAATAATTATAAAAATAATAAATGAATTAAATTTTTGGGCTTTAAGAAGAAAAGGCTTTTTGTCTAATTGAAAAGGCTTTGTATAAAATAATTAAAAGCACATATTTAAATATCTATACTCATCATAATGGAAATAATTACCAAAAAATATTGCACGTGCACACTACGTGCAAAATAAAATAATTTTCATTAAATGAAAATCGGGGCATTACATTTTAGGTTCAATATCGATGTTCTGCCGGTATCTCTTGGTTTCGGTCATCTCCATCTCATACGTCTTCAGTTTTTCTTGGAAGGTGTAGTAGTCGAACCCCTTTTCCTCAAGAGTCTCCCTTAATGTGGCAGCTTTTACGTTCCATTCGGGCATGAGACAGTTTATGAGTTTTCCGACCTTTCGGTCACCATCCAACCCCTTACCTAAGCTCTCAAGCTCATGTGTGATAAAGTCGAAACAGGCAAGCATTTGATCTACGTTCTCTCCTAGCTACATACGAAAAATATCAAACTTATAAAAGCATAAATTAACTTTTGCTTTTACCTCAGATGCGGTTCCCTCATGCCGTTTTAGCGTTCTGTTCCAAATTTTGTATGTCGTCCTGCAGTTTCGCCCACATTGCATCAATTCTTCATTGTTTAAACCTACATAAAGAGTTGTCATGGCTTTGGAGTTTGCAGTTTTTAGGGCTAGTTCGGCTTTTGTGAAAGCCCTCTTTCCATCGCTGACATGGATATCTGTTTTGTTTATACAAATGTTCCATACCTCTTCTCCAAGCATCTGCAAAAAATGAGACATACGAACTTTCCAAACATTATAGCATTTTCCATCAAAATAAGGTGAATGTGTTAGACTTGTCCCATTGGAGATGAGTGGCTCCGATGAGTACAAGTTCTCGGGAGGAGGGATTTCGGACATTGGACCTTTTGCTTAAACTTTTAAGCTCTTAGTAAGCACATCGCTCTGATACCACTGTAAATCACCCTGGGGAGGTGAATAGAGTGATTGTGCAGATTTTTTTTTAAAAGTAGTGCGCAAAGTGAAGAGATAGAGTAGGAGAAAGCAAACAGAGCAACGAGTAAGACACAACGATATAACATGGTTCGACCCCCAGGTCTACGTCCACACCACCTACTTGTAGCAATTCTCCGGCACAAGTGTTCCACTATTCTTTATATTCCTTATTCAGTGATTCGGAATTCAGGTCAAGAGACCTATTACACCCGCAGGGCTTCTACAACAAGTCCCGTAATACTCACTGAAGTGGAAAAGAAAGTAAAACTCTCAAGATCTAGAAAAGACCTTGACTGAAGAAAATAAAAATCTCTCACACTTGGAGTATTCATTGAATGATTAGTTCAGAAGAGTTATAATAGCAAGGGATAAAGAATGCACTGTGAATTCGCCACAATTTATAGAGAAGAGAAATGTATCTTTTCGAAAGAGAAAAGATATTTCCGAAATCGTCAAATCTGCACTTGGACGATCGACCGCAATAATGAACAGTCGACCGTTCATCGCTTAACTCGTAAGTCGAGCGATGACCGGTCGAATGACTCATCTTTTCAACATAGATGAGCGGTCGACTGTTGTTGTGGTCGACTGTGTGGTCGACCGCAGTCGTGCAGATTCGACTTTCAATTAGCGATTTCACTTTGTATTCTTTCCAAAATTAATTTATCAATCAATACAACTTTACATATATGTTTCTCTCATAAATAGAAATAAATCTTTTGAATTGCTGACTTTGAAACACATGTTTCTTGAGGAGCACTCTTTCTTGATTTTCTAAATTATTTTTATTCATGCTTCTTTTGTTTGTTTTTTATTCTTTTGAATCTTTTATATTGATTTTTCTTTTCATGTTTTTCCTACAAATCTATTAGTAGTAATTGACACGTTTTGTGCACACCAAACTTAGGATCAACATCTTATTCAGCGAACCAAGAGTAAAATTCCATGTCAGCATTTGGATCGGATTCCATTCCTCCAAGCTCATTGTGATTCTCCGTCATTTCATTTGTATACACAGAAAAAAAAGATGATAAATTGAAAGAACAAAAAATAGCCATCACTCCATAACAAAGTTCAATGAAAGGTTAATATACAAAAAATTTGCAATAATAGACTAAAAAATAGAACATACTCTAACCCATATAACCGCTTAGAGTTGGCTAATATAGTCCAGGATCCACTGGGTCCATCGCAACATTATCCCCTTGCACGACAGGATTAGCAGTGAAAGCTGAAAAAGAAAAGAGTACCAAATACAATGAGCTTCATGTTACGAGATTGACATAAGATCTATCGAATATGATTTTTTTCCCGAAACCATCTGTGCTAGGCTCATAGGGGAAAATCATGTGAAAGCTTCTTCTAGTTAAAATAGGATTTTATGTTATATATAAACACAATATAGTAACCAATGTTGTAAATAGCATAGCGTATAGCGTAGCATTAGGTTGCGTTAGCATTTAGCGCAAAATAGCGTAACGCAATAGCGTAAGCTATGTAAAAGGTTAATTTTTTATTTAAAAATAAAAATTAATTATATAAAAATAATAATAAATTCTAAATAATTCCATAGAACATAGGAAAAAAAATTGAAGCCAAATAATGACAAATAATGAATATTTCACCAAAAATTAGAAGTTGAGAACTTCATACTTCATAGTTTATAATTCATATTCAACTCACATAGAAATGAACACAAAGTTTAAAGAACAATAAAGCAAACACAAAACACAGTCAAGTGAAAACTACAAATTCAAATAGAAAAGTGCAAAATTCAAATATAAGATCACTGATCACTCTATCTCTCGATCATCCTCCTATAGAATTATATTAGCATCCTCCGGATCGAGCATATCTCTACTTGCCCCACCCTCATTGCCTTCACTTGCCCTTCTCCCGCCTTGTTGAGCGGACGATGCTACATATAAAAATTTATTTTATTGAATTAGCTATACTCTAAAACTTTTATAATATCAATTATCAAGTATCATCTTAGCATGCATGAATTAAATCAATGTTGACTTACATGAAGAACCATCAACTCTTGCTCGCTTTGGAGGTGGAGCAGAAGCTTCAGTATCATCTACACTTTGATTGTTTACAATTGCCGTAACATCTAAATCTTCATCATCCATAATCTCTACATCCTCGGGGACAAACTCATCTAACCATGCATCATCGGTAGGAAGACATGGTTCTTCTGTTTCACAATCCACTCATCATCATAAGGAACCTCATCTAGAACAATAGGGTCTAACTTGCATTGCTTTCTCCTTATGTTTCTCTGACGTAACTTAATGTTATACATCACATAGACAAGAGAGTTCATTCGCTCTTGCTCTAAGCGGCATCTCTTCTTTGAGTGAACCTATAACAGAAAATTGGATATGCATATTCAATTAATATATTGTATAATATTATGATTTATATATATATAAAGTATCATTTGTAAAAGAAATCCTTACTTGCTCAAATGTTCTCCAATTGCGTTCACAACCGGAGGCACTAGTAGTAAGCGAAAGAACCCGTATCACAAACTTTTGTAGTGTCGGAGTCTCGCTTCCAAATCTTTCCCACCAATTAGCTAAAATATTTTCATTACATTATTAAGGTGATTTAAAATAATATGAAATAAAACTAGTAATATAACAATATATGAATTTATGAAAATAATACATGGAGTACGTGCACTAATAGTTCTTACGGCTAACTCTATTTCAAACTCTCCATCTCTCTCTTTATAAGTATCCAACTCGACATCCGCAGTTGCCTTTTCTTCAATAGCGGGAATTAAGCGAGCCATGCACTCATGAAGACCTTTTCTCACCTCTGGATGCTTGCTAAATTTACTTCCATTGAAAAACTTTGGATTAATAAAGTAAGCCGCGGCATGTAGAGGCCTATGCAACATACCCATCCACCTATTATCAATCAACCTCTAATGAGGTTTATATTTCCTTTCAATTCCATTACAAGCTTCCGTAATCTTCTCTTTTGCACTATCCATCATTTCATATAAATAAGGCATAAACGGCCTTACATCCGAATCAACCTCACGAAGAACACTAACCAAAGGAAGAGTAGTTGCAAAACAAAAATACACATGACCCCAAAAGCCCATACGATAAAGAACCGTATCTTTTGCCTTCAATCACTTTGGCTTCTTCGCCCATGAACTCCTCAAAAACTCTTCGGAAGAAAACAAGTTTCTTAAAGGTTGCTTCAAGTTGTACAACCGTTGCAAAGTCAAAAAAGATGTAGCGAAATAGGTTATGGCCGGCCTTAATAGTTTTTTACCTTTGTGTGTGCTCTCATTTTTCTAAGCACCCAACCATGATTATAAATAAATTGTATAACCTCCTTTGCCAACTCAAGTGTCTCTTTGTGTATCTTCATTTTCCATATATCTTCAAGCATGAGATCAATACAATGAGCCGCACACGGTGCCCAATACAATGATTTTCTCTTGTGCATTAGCTTCTTTCCGGCATTCACATATAAAGCATGATTGTCGGTGATAACTTGAATTGCATTCTTTTCCCCAATCTCATCAATTATCTCATCAATTCACCCAAAAAGAAAACCTCCCGTTTTAATATGAGCCGATGCGTCAATAGACTTGTAAAAGAAAGTTCCTTCGGGCGAGTTTACAAGAAAATTTATAAAGCTTCGATTTTTCTTGTCCGTCCATCCATCTGACATCAATGTGCACCCATATTCCTCCCAAACTTTCCTATGAGTTGCTTTTAATGCATCAATTTCTTCAACCTCATTCTTAAGAATCGAAGTTCTTAACTCATGCACCAATGGTGGTTTCAAGCCTTTCCCATAACTCCCAACCTCCTCAAGCATCTCCTTGAAATATGGACCATTTGCGAGATTAAATGGCAAACCCTTTGCATAGATAAAGCGACCAATCTTTTGAACTACCATTGCCCTTTGTTCTTTCTTATATCTATTCTCTATTGTAGTTTGAGTTGTCGATGGAGCTTTCGCATTAACAAATCTATCAAGAGGACCAAATGTTCTCCCTTGATTATTGCTTGCACGACCACTTTCCAATTCTTGGCTAACATCCTCCTTAATCTCATCAATTCTGGGCTCTCCCATTCTTCCTATTTCACGCTCTAGAATCCTTGATTTAATGCGCTTAATCTCCAACTGTCGAAGACTATCCTTGCATGCTTTCTTCACCTGTGGAGATACTTTATCACATTTATGCACACACTTGCTAGTACCCGCTAAATGATGTTTCAATCTTGTTATCCCGGACGTGATATGATGGTCACAAAATTTACAGTAGAAGTAATTTGGATATTCTCCGTCCTTCTTATATGCCTATTCTCTTACCGGATCAAGAGCTTGCGCCATCTTTTATGATTCTACACATACACAACATACAACAAACAAAATAATGTTTATTAATTGCTGATTAATGAAACATGGTGGCCAGATTCCACCTTTTCCTTCAAAAAAAAAAACAAACAAAATAATTTTATAGTACTTAAATGACTTAATTGCTTCTCTAATTTTTTTTTTTTTTGCAGGTTCAAATCAAACTCAAAAAGTTCTACAACATTGCTTATGAAGGGCTCAAAATCATATACTCTATCAGATTTAATCCAAGAGGACCAAGACTTCAACTGATTAGGAAGTTGCAGTGTTAATCTTTGATTGTGGCTTAGCCAAAACAGGGCTCATCAAAATGTTTTAATTACTGAATACTGATTTCAGTTTGGTTACTGATTGTGGCTTAGCCAAAGCATGGTCTTGTACTCTTGTAAATCATTATATTGCCAGTTTGCCACTACGAGAAAGACATCTCCTCTGTCAAATTAACTACTTTAATATATCATGAACATAGAATTAACAGTTCAAAAATAAAGAACTTTAACTTCGCCTGTGGTAACATCTTTTGCTGCATTCCCAAACACAATCCTAATAGTGAGGTATGTAATATATGCAAACGAACAGCATTGTAGACATGATAATTCGTAACAGAGGCAGTTTATTGAACATATAGACTGCGAAAGGTTTCTATTCAGAACTGATTACATATCAAAATATGATTCATATTTGTATGTGCACCTACTAGGTAGTAGGCAGAATTCTATTAAGACATGATCTATTAGCACTAAGCAAACTAGCAGAGTTACCATCATAGAAATTTGTTATATAATTGCTTTCACATGATACAAGATTGAACTATGATAATTCTTGGTTTTAAATGATTAATCATGGTTTTGATACAAGATGAACAATGATAATTCATGGTTTTGATAACTACTCTCCTCTTCACAATCTATTTGTATAACCCAAATCAGCAAAAATCAAAATCAAAATCCAAATCAGCAAAAATCAAAATCAAAACCCAAATCAACAAAATCAGGAGAAAAAAAAAGTCTAGATAGAAGAAGAAAATCGAAATCAAATAAATAAAATAAAATAATACAAATGAGAGGAAAAAGAAACTCAATAGAAGATGAATACCTTTTCGGTCGTCGCCGTAGCCGTCGCCTGAACCCGTCGCCTTCGCCGGAGTCGCTTGACAAAGTCGCTCGCCGCTCCAGTCGCCGATCGAAGCTCCTATGGCTTGATTTGGTTTTGAAACCCTAAAAAAAAGTAAGTTGGGAGGGGAAGGGGCCATCGGGTTGTGAAAGAAAAGGAAAAAAAAATAACTTCACGTGTAGCGCACGTAGCGCGAACACTACATAGCACTGCGCTATAGCGTGCGCTATGCACGTATAGCGCACCGCTATGCAAGCAGTGTGCTATACGCGTGCTCTATGTAGCGCAGGGAGACAGGTTAAGCTACGTAGCGCGCTATAGCACTTAGCGTAGCGTGATTTTTTCAACACTGATAGTAACCTTCAAATATTTGGGATAACATCACAAAATGATATATAATAATTTCCCATTAATAAAAGAACAAGTATACCAATGAATTGTAGCTCAGATGTTCAATGGGTTGGGACGGATAAAGGGTGATCTCAGGTTCATTACAAGACTACGATGTAGCCCTTTATTGAAGAAGAAGAAGAAGTATGCTTTTCGCTCAAATCTAGCTTACAACTTCAGAAAGGCTGATTTTCTCAATGCCAAACAAATTTGCAGTAAAGAGATATCGTAAGACAATCAAAACCACTTAATTTCCTATTGTAAAACTATTTGAGATATACAAATCAGCATGCATAATAACTAAGGACTATTTGAGATGTTTAGATCAACATGAAATAATGAAAATCAACATGGAATTGCCCAACAAAGTAAAGTCACTGCTCTAAGGCATGCGGAAAGCAAGAACCCTCAGAATTTCTAAAAATATGGTGAACAAGAACCAGATTCTCAGGAACTTTCTTTATCGTGTATTACCCGAACATGATATCCTGGAAGAAATCCTAGATTTGACATTTTAAGGTTTTCCTTATAGGGTGGATGCATTCCCTCCTATCATGGATTTCACGACAGGGGAAGACAATCCAACATTCCCAAGCCCAACAATTGGAACCGCATTCTGCCCTAAAGTGGGATTTTGGATCCCAGTGGAAGCCTTCTTTGCAAATTTATAATCAACGACCCTTCCCAGATTACTGCATACCAAACACACCCCAAGAAATAATCTCCTAGACTAGACTAGTTGATACCCATTATTCTACATACTCCCCTCAATATTCAGGAAGGCAGTATTTCGGGCCATGTGTTCTGATCCCACATACAGCATATGGGCAATGTTAGGGTTTGGCCTCAAATACAGGTAGGCACTGAGTACTTGAAGTTGGCGAAAAAGATGATGAGGCAAAGAAGTAAGAGAAGACAAGCAGCGAGTAGAAGAATGCAGCATGGAGAGTTGCTGTCGACCAACCTGGGGGTCCGGTCGACCGACCTAGTCTGCTGAAAGTTCTTCGAGTGTAAAGGTCCAACAGAGGAGAGGACGGTCGACCTACCTTGGGTGTGCAGTCGACCGGTCAGCTCTCGGTTCTGGACTTACACGTTGCGGTCGACCGACCTTGGGGTATGGTCGCCCGACTTTGGCGGCTGATTATTTTTGGGCTTACGAGTTTAAAGGCCCAATTTCTAGATCTGTGTTTATCTTTTAGGATTTACTTGGGGGCTATATATATGGCTGTAAACTCTAGGGTTTAGTAATCTGAATATATCAATTTGTGTAATCAAGATGTGAGCCGTTGTCATTGTTCAACTTCAGGAGGGGATTGTGCCGAGTGTTTCAAAGGTGAGAGAGAGGGATTGAGAGTTGTAATCTCTTTGTAATCTTTGTATTTCTTGAGGAATAAGAAGTATTGGTTATCTCTGCATATTGATTGTATTCTTGTGAGATCTTGCATATATTATGGTGGCTTGTTCTTGGTTCATCTAAGTCTTGAGAGTTTCTATTACTTGTGGTGTGTTTCCGCTATTAGCACTATGAGTTGTGGGGTAGATCCTTCGACAAGTGGTATCAGAGAAGTTGGTTCGAGATGGCCGATAACAAGATAAAGATCAAGAAATTCGATGGGAGTGACTTCGCGATGTGGAAGACTCAGATGATAGAATATCTTCGTCAGAAAGATCTTGATGGTCCATTGTTTGATGAGACGCCAGTAGGTGCAGATAAGGATGTGAAGGTCTTGGCAGATTGGAATCGTTTGGATTAGAAGGCGCTAGGGCAGATTCAGTTGGGGCTGAGTAAGAAGGCATTATTTCATATCTCGAATGCAAAGGCCACAAAGGAGGCTATGGAGACTCTCACGGATATGTATGAGAAACCGTCAGCATCTAATCAAATTCTTCATCTGAAGAAATTAGTTAATATGAAGTTGAAGGAAGGAGGTTCACTAGCAAAGCATGTGAACAATTACTGTATGGTTTACAACCAGATGGAAGCTGCAGGTTTGAAGTTTTCAGAGAGGGGGCAGTCATTGTTACTTTATCTACTTTACCCGATAGTTATGGTACGGTGGAATAGACTATTACAGGCACTATGACATATTCGAAGACTCTCCAGGATGTGGTGAGTAGCATTCTGAACGAGGAGGTGAGAAGGGTGAGAAACGGGGGATATCCATCATCATCTTCTAGAGATTATGCCATGTACGTTGAGAAGAGACGTGGGAGATCTAAGAGCAGTCGAAGAAGAAAGGATCAGAATAGTTCATCTGAGAATGGGTCTGATGACAGCGATGGGGGACATGGGCCTGAGTACTGGTATTGTCACAAGAAGGATCACATGTATATGAAGAAGAAGTAGGAGAAACCGAAGAAAGATACCGCAAAGGAAGCTCAAGTGGGGCTTGTTGAGGATCTATGCTTATCAGCTCGGGAGGAGTTGGGCACTCAAGATTGGTGTATTGATTCGAGAGCTTCTTTTCATTGCACTCCGAGGAGAGAGGTATTTGATGACTATGAGGAGGTTTCTTTTGGAGATGTGATCGTGTGGAATGGTCACCGGTGTCCTGTACGTGGTTGGTACTGTTTGTGTGAACACCATTGATGATCAAAGTGTTGTCTTGCGGGAGACAAGGCATGTTCCAGACTTAAAGAAAAATCTTATCTCAAATGGAAGGCTAGACAAGGAGGGGTTGTCTACTACAGTTGGTAGTAGGGAGTAGTGCATAGCAGCATGTTCAAAGGCTATTGCAAAAGGGAAGCGTGAGGGAACGCTATATTTGATTAGAGACGTGAGGGGTGTTTCTCCTGTAGTTGACTCTCAGCCGGAATCGAGTAGTAGGTTGTGTGGAGTGCAACTGAGTTCTTTCAGTTGTGGTGTGGAGGTTACTAATTTAGTGAGAGCTGCTGGCCATGGAAGTAATCCTAGAGGGCAAGATGTTGCTGCGATGAGGGTAGTTTGTGAATTGGCAGTTGAAGCTTTAAGTCGCTCTTGTATGATAGAGAGCACTGATATCGATATGCGGGGTGATGCCGATGAAGGTAACCGAAATGGGACTGTAGGGGTTGAACAGTCTGCGGATATTATGGAGGTGTCATCCACAGAGGTTTTTAGTGCAGAGGGTGCATTGAGAGGCTTTGAACCATGTCTGGTGTTGATGGAGATCTTGCAAGTTGGGGAGTCTCATAACACGGAATCCGACACGGGAGATTGTTTCTCCGGTATTCGTGCTCTATGCGATTGGTGGAGCACATCCTTCATGAGGCGATGAAGGGTGGTTGGTGCACTCCACGTAGTGGAGTGGCGGAGGTGCTCTTCATGAGAGTGGGGAGTACTTGGGTCTTCCATGAAAGTGAAAGCTTGGCAGAGATAATGCAAGGTGAAGATTGCAATAACTTTGAAGCGTGGTGTGTTTGGTCCAAGTGGGAGATTGTTAGGGTTTGGCCTCAAATACAAGTAGGCACTGAGTACTTGAAGTTGGCGAAGAGGAGGAAGAGACATAGAAGCAAGAGAAGACAAGTAGCGAGTAGAAGAATGCAGTTTGGAGAGTTGTGGTCGACCGACCTAGGGGTGCGGTCGACCGACCTAGTCTGCTAAGAGTTCTTTGAGTGTAAAGGTCCAACAGAGGAAAGGAAAGTCGAACGACCTTGGGGGTGCAGTCGACCGGTCAGCTCTCAGGGTTGGACTTAAACGTTGTGGTCGACCGACCTTGGGGTGCGGTCAACCGACCTTGGGGTGCGGTCGACCGACTTCGGCGGCTGATTATTTTTGGGCTTAAGAGTTTAAAGGCCCAATTACTAGATTTGTGTTTATCTTTTAGGGTTTACTTGGGGGCTATATATATGGCTGTAAACTCTAGGATTTAGTAATCTGAATAGATAAATTTGTGTAATCAAGAGGTGAGTCGTTATCATTGTTCAACTTCAAGATGGGATTGTGCCGAGTGTTTCAAAGGTGAGAGAACGAGAGAGATTGAGAGTTGTAATCTCTTTGTAATCTTTGTATTTCTTGGGGAATAAGAAGTATTGGTTATCTGATCTACATATTGATTGTGTTCTTGTGATATCTTGCATATATTGTGGTGGCTTGTTCTTGATCATCTATGTCTTGGGAGTTTCTATTGCTTGTGGTGTGTTTCCGCTATTAGTACTACGAGTTGTAGGGTAGATCCTCTGACAGGCAACACATACGACGCAGCATATGTGGCACACATTCAATTGAACTTGATTGCAAGAAGAGTAGAAATACACACGCGTGACACATCAATTTTATGAGAGGCAATACATTAGACCGTTTGTTTTGATCTCACAGACATGGACATGATGTGAATCAACACACTGGCACGATTTCTTTATGGAAAAAAACATTGAATTAGATTGTCGTGTCAATTACATGTCTGACACATGTGGCCGTAGCATGGCTTCCATATAGAAGTGTATGTTGGATCCTGTATGCAAGGTAAATAATACTAGAGGGGTGGTGAATAGTGTTGTATAAAAATTAATCCATAAAATGAACTTTTCGCACTGATAAGTCGACTGAAAAAGAGAAGGCATTTGACTGAAGCGTCAGATAAAAAGAGTAATTTAACTGAAAAGTTACAAGTCTGTTAAGTCAATTTAGAGAGTAAAGCAGTCGACTGACCAGACTCGATTTACATAAGAAACTCAGAGAAATTAAAAATGCAAGTTTAGAGAATACAACCACAGAGAGTCAACACAGCAAACACCACGATGAATCCTGGTTCGGTCCTCCCGACCTACGTCCAGTCCCCAAGCAACCCACATGAGATTTTCCACTATTCTTGAAAAAGTTACAAGAATACTTTACGGCTTTTGACAACAACTATGTCGAATCTGTAGACCTCTCTCACCACTAGAGAGAGAAAACCCACTCTACACCCTAGAGTGAAACCGGCTCTAAACCAAGAGTCCTACTCTCCAACCGAGAGGACCACTCTCACAACCCGAGTGTGAAACAATAACAAAAAGAGATTTACAATAACCTAAAGTGTTGTATGTAACACCCCGCAAAATTGAAATTACAATTTTGCCCCTGGGTGTTACGCACGTATATTTTTGTAATGTGTTTCACTACATATTTTGGATTCGTACTATTTATACATTTTCCGTATTGATTTCAGTCAACTAAAATATAATATTTCAATCCCTTGAATTTACGTGCTTTATACGTGTTTTGATGCACGTGTTTCCACCACTACGTATAATATTTTCTATAGGTTTAAATTATTTATTTTTATGTATTTAAATCTATTTTATAAAACGAAATTTATTTTCCCCTTGTTTTGATTAAAATGCATTTTTCGACTTTCTGCACGTATAATGCACGTGCTTTCTATGTGTAGTGATTTCATCAAGAAATATATATAAATTAGTAAATATAATTTTGGTTATATTTAATAATTTTTCATCAATAAAATTAATTTTTCGCATTTTGATATTTTACGTGCGATGCACGTGTTTCCTACGCACGTAGTAATTACATCATAGAATGTATAAATTAATAAATAATTTTCTCATATTGTATTTTATAATTTTTAACATTTTTCGTTGATAAAATCAATTTTTCGTATTTCGAAGTTTCACGTGCGACGCACGTGCTGTCGGTAAACGTACTTAAGCACATTTGTTTTCAAAATAAATTTTGGAGTATGCGTATTTATTTTTGAGTGATACATTATAAATTTAAATTAAACTATTTTACTACATTCTAAAATAGAAATATACAGTATATATATAAGGTGATATATATGGTGTGATTAAATGTAAATACTTGGTGAAATGTTTTGGTTGTGAATGGGTGGAGTGGGCCCACGGGATTCTTGAACATCACTAATGTGCTGTTGGGTTGGTAGTATGAGTTATTTCTAAATGGTGCATATGTACTTATGCACACTTGGATTGTACTTGACCAAATGCTACTTGGAGATATGGTGTGACCGGTTTTGATCATGGGGGTGGGCCGGTCTTGGAGTGGGGAGAAGAGAGAGATTGAATGAGAGGAGTTAGTGCTTTGGAAGAGTGGGGAGGTGGAGAGTTGTAAGTTTGAGGAGTTTAGAATTGGAAGGGTTGTAAGAATTAATTAGGAGAGTTATTAGGGGTGAATATATGCAAAGTAAACCCTCCCAAAACCCTATAAATAGCACCATATTTCTCCTCGTTCTTCACACCAAAAGCAAGTCAAGAAATAAGAAGAAGAAAGAAAAAAGGGTAGAGTATTATCATCTTTGTGGTGGAGTTCTTGCTTTGGAGAAGTCTTGCTAGGAGGAGAAGTTCTAAGTATGGCTTTGGAGCTAGAAGAGGTGTCCTATCTTTTCATTGTTCAATCTTCAATTAAGGTGGGTTCTCATGCTTTCTAATTTAGAACTATGCATGCTAGTGACAATATATGAGCATTATGTTTTGATATGTAGATAAAATTCCATGTTAGTGTCACATGCTATGAATGAGAACAATATTGTTATGATTAAACAAATAATAGGAATTTTTGACTAAAGAGCTAATACCATAGATCATGTTAGAATACTTGTAAAATGTTATGCATGTTAAAAGTGTGTGGTTGTATGAGAAATTTGTTGAAAAATGTTGTCTTAGTTTATGCTCTAGAGCCATGTTGATTAAGGAATAAGAAAGAAAGAATAACAAAATAAGTGATTGTCATGAATAATACTATGATATTTGTTATTTTGTACATTTTGTAAGAAAATTTGTGAAAATCTCTCTTGTAGTTTAAAGAATGTATTTGTCTTATAATATAGTTGGTGCACAAAAGATTTTAAATTGATTCCAATAATCCAAATGGATAGATGCAAATCTTGTTTTCTAATAAGGAGAAATATTGAAAGTTAAATCAATCATCAAAAATATGGATTAGAAAAATATGAGTTACTGCCCGAGATTAATCTCAGTTCTTATAAATCTATTTCAGTCTAATAAGAAGAGTTAGATCGATGGAGAATTGAATATACTTATATTTTTTTTTATAGAAATGGAATAACGGAAAACTCTAACAAAAACACTAGACAGATCATTTGTAACGTGGGGCGCGCTCGGCCTAGCGGTCTGGCGATGCGCTGGCCTTCTTACTGTCTCGGGTTCGATTCCTGTCGAGCCCAAAACATTTTTAGTTTTGTTTTAAATAAAACCCAAACCCGAGAAGCTTATATATAAGTACTCTGAAGTAGATTGATGACACCAAAGTCCACTTGGACTCTTGGCTTGCGGTGTGTGCGGTAGGCCGTGACTGATGGGGCACGGGATCGAATCCCTTGCTGCACATTTAATTTTTTTTGATGTTTTTAAATATTTTGATGAGATTTTAATGCAAATAAAATGGGGGAAAAATGCTAGAATTCTTATAGAATGAAATAGAATATAGTGAAAATAGTTGTAGAATTCTTCAAGTGTATTTAAGAAGTAAAAGAGATAATTAAAGATAAAATGAAATTTTGCTCCTTAGTTAATTATTTTAAGAATATGATCTCCTTTTTAGGCTTTGATGTGAAAATTCGTTTCTCTTGTTGAGATTATACAATTATGTTGAATGTGAAATTTTAGATTTCTTTGTGTACTCAAATTGTTAATGAGTTTAAATTATATGAATACATGAATAAAATTTTGTTGGAAAGAATTGAGAATAAGTGAATCATGAATAGAACATTGATTAAGTCGTGAGTTATTTCTCTTGAAGAGATTATAGTTGATTAATTGGAGAGACTTCATGAGTTAAAAATTTGCAAATGAAATTGTTATCGTTGATCCATGAGTGAACTATAAGAGAAGTATGATTGATGCCAAATAAGATATAGATCAAATTGTGGATAAGCTAGAGACATGAAAATATCTAAGTGAAGACATGATTATGAAAGGGTATGTGTACCCATGTTTCCGGTACATGAAAGATTTATGATTTAGGACTAGTAAGACCTCGATACCGGCATTATTGAAAGAAAAGATTTGAGATACGATTTGGAGATATGGCCATGGAACTATCTCGTGTTGTTGAAAAAGCCCGGTAGGAGGAAAGACTAATTCTTTGAAATGAAATTATTCATGTCTTGAACTTAGGAAAATAATTAGGCACTTAAGTGAAGATGTAATGGACTTGTGCAAACGTAAATGGGTGCTTCTATATAGTCGGCGGTGGACCTCCGTGGCTATAGACCCAGTTGGTGGACTGTGGTTGCCCCATAGGAGATGGACTGTATTTTATCCGGGACTTAGGGTAGTCGACGAATGTTTACCATACTCCAAAGAATATGTATATACCGGGGCTAGAGGGGCATTTACGGGATTATTCTCATGATATAATAGCCAGGGAGGCTGGGATCTGTTATTATAGCCAGGGAGGCTGAGATCCGTATCTGTGAAATAACTCTAAAACTTGTTTTATTACTAGGTAGTCTCATGGCGAGGGATCGAACCCTTCAATGTGGAGTACGTAGGCACTTGCCCTCAGACCTATGTAGTATGGGATGCATAGAATCTGAATAAGTGTGCATTAGTGTCATCCTAGTGTAGAATTGTGTGCATTAGGCATTAAGGCATGACATACACTTATATTTAGAATAATCACTTTTGACACTATATATTCATTCAATCTTTTTGTGATTTGTTAAAGTATGAGATCGTTATACTATTCCTGGCATAGAGAGGATAGCCGTGTATAACATTTCGTCAGTTGTAAGTAACTGACGTGCCCACAGACTGACATGCAGGTAAAGGACTATTCGTGGAGTTATAGAGTGGATATGCTGTTGCTGTTTAGAAGTTAAAGATGTTGCAAATGATGTTAAAGTTATACAAGTTGTATTTCATTGTTGTAATCTTTTAGTCTTCCGCTGTGTAAAAACCAAGTGTAAAGGAACTCTGATGTTTTGTGAATAAAAAGTTTTAAATTCCTTGTAAAATTGTACGAAGTGAAGTAAAGATCCTGTGAAATCTCGAATTTGTCCTTATTTGAAATTCGGGGCGTTACATTGTATGTGAAAGTGTTTTTTTGTATATTGGCTATAGGTCGACTTCTGACTTCAGTCTTGAACGAATTCAATGTTATACAAGACTGAAAATCAGAGAACCAAGTCTTAAAGAAAGTATATGCTTTTTAAACTTGTTCCTTTTTCTTCTCAAAAGAAAAAGACTTGAATCAAGAGTTTACTAAGTTAGTAACCTTTTCCAAATGAATTCTATACTCTTTTATAGAGTTAGAAACTTTTGGACTTTGAGAAATAGTATCCCAACTGTCAAACAACGGTAGTAAAAAGTTTGAATTTGATAAACAAGTTTTAAATACAGAAAACTGTCAAAAACGGCTCGAACAGTTGACTGGGTTGCCATAAGAGTCGACTAGTCAGAGCTTGAGTGAGTTCAGTTAGTTCCGTACTCTAACGGTCGACTGCTTCCAAGAGTAAGTCGACTGGTACTCAATCAGCTGAACTTATACAAGCTTTGTTTTGACCCTTTGATTTTGTAAAACATTTTCTTTATTTAGGGAATGTGTGAGTGTGTGTGTGACAAGACTTTTACAAGATTCTAAGCCTCACAAATAATACAAACAATTTTACAAGATATTTGTTCAAATGTAGCTAATCACTTGAAGCTCTTGAAAGTCTTGAACTTGAAACATGAAAGCTCTTGAAAGTTTTGAACTTCAACTTGAGTCTTAGTGGCTTGATCTTGTCTTCGTGGCTTGAGCAAGTACTTTTGAAAGCTTCATCACATTGTATTGGGATGCTTCATCATGGTATTGACCTTGACCACTTTTGATACACTCTGCAAAAAATATGTAATATAGAACAATTGTGTATTGTGTTGTAGCAAAATCAAGAATCTACATTCTCTCCCTTTTTGATGATGACAACACAATAACTTAACAAAATATAGACATTAAGTTTACATATCATGATATTCACACAAAATTTGAAAAGATATACAATTGGTACAAGCTCCCCCTGAATAAAGTACAATATGCACAATTTTGAAACAAAACAACATAACATAACATGCATAACATAACACCTAAATAAAGTACAATATGCACAATTTTGAAACAAAACAACATAACATAACATGCATAACATAACATGCACAATCTATAACATGCACAAAAACCATATTTCTCCCTATTTGTCATCAACAAAAAAAATAAGGAGGAAACCAACATTGCATAAATATAAAATATGGATAAGTCAATTACATTGTTCATAAAGTGAAGATAGAACAAAATGAAAACATAAAACATAATTACAAAATTACAAAAACAAAAACAAAAACAAAAAAAATACATCATTCGTCTTCTTCGTCTTCATCATCACTATTTGAGGCAGGAGTGGGTTGTGGAAACTGCCTAACAAACATTTGAGTGAGGTTAGCAATGCTAGCCTCAACAGAATCCTTGTAACATCTCGTATTTTTATATTAATTAAAAATACATTTTTTTCAATTTTTGCACGTACTGTGTACGTGCCAATTTTTCCATCTTTATTTTTCTTACTCTCATTTATTATTTTAGCATGCATGAGTCTTTTTTTATCCTTTCATTAAACCCATGGACCTATGAATAGATTCTAGCTCACTAGACTAATTAACTAAATTAATTAAAAGCAAGCCCATAAGACAAGCTCATTAATTTTTGGTTGTGTATGGACTCATACATGACATGTAACAACTTTTAATACACATATTAGAATTATAGGATTTGTAGTGCACAACACGTGCACGTGTATTAGGAGAGAGAGAGAGGCCGGTTATGGGAGAGAGAGAGAGGCCAGTTATGGGGGTTAGGAAGATGGAGAGATGGGGTAGTGGAAAAGTGGAGAGTTGAGTTGGTAGTTATTAGGTGGATGAGATTACATTTTAGCCCTTCATTTTATCCTATAAATACCCACCTTTTTCTTCTCATTTCACACCAAAACAAAACAAATCAAGAGAGGAAAAGGAAAGAGAGTTAGAGAGTGTTCTTGTTGTATTTGAGGCTTTTTGGGAGTGCTCTTGCTAGGAGGTGAAAGACTAGGTATTTCTTGTTGGAGCCAGGAGTTGTGTCCCATCTTCTTTGTTTGCAAATTCTTCATGAGATGTAGGTGATCTTGTGCTTTCTAAATGTAGAAAATGCATGCTAGTAATGTTAAATGAGTAGTATAGATAAATTTGATGTGATAAATGTTGAAAAAATCCATGCTATTGTGTGTGCCATGAATTGTAGAAATTTTGCTATGATTAAGAAACTAATTGCTATCATGTTAGTAGAAACGAGAAAAAGAAACAATGAGTTATTGCCAGGAACAAACATGCATGTTAATTTACAAATTTCGAAATATAAAATTGTATGAAAATTGTTGAGACTTCCCTTATAGTAATAATGAATTTTAGTGCAGTTAATTTGGTATACATAGATTCATTTAATTGTTTGTAAGAGATAGAAATTGCTATTTCGATTAAATTGAAGAAATGCAATTCATGTTCATTAATGAGAGAAAATAATTTGAAATTTAGATATATTGTCCAAAATATGAATTATAAATTCGTGAGTTGCTGTTTGAAAGTAGACTCAATCTAGATGAAATAATTGTAACCTAAAGAAACATTAGATCGAATGAAAAAATCGAGTTTTGTGAAGATAATTGAATAACAGTAAGATTGAACAAAAGCATATCAGTGTAAATCGATAATCAGTAATCGCACTTGGACTTATTGGTTAGTCGGTGCACCATAAGTCGGTACTGTAGCATGCAGGAGGTCCTGGGTTCGAAACTTGTTAGACCCCTTTTATTTTGTTTTCGTTTAACTAAATACAAAACCCGAGAGTCGGTATTTGGGGATTTTGATCTGTCATTATGACAGAGAAGTTTCTTGGACTTCTTGGTTAGTGGGTGAGCCTTACGGCTGTCACTGTGTTGGTCGGGAGTCAAAACCCGGTGGCCACATTTCAATTTTTTTTGATGTTTTTAATATTTTGAAGGGGTTTTAATGCAAATAAAATTTGGGAAAAAATTATAATATTCCTATAAAATGATATATAATTTATTTAAAATAGTTTTAGAATTTCATGTATATTTTGAGAAATAAAAAGGGGAATTGAGATAGAAAAATTAGTTTTTGACTTCAAAATTATTTAATTGAGAATATGACTTTTATTCAAAAGAGAAAAATATTTGCCATGTTATGGGTTCTTTTGATGATATCATATACTTATGTTGAGTAAGAAATACTTTTTGTGATTAAGATGATTAATGAGATTGAAATCTATTATGGGTTCATGTAGAGCTTTTTAAAAGAATTGTGAGTAAATAAATGAATCATGAATGATGCTAAAATAAAACATTGATTCAATGGTGTATAAGTTGAAGATATGAAAACTATTGAGTTTAATACATGATTATTGAAGGGTATGAGTACTCGTGGATTCTTGTACATGAAAGGTTGTGATCTAGAGTTTAGTGAGACCTCGGGTACCGGCATTGTTGAATTAAAAGATTTGAGTTATATTTTTGAGATATGGCCATGGAGCTATCTCGGTATTTGTGATTAAATCCGGTAGGGGGTAAAACTAACTCTATGTATGATAATTTATTTATGTCTTGAACTTAAGAACTATGCACTAAGAGAAGATGTAGTAAACCTGGGAAAACGCTAGTGGGGCACTCTATATAGTCGGGCGGTGTAATCCGGAACTATAGACCCAGTCGGGGGGTGTACTCCGGGACTGAGGTTGCTTCGATGGAGATGAGTTTTTATTTTAAATCCGAAACTATGCGTAGTCGGGCGGATAGTTTGTCGTACTCCAGTGTATATACGTCTACCGGGGCCAGAGAGGCACTTGCAAGATGTTCGCACAACGAGGAGTCTGTTATAACAGTCGGGCAGTGTACTCCGGGACTGGGATCCGTACTCGTGGAATGACTAAACCTTGCTTTTAATACTGGGTAGTTTTCATGGCGAGGGATCGAACCCTTTAATGTGGAGTACGTATGTGCTTGCCCTCGGACCTATGTAGTATGGGATGCATAGAATCCGAACAAGTATGCATTAGTGTCATCTTAATATAAAATATCTGCATTACGCATTAAGGCATTGCATATACTTACATATTTAGAGTAGTCACATTTAACACTTTATTTTCATTCAAGTTGGTGGTTTGTTAAAGTATTAAGATCATTATATTTTCGGCATAGAGAGGATGACCGTGAATAATATTTTCTTCGGTTGTATGCAACTGATGTGCCCATAGTTTTATATGCAGAAGTTGGATTTTCATGAAGATATAAAGTTGATATGCTGCTGTTGATTTATTTAAATATTAAAGTTGCAATTGTGTAATTTTTCATTATTGTACTTCATTTTATCTTCTGCTGTGTAAATAAATGTAAAGGACTCTGTTGTATTATAAAAGGTTAAAATTTCCTTGTAAAATTGTACGAAGTGAAGTGTAAATATCCTGTGCAACTTCGAATTCAGTCTTATTTGGAATTCGGGGCGTTACAATTCTATCTACCTAAGATGAGATCGGTACGATCCATGAGATAATTAACAGACGTGTAAAGACTCTCAGGATCAGAAAAACTAGCTCTAGGACAAGAACTAAAGGACGAACTAGAAGCAGACGACCGACGAGGAATAGAAGTAGCTAGAGGAATAGGAGGTGTATTTCTTTTAGAAGAACGAGGGGGCGAGTTAAGAATTTTCATACGTGTTAAACTTGCATGATCAAAAGATTCATAACAAGTAACAACACTCGACTCGGATTCAAGATCAATTTGATAGAAGTTAAAGACATGGCTAAGTAAAGCACCAAAAGGAAGAAAAGAGGAATGAGCCTTATGGAGACGATTAAAAATTACTCGACTCCAATTTATTTGGATGTTACCGAAAATGGCATACACCGCTTGTTGCAATTCAAATCAAAATTGGTCGTAACTACCCGTTTTAGGGATAATGTTATACGACAATATGCAGGCAACAAGCTTGGTTAGAGGAGTAATCGATTTGTTGGTCATTGGAGGACCTTGATTAGGCAAAAAGATTTTTGAAAAAATAGATTGATCATCGATTTCAATTTCCCCTAAATCCAACCCTTCATTAGAGATATTCAAAATATCCCCTAATTTTTCAGCAGTTATTTTCATTCGAACATTTTTCACCGTTGTAGTGAAAAATATTTCATTACCATTCTCGGATGTTGCAAAATTTATATTTGTATAAAACAAATATTTGAGTTGGGGATAGTAATAGGGTTGATTGACTAAGGATAGAAGTTCAAACAAACCACATTGTTAAAACAATGGGGCAATCGGAAATCTATCTATGTCGGGAAAATTAGCAAATCTACCTGCAAAGATCATAATTTGTCAAATGATAAAATAATTCTCAACAAGGGAAGGGTGCCTTAAGTACTGTAGATAATTGTGAGAAGATTGCTCTTCATCAGCATTAGATCCCCTAATCTTTTAGGTTTAGGCATATTGAGAAGCAAGAAAATTTTAAAAAGAGAGAGGGATTGAAAGATGATTACCCACAACTAGAGAGAAACAAAATACTCAAGAAACTCTGAATGGATTCAAAGCTGGACGAAAAAATTAACGCCAGGAGCAAAAACGAAAAGGTCTTTAGAGCAGCCAACTTAGGTTTGGGGACGAAAAGTCAAAAGTAAAAAAGGGAAGAAGAGTTTAGGGTTTTTACTTGAAGTAAACGGCTGTGATTGAAAGAGGGTTTGAATGAAGGGTCAAGATCAAAAAGAGGGTAAAAGAAAGAAAGAGATAAAAGCCTCATACTGTGACGAATCAGAGTTAGAAAGTCAATTTGATGTCGCGACAGTCGATTGGATTTTATATCAGTCGACTAAGTCGAGCGCAAATAAAACCAAACAAAAGTTAAGTAAAGCTACTGTCAGTCGACTGAGTTTTTAAGACGGTCGACTGGTCAGAACACAAAATTCAGTCAAAAATATAGACATCGAAAATACTGTATAAGTCGACTGGAAATCAATTATAAGTTGACTTAAACATAAAAAAATTTCAAGAAATGTCATGAAATAAGCAAATGCCTAGTTCTTTTCTAAAGTTGATAAAAATGTCTTCTTTAAGAGGGGTGGTAAAAATATCTGCTACTTGTTTATCAGTAGAAATAAAATCCAATATGATATCTCCATTTAACACATGATCATGTAGAAAATAATGTCGAATATCAATATGTTTCGTACGTGAATGGTGAACCGGTTTTTTAGATAAATTAATAGTACTAATATTATCACACATTATAGCGGGTTTTGAGAAAGAAATACCATAATCTAATAAAGTTTGTTTCATCCATAAAATTTGTGCACAAGCCAAACTTGCAGCAATATATTCAGCTTCTGTAATAGATAGGAATACCGAATTTTGCTTTTTACTGCACCAAGATACTAGTGAATGTCCCAAAAAGTGACAAGTTCCACTAGTACTTTTACGATCAGTTTTACTACCAGCAAAATCAGCGCCACTATACGACAAAAGTTGAAAGTTATTGGTGCGTGGATAAAACAAACCATATTCAGATGTTCCTTTAATGTATTTTAAAATACGTTTCACTGCTTTTTAAGTGAGATTCTTTTGGATTAGAATGATATCTAGCACACAAACATACGCTAAACATAATATCTGGTCTACTAGCAGTTATATATAAGAGTGAGCCAATCAAACCTCGATAAAGTTTTTGATCGACACTCTTACCTAATTCATCTTTGTCAAGTGTAGTAGTAGTAGCCATAGGTGTGGTCTTACTACTAGTGCTATCCATGCCAAATCGTTTGAGTAATTCCTTAGCATATTTTCCTTGATTAATAAATATTCCATTTTGAGACTGTTTTATTTGTAGTCCAAGGAAATAATTGAGTTCACCCATGTGAATCATCTCAAACTCATATTTCATGGTATTAGCAAAATCTAGAAATAGATTACTATTAGTAGATCCAAAAATTATGTCATCTACATATATTTGTATGATTAAAATATCGGTCTTTATTTTCCTAATAAACAAGGTAGTATCTACTTTACCAATTTCAAAACCAGTTTCTAAGAGAAAAGTTTTTAAGCCCAAGCACGAGGTGCTTGTTTAAGACCATATAAAGACTTTTTCAATTTAAAAACATGGTTTGGGAATTGTTCATGTTCGAAACTGGGTGGTTGTTTAACATAAACATCTTCCTTAATAAAACCATTCAAAAAAGCACTTTTAACATCCATTTGGAAGAGTGTGAAATTCATAAAACATGCAAAAGATAATAAAATCCTAATTGATTCTAATCTAGCAAAATGAGCATATGTTTCATCAAAACAAATTTCTTCTTCTTGATTATATCATTGAGCAACAAATCTAGCATTGTTCCTAATGACTTGTCCTGATTCATCTAACTTATTTTTAAATACCCATTTGGTACCAATTATAGTATGATCAGGAGGTCGTGGAACTAAATCTCATACATCATTTCTTATAAATTAATTAAGTTCATCTTGCATGGCATTCAACCAAAATTCATTCTCACATGCTTCTTGTATATTTTTCGATTCAAAATCTGACAAGAAACCAGTATGATAAATCATGTAAAAATGAGATCTTGTTTGAATACCATGTGTGTAATCCCCTGATTTTCATTTATGAAAATTATTATTTTTATTTTGTACGTATTGTGCACGTGAAATTTTTGCAGTATAAAATCTTATAATTGTTTTCATTACATAGACAATGAGTATATGTGTGTGTGTGTGTGTGTGTGTGTGTGTGTGTGTGTGTTCTCTATTTGTTTTTATTAAAGCCCATTTTCTCCTAAATAAACATAAGTTCTCTTATAGCCCAAATTTAATTTATTTTGGTAAACTAATTTGGCCTACTAAATAAAAGCCAATGAGTTATTTTCCCTTTTTAAATTACAACTATTAATGTAGACTGTTTTTTAGATTATTTTATAAACAATAAAGTGTACAACTTTTTAAAATAGGGGACTAGTGAATGCACGTGCATTGCACGTACACGTGCATGGTGCACCCTTGATTGGCCGGTTTTGAATGGGAGGGAAAGGAAAAAAGAGAAGTGGAGTTTGTGGGAGGTAGTTGTTTGGATCATGGTTGGTTACTACAACTTCTCCTTAAATCTTAGCCTTTGATCCTTAACCCCTAGATTAATCCTAGCCCTTTATTTGTCCCAAAATTTAGTATAAATACCCCCCCCCCTAGCCTAGTTATTCTTGCACTCTTCATTCTCCAAAAACCTATAGTAGAAAATACAATTGTTAGTAGTGGATTATTAGTAGGAAGTGAGAATAAAAGATTGAGAGTTGAGTGTTGTGCTCGCATTCAAGGAGGGCGGCTACTAGGAAGGCTCGGGTTGCACATCAAGGAGGAGGAGGAGCATTCGTTGGGCAAGTTCGAGAAGAAATCTTTTATTTAGGAGGTGTTGTGAACTTTTCTCTCCAATTAAGGTAGGTTGTTTTTCTATATTTCTAACTTGATATCATGTTAGGATTGATGGAAATGATAATAAAAGAAAGAAACTAATAAGAGTACGCTTAATTGGAAAAAGGACTTGTTAGTTGATGTTTGATAGATTGTGTGTTAATTTGTCAAGAATCTTAATTGTGTGTGTGAATTGTTTGTATTATGGAAATATTGAATTGAGATCACTGATAATGTCAAATTAAGCATAAAATGCTAGTAGGTTATTACCCAGCTCAGCTGGGGTGCGCTGATATTCCCTCGATGATATATGTCGCGAGGAAGAACCCTAGTGAAACTAGGGGTGCGGTGTTTTCTTTCCCTCGTTGGCTTTGCAATGAGGAAGTACCCAGCTTCGCTGGGGTGCGGTGTTTTCTTTCCCTCGTTGGTTTTGCCACGAGGAAGTACCCAAACTAAGTTTGGGTGCGGTGTTTCCCTCGCTAGCTTCGGCTAGGATGAAGTACCCAAGTTCTACTTGGGGTGCAGAGTTTCCCTCGCTGGCATAGGCTGAGAGGAAGACATAACCTCGAACGTTTAAGACCTCGGGCGGTCGGGCGGGGGGGGGGGGAGCAGAGTTCCGCGTGTTTATTGGGCTGTCGGCTTGGAGTATAATGGGATACTGTGGCTCACTGGTCGAAAAATTAATGAAAAGAATAAGATGTGAAATGTGAATGTGTAACGACCCGAATTCCAAATAAGACCGAATTCGAGATTTAACAGGATCTTTACTTCACTTTGTACAATTTTACAGGGAAATTAAAACTTTTCAAAAATACATCAAAGTTCATTACATCTTTGTTTACACAGCGGAAGAATAAAAAGTTTACAACATTGAAAACAAAATATAACTTATACAACTTTATCAAAATAAACTATCAATTGCATCATAACATCTTCATGGCAAAGTCCATAACCTGCATATCAAGATGTAGGCACGTCAGTCACTTACAACAGACGAAAATGTTATACTCGGCTATCTTCTCTATGTCGTACATATAACGATCTCATTACTTTAACAAATCACAAAGTTGAATGAATAATAAAGTGTTAAATTGTGACTACACTAAACATGTAAGTGTATGTCATGCCTTAATGCCTAATGCACACAGTTTATACTACGATGACACTAATGCACACTTGTTCAGATTCTATGCATCCCATATTACATAGGTGATATAGCTAAAAATGAAATTAAATTGGGACCGTTCGAATCGGACACGAATCTTAACGCTCAGGGGTAAAACGGTAATTACACCTACAAACGGGTCTGAAATGGGAACTGGATCTTTCTTCAAAGCCCAATAACCCATAAACGGATCTGTCTTACTGGGTACGGGTCCCAACCCATTACAAACCAGTTCGAAATGATAAAGAAGAATTCAGATTCATAATTATCCCTAAGAAGTGATCTTAACCGCTTCTATCCATTCACACCGGGAAGTAGAGATATATTCTTATCTCGAAACGGATCCCTAAGGCGACTATAAAAACCCCTCTCCCCCCACCATAACAGGGTAATCAATACTTTTCCAATTAAAGCTCTTTCTTAATCATTCTGATTACTGACAAGAGCGTCGGAGGGTGCATCGTCGGGATCCATCCCGGTGTTTCGTACTTTTTGCAGGTCAACGGCAGTGGAAAGAAACCAGTCAACACATTGGTGAAGGTCAACAGGTTGCTTTATTATTTTCTCCAAGAATCCACAAATTCATCTATTTGCTCCACACCAAAATCAGTAGCAACAGATTGGCACCGTCTATGGGAACCGAAAAAGAGAAGGGGAAGGCAGTGATCTCCAGCCGAAGAACCACTTCTCTTCCTCCTTCCCCTCCTCCAGCTCAAGGTGTTCCTCCTCAACAGGCCCCTCCAGGGTCTCGGGGGACTCCCGTCGGAGTCGTCCGAAGCAACATCCTCCTCATGACCATGTCGCGGTTTCCAATCCTTCAGTTAAATCTATGGTTTCTCAAAGCCCTCCCGAGCGGGATTTTCGTCAAGTGATTGCCCACTGCCAAAAGGGGGTCGACCTCCAAACTCGCCTCAATGGATGGTGAGCCATTGAGGGAGTCCATCAACCTGAGCACCCAGGGATCTCAAGAGTCCGGACCCTCCGCCGACCGAGGACAAGAAGATCCCCTCCCCCGAGGAGGCGAAGAGAGTCCCCTCAGCGTCATCGGCGGAGAACTCATTCTCCAGTAATCTCAGCCACACATAGGGACCGCCAAGATGGAGAGGCACTAGTCACAAGGGGGGAGCTCCAAGATTTTCAAGAGGCCGTTCTGCGGGCCCTCAACGTTGCTCCTAACCACGAGCAATGGGCACCTAGTCCTGAATTTGCCCCAAGCTGCCTTCACACTCCTAGTCCTCGTCCATCTCCAAGCAACCATCGTCGCAGCCCCAGTCCACACTCGTACGAAGATGAGTCCCGGGGCTCGGCAAGATATGATCGAAGAGAAGACTCGGTCTACCATCGTCTCCACGAGATGGAGAGGCACCTCGACCGAATTGACAGGGAAGAAGAGCAACGGGCGATAAACCTCCGCCCGAGCAGACCTCCATTCTCCCGCACCATCATGGAGGCCCCCGTCCCAGAAAACTTCAAGCTGCCTTACTTCGAGTCGAATACCGGGGAGTCGGACCCCGCGGATCACATAGAGAGTTTCAAAACTCTCATGATGATCCATCATGCTTCAGACGCCCTCCTCTACAAGATCTTCCCTGCCATGCTGAAGGGGCCTGCGAGAGAATGGTACTCTCGACTCGCCCCGGCCTCCATCTTCTCATTCGACCAATTCGAAGGGCTCTTCCTTACTCATTTCGTGAGTAGCCGCCGGGCTGAGAAAACAAGTGTATCTCTGGTGACCCTCAACCAAAGAAAGGGTGAACGCCTAAGGGATTGCGTTCGACGCTTCACCGCCAAAGCCCGGTCCATTCCCTCCCTTAACCAATCAGTAGCCTCTGTCGCATTCGAGCGCAACGTCACTAACGCTCGCCTTAAGGCGTTCCTTGCCAAGAAGCCTCCTCGGGACTTCTCAGAACTCCTACTTAGGGTGGAAAAGTACATACAAGTGGAAGAGGCTCTCAACCCCCCCACTATTGAAGAATCATCTTCCGGGAACAAACGGAAGAATACGGGCAAACAAGGGTCCCAGAAATCCCAGAGGGACGACAATGGCCAACGCCGCTCAGCTCCTCAATTTAGAAGTTCACCCCCATCAATGCTAATATATCAACAGTTCTTATGGAGGTGGACAAGGAAAGGCTACTCCGCGCTCCCCCTAGAATGAATACCTAAGGCAAGAAGATGAACAGGGATAAGTGGTGTCGCTTTCACAGGGACCACGGCCACGACATGGATGATTGTCGGGCTCTCAAGGAAGAGATCGAAGAACTCATACAGCGGGGACACCTGACCAAGTTCATCCAAAAAGATGGGGTCGAACTTCCACCCTGAGGGGCCTACAAACGAACAGAGAGGTTCGCCGAGTTCCAAGATTCCGAATCTGGGGCCGTCCTTCACCTCATCCAAGGATCTTGATTTTCAATAAGGCCGATGCTTGTAACCTGGCCAATAGCACGTAATAATGGCTCGTCCTATTGAAGCGGTCACTTAGTTTATCTCAATAAAACTTAGCATTTTTTATTGAAAATTATTGCTCTTGCTTCATCTCTATCTCTCCGAGTCACATCTACGACTTGTTAAATGGTGAGTTCGGAGTCCAGCACTTGGCTCGACTCTGCTTCGACTACTTGCTCATAAGCGAGTAAAAAGTGGTACGCTATTCGGAACTGCTCCCACAACCGTTGATTCTCTCTTTTAAATGACGAGTTCGGAGTCCAACACTTGGCTCGACTCCGCTTCCAACTACTTGCTCATAATCGAGTAAGAAGTGGTTCGCCATTCGGAACTGCTTCCACAACCGTTGATTCTCTCTTTTAAACGATAAGTTCGGAGTCCAACACTTGGCTCGATTCCTCTTCAACTACTCGCTTTCAAGTGAGTAAGAAGTGGTTCGCCATTCAGAATTGCTCCCACAACCGTTGATTCTCTCACTTAAACAACAAGTTCGGAGCTCAACTCTCCCCTAGAGTTGCTCCTCAAACTTGTCTTCCAAATGGCTCTTTTCTAGAGCCAAGGTCTTCGTCCCACTCTCCTTCCGAGTGGGCCTCTTCTAAGCGAGTTCGGAGCTCAAAACTCTTCCCTAGAGTTGCTCCTCAAACTCCTCTCCCATATGGCTCTCTCCTAGAGCCAAACTTTTCGCTCCGCTCGCCTCCAAAGCGGACCTCTTCTCAACGAGTTCAGAGCACATCTCTCTCCTAGAGTTGCTCCTCTAACTTGTCTCCCAAATGGCTCTCTCCTAGAGACAAGATCTTCGTCCCACTCGCCTCCCGAGTGGGCCTCTTCTAAGCGAGTTCGTAGCTCAAAACTCTCCCCTAGAGTTGCTCCTCAAACTCGTCACCCAAACGGCTCTCTTCTAAAGCTAAGCTCTTCGCTCCGCTCGCCTCCAAAGCGGACCTCTTCTAAGCGAGTTCATAGCTCAAAACTCTCCCATAAAGTTGCTCCTCAAACTCGTCTCCCAAACGGCCCTCTCCTAGAGCCAAGCCCTTCGTCCCACTTGCCTCTCGAGTGGGCCTCTTCTAAGCGAGTTCGGAGCTCAAAACTCTTCCCTAGAGTTGCTCCTTGCACTCACCTCCAAGAATGGATCTTCTCATGGCTCTTACGAGGATCCTCCTAGCCCATCTTCTTCGTCCCTAGGAGTGGAGCTCCTCTTCAAAGATTCTGAAGACCAAAACACTCCTCAAGACAAAGATGTTGCGGGATAATTTTGAACATAAAGAAGGATTATTCTTCAACCCATTTCTGAAGAGAACTTGTAGACCTCCGAGTTAGCTTCAAAACGAGGGGTCGCACGCACCGATCGGACCTTCGTAGCACCGGAAAAGTGGATCGCAACACAGCTGCGCCGAGCTACCGAGGTGCCCATTCGGAGAAAGATGCCCCCGAGCCATAGCGTCCAGCTACCGAGCTACAACGCCGAGCTACCGGGGCACCGACCTTCGTATTGGAAAAAAAATGCCCCTGAGCTCCTTGGACCATCGGATCATCCAGATTTCGGACCAATGGCTGATGGATTGCTCAGATTTTGCCACGTGTCCACAAAACGACAAAATCACGTTTTCTGGTGATCCACGCCTTCGTGCCTCGTGATTCGTGCCATGATCATGATCAACCGTCCAGATGGAGCCACGTAGCTCGGATCTGCTACCGAGCTACCGAGCTGCAAAATGGCAAAAAATTCTGCCTCAAAATTCGTGCTCAACCATAGTCAACTGCTCAAATTCAAACGATCAAGCAAAACCCACATTGCATCAAAATTGAACCAACTCTCCCTCCTCTTCTTCAAAAATTGGCGTCGGGCAAACAACAAGGAAAAGAGGGGCAAAAATCCACTAATGAGTTAATGGGTCGGGCTTGGACCCGTTATAGGCCCAAATCTGCAACCCTATACCGATCCCTTCTTCTCCTCCTACTTTTGGCGCCAAAAACCAACAAGAAAAACCCAATGTCTCCTCCTTCAACCTCAAGCGGACTCTCCTCCGATACCAAGCTCTAAGAACCCACTGAAGGGCTCCAACCTCCTCGCCCACTGTCCCGAGCTCGACCCCTTCTCCTTCACGAGCTCCAGCAAGGCCATGCTGAACCCATCACTGCCGAGCTTCAAGCTCCTCGCCTCCGAGCTCAGCGAGCGCCTCAACCAAGGCCAGCAATGGCCAAGACCTCGCTGAGCTTTCCAACCAGTGCCGAGTCGAGCTCCCTCCTCCTTCGTCGAGCTCCCTCCTCCTTCGTCGAGCTCCCAAGAGCCCCACCATGGCCGAAGCTCTGTCATCGAGCCCACAATGCAGAGCTCGAGCATCTCGAGCTCCCCCTTCGTCAACATTTTAAGCTCGACACCACTTCCGCTCTGCCGAAGCTCCGAGCTCAGATTCGCTGAACTCTTCTCTTCATCGAAGCCCACATCAGTCGAGGCTTTGTCAACAAGCTCTCCACCAACTCCGAGCTCCCCACCTCGCCGACCTCCATCGCCGAGCATCACGTTCACCTTGGACGAAGCCCCAACCGAGCTTCTTCTCCATGGCTCCGTAGAGCTCCCCACTTCGTGAGCTCCCCTCGCCGAACCCATCACACTGAGCTTCTTCTCTATTGCTCCGACCGAGCTCCCCATCCTGAGCTCCAAAACCCATCGTCGAGCTCCGATGTCGAGTCCCCTCCGTCGAGCTTCGCTGCCGAACTCCACGAGCTCCTCCTAGCTTCAAACCTATGGCCATCAACCTTCAATACCGAAGCTCGAGCTCCCCTCGGCCTTTCCATCTTTCTCTCCGCACCCCTAGCTCCGTCGACGTCGAGCTCCACCCTTCGCCAAGCTCCGACTCCTTGCCGAGCTCACCTCCCTCCCTCGCCATCGCCAAGCACTGCGGAGACGATGCCGAAGGAGAAAGTCGGGGTCGAGTCGAAAACGAAGGAAAAAGAAGTGGAGTAGAAGACGGGGGGAAAAGAAGAAGATGTGGAAGGGGAGAAGATAACAGAGCGGGAGAAAGAAAAAAATAATAATAAATGCCACATGGTGGTCAACACCAGCATTGACCGTGCCACATGGCGACCCCTGGTGCGCAGCGTCGGGTGCCGAGCTACCAGGGCACCGAACTCGTCATGTGGAGAAAAATGCTGCCGAGCCACGCGATCCGGTAGATCTTCTCAAAATTCGCGCCATGACACGATCGACGTCCAGAAATGCGCCACGTGTCCAGGTAATATTTAATTTATTTATTTGAATAATTATTTTAAAAAATCCGAAAAGTTAATTAAAAATTGAAAAAAATAATTAAAATATTCTTTAAATATTTATTAATTTGGGAAATTATTTTAAAATTCTGAAAATAATAATTATTAAATTAGAATAATTAATTAAAATTTTCGATAATTAATTATTTAATTCAGAAAATGAATAAAAAATTCAAAAAATTCAAAATAAATCTGGAAAAAATCAAAAAAAATCCAGAAAATTCTGAGGATACTTTTGGGCATTTTACAAGCTCATAATAACACCTTTACATCTCGAGCAAGATCCGAACTCCCTTAAGAACTCCAATAAAATCCCATATGCCATTAGGACAACAAACTACTCCTCAAAGACTGTAGAACTCAGTCTCCAGGAGTGGGGGCTCGTGATATGGCTAAAAATGAGATTAAATCGGGACCGTTCGAATCGGACACGAATCTTAAAGCTCAGAGGTAAATCGGTAATTTCACCTACAAACGGGTCTGAAATGGGAACTGGGTCTTTCTTCAAAACCCAATAACCCATAAACGGATCTGTCTTACTGGGTATGGGTCCCAACCTGTTACAAACCAGTTCAGAAGGATATAGAAGAATTCAGATTCATAATTATCCCTAAGAAGTGATCTTAACCGCTTCTATCCATTCACACCGGGAAGTAGAGATATGTTCTTATCTCGAAACGGATTCCTAAGACGAATATAAAAACCCCTTTCCCCACCATAACAAGGTAATCAATACTTTTCCAATTAAAGCTCTTTCTTAATCATTCTGATTACTGACAACAGCGTTGGAGGGTCTGTCGCCGGAATCCATCCCAGTGTTTCGAACTTTTTGCAGGTCAACGGCAGCGGCAAGAAACCAGTCAACACATTGGTGAAGGTCAACAGATTTGCTTTATTATTTTCTCCAAGAATCCACAAAATCATTTGTTTGCTCCCACACCAAAATCAGCAGCAACAATAGGTCCGAGAGCAAGCACCTACGTCCTCCACTTTTAAGGGTTCGATCCCCCGCCATGAAAACTACCCAGTAATAAGACAAGGTTTAGATCATTCCACGAATTTGAATCCCAGCCCCGGAGTCCACCGCTAACTATTATAACAGATCCCACATCGTGCGAATCATCCCACAAGTGACCATCTAACCCCGGTATACGTATATACAATGGAGTATGGCAAACTATCCGCCTAACTACTCAAGATCCTGGAGTCCACCGCTGACCCGTCCTCAGAGTCCCGGATTTAAATATAAAAGTCCGTCTCCCACGGAGCAACCTCAGTCCACCAACTAGGTTTATAGCCACGTAGATCCACCACCGACTATATAGAGCACTCCACTTACATTTGCCTAGGTTTACTACATCTTCACTTATGTGCCTAATTATTTAGTTCAATGCATGAATAAATTTCTAAGCCTAGAATTAGTTTTACCTCCTTCCGGACTTAATCAACATTTATCGAGATAGATCCGTGGCCATATCTCTAAATCGCATCTCAAAATCTTTTATTTCAATAGTGCCGGTACACGAGGTCTTACTAACTCTAAATCACAATTTCTCATATACAAGAATCATAGGTATACATACCCTTTAGTAAACATGTCTTCAACCTAGATATTTTCATCTTTCAACTCATTCACAAAATACACATAGTCTCGTCATCATTCATGATGTAGTTGTTTATTCATATTCTTTTATAAACAAAACATTCCTTTCAAGAATACAATTTCATCACATGAAATGCTATAACAAATCTAAGTTATCACAATGTCTCAACTCACTATAAAATATTTCTTTACACAAAAATATAAGTATAATTTCTTTAAAAAGATCACTTCACAAAATAATACTTTTCTTTTCTTCACCACAAAGTTCTATTCTTAAAACTCCATTTCTTTTTAGGGCTAAAACCAAAATACCCCCCCAACGTTTGGCCCGAGTACAAAATGCCCATACAACGTTTGAAAAAGTACACTAAATCCATTTCTCCGTTAACTTAACCCCATCCATTAAGTTATAATTATTAAATTACTTTTTTACCCTTACCCTTTTATAATCAGATCTCTTCTTTCTTTATCATATTTCTTCATTCTTTTTTTTTCAAATTCCGATCGATCTGTCGATTGAATAAATCAGAATTGACAGTGATTAAGGCGAGCAATTATATTGATAGTGATTAAGCCAATTTTTATTGGTTGAGAAAAATGAAAGGAAGAGAGGATTATGGACTTGAATGTGTTTTTGTACGTGTGTGTGTGTGTGTTTTCGGTTCAGAGAAATGAAAGCAAGAGTTGATGAGGGACTTGAACGTGTTTATGCATTTAAGTGTATGTTATTAGTTAAGGCGAGCTATCAAAAGCAACAGATGCTTAAGGACTTGATCAATGAAAGATCTGTAAAATTAGAGATGAACAAAATTTTCATTTGTCTGGAGGTTGTTAGCATATTGTAGATTAAATGGAATGTCTTTCGGAAAAAAGCTTATCTTTGTTATTTATATTATTGAAATGACTAATTTGTTAGCACATGTGAGACATCAGCTTTAAATTTTTAATATATATTACATCTGCAATCTTTCTTTACTTCTTTAACTTCCAATTGCTATGTGATGTGGCTTGTATGGTACTAGTAAGTTTTTCCTGTTGATTGTTCAATGACCAACTGAAAGGAGAAAGGAAAAAGATTGACTAGGGCCTTGAATCGTGTATGTGTGTCTGAGTAGCTAAGTAGCTACCAGCAGATTTCGCTTCAGTATAAATTTGGAAAAGAAAAGTTTTTGCTTGAATATATTTTGTTTGCAAAAGAATTAAAGCAAAAGCTGATATCTCAACTTTTATTTATAAAATGCATTAATGGATTGAGTCAGATGGTATAAATAGATAATTTGTGATCACGACAATAGGTTTTAATAGATCGGTCGGGATTTGAAAAAAAAGAATGAAGAAAAAGGAAAAAGAAAGAAGAAATTTGATTATGAAAGGGTAAGGATAAAAAAGTAATTTAATAATTATAACTTAACGGATAGGGTTAAGTTAACGGAAAAATGGGTTTATTGTACTTTTTCAAACGTTGTATGGGCATTTTGTACTCGGACCAAACGTTGGGGGGGTACTTTGGCTTTTGCCCTTCTTTTTATACTTCAAAAATATACAAGAAAACTATCTCTTAATATTTCCATTTCATTTTATATTAATACTAGGCTTTATATTCTAAGGTTTCCTTTGTTAAAATCTTCATATATGCAAAAGTGGTTTAAAAAATCAAAAGAAGGTGCTCGGGTTTTGAACCCATGCCCCTTGGTCAAACGCAGTCAACGCCCAGACCCAGACCCGCTAGCCAGTAAGTCCATTGGACTTTGGTGTCAATACCCTAAGCCGAAATCTTCATGAATCGATTCTGGGTTTCGAAAATTATTCAAAAGAATTAAAATAGATGTGACTATCAAGTTTTGAACCCAAGATCTCTCACAACAGTACTCTGTATTTACACTAGCTAACCAGTAAGTCCAAGTGTATTTTCTATTTAGAAATTGTATTAATATACTTTTGTTTAAACTATTCAAAAAGTGGTTCTTTTTCATGCAACTTATTTATCCCAAAGATCAAATCTTTCTAATGATTGAAAATAAAATTTTCTTGACTAAAAAACAGTAAAACAACAAATTTTAAATTCATTAAAACTCTATTTCTACTTCTTTAAACAATTTTTTTCATTTTTCACACAAACTTGTATAAGACTTGAGTAGTGTTCATAAGGCTAGTTTATGTCCCTACTTTTACAAATTTCAATTTTTATAACAATACTAGAATGTCACTTATTCATGAAAATTTCAAAAAAAAAAAACTCTTTCATACAATAGTTTATATTTTCAATGGCAAAAATACACATATGTCAACACATCTCATGATACTAACTAAAACTCATTTTGTTTTCTTTCTTTTTTCTTAGTTATCAAAGCATGATTTGAATATACTTTCTTCAACAAAATTTCACATACTCAACAAGCACAAAATTTTACAAACATACTAACATGATTCATAGTATAAAAGAATTCTTCTTTTAATTAGCATGGTATCTACAATCACAACAAAATCATTCTCATTCATAGCATGATACACTAGCATGAATTTTATCTATATCTTTTTCATCAACATTATCTTATATTACTCTTTCATATTTTATAGCATTCATATTCTACAACTAGAAAGCATGAAACCACCCACCTTAATTGAAGATTGGGAATGAGAAAGTTGGAACCAACACCTAGCTCCTAGCAAGAACTCCTCCTCCTAGCAAGAGCTTCTTCTCCTAGTAATTTATCCTCTCCTATCAAGAACTCCAAGCACAAGAACTCTCTTACTCGCTTTCTTTTTCTTTCATTTATTTTGATATTGTAAGAGAAGTAGGAATGGGGGTGCTATTTATAGGATATTGTTAGGGTCTAAAGTGCAAAATTCTCAACCTAATAACTCTCTCTCTTTTAATTCTTCCAACCCTTAATTTCTCTAACTCCTAAAACTCCCAACATTCCACTTTTCCAACCCTTCGCAACCTTAACCCCCAAACTCCAACCTTTCCCTCTCCCCACAAGGCTACAACTCGGGCTCCCCTAATGCATGACCGGCCAAAGATCAACTAGTGTGCACATGAACACGTGCACACAAAAATAAGTACATTTCTATAGTCCTAAATGTGTACAAAAAGTTGTAACTTGTCATGTATTAGTCCAAGCTCAACTTAATTTGTGATTTTACTAATGGGCTTGATCATGGGCTCTCTTCTAATTAATTAATTTAATTATCCTAGTGGGCTCTCCTTCTAATCGGCTAGAATTTACTTTTAGGTCCATAGATTAACTAAAAAGGCTAAATAAAATCATGCATGCTAAAAATAGATAATGAGAGTAACAAAATGAGAATAAAAATTTGCACGCGCATCACACGTGCAAAAAAATAAAAAATACATTTTTAATTTAAAAAATAAAATGTGGGGTATTACAAAATGATAAAGAAAAGAAAGTAATTGATGTGAAATGTGAATGAGAAAGAAACGAAAGTAATTGATGTGAAATGTAAATGAGAAAGAAAAGAAAGTAATTGATGTAAAATGTGAATGAGAAAGAAAGGAAAGTAATTGATGTGAAATGAGAATGAGAAAGTAAAGAAAGCATATGATGTGAAATGAGAATTAAAAATTAAAGTAAGTGTATTATGAGTTGAGAATAAAGAGTAAAATAAATTATATTATAAGATGAGATTGAGAAACTAAATAAAGTGTATGATATGAAATGAATATGAGAACATATAGAAAGTGTATAATACGAAATGAGAATGAAAAAGTAAAAGAAGTATGTGTGTGAATTAATATGAATAAACGAAGAAGTTGTATTATGGAAATGAATACGAGAAGTAAAGAAAATTATTATGCATTATATGAATGAAAGGGAGGAAGTATGTATTTGAATGAATATGAAAAGTGAAGGAATCCTGTATGTAAATTAATATGAAAAGTAAAGAAAATATGTATGTATTATACGAATGAAGAGTAAAGTCATATGTATTAGGAGTGTGAAACATGAAGTAAAATATATTATGTGAAGAATAATATAAGTAGTATTAGGTGATGAGAATGGTAATGAGAATGGTTATGAGAATGATTATTGAAGTACAATATGGTATGATATGAGTTGATGCACCTTGGAATTGTGTCGATGAACTACTCGCCTGCTATTTCCATGAAAATGGTGGAAACTACCGTCTTGGCATAACTCCCGGGGTGAATTGGTGGGTTGTGATATAATGGTTGGATTGCGAGAGGGAAAATGAATAAAGTAAATTGTAAGATGAAAATAAAGTAAAATAACAACCGAGCTATCGGCTTGAGATGTGATGTTAGATTACCCAAGTTCCATTTGGGGGGGGGGGGGGGGGGGGGGGGGGGGGGGGTGACCCAGTTTATCTGGGATGCAGTGACTATTACCCAAGCTATCGGCTTTGGGGTGCGATGTAATATTACCCAAACTATGTTTGGGGTGCGGAGTATAATTTGATAAGAATGAAAGTTAAAGCAAAGTGTAATATGAGGTGTAAGTGAAAATGAAAGTAAGATACATTACCAATAATATTGAGAAGTAACTTAAATAGCATGATGAGATGTGAATGAATTATAAAGTAAAGTGTATGATAAAATAAAAATGAACATTTAAAATAAGTTGTATGATGAAATTAAAATGAAAATAAGGTAAATTGAATTATATAATGAGAATGAAGGTTAAGGTGTTACTAGATGTTATAAGAAATAGATAAATGTGATATTTTGAGATTGGATGAACTTGATATTATAAGACTGAACGAATGTGATATTATGAGACTGAATGAATGTGATAATATGTGATGTGAATGTGATATCATGAGATTAAATACATGGAAGGATATGCTGTAACACCTCGAATTTGTAAAATACCGAAAATACCTATTTTTATATATTTTGAGTGGTGAAAATTATTTTTGATGTATTTTATTTAAATATTGATATGGATATTTGTGGTAGATTGGTATTATTGATATATTGGAGCAATGAGTTGAGATTTTATGTGAATACATATTGTTTATTTTATTTTATAATTTTGAAGGATTATGATGAGATAATTTTAATGTATTTTATATTATTGGTATTATTAAAGAATAGAGTTGGGGTTATTTGAAATACTTTGGAGGTCTGGGGGGCCTATTTTTAATTATCCCTTTATAAATATCTATATTATAAATTTTTTTTTTAATAAAAACCCCCACCCCCCATTCCCCTCTTCTCCTCCTTCTTTCCCTTTCCTGTTTTCTTCCCGATCGCACACAGCCCCGAAACTCATCGGCCTGTCATCTCCCTGCCCAAATCCATCCCATTTCTTCGTCGTTTTTAAATTAATTCGGGGGGATGACTAATTGAAGGGTTCTCTACAACGTGGTAGCGTCAGTTTTTGGAGAGGGCTTCGGGAAGGTATACCCTATTTTATGTTATTGTATAAAATTAAGTGTGGTTAATTTCTATTGAGTAGAACTATTATGGTAGGGAGATTAGAAGATGTTGGAAATAGTAGAGGTGAGAAATTAGCAAATTATGGGAGATTTCGCAAGTTGCTAATAAATTAGGATTTTGAGTTTGTAAAAGTAATTATATATGTGAGAATTATTTCTTTTCTAATAGTAGAAATTCCTGTTGAGCCATTAGAATACTTTAAGGGTGATTTTAGAAATTATTTGGGGATAAAAATTCCGTAGTAATTCGAATATTACGTGCAATGCACGTGTGCATCCAGGCATTCAATAAAATGCCTGATTGATGTTAGGATTAGTGTTACTATTTCCTGTGGTTGATTTGGATGATTTGAGCCTTAATTGCGTTGAAATTTGATAATAGGATATGTTAGCAACTTTGGATGTGGAATGGCGTGCTGGCACATCGAGTCTTCGCGGGATACTATATGAGTATGATCTCTTTTATTTTGTGTACATGGTGTGTTATAAATATTTTAAATTACGATTTGCTTTGTGTGAAGCATAATGTGTATTGAGTATAGAAACTCATACGTAAAATACGAAGTAAAATTTATGGGTGTGAAGATATTAGTATGTATGTATAGAAATGTGTTGATTCTTGTAAGTATATATGTATATAAGCTACAGGGTTGTAATATTTAGATTTGAGGAGTTATGTTGATCTGGATGTACGTATGTGTATGTGTGATGTGTGGTCACCTGACTAATGTGAGGAGATTGAAAGTATGGTGTGTATGATATGATATTGTGATGCAATAATAAGATGAAGTGAATGATGTGGTACGTATGTGTAATAGGTGTACGATAAATTGAAAATTTTGGGTGATAAAGTGATGTGAAAATTGACATGATGTGTGTGTGTGCGCCATGTGGATAACTAATGGTTTGCATATGCTTATGAATTTAATGGAGTCATATGCTTTAATGTTATGTTATAACGGCGAAATTATATCATACAGGAGTTATGTTATAAGGAGATATATTTATATATGGAGTTATATTATAAAGGAGATATATATATATATATATATGGAGAAATATTATAAAAGGAGATATATAATACATGAATATGTGGAGTTATATTATAAAGGAGTTATTTTATAAAGGAGTTATATTATAAAGGAGTTATATTGTGCAGGAGTTATATAATAAAGGAGATATATATGTATTTAAAGGAGATAATTTAATATTGCAGTGCCGCACAATCTCCCAAGGGTTTGGGCTAGACTCCACAGGCTCGGGATACACCCGGGAACAAAAGTTATATATTATCCCAAATTTTATATTTGGGGAACAGGAGTTATATATATTTATATATTGCCCCAAATTATATTTGAGGGTCAGGAGTTTCCCTCGCTGGTATAGGGCCAGGAGGAAGACGTAACCTCGGACGTGTAAGACTCTGCGTGAGCATCGATCCGCGTGTTATATTTTATTTTTGACTAGCCTTCTGGCTTTAGTCTTGGTTGGATAAGTGCGCAACCGTACTTTCAATCCAGCCCACAAATGATAGATGCATAGGACACCTGGATCTGGGTGATATGGTGGGTTAGCGGGATTGAAATGTATGGGAGGGGAGGCACAGAGATCCCTGTGTTGTACGAGGAGATCAGTTGTGTGGGCACTGAAAAGGAGAAAATATAAAGGTGTAAATGTGTGTTGAAAGAGTATATGTATATGTAAAGATATTGATGATATGATATCTTACAGAGACTATTTATATTATAGGAGATATGAACATACTACGGGATATATATATATATACTAGGTTTGCCCGTTGACACGTGCCTACGGCACGTCTTCGGAACGGTGCATCTTATTTGATCATATAAAATAGTTTTGGAGGTCGAGCAAATTAATTGAAGTAGCAAACATATTATATGAGAAACTTTTAGGGTCCAGCAAAAAACATATTATATGATTTTTTTAAATTTTTTTGAACTATTTTTAAAGCTTTTAAATTTTTATTTTTTTTAGTTTTAAAATTTTTTATTTTCTTAATTTTTTGAATAGGTTAGGGAGGGAGAGAGAGAGAAAAAAAATAATAAATAAATATAGGAGTTGTTTTAGGTGGAGGATTTGAATTTGAGTTTTGGAGGGAACTTTTGGGGGGAAAATATGTTTTGTGAGGTTAGATTTGGGCCTTTGATTTTTGAGGGGATTGAAGGAGAACCACTTGATAGCTTTCTTTGTGTTTTATTATATATATATATATATATATATATATATATGGATATATTGGTATATGACTATACTTTATAAAGCTTTATTGGCAACATGAAAGAAACATGAATAGAGGAGAGATGCGTATAGTAAAGGGAGTTGTATTATGAGGTGTAATTACTTAGTACAAGAAGTTACATTATAAGATGTGAATGAGTAATAAAGTAAAGTATGTCTGGAAATAAGATGGTATGCCTTGGAAGTGTGGCCAGGAACTACCCGCCTACTATTTCGGAGAAAATAGTGGGAACTACCTGCCTGGCACAATTTCCAGGGTGAGTTGGTGAGTTGTTAATTTGATATTGATATTATGTAATGAAAATGAAAAGTAAAGTAGTATGAGTGTGAATTATTATGAATAAAGTGGAGAAAATGTATTATGAGAATGAAATGTACATTAAATTGAATTACGTATTGATTGTGAAAGCAAGTGGTATTACGTGATAAGAATGATTGATAAAATACAACCAGAGTTGAATCGAGTTGATGCACTTTGGAATTGTGTCTAGAAACTACTCGCCTGCCATTTCCATGGAAATGGTGGGAACTACCGCCCTTGGCACAATTCTCAGGGTAACTGGAGGGATTGCTTATAGGATAGTTGTATTGTGAGTTGGAAATAAAAGTAAAGTAATTCGTAAGATGAAGGTGAAAATGAGCTATATGATGAAATTGGAATGAAAAGAAAGTAAAGGGTAAATTACAATGGGAATAAAAGTTAATGTGTCACGTGATGTGTTGTAAATTATGGTTAAGTATGATATCACGAAATTGGATGAACCTGCTGTTATAGATTGAACAAATGTGGTATTATGAGACTGAATAATGTGATGATACGTGGAGTGAATGTGTTATTATGAGACTAAACATGGGAAAGGTTATGCGGTTAAAATGAATGCATATAAGGATATATGATGAAAATGAATAAGATGATTTAAAGTGGAATGAATGTGAAGTAATGTTATGAGATAAGTAGGAAAGAATATGATTCGTGTGTATAAATGAAAATGAATGGTAAATGAAATACGTGGTTGAATAGTATGAAGAAAATGAGGTAGTGACATTAAGTGATTATTTATGAAAATAAAGAATCGGTGATGTGAAGAAATTATCTACATGAGGTGATAGGATGTGGTGTATATGAGATTACCATAAAGGAATTCTGTGTGAGAAGTTGATGTGAATAGTTCGGGTAATTGTGGTATGGAAAGGAGAACAAGAAATAAAGAAAGTGTGTAAGGGTGGTATGGGATTATGTGAGTGTAAAATCAAGTTATATGTGAGCATAGTATGATGCATATAGTGCAGTTACGGATTTATACAGATGGATACAGGTTTGCAGAATACTTTGATATAAATTCGTATGTATGACGTTTTATGTGCAGATTTCAGATTGAATCTTCTTATCTTGATATTCGTAAGATTAATTTATTTTCTTTATATAATTTAATTTATTTATTAGTTTAGTAAATTATACTCACACACCAATAATGGCTGACCCCTTAGTGTTTGGGGGGTCAGGGGAGTTTCCGGACTATCCTAGATCCTCTACTGTTACAGGTACTCAGCAGTGCAGAGGTGAGGCGTAGATTTCGTAGAGTGAAGTCTTTATTTTAAATTTTATGTATGAATTTACTTGTGGGAATAGCCAAAGTTGTTGTTTAAATTGTATTTTGAATGTATAAGTATGTAGATGACAATGAGGAGTATAGTGTGGAAAGATGTGATATGTTTATGACCCGTACCCATCTCGTTGTGGAGTACTGGGTCCTGTGGTAGGTTTTATAAATTATTTTCTAAAAATTTAACCTCGTTTTCAAAGAAATTTATGGTTTTTATTTGATATTTGATATTCTACTGTGAGTTTGGCCCCCCAGAGCATATATATTGATTGCCTATGTGTTTCTGCTCATTTTGGCCTGGGAAGCCCGTGATATTATTGTTTGTGATGTGAGCTACGGAATTTAGAGCAGAATTCCGTAAGCTTTTTGTGTTTCGGGGCAGAAATTTCAGGGGAAACTCTGCCAAAATTTTCATTGAAGTATAACTTTCTTAGTTTATGTTTAAAGTGATATAGAAATTGAAAAAATTGATTTTGGAGTCGAAAAAAAAAATTTGGGGTGTTACATATGCGATGAAAATGAATACATGTGATGAGAGTAGATATGGATATGTAGATGGGTGCAGATTCAGAATGGTACTTTGGTATAAAGTCACTTTTATGATGTATTTATATTGAGATTTCAAGTTGAACTTTATTATCATGATATTCGTAAGTCCTTTCAATTTTCTTTATATAGTTTAATTTATTGCTGAGCTAGTAAATTATACTCACACCAGACATGGCTGACCCCTATTGTTTTCTGGGAGTTAGGGGTCCCTCCCTGAGGGTGGACACCTTAACTCTCCTGCAGGTTTTGGTAGCAGCAAGGTGAGATAGATGTTGTATTTAGGTAGTTATACCTTTGTCCGTAGTCAAATGGAATATATAATGTATATATTATATGTAGAAATTGGATTAGAAAGATGTATTATTTTGTAATATGGAAGATTATGTATATAACTGTAAGGTATAATGATATATATAGTGTTGTGATGAAGTATGATAGCCCGTACCTACCTCGTTGTGCAGTACCGGGGTCTGTGGTTGGTTTTTGAAAGGTTTTTCTAAAGTTCTTATAAAAATCATATATGTTTTCAAAAGAATTTTTGGTTTTTAATTTGTATCTTACTTGTTATGAAGAATTATGCCCCCAGAGCCTTATATATTATTGCTTGTGTGATGTTGAATGACTTGGCCTGGGGAGGATTGATATTTATTACAGGTATCTTGATTTCTGTAATTGTTTGCAGATTTCCATAAGGAATATCTGTAAAATGGCTAATATTTCAGGGAAAACTCTACCAAAATTTTTAATAAAAATCTATGAATATTTTTCTAAGTGAGAAATGGTGTAGATAAGTAATAGATTAAGTTAGTGAACATTTGAATAAGGAATTGCAAAAAAAAATGGGGGTGTTACAAATGTTGAGTTGATATTCGCGTTTTGAGACTCTAGGGGTTGAGTGGGACCCTAACATGTCGGCGATTGAGACTTTGTGGATATTTTGGCCAGTGGGGCCTTGTTGTTGAGTTAGTGGAATTAAGCCCGGAAGGGTACACCAACTCTAAGGGGGAAATTGTGACTTAACTAATAATAATATACCTAAGGACAAACACTAGTTGGAGTTGCAATGAAATAAGAGCAAACATGGGTAGGGGGCCTCCTATGACCGGACGGTGGAAGATAAATCTCAAGGATTACCGGGGTGTGATCACGGATGGTGTAGGATGAATCTTTGGGATTAGCAGGGGTCGAGGTGACGCTAATGTGATATTTATGTGATGAGGTACCATTGGCAGACGGTGTGGGTTTCAATTTCCAGAATTATCGGAGAGTGAGGGTGCGTACCCAATATCACGGACGATGGGAAAGTTGATTCTCAGGAATTACTGGGGCGTGGCACTAGATACTCTCAGAATATTCTAAACCTTAAAGTAATCACCGAAGTAGGATTAGTTGCATAACGTGGGATTGAACCATATTAATTAGAGTGTGATAAGGGCTTGCATCGGACCTATGTAGAGTGGGATGCATAGAATCCGACAACTATGCATTAGTAATCATCATATGCATTTATGATTTCTTGACTTATTTTATGCATGCCTTCTTTGTTTTCTTGCACTTGACACTTAGCTTAGCTTCACTTGTTGACTTATGATTTTATTCCTTATGTTTTCATTTAAGTTGTATTCTTTTCTTTATCACTCACACCTTCATGGCTCACCCCTGTAGTTTTTGGGGGTTAGAGATATCTCTAACCTCATGTTTTACAGGTAGCTACCATTAGCATGGAGTTGGGAACATGTGGTTTTAATGTTTATGCATATCTTGTAAAAGGGATTGATTGTAAAGAAAAAATTATATTTATGGTGCTGTGTTGTAAAAAGAATTGTAATTCAAAGTGTTTAAATTCCACTGTGCTTTGTAAAAGAGTTGATGTAACAAAAAGTTTTAAATTTCCCTATATCTGGATGCTATATTTATGATTACAATTGAGGTTGATTCTAAAACTTGTGTCACGTATTTCTAATTTATTTATTGGAAATTCGGGGCGCTACATTACTTGATCATAGTTCTTGTGGAATGGCCCCATCAAGGGCATTAGATAGGCAACGGTTAATCAAGTACACTGTTGTATCCAGTGTAACGGCCAAAAGATGGAATGGAAGACCCGCATGAAGTCTCATGCATCTCGCCCTTTCGAGTATCGTGCGATTCACTCTTTCTGCTACACAATTCTCCTGTGGAGTCTTAAGAACTGTCCTGATTCCTTTGATACCTTCCTTTGCCAATGTAACACCCCACAAAATTGGAAATGATAATTTTGCCCTCGCGTACTACGCACGTGTATTTTGTAACGTACTTCACTACGTATTTTGATTTTCGACTGTTTATGCATTTTCGTATTCTTAAAATTCTATTTGAGTCAACTCAAATAGTAAATTTCAATCTTTTGTATTTTACGTGTTTCATGCATGTTATCGATGCACGTATCGATTACGTATTTTTCCACCGCTACGTATAGTATTTTCTCTATGTTTCAATTATTTATTTTATGTATTCAAATTCGTTTTGTAAACGGAAGTTCATTTTTCTCCTATTTTGATTTAAATATTTTTATACGTACGGTGCACGTGTTTTCGATGTACGTATTGAGTACAATATTGAACGTGTATAGTAAATATATTTTCTTAAGTTGTACTTTTTATTATCTTTAATATTTTTTCGTTGATAAAGTTGATTTCTTATTTTAATGTTTTTACATGCGACGCACGTATTTGCGTTGCACATATTTAAGTGTACTTTTCAAAAAGAAAATTTTGAAGTGTGTGTGTTTATTTTATTTGTGCATGAAAAATTATAATTTTTAATTAAACTAATTTTACATATTATATATATATATATATATATATATATATATATATATATATATAGGGGAATGATCGAGTGAGAACTCTTTTGGTGAGAACCACGTGAGAACTTTTGTTTGGGACATTAGTTGAAAGATCTGAACCGCTCATTTTGATCTACACGACTCAATTAGTCCATGGATGAGAAATCAAGTCATTTGAGAATCGTTTGCCAATGCATTGAAGTGTTACAAATTATGTGGCTGAAAAATCGTTATTTTTTATAGTGACATGATGCATGGACAAATGAATACCAAATGACTTGATTTTATATTTCTAGACTAAATTAGTTATGTTAAACAATGTGAACGGTTCGGATTATCCATAGGATGGATAGGCGTGGAGTTCTCACGAAGCTTTTCGTGAGAACGGTTCTCACTGGATCGCTATCCTATATATATATATATATATATATATATATATATATATATATATATATATATATATATATATATATATAACTTATGTACACGTGCAATGTGCACACAACCATGAGCAACCGGCTGGTTTTGGAGTGGAGGGAAGTTCAATTTTTGGAATATGGAGTAGAGTTAGTGGGTTGGATTAATCGGTAGTTAATATAACTATCTCCTAATCTCTTATAAAATACCCCCTAATAAACACATTCTCCTCATTCCTCCTTCTCCCTTTCCTGTCATTTCCGAAACCCCCATCAAGCATCTCCCCCATCCAGCATTCATGTGTTCCTCCATTCACTCACCACAAATGTATATATACATATGCTTATATCCCTTAATACCAATTCATTCACTCTTTCCTTTCCTCATTTCTCCTCTGCCAATCCGAAAACCATCCAGCTTGTCTTTCCCCCCACTGTTATTTCTCCACCTACTCACCTTTATATTACTTTTGTACTTATATATATAAATATGTATATATATACATATAAATAAGTAGATATATATACAAATATCTATATGAAGATGAGAGGGAGGTGCTTTCCTGGGCTTCTCTGGTTGTCTGCCGAAATGGGGTTGAGTGCTTCACTGTTGCTTGCCGAATGGAGTTGGAGGCTTTTCTTTGTGCACGGATTCCGAGGAGGTGAAGCGGAGTTCTCTTGGAGTCTTTTTTTAAGAGTTCGATTTGAGTACATCAAATTTTTTGGGTGGATGGTTCTAAAATTCTTTCTAATTTAGGAGTAAAATTGTATGCTAGTTAATGTAGAATTTAATTGCTAAATTTTGATTGGTATGGTAAAAGTAGATTGCATGATCTCATTTTAATTGTGTCTTGATATGTTGAATTGATATTGTGATTTACATAAATGACTAGAACTCGTATTGAAGTAGAAATATTTATTGTGGAAATGAGAATTTATGCATGTTAGAATAATAGTCAAAATAATGCAACATGTATGAAAAAGGATTTTTGATGCTAATATGATAAAGAAATGTGGGATTAATCTCACTAGTATATGTTTTATGAGTTTAGGAATTCATATAAAGGAGTTTTTGATGAAAGACAGCATTTTTAATTAAAAAATTGTAATATGAGTTCTTTAATGCATTTTGAAAGAAAGATTTTGTTATATTGCGAAAAATGAGAAATTTATGAATTTAAAAATATGTACGATACTATATTTTTGAAAGAAAGTGTTCTGGACACGAATTAAATTTGAATGGTACGAATTAGTTGAGTAATCGAATTTTGTAAAGGAAAAAATCAGTTATAGTGCAGTATAAACAAAAAAGTATTTAACTCTTTTCATGTCGGTTAGTCACTCAAGACTATTTGGTCTTCGGGTGCGAATTAAGTCTGTTACTATAGCTAGGCGGAGCTACTAGTATGAGTTCGAGTCTTGTTAGAGACTCACTTTTTATGAATTTCGATTTTTATTCAAATTACCGAGAGTATACATATAAATATACTTCGATCTCTCCCCTCGCAGTTAGTTACTTTGGACCAACTAGCCTTTGGGTGTGATTTCGGTCAGTTACTGTTCACAGGCGGGGGCACTTTTGCCACTTATTTTTCTCTTTTTTTTTTTGATATTTTTTGATATTTTGAGTTTTTAAGTGAAATAAAAATTGGGAAAAAATACTAATATTCTTCTAAAATTGTTTAGACTTTATAAAAACTATTTCTAGAACATTTTGATATATTTTGTGAGAATTGAAAGAGAATTTTACATTAAAGAACTCGAATTTATCGATTAAAAGAATTAGAAGTGATTGTTATATTGAAAATTGTGACTCTTGTTTATTTTAAGAGAAATGAAAGTTTGGAATGCACTTGGATTCTTCTTAATGAGATTTTATGATTATTAATACTTGATTAAGATTATTTGAAATGCACACAATGTTATGAATAATTAAATTGATAAAAAAGTCGAAATGAGATATCTCATGTTATGAGATTATGAAGAAATGTTTCTCTTTGAGAAAGATATTTTGAATAAAGAAATTGAAATATTATTTTGAGATTGAATGTAACATATTAATGAGCTCTAAAAAAGAGATAGTTGTTGGAATCTAGAGGTTAGGTGAGATCCTAATTACCGGCAGTTTTTATTAATGAATTTGAGAGCTAACCAGTGAGGGTTGAGCATCTCTTGAGAAGTAGCCAGGTTGGGATGACTATCTCTTTTGATTGGTTTAAGTTCGGTAGGGTAAGCTAGCTCTCGGTTATGATGGTTTTTCTCTTAAAACAAATTAAAACTTAAGGACTACACTAAAGTGAAGATGTGATGAAAGTAAGAGAAAAACATAAGTATGAGGACCTCGGATCTACGGTGTGAGAGTGTTCACGGGATGTTCACATGATGCGGCATGTCAGGGCGTGAATACTTCTCCAGGATATTGTACCGTTGGCGACGCTTGTGGGGTGCTCGGTGATTACGTAGTGCCATCGTTCCATGGCGGAGGCAAATTGTCCATAGGATGCATGCATGATGCGTCATGTCAGTGTGTGAAATTCTCTCGAGGATGTCTGAGCGTGGGCTCGTAACTCATAGAACATCTAGGATACTTACCGTAGTTACCGTAGTAGTTTAAATCATAACGAGGGATTCAACCCTACAAGATGAAGAACAATTAAGGGCTTGCCCTTGGACCTATGTAGTATGGGATGCATAGAATCCGAACAAGTGCGCATTAGTATCATTTAATATAAAAAATTGCATTAAGGATTAAGTGCACATCACCCACGACATCAACAGGATAGTCCCTCTTTAGCTTTGTTTGTGATCAAGTTTGTGGTTTGTTAAAGTATTTAAGAATCGTTATACTTTCGGCATAGCGAGGATTGGCGTGTATAATATTTCGTCTGTTGTAAGCAACTGATGTGTCCACAGTTTTATATGCAGGACTTGAAGTTTACATGAAGATATAAAGATGAATTTGATGTTGATGATTACTTAAATGCTAAAGTTGTTGTAATTGCACATTTATCATTGTTGTATTTTATTTTCCGCTGCATGTTGATGTAAAAGACTCTGTTGTAATAAAAATTTTAAATTCCTTATAAAACTGTACGAAGTGAAGTGTAAAGATCTTATGGAAGGCTTATTTGGAATTCGGGGTGTTACAGCCAGATAGTTAACAAAGTCTTTACTTGTGTACTCACCTCCATTGTTGGACTTTAATGCTTTCACTTTGCAACCCGTCTCATTCTCAACTCTGACCTTCCAAGCTTTGAATGCATTAAACACCTCTAATTTCTCGCGAATTGCATGAACCCAAACTTTCCTTATAGCATCATCAATGAATGTTACGAAGTATCTCTTACTACCATAAGAGAATTTGTGAGATGGACCTCACACATCTGTATGTACCAACTCTAGCTTCCCAAGCTTCTTCTCATGCCCACTCATCTGAAAGCTAATTATCTTCTATTTTTCCATCATGCAGTTCTCACATAAATTCATCTCAACCTTCTCAAGCCCCAACAAAATATCCCTAAAGCTGCTTGACACCATTTTCACCAAGGTGCTTCAACCTGACATGCCATACAATTGAAGAGGAACTACCTGCTGATGCTATAGCAATGATATCACCTGAATCACCTCCTCTAAGTAAGTACAACGTGTCACCACGCTTTTTCTTTGCCACCAACCAGGCACCCGTAGTCACCTTCCATTCTCCATACCCAAAAGTTGTTGTGAATCCTTCTTTGTCTAGTTTGCTAGTTGAGATTAAGTTCTTCTTCAAACTTGGAATATGTCTTGTGTCATTCAAGACTAATTGCCCACCATTGCGAGCATTCACTCTTATTGTGCCTCCACCTATAACTGAACATATTTGCCTATTCCCAACTGAAACTGCACCAAAATCATCTGTCATGTAATCCTAAAAAACATTCCTCATGGGTGTACAATGATAAGAAGCACCTGAGTCTATACACCAATCATCTTGCATAATATTAAATCCAACAGAAAAATACAATTCATGTAGACGGGGTTCAATACTTACTACATTGACTACTTATGACCTTGCTTGTGCTTTCTTATACGCCTCGCATTGGTTTCTCTGTGTCCTGCCTTCTTGCAGTACCAACACTCACCTTTACGATGTCTTGTTCTAGACTTGGACCTGTGATTCCTGCTTTGTGACCTTCCTCCATTATTACTTTTACCACGATTATCAACCGATAGCGCGGCATTGCTAGGATATGACATCGAAGTCTCTCCATGTCTCTTCCTTCGTGCATCCTCATTCATGATGCTGCTTATAACATCCCTTTAGAGTTGTTGTAACATTCATGGTGCTTGTAAATGTCTACTCTACTGTTCTGTAACTATCGGGAAGACTGGATAGCAACAACAACGATTGTGCCATTTTCTCAAACTTTAAACCCGACGATTCCATCTGATTGTAAACAATACAGAAATTGTTGATGTGCTCTGCAATCGAATCCCTTTTCCGAAAATCTCAAGTTGACCAACTTCTTTAGGTGTAGGATCTGTTTCGCTACATTCGATTTCTCAAACATATCTGTCAAGATCTCCATAGCCTCCTTTGCAGGCTTTGTCTTCTCAATGTGAAATAGCGGCTTCCTACTCAGCGACGACTGAATCTATCCAAGTGCTTTCTGATCCAATCTATTCCAAGCCGCCAATGCAACTTGATCGACCTCCACCCCTTCTGGATTCAAACCAAACAATGGATCATCTAAATCCTTCTGTCGGAGATACGCAATCATTTGGATCTTCCACATTGTGAAATATGTTCCATCGAACTCCTTGACTCTACTCTTATCACCCATCTCAATCAACGTTACCAACCTGACTCTGATACCACTTTGTTGAGTTCTAACTGCGGAATAACTCACCAACGAGATGCAAGAACAATAGAATCAAAAGCAAGAGAACAAAAAACTATCAAAAGCAACACACAAGATTTTTTCGAAGTTCACCCAATGCAATGGCTACTTTCCTGCGTAGAGGCACTCCTGCGATTTTCACTAGAAATATGAAGAACAAGTTCACAAATCTCTCAACAACTCACCACTAAGGTGTAGGGCTTCTCTCTATCTCCCTCTCTCTCAATGACGGCTAACAGATCTTTCTTTTTTTTCATTTTATTCATCATAACCCTAAAATCGTACACAATACAATATATATAGGTTTTCACAACTTCTAATCTCAGCCGCTCATCAATTAACGTCGCGACGGTCAACTGCAACTCAGAGATGGTCGACCGGTTCATGCCTTCGACTGTACATGGTATAAAAGAGAGTGGGTCGGTCGACTACATGGTCGACCGGTCATTCCTTCAAGTATACAAGGTTGCGATAGAGAAAGAGACGGACGACTGTGCGGTCGACCGTGCACAGCCTGTACATAGTCGGTCGGGGGTGCGATCGACCGTGTGATCGACCGCAACTCTGCCTGTAGCTTCAGACTGCTTTTGACCTATTTGCTCCCACTTTGACTCTCCTTCTCGTCTGTCTTCTTCAACAACATTATCGTGTATTTGGATCCAAAAATCCCAATACACCACCACCATCACCACCAACAATAACACCATCCCCACCACCGCCACCACCATCGCCTTCGCCATTTCTGGTTTACGTTAGAAGACGTAAGACTCGTTCAGACTTGGCCATCCAAAATGTACCCTTTGTTGTTCAATCAGTGCCAACCACTTCTATCGATAATATCTTTAACATAGATGATTTATCGATTGCTCATCGTAAGGCTAAACGTTCTTGTGCTCACTATCCCATTACGCAGTTTGTTTCATTTTCTAAACTGAACAAATATTTTCGAGCCGTTATATCTTCCTTGGATTCCATATTTATTCCTAAACATGTTTAGGAAGCACTCAAGCACCCTGGTTGGACAGCAGCCATGAATGAGGAAACGCATGCTCTTCAGCAGAATGGTACCTGACGGTTGGTACGTCTCTCTGTGGGCGGTAAGACAGCTGTTGTCAATGAGTATTCACTGTCAAACATAATCCTGATAGCACAGTTGATCGACTCAAAGCTCGCCTTGTTGCTAAAGGTTATTCACATAAATTTGGGGTCGACTATGCAGAGACTTTTTTCCAGTTGCGAAACTCACTTCTGTTCGTGTCCTTATCTCTCTTAAACCCAATTGCTCTTGGCCTCTTCATCATCTTGATGTCAAGAATGAATTTCTCAATGACGAATTGAAAGATGTGTATATTCAGCAGCCTCCTAGTTTTTAGCAACATGGGGAGAATCTTGTATGTTTGCTCAAAAAGTCTTTTATGGCCTCAAACAGTCTCCACGAGCTTGGTTTGAGAAGTTTTACAAAATTGTGTGATCTTATGGGTTCTCAAGAAGTAAGGTAGATCGTTCTCTCTTTACAAACAAAAGAAAGCAAAGACATTGTTATTCTATTAGTCTATGTTGATGATATCATTATTACGGGCAGTGATTCCCAAGGTATTGCAGACATCAAGCAGCGGTTAGCTCAAATATTTCAAAAAAATGATCTTGGTCCGCTCCGATATTTTCTTGGCATTGAGGTTGCACGGACAAATGATGATATCTTTCTTTCTCAAAGAAAGTATGTCCTTGATATTCTTACCGAGATAAGAATGTTGGAATGTCGCTCCAGTGACACTTCTATGGATCCCAATATTAAGATATCCTCCTTCTCCAATGATGCATTGTTCTCTTATCTAGAATGATATCGCAGGCTGGTTGGCAAACTCATGTATTTCTCAGTGACTAGGCCAGATATTGCCTTTGCAGTTTGTCGGGTTAGTCAGTTTATGCATCACCGTCCATCACTCATTAGAAAGTAGTAGTTCACATTCTTCGCTATCTTAAGAAAGCCACAGGGCAAGGACTTCTCTTCAGGTCTGATGATTCTCTTTCTTTACGAGGATTTCCAAGATACCAGATCTACTAGTGGATACTTTGTGTTCTTTGGAGTAAATCTGGTATCTTGGAAAAGCAAGATGCAGTCTGTTGTAGCTAAATCGAGTGCAGAATCTGAATACCGAGCTATTGGGCATTTAGTTTATGAAGTTTTATAGCTTAAATCTCTACTACGAGACTTGGCAATCTCACTATCATCTCCAGTTCCACTGCATTGCGATAACCAAGCTGCTATGCATATTTTTGAAAATCTAGTGTTTCATGAGTGCACAAAACACATCGAGGTCGATTGTCACTTCATTAATGATGAGTTAGATAAGAAAGTGATCTCATTTCATATGTCCATTCCGGTGAACAACTTGCTGATATTCTAACTAAAGCACCACCTCCTAAGTTCTTTCAAACTTTTTAGAGCAAGCTTGGCTTCGACAATATCTACTCAAGAGGAGTGTTAAAGTAGTCTTAAGTTTAGTCCCAAATCTGAAATAAACTCAAATTAGCTTTGTACTCTCCTATATATATAGAATGCAATGTATTCAGTTATAATCATCCAATAAAGTATTCTTTTTCAGTCTCTATACTTTTACAAAAGGAATTAGAATATTTTGCAACAAAATATCTGATTTTCCATGCTCATTCCAACAGTTAGCAATTTGACACTGCACAAAGAAGTAAATGTATCAGCTTGACAGATCACTGATCCTACATCAGATTTGCAAATGCTTGAGTAAGTAGAGAAGGTTACCTGAAGATTGACCATTTGTTTTGCAAGTCAAGGCACAACGATTATCCAAGAACCTCAAGAAGGACGAAGCAATTAACAAAATAATTAATACAATCACTACTATTAGCAGTAATAATAAATAAATTTAACACAACTGAAAATTTCTTTTCTTTAAATTCATACAACTCAAAACTTAATGTTCTCATTGTGAGAATAAAATATAGAGAAAATCTTCGGTTATTTTCTTCTTTTCGACAACAAAACTCTAAGTTTTCTTCGATGCATTTCATATATCAACACCTAATTATCCTTAACAAAGAAAACACCTGATCAAAAATCTGAGTGCGAAAAAACCATATAATAATTTTAGTCACGGATTCGAAATTCCATACCATCTAAGGTTAACTTTTGAAAAATAATTTTAGATTTCAAATTAAATTCGGGTTAACGGTCTAATGCTTTATGAACACCACAACAACATCATTTACACACAAATCACTACATGCACAACACATTACTTCAAAACACATAAGCAAAACAAAGCAAACACATCTTATGTCTACACCAATAAGTATACTATCACAACATAAACAGTGTACTACTGTACTGAAGACGAAAAACATTCTATAAATGAAAATTATACATTACCCCCATGATTTATATTATTATGATTAGATGCTATCTTAATGACTTGGAAGAGCTATTACAATTGAATGTCCAAAGATAAGTAAATACAACACATCTAATATGAACAAACCGTTGTTCGATATTTCATCACTACATATATTCAGAAAACTAAACGAAAAAAAAATGTTTATAACTACAAAATGAATCAATATTTCAACTAAATTAATTTCTATTTAAGAGATTTAATCAGCATGAGATTAAAAATAGCCACATACGAATCCTAAATCCGAACAGTTATAAAAGATATAAACAAACCAAACCATAATCAACAAAAACATAAATAAGAATTCAATCTTGAGGTTCCATTATCAGGATTGTCACTCAACATGAGTCTCCACATTGCAAACCACCGGCCCCTCGGAAATCACCCTGAGTGGCAGCACGTTTCCGACCATGAGCGCTGCCTTCTTTCCACAATAAGGAACTGGTTGGTGTACATGCCCTCAGTGACGATGAAGAGCTCCTTCTGGTCCTCATAGCATAAGGAGTGGCGGAAAGTGACGCGGGCGAGGCGGGCACCTCATCAGGGGGTCATGGACGATGTCGGTGACGACGCCTTTGAGGTAGCCGTTGGCCTGGCCGAAATTGAAGGATCAGAGGAGGGCTGAGCCCTTGCAGTGGTGGGTGTGGGATTTGAAAACGGAGGCGACACCTTTACGCTGGGCTTGGATGGCGCGACCCATGGGGAAGAATGGGGGTTGGTGGTGCCGGCAGTGGTGATTAAGGTTTTGGGATTTGTAGATTTTTGAGAGGGATTTGGATATTGGAATGATAAAGAAAGAGTTTTGGAATCAGGGATTTGGATGTGTAATGTGGTTTGTTTTTATTTTTTTATTTTCTTTACGTGCTGAGCACGTGTTAGTATCTACTTTTGCTCTCCTTTCTATATTTCGAAATGGAGGAAGGAGAGAGGGTAGACCTATTAGTATAATATATAGTATAATACCTGATGTAATGAAGAAGGCCTGAATTGCCTCAAAATAATTAGAAATCTCTCAATATCTTTGAATCTTCATGCCTACTATTGCAAACAAAGGAGTTGAAAATTTGTCAATATTGCACAAACTATTCAAAAGATGAGACAATTTATGTAAGAAACATAATTAATCTTAATATAGGGTTCTAAACATATATCTCCCTAATAAATATGTAAAGATCACATATATATCCCTAACAAATATGTATTCTCATATTTGTCTCTAACAAAAAGTATCCCAACTCTTAGTTATCCTTCTAGTTAAAATATATCAGAATAGCTGAGAATGCGCAGTTCAAATTAACATAATTCAAATAACAATTCTAGCATAAATAGTTGTCATCATCTAATCAGTTTATTAATTAACATCATCATCATTATCTATTTCACCACTGGATTGAGCTAATATCATAGACAACAAAAAATGATAAGATGAGAATACTAAACATGTACAAAACAAAACAAAACAAAAAAAAAAAAAAGGTAAGAAATTAAAAAAGAAGATAGCTACTAACATGAACCAATTTCCTAGTACCAACTCACAGCCAACTTGGAAGCATTCCAAGAATGCATGGAAAGCGAGGCTCAATCGACATTGCTAAACAATATTTTTCATTCTATTGTGTTGCCTTTTAAAATAACACAAGAATTAAAAAATAGTATTTGCTTTCTCTTCTAACCCATCTAGAGTAGAAATGTTATAAAAAAAAGGGGAAATCAAGAAAAAGAATCCGGACAGTTTCTTGTAGGACCATAGATTGAACCTATAGAATAAACAACTTCCCTTGACTGTTATTGTATTGCCCCTAGATATGTTCTTATCCTTCTCATCCAAAAGTCAAATCATGCACACTCGTTCCGAATGAAAATCAAACAGCATTAAGAAATGTGAATCCAAGCCAAATTTTGGGAGGAGCAACAACGATACAACAGAATGCTAATTGGGGAGGTGGACAAGGAGATACGAATGGGTTGGGTTCTTACCAAAACCAGAGTGGAGATCGGTTCAGAGGCAACTATGACGAAGATTCACGGCATGGCAGCTATGCTAGGCGTGGCAGTGATTACAGACATGATGGGCGCATGGGAGGTAGCGGCGGTGGTGTGCGGCGGTGAAGGTATTGAGAACGGATGAATTTTGAAAGTGACATGAGAAGATGGAAGATGAAGGTTTTTGTCTTTTTTCTTTTTTTTATTTGCTATAAATTGAGTACATGAGGTTAGCACGTATTAGTTTTTACTTTGGATCTATTTACTCTATTTCAAAATGAAGAAAAGAGATAGGGGATAGGCCTATTTGTATAAAATATAACTAGTATACCCCTGTGCAATATTGCACAGACTTTATCGAAAGATATATATTAAAACATCAATACCATTCAATAAAAAATTTTGTAGAACCTACCCACATATGCAACTTTTTCTTGTATAATTATAATTCAGTCTATCAATATTTACGATTATGTAGTAAAATCTAAAAAACACAAACTTCAAGCTCGAGCATCTGATGCAATAAGACTTCCAAACACAATCTCAATAGAATGAAACATTACATACTGAGAAAAATAACAATAAGGATTAAATCAGAAAAATGTATAAAACATACCTGATGTAATGTAAAAGTTCTTGTTTGCCTCAAAATAATTGGAAATCTCCCTATATCTTTGATTCTTCACACATACTGTTGCAAACAAAATTGTTGAAAATTTGTCAATAACACCAATCTTTTGATTATTCAATATTCAAATTTAACAATAGACCTTTGAAATAGCATAATATATAGATATAATATAATGGTCTCGCATGGTATAACATATAAACATACAACGATAAAAGGAAAAAAAAAAGGAAAACACATATAAGCATATAAACATAGATAAATATAGATAAACATTTAAACATATAAATATGTACAATATTGCATAAACCTTGGTACTCTCATTTCTAGTTATTTAATGACGTCACAGTACTGCATAATAAATACCCATTTTGTGTACTCAAAAGGTGATTTTGAGTACAGTGCAATATTGCTAGAATTCTTGAGGATTGCTGAGTATAACCCTTAGATAAACATATAAACATAGATAAACAGAGGATAGACATTATCCTATACCCTTAGATAAACATATATTGTGACTTCATCTATAACATCAAAATTGCATAACAAATACCCAATTTGAGAGATGTGCCTCTATTATCAATTTAATCGCAGCATAACAAACCACGTATTGACTATCATTTTAGGAAGAGATAAAAGTGAATATCATACATTCACTTGCACATATCAAAACCTAACAAACCACTTTTTGATCAAATCCGACCCAAAGTTTGAGGGGGGGGAAATGCTGCTGTAACTCTAGCATCATCTATAACTTGTTCTCACTTTGGTATTGTGTTCCTGTTAAACAATTAAACAAAAATAAAGGATGAATGAAAGAAAGAAAGAAAGAAAACGAAAGCAACCACATGCATGTTAATTTTTTTAGGATTGGTTATTGAACCCAAGCTAAAGACTCATAAAAGTTTCTGCATGTGTTTATTAATATTAATGATTTTTTAATTTATTATCATTATTTTGTATTTGCGAAGAAAAAAATTAAGTATGCTTGCCCTATTTTACTAAAGAAAAAATTAATGAAACACAACCGCAGTCTCATTGGATAAAATGTTATGCCCTGCATAACTCTAAAGAGTAGACCAAAAACAAAACAGAGCATAGATATAAAAAAAACATAGATAAACATATAAACATATAAATATGTGCAATATTGCATCTTTCTCTCTCATTATTATCTACATAATTTATATTCATTCCTCCTATCATAAAACCTTTTGAGTATCCAATGCCATGATGTGACTCTCATGTTTATGTTTGTCATGTATCAGTAAAGCGAGAAATTAAACATATATAGTTTTATTACTAATTATTATTGTAACGCCCCGAATCCCAAATACACTGAATTTGAGATGTTCTACAGGATCTTTCCACTTTATTTAGTACAATTTTACAAGAAAATTTGAACTTTTCACTTTACATCAGAGTTTACATAAAACTTTACACTTTACATTGCACAGCGGAAGTAAAATTTACAACAATTGAATAAATGTACAACAACATTGAATAATCTTTAAGCATCTGTTCCTTTTTAATCTTTATCATGTCATTTACCTGCATATAAGACGGTGGGTACGTCAGTTTATTCAACCGACGAACATTATATACGGTCATCCTCTCTATGCCGGAAATAGTATAACTTATTTTCCATATTTAACAAACACAAACTTGTCACATATCAACTAAAGGGACTACCCTATTGATGTCGTGTTGTGATTGTGCACTTAGTCCTTAATGCAATTATTTATATTAGATGACACTAATGCGCACTTGTTCAGATTCTATGCATCTCATACTATATAGGTCCGAGGGCAAGCCTCTTAATCGTTCTTCACCTTTGTAGGGTTCAATCCCTCGTCATGTCTTAATCTACTACTGTAACTACGGTGAGTATCTTAGATGATCTATGAGTACAAGCACGTGCACCGGACCCTGGAGGGGAATTCCACGCCATGTTTTGACTCATCAAGCATGTATTCTGTGGCAATTCAGCCTCCTCCCTGAACACGATCCTCTTGCAGTCACCAAACATCCCACAAGCGTGGCTAAAGTCCGATCATTACTGAGTTGTGCCCACGTCATGTCTTGACTCATCAAGCATGCATTCTGTGGCTCACACACCCGCACCGTAAACTCCAGTTCTCATACTCGTGTTTTTCTCTCACTTTCATCACGTCTTCACTATGCACTAATCCTTAGTTTTTATTAGAATCATGAACAAAATCAAGCTCTAGAGTTAGCCTCCCCACTAAACCGGACTTATTCATTTATTCAAACATGACCAACCTTGGTCTTTCATTTCAGATTTCATTTCATCTCTTTCCAAATGCCGGGGGAGACTTAGCTACTCTTTTGTTTCAATTCCAATTCACAATTTCCAATTTGAGCATTTCCAACTCATAAATTCATTTTCATAATCATAACAAATTTCTTTTTCAATAGCATGATCTGTAAATTGTTCAATAGTCCATAATCACACATGGAATTTTATACTTCATCAAATATGAATTTCACATTGAAATCACATCACTAAATGGATATTCATATACCATAAATTTCACACTATTCTCAAATGAGAATAATTCGTAATGCATCACTACATATAATTTCTATTTTTATTTCACTTCTATTCTAATATTTTATTTCAAGCCTTTCTACAAAGTGCAACTTTTATACCATACAAGTATATTACCATAAGTCTAAATTATACATTTTATTCTCAAATCATATTTTATTCTATATAAATAATTCCCAAATTATTTTTCATAAGTCCCATATATTTTTAGAAGAATAATCATATTTTTTTTCATAATTTTTTGATCAACAAAACATTCAAAAAAAAATATTTTTTCAATCTTGCCGAAGCCAAGATTCGAACCCAGCACCACAGAGAACACAGCCGAAGGCACAGGCCACTAGACCACTTGCGCCAGCGGTATAGAAAGAGAGCTGAGAGTATTTAATGCTCTCGGCTGCAGTTTTTTTTTTTTTTTAACATGAAATAAAATATGCGATGCTATTGGGGATCGAACCATCGACCCGCCCAATACTGTAGCGATTTAGAGCGATCCGACCACTCGAGCTATAGGCTCGGGTTGTCACTAGTACAATTCGAGTTTCATTTAACCAGTACTCTCTGTTATTTAAAACATTTCGACGTTCATCAAAATCTCATTTCAATTGCTCTTACTAACATACTGTAAAAATTCCAGATTAATCATTTCCATCATGAATTACACTCCAGCATATGAGAATAATTTTCTTAGATAATTAAACATATTTTTCCCAATAATTAACACAAATCTACCATACAATTTGGTTAATTTGATATACTACTACTAACGCATTCTTTTTCGACATTCTAATTTCACTAATCTCTACACCAATTTTCTACTCTTATTTATTTCACGAACCTAACAATTGTATCGTAATTTATTCGTTACAACAACATAACGAAATTTCTAATTTAGCACATAAAGCGACATTGTCAAACTACTAATCTTTGCGCATAATTTTTTCATGCTACTAACGAAGGTTTATTTACACAATTCATAGCCATATTCATATCGCACACAACTTGAATTTTAATAATAGAAACACATATACTTTGCATATCAACAAATCAATCAATTAGGGATCATTTTTTCAATTAAATGTGCATTCTTATTAATCATTTTCATGCATCATTTTTCTAATTAAATCTAGCATGCATTCCTATTTAGAAATAGGAAAAATTTACCCACCTTAAATGGAGAGAAAAACAACTAGCGACACCTCCAAAACAATGTCCTTGCAAACGAGAGCGATCCTCCTCCTTGAAGCGCGCACTCGAGCCTCCAAGAACACCCAACCCGAGAGCTCCTAAGCCAAAACGAGAGTACTTCCTTGATAGTCGGCCTCTCCTCTTCTTGTTGCAAGCACAACTCCCACACACAACTCAATCTTTTACTCACTTGCTAACTACTAGATAATGTATTTTAGATTATAGGTTTGGAAGAGATAATTTGCACAAGAATAACTAGCCATGGGGGGGGGGTGATATGGCTAAAAATAGGATTAAATCGGGACCGTTCACATCGGACTCGAATCTTAAAGCTCAGGGGTAAAACGGTAATTTCACATGCAAATGGGTCCGAAGCGGGTACTGGGTCTCCTTCTCACAGATCCAATAACCCGCAAACGGATCCACCTCAGCTGGGTACGGGTTTCAACCCGCTACCAACCCGATCCGACAAGATACAATCAAGGTCCCTGATTAGATCTAAATCAACGGCCATGATTCACAGCTATCTTTTCACTGGGGATTAGTGATTAAATTCCTTAACTGATTATAGGGGATATACCTTATCAGATTACATGCCTTATCTGATTACGGGGAATATTCCTTATCTAATCACGGGGATTACATTCCTAAAACCAGTCCCTAAGACGCCTATAAATACCCCTCACCCATCTCCATTAAGAGGTAATCAATCTTTCTCTAGTTAAACGCTCTTTCATAATCATTTCTGGTTACTGACTTGAGCGTCGGAGGGTGCGTCGCCGGGATCAACCCCGGTGTCTCGCACTTCCTTGCAGGTGGACGGCGGGAGTCAACGGTCAAGCTCCGACGGAACAGGTTAGGTGTTTGCTATTCAGGTTTTCTACGAACTCACAAATTCATCTGCTTGCCCCCACACCGAAAAAAGCGGCAACAGATTGGCGCCGTCTGTGGGAAAACCAAACGAATAGCAGCGCCTCTTCCCGTTGGTCCGACCTTCTCCATCCATGCCTCCTAGAAAGGTCAGATCTAGGGGTCCAACCGTGGGCCCAATCCCGCCGATCAGCAGGAGCCAGTCCCTGACCAACCCGTTCTGCAGCAGGAACGACCTCCCCTTCAGCAAGATCAGCCCCTTCAGAATCAGCAACCCCCCCAAGGGTCCGACCGGTCCACAGAATGCCGGTGCGGGGGGCTCCCGCATGAAGCAACCTCTCCATCAAGACCACGTCTCCATACACAACGCCTCTACGGATTCCATGGCCTCTCACAATCCCCAAAATCAGAAGGAGGAAGAGGACCTACGCCACCGTCTGGACGAGAAGCGGGCCCGAAAGGGAGCCTCCCGCCAACAACGTCCGGGTGAGCGGTCCCCTCACCGCCGAGACTACAAAAGGTCCCATGTCCGAAGGGGAAGGAAGGAATCCCCCGAGCATCACAGAAGAAGACCACGCTCCCCCGCGGGTCGGCAGCAGCCTAGGAACGATGAAGCGCCAATCACCCGTGCCGAGATCCAACGAGTTGGAGCACAACTCTCTCCTAGAGTTGCTCCTCGAACCCATCTCACAAATGGCTCTCTTCCAAAAGCCGAACTCTTCCCTTCGCTCGCCGCCGAAGCGGACCTCTTCTCAACAAGTCCGGAGCACACAACTCTCTCCTAGAGTTGCTCCTTAAACTCATCTCCCGAATGGCTCTCTCCCAGAGCCGAGCTCTTCCATCCGCTCGCCGCCAAAGCGGACCCCTTCTCAACAAGTCCGGAGCACACAACTCTCTCCTAGAGTTGCTCCTCAAACTCATCTCCCAGATGGCTCTCTCCCAGAGCCGAGCTCTTCGCTCCGCTCGCCTCCGAAGCGGACCTCTTCTCAGACAGTTCGGAGCACACAACTCTCTCCTAGAGTTGCTCCTCAAACTCATCTCCCAAATGGCTCTCTCCCAGAGCCGAGCTCTTCCATCCGCTCGCCGCCGAAGCGGACCCCTTCTCAACAAGCCCGGAGCACACAACTCTCTCCTAGAGTTGCTCCTCAAACTCATCTCCCAAATGGCTCTCTCCCAGAGCCGAGCTCTTCCATCCGCTCGCCGCCGAAGCGGACCCCTTCTCAACAAGCCCGGAGCACACAACTCTCTCCTAGAGTTGCTCCTCAAACTCATCTCCCAGATGGCTCTCTCCCAGAGCCGAGCTCTTCGCTCCGCTCGCCTCCGAAGCGGACCTCTTCTCAGACAATCAGAAAACACAACTCTCTCCTAGAGTTGCTCCTCAAACTAACCTCACAATGGTTCGGAGTCCAGCACTCGGTTCGACTCTTCCTCCTCGGCTCGTCTTCAGACGGGCCGGGGGTAGATCGCCGTTCGAAATTGCTCCTGCAGCCGTTGAATGGATCGGAGTCCAACACTTGGCTCGATTTTGCTTCGCAAGTCCGCTCCTAAGCGGACTAGAAGTAGCTCGCCATTCGAAACTGCTCCTGCATCCCTCAAACTAACCTCACGATGGTCGGGGTCCTATGGCTCGACTTTACTTCACCGGCTCGTCCTTAAACGGGCCGGAGGAAGATAGCCATTCCGAACTGCCCCCATGACCATCCGAGCTGAGTTACCCATCTACCGAGAAGCAAAGTTGCGGAAAATGTGCCCCAAAATCCGTGCTCGGATCTGCCGAACAAGATGCATCTACTGAGCAGCTAAGCAGATGAAGAGCAAGAAGAAAAAGAGGCTAACGGGTCAGGGTCGGATCCAATACCCTCGGTCCGACCCATATCCTTCTTAGCTCCTTCATTTTTCTCCTTCTTCAGTCTTCCCGCCAAAGGTACCCAACACTTCTGCTCTTCTTCACTGTGCGAAAGAACGAGGCAGGGGAGAGAACCCGAATGCCTCTCCCCCCTTCCTCTTTCTTCTCAAGGCCAAGCTCTTCACTCCGCTCGCCTCCAAAGCGGAGCTCTTCCCAACGAGTTCGGAGCTCACAACCCTCCCCTGGAGTTGCTCCTTGCACTCACTTCGGAGAATGGGTCTTCCCAGCACCTCTTCTCCTAGGAGTGGAGCACCTCTTCAAAAATCTCCAAAACCAAACAGAATAGAGACAACTTCAGAGCTCCTCACCTCTCCCATATGCTGACCCATCCTCCCGAGCCGAGGAACAGAGCTTCATCGACCTATCCCCTTCATCAACTCAATAAGCTTCTCCTCGCGCTCGAGCCATCCGAACAGCTCAACCGAGTCTTCAAGGAACACTTCCTTCAAAACAGACAACTCAGCACCTCGGCCAACGGTACTGACCCTCCGAGCCGAGGTGCCCGGGTACCGACCCTCGTATATGGCAAAAAATCGTCCCGAGGCGATCTCACCGTTAGATCATCTCCAAATTCGCACTCAAGCGTGATGGACGGATCAGATCGTGCGTTGTCACCACAAAACGACAAGATAACGTTTTCTCGAAACTCGTGCCTCTTGTCTCGTGATTCGCGCTACGATCGTGATCAACCGTCCAGATCGAGCTACGTAGCCGGGATCTGCCAATCTACCAACCTGCGGAGCGGCAAAAATCTGCCTCAAAATCCGTGCTCGGATTCGCCGAACAAAGCAAGCAGATGAGGAGGAAGAAAGAAAAAGAGGCTAACGGTCGGGGTCGGATCCGATACCCACGGTCCGACCCATACCCATCTTAGCTCCTTCACTCTTCTCCTTCTTCCCCAACACATCTCCTCTTCTCCACTGTGCGGAAGAACGAGGCAGAGGAGAGAACCCAATTGCCTCTTCTCCCCTTCCTCTTCTCCCCTTCTCCACCGTGCGGAAGAACAAGGCAGAGGAGAGAACCCAACTGCCTCTCCTCCCCTTCCCCTTTCTCCTCAGAAGTGCTGCCGATCCGAAGTGCTGCCGTACCGACCCTCGTTTATGGAGAAAAATTCGGCCGACCCTAGCTAGCCGTTGGATCATCTCAAAATTCACACTCAAGCGTGATGGACGGATCAGATCGCACCACGTCACCGCAAAACGACAAGATAACGTTTTCTCGAAACTCGTGCCTCTTGTCTCGTGATTCGCACCACGATCGTGATCAACCGTCCAGATTGAGCCACGTAGCTCGGATCTCAAATCCGAGCTACCAAACTACCGAACCGCTAAGCGGCAAAAAATCTCCTCAAAATCCGTGCTCGGATCGACCGAACAAGAAGCAGATCCGAGGAGCTCAGATTTTCCGAACAAGAAGCAGAGGAGAGAGAGAAAAAAAAAAGGGGAGCACGTGGGGCCACGTGGCATGCCACGTGGCATCATCTCAATGATCCGAGGTGCCGATCCGGGGTGCCGATCCGAGGTGACGGGGTACCGACCCTCGTTTTTGGGAAAAATTCGACCGATCCCATCTCGCCGTCGGATCGTCTCAAAATTCGTGCTAAAACATGATGAACGGCTCAGATCTCGCCACGTCACCACAAAACGACAAGATAACGTTTTCTCGAAACTCGTGCATCTTGTCTCGTGATTCGCGCCACGATCGTGATCAACCGTCCAGATTGAGCCACGTAGCTCGGATCTCAAATCCGAGCTACCGAACTACCGAACCGCTAAGTGGGAAAAAATTCTCCTCGAAATCCGTGCTCGGATCTGCCGAACCAGATGCAATTGCCGAGCAACAAGGAAGAAGGAAGAAGGAGGAGAGAGAGAAAAAAAAAAAAAAAAAAAAAAGGGGTCGGGTCGGACCCATTAGGGTCCCAACCCGAACCAACTTACCAACCCTTCTTCTTCTCTCCCAATCTCCCGCCGAAACAAACCCAAGAACTGGCTCCCTTCTTCGACGTCGGCTCTCCAATACATCGCCTAAGCTTGAGCTCGAGTGGCCTCATCTTCGACCTAAGCTCCAGCTCGTCCAGCCTAACCTCCGGTGGCCTCTCCTCACCTAAGCTCGAGCTCCCCAAGCTCATCGTCTTCTGCCGAGCTCACAACTCCACTCCGAGCTCCACTGCCGAGCCCCATGCCGAACCGACCACCTCCGCTCCGAGCTCCGCGATGCCGAAGCTCTCCAATACGCCGACCTCGTCATCCACAGTGAACTCCCTCCGTCGCCGAGCTCAAACCCCTCCTCGCCGAGCTTGCACGAGCAGCCAAAGCTCACCATCGAAGCTCGGAGCTTCGTCAGACCCACTCACGACCACTATCAACCTCCTCTTCGAAGCTCGTAGCCGAAAGCTCACCTCCGCGCTCAAGCCACCCCGTCGTCAACCTCCACGACGTCGGGCTCCTTCAACACCGAGCTCACCGCCTCGGCGAGCTCTTCGACCACTTCCGCCGAGCTCTCACCTCCAAGCTCCAACTCCAAGTGCCGAGCTCTCCGCCGCTCCGAGCTCTCACCTCCAAGCTCCATTCCGACGCCGAAGCTCAAAGTTCTCCTTGTCGACCCCTCACGACAGCCGAGCTCGAGCTCCGACGTCCCCTTCGTCGAGCTCCGAAGCATCGAGCTCCATGCCGCCAAACACCACCACTCCGAGCTTCTCTCTACTGAGTAGCCGAGCTCTCACCTCGGAGCTGCCTTCCACGCCGAGACGAAAAAGAAGAGAGGAAGAGAAGAAGAAGCAGCGAACGAACGAAAGAAAGAAAAGAAAGAAAAGAAAAAAAAAAAAAAAAAAAAAAAAAAATGCCACGTGGCGGTCCACGTGGCAACATCTCAACGACCGGGGTGCCTTCGCCGAAGTGCCGAAGTGCCGAAGTCGTAATTGGAGAAAAAAAGAGGCCGGGCCACACGATCCGTCCGATCGTTCCAAAATTCGCGTCGCGACACGATCGACGCTCAGGAATGCGCCACGTGTCCCGATCGTGATCTGCCTCACGATGCGCGCAGATCTGATCATGATGAACGGCCAGAAACGTGCCACGTGTCCAGATCGTGATCTGCCTCACGATGCGTGCTCATCTGGTCATGATGGACGGCCAGAAATCTGCCACGTGTCCAGGTAATATTTAAATTATTTATTTATTTATTTAATTGTTTTTTTTATTTAAAAAATCCGAAAAAAATATTTAAAAATCGAAAAAATTAATTAAAAATTCTAAAAATAATTATTAATTCAGAAAAAATTATTTTTAAATTCTGAAAAAATAATTATTAAATTAGAATAATTAATTAATATTTTAGATAATTAATTATTTAATTCGGAAAATGAATAAAAAATTCAAAAAAATGAGAAAAAATTCAGAAAAATCTGGAAAAATCACCAAAAATCCAGAAAATTCTGAGAATATTTTTGGGCACTTTACAAGCCCATAAAAACACTGTTACACCCCGAGCAAGATTCCAAACTCCCTTGAGAACACCGATAAAATCCCATACGCCATTGAAACAGTAAAACTACTCCTCAAAGGCTGATCACACTCAGTCTTTAGGAGTGGGGGGCTCGTGATATGGCTAAAAATAGGATTAAATCGGGACCGTTCACATCGGACTCGAATCTTAAAGCTCAGGGGTAAAACGGTAATTTCACATGCAAATGGGTCCGAAGCGGGTACTGGGTCTCCTTCTCACAGATCCAATAACCCGCAAACGGATCCACCTCAGCTGGGTACGGGTTTCAACCCGCTACCAACCCGATCCGACAAGATACAATCAAGGTCCCTGATTAGATCTAAATCAACGGCCATGATTCACAGCTATCTTTTCACTGGGGATTAGTGATTAAATTCCTTAACTGATTATAGGGGATATACCTTATCAGATTACATGCCTTATCTGATTACGGGGAATATTCCTTATCTAATCACGGGGATTACATTCCTAAAACCAGTCCCTAAGACGCCTATAAATACCCCTCACCCATCTCCATTAAGAGGTAATCAATCTTTCTCTAGTTAAACGCTCTTTCATAATCATTTCTGGTTACTGACTTGAGCGTCGGAGGGTGCGTCGCCGGGATCAACCCCGGTGTCTCGCACTTCCTTGCAGGTGGACGGCGGGAGTCAAAGGTCAAGCTCCGACGGAACAGGTTAGGTGTTTGCTATTCAGGTTTTCTACGAACTCACAAATTCATCTGCTTGCCCCCACACCGAAAAAAGCAGCAACAGGGGGGGATATTTATACTAAAAATCTAGGGAAATGGATGGCCAAGATTGAAGTAGGAGTTAGGAACAAATGACTATGATTTAAGGAGGAGTTATACTAACCACCCATAATCAAGTAACCACCACACCATGATCCCACTCAAAATTTTCCCATTCCCTCCAAAAGCAAACCGGCCATGTTTGGGAGTGCACTATGCACGTGCAAGCATTTGCCTCCAAAAATTTGTACATTATATTTTGTATAAAAAAAATCTTTAAATTGTATCCTACATGACAAGTTGTATTTAAAAATAAATTAACTCATGGGCTTTAGTTTATGGGCCAAAATAACAATTTTAAAATAAAATAAATGAATTAAATTTTGGGCTTTAAGAAAAAAGCTTTTTGTCTAATTGAAAGAAGGCTTTATACAAAATAATTAAAAGCACATATTTAAATATCTATACTCATCATGATAAAATATTTACCAAAAATATTGCACGTGCACACTACGTGCAAAATAAATAATTTTCATTAAATGAAAATCGGGGCATTACAATTATAGTGTGCAATAAACATTGTTAAAATGCAAAAAGAAACGGTAGCAATTGGTTAATTTTGTTAAGATGTACAGTAAGAAAGAAAACAAAAAGAACCCATAACAGTTATTTGATTATGCCACAGTATTGTATAACAAATACCCATTTTGTGTACTCAAAAGGTGATTTTGAGTACAGTGCGGTATTGGTAGAATTCTTGAGGGTTGATGAGTATAACCCTTGGATAAACATATAAACATAGATAAATATAGGATAGACATCATCCTATACCCTTGAATAAACATACACTGTGACATCATCTGACACATCTACAGTATTGCATAACAAATACCCATTTTGTGTACTCAAAAGGCAATTCTTCATAGAGGAAATTATGGTCCCTAGTTAAAACAAATTAACCAAATATAAAGTTGTACATCTTAACAAAATATAGTATATATTTGAGACAATTTGTGAATTCCATTTAAAATTAATGTGCATTCGTATAAAAGAAAAAGAACATCTTAATAATCACTCGTAAAAGTTCAACTTAATAATAAAGGCATTTTCTGAAAAATCTCTATATGAGGGTATTTTTTCATTCAAGAGAAGTTGTATTTCACTGTTAACACAAAAGTGTTCTTCAAAAATTATAGGGCATTCGAATAATCAAATCATAGGGCAGTCTTTGGCTTCAAAATGGAATAGATTTTAACTAATAATAACAATAAATAAGGAAATAAGATATTGCTCCTAAACTACATTTCATACTCCTTCTACTTTGGAAACAAATTGTGTGTTATTGTCTTATGCGTCTTTCTTTCTCATTATTATCTACATAATTTATATTCATTCCTCCTCCTATCTTAAAACCTTGTGAGTATCCGATGCCATCATGTGACACTCATGTTAATGTTTGTCATGTAACAGTAAAGCGAGAAATTAAACATATATAGTTTTATTACTAATTAAAGCGAGAAATTGATAGTGGGGAGTTTAAAGTCGAAAGAATAAAAATTAGGAGCCAAAAATAAATAAGCCCCCAAAAAGAGAACTCCTATAATACATGTATTTCATATTTGTAATCCATGTTTTCCCAAAAATGTATTTTTTGTATTTTCTATATTTTAAAAATTTTCGCAAATTATTTTTTTTTTTTTTTCCGGTTTTCAAATTCTTTTATCAAATGTATTGTGGATCTTATATTTCAAAATCGGTTTTCGATCAATAAATTTATTTGCAAATATCTTCTATGATTTTTATATTATAATAAAAATCCTTATTTTGTTACTATTACTCTTATTAGTATTATTGTTATTATTGTTATTTTGAATAGATATTACAAATTCATTTTATCTACTAATTGTATATTTATATTTTTGTAATGCAAATTGCATTTTATTTGAGACAATATTTTTATTTGTTATTTTATTTGCCTTATTATTTATTTATTTATTTTCTGAACCCTATTACCCATTTTAATCCCCAAACCCATTTAAATACCCATTTGCCCTAATAAAACCCAACCCTATACCCATTAGTTATAAAAACCCAATAACCCACCCAAACTCTAACCCAATAACCCTTTTCCCCGTATTAATACCTAACCTATTACCCAGACCCGATACCCACTCCCTTCACCCAACCCGTTAGTTTAACTGACTCCAAACCGACTCATCCCCTACCTATATATATATAACCCATGCAGCCGCCGCTTCGAAACCCATGCGCCTCTTCCGCTCTCTTCCCCATGCGCCCCAGCCGCCGCGATGCGCCAGCCCCCGATGCACCACCCTGCTCGCGACACCATCCCTCTCTCCCGCCTCGCCTGAACTAGCGACAGCACCTGGGGCGTGTTTCCCCTGGGTTCCTCCGCCGTCCTTTCACCCAACAGCAACCTCCCTGCATCCGTCCATCTCTCCTCGACCTGTCGCAACCCCATGGTGCCGAAACCCTGTTCCGCGACCCCCCCAGTATGGCCTTCTGTTGCGACGCCGCTGCAGCCAGCAACTGCGACAACCCCCCTGGCCGCCTGTCCATGGCCGCCGTCCAGCGCGACTGCGCATCTCCATCCGTCCCGGTGTCAACCAGCGAACCACCATGGAGAGTTGGTGTTTTTATGGGTTATTGTTGTATGGGGATGGATGGATTGATTTTGGGCCGTCGATCTTCATCGTGATCATCGTCATCTTTGGGTTTGATCATCTTGATTATGAGCCGTCCGATTTATCTTGGTTCTTGATCTCTGTGATTTGGACCGTCGGATCTTGATTATAATCTTTGATTATGGACTGTTGGATTTTGATCTCATCATCTTGGAGTTTTTGATCATCTTTGATTGGTGGCCGTCCGATCGTCGATCTGAACCGATCATCATCTTCATCATCAAGATACTGATCACATCTCGATCTTGATCTTGATCTTCGATCAGAGTCATCCGATCTGATCCGATCGCTTTGATATCGTGATCCCTTGAATCTCAACCGTCCGATCGTGTCCGTGATCGATTGTTCTTTGGATTCGTGATCTAGTTCATGTTTGCTTGTTCGTGATTCGTTGCTATTGAGTTCGTGCCCAGGAATCCGTTCCTGTTATTCTCTTTTTTTTTGGCTGGATTCGTCTTCCTTCAGGCAAGTAACTTGTACTGCAATTTCTTAGGTTGATACAAGTCAAAAAGTTCACGTATAGTATAGTTGGGTCTAGAGACGGCCAAAAATTATATTTTTATTTGTGGGTTTTGTCTCTATTGTGTAAATCAGGCCATAGATGACTTATGACATGAGAATTGATAGGTTTATACCCTAGGTTTACCCAACACTTGATTTTTGTTCGTGTATGTGATATTGCATGCTATGTGTTCGATGGATTGCCCATGTGAGAAACAATAGGTTTGGACATGTTAGAATCCCTAAAATCTGATATTTAGATGATTGGTAGGCTTTGTTTCAAGTTTGGTCAGGTTTGGATCAAAATTGTGGAAGTTATGATGTTTTGAATTAGAGATGTGAAATCTGGAATTTGCGGTATGTTCTGTGTTGCTTGCTGTTTTCACCCATGCTAAGGTCTGAATCTCAACTTGGAAATTAAAAGTGAATTGTAGATAATTGTGTCTATTTTCAAACCCCACTAGTTTTACTGCATTTGGAGTTCGTATGACTGAGATATAATAGTTTTGGTACAGCCGTGTCGGTAGTTTTCAGATTCAGTTTTGAGGAACAAATTAATTTCGAGAACTAGGCTATACATAATATCTTGGTATAATATTTTACTCAGTGTTTCCTTATGATGTTAGGGACTTCTCAGATTTTTGGTGTATTTTAAAGATAAGTTTTGAGCAATGTTTTATATCCTTTTCTAAAATCTATTTTTGCCGTAAATTGCGTGTTGTTTAGTATAGAACCCTGTTTTCACCCTATTTGTTTATACTGTATGAAAATTATTTGTGAAATATGATAGTTGGCAAATTTTATCTTTTTTCACGTCATTTTGACGGAATTGGATTTCAATTCGCTGATTGCGAGATATCCCTGTTTTCGTACAGCAGTGTTGAGAAATTTCAGATTCGTCAAACCATGTTTTTGTGTTACTTCTTATTTTTGATGACTTACCTATACTTACTGTAATATTATGAAACTTATTATTTTGAGTCTATACCTAAAGAGGATTACCCCATATTTTTCGTGGAATTATTTTGCTATGTTTTCATGCTGTTTTCATGCTTTTGAAGTCGTCCCCCTATTTTCTGGCTGAACCTAAAATCTGTGTTGAATTCAGTTTTGAGATGAGATGTTGTGAACTAGTATATGACTTTACTATACTCGTTGGATGCGTGTGGATGTCTAGTTTCCAGATCCATCGACGGATCGTGATTTGCATGCCTGTAGATCTTAGAATCACTGTTTTAGTACTACTTGGTCTTGCTGTCCTGATTATGAACATAGACTATTTTGCTCGTATATGTGAATGTATATCATTCATGCTTGTATGTTTGTTTCCCTGAACCTAAACCTGATTATACTATGTTAGTTTGACACTGTTTCATGCTTATACCTGCCTGTTTGAGAATAATAATAAATAATCAAGTCGGGGTTTATGGAAAAGATCTAATAGTGGATAGTTCAGAAATATGTACCTGTTGCTGCATGGACCTTTGGTTCATCTACCTATTACTGTTGCTGCATGGACCTGTTGGTTCATGTACCTGTTACCTATTGCTGTACGTACCTGTTGGTCGTGTACCTGTTGCTTCATGAACCAGTTGCTGCATGAATCGGATGATTCGTGTACCTGTTGCTTCATGAACCTGTTTTCTGTTTCTTGTACCTGAGTACATTGCCCTCTATGGTCCACTATGAAATCTAAAACGAAATTGCTTTGACTGTAGCAACCATGTAGTAAAAATATGGATGCATGAAGTGCTACCTAGATAGTAAATTAACAAGATTAAACTTGACTTAACGTGACACCTGTTACATGATACCTGATACCTGTTTACTTGATACATATGTACATGTTTACCTGATTACCTGATATCTGATACATGATTACACGACACTTGATACTTGATGCATGTTTATAGGATACTTGTTTACTTGACGCTTGATTTATGCCGTGTATACTTGACACTTTTACCATGCTAGTTGTCTAGGTTGACGTCATACCTATACCATGTGCTAGTTAGTTTTCTCCATTCCATGTGTTTGTATCCTACTCTATTTGTGACCCGCGACTTGCAATTGACGGGTACTTGTGTTTTCTGTTCTTCTCTTTCCTGCATTCGTTGTATTGCAGATTTTGGAGGACAGGTTCCAGACGGGATTGGTAACATGATGTACTAGATACTGGAATTTCGCTATTCTTATTTCTTGTAGTTGCTTGAACAATATTGTATTTTGAGACTTGTATTTATTCTTGTATTTGGGCGAGGTGACCCAGGATTTTTTTTGTGTTATTCAGATCATGACTATTTGAGACTAATATATTTTATTTCAAGTATTCTTGTTGATATTTGATTCATATGTGCATGTGGTTGATTTTTCTGGCTTCCGACTCTAATTATATTGTGACATGTTATAAAGATTCCTTGAACAGCTTATGGATGATGAAAATCATTCGCTGGGCTTTGTTACATGCTTGTATTCCGTATTTTTGAGAAGCGGGGCGTGACAATGTTAGTAGAACACAGGAAATATAATTATTAATTCCATATTTTTTTCTCAAAATAGGAGTTCATCAAATAATAGGGCAGTCTTTGGCTTCAAGTTATTGTTTTTTTACTAAGACTTTGATCGGTAAACCACACAAACAATAGTTGTAGCTAAGCAATAAAGTGATGATCTTGTTCTGAACTCAAACACAACTCAACCAGAAACAAAGGAGTGGGTTAATGCCCACATCGTGCACAACTAAATAAAAAAATGATATTAATCATCATTTTACAAAACTAAAAATCAAAGTATGTATGTGTCTTACTATAGTTGTAACTCCCTGTTCCAGTTGTACGTATTTTATTACGTAAATTTTTGTACTTCAATTTTTAGATCAGTTTTATTTTTCTCTTTTGACTCTTTATCTAAAGCCAGAATATTTTTCTGATCAATTCTATAATTTTGTGATTTTTCGATCGGAGTTTAAATACAAATTCTAACCCCAATTATTCCTAATCAACATTTCTCCTATCTGCCTAACCCACTCCCGCTAATCACTCACATACGCCAAATTTCTCCATCTTATTTTTCTCATTCTACGCCTATCTCTCTCATTTTTTCTCCTACTCTACTTCCTCCACCACCCTACTACTCCTAATCCCCTCTTCTTTCAGTGTCTCCTTTCTCATTTTTCTACACCCATCTCTTTCTCCCTTTATTTTATACACACACCATGCATGCACCATGCTGTCCATCTCCTTTCCTTTCTACATATATACACACACACATATCACACCTCACTCTCACCTCTACGTTTCTTTCTTCATTTTCCCTTCTTCTCTTCCTTTGCCTTCTTCACACCCGAGAGCTCAAGCAACACCCGAGCTTCACTTTACCTTCTACCTTCAAGCCAACGACTCCGCTTTTACGATCCTGTGAACCCCGAAAAACAATCCGATGCTGCGCTATCTCCTCGTTGTTGTTGTCGCTCATCACTGTCACTCACCATTGCTACCGTTGCTCGCTCGCTACCATCTTGCCGCCATTCTTACTGCCGTTGTGCCGCCGTCCGTTGCCGACGTTGCTTCTTTCCGTGGTTAACACCACCACCGAAATCGTCACGTTATAAGGCAAGTACCTTGTACACTCTCTTTGTTCTCGTACAAGCATTTTCCTTTGACTCGTGGCAAGTAGTCTAGTTATCATCATATTTTATTGTCAAACTCTGTTCTAGTCACTTGTTCCATGCTATATCAACTCAAGAGTGAACCTTTAACACATTTCGAATCGTGTTATCGAATATCGAATATTCATCCTTACTATCTCTAAAATTTTTTGACCTTGTACTAAGAATTCGACCATGTTCTCGATACTGGATTGAAGATTTTCTACGTGGAAATTGTAGCCTATCGAGTCCCAAATCCAGAACATCTTACGATTTCTCAATCGGATGTATAGATTGTGAGATATCGCGATTTTAGTACTAGCATATCGTGAATTTCTGAACCTGCACGGGATTACTAACCGGTCTCTTGTACTGAGAATTTGACCATGTTCCCGACACTGGATCGAAAAACTTCCTACATAAAAATCGTAGCCCTTCGAGTCTAGATATCCGAAATATCCTACAGTTTCTCAATCCGATGTATAGATTGTAAGATATCGCAGTTTTAGTATTATGACTCCGAATTTTCAGAATGCGTGTGAAACATCGAAACCAGCGAAGAATGAATTTATACGCATAGCTACTGTCTCTAGATTGTATCGTGTGAATATGCGTTGGAACCAAAAGAGAGTCTACTTTCTAAAATCACTGACGGAATCGGATTTACTTTTCTGTAACAACGGGAAAGTGGATTTGAATGCAGATATGTCAAGTTGTCTAAAAATTCATCTATAGATTTTTGCATATAAATCCATTACTTTTCATATTTAATGAACTGAGTGTATTATTGTTCTTCTAATAATAACTTGCATAGATATAATAGGTTGATAGCATGTATTTTATACTACTTAATAATTTATAAAAACTACTCTCGATACATGTACCCGTTATATCTCATACCATGATTACTGCCCTTGATATTTTTCTAGATTAACTGTCTTGATTACATCGTTCCACTAGTCGTACCAACTGTATGTTCATAATTAATTATAAAAGAATAACAAGCCGGGGTTATAAGGGTACGACTTAATAGTGAACAATATAGGGGAGTATACTCGGAAGGGGGCCCATGTTTTCCGAAATAGTGATTCTTGATTCTTGATTATACAATTCTTGATTACATAATTCTCGATTACATGATTCATGATTATATGTCTTGATACTATCACTTGAAGACCCGAGTACATAATCCTATAGAATTCACTACTTAAGTCTAAACGTCACATGATTGATATGCACCGAACTTGTGGTATGGGACACAAGATTACGTGCATTAGATAAGTTAATAACACAGCTAAACTTGAGATCTTCACTAAGCATGATTCTTGATTACATGACTCTTCATTACATGACTCTCGATTCTTGATTACATGATTATCGATTAACTGAGCCTAGGTTATCAATTGCTTATATCTTGAAGTCTAGAATACACTAGTTACAGTTATTACTTACATGATCATATTGTCCCAGTTCTTTGCTTACTTCCATATTGTATTTGTACTTCTACTTCTTGTTTCTCTCATATTATATCTTGTTATATTACCCCTTTTACTGCTTGTTGCTACTTGCTGCCCAAAACTTGCTCTAACGTGAACTTTTCTATTTTTCTTTGAGTTAATATTTATACAAGTACTGATGGACCCGCAGAACAGACTCTCTAGACGATCGTTGCTGCTTTATTACTCCTTCATGTTGTTTTTCTTTCAGTCGCTATTTTATCTAGTTGTTATAGTGAACTGCTTATCGTACTGTTTTAATTTTGGCACATTGTACTCCTGGGCATCTTGACCCGATGTTGATGTATTATCCAAATGATGGTTATTCTATTTTCAGCTCATGTGATTATTATATTTGTCTGTGTGAATGTGTTATAAAGATCTTGTTGAGCTTATAATTGTACAGCTTATGGATGATGTATATCATTCCCTGGGCCTCAGTTGCGTGCCTGTATTTCTGTATAGTGGGAAGCGGGGCGTGACAATAGTATACCATTGAATTTGGCAATTTTGGGTATGGAGGTGAGAGGTGACCGGGGGGGGGGGGGGGGGGGGGGGGGGGGGGGGCGAGGTGGAGGTGTCGAGCGCGGGCTGCGAACACGGGCGGCGTTCGTGAGAGTCGATCGGGAGCGGCGACCGCGGGAAGCGGCGCGGAGAGTGGGAGGTGGAGGCGGCGAGGCATTCCGGAGAAGCGATCGGGAGCGACGACGGTCGCAAGCGGCGAGCGCGGTCAGCGTCGCCGAGTGGGGGAGGTGGAGGCGGCTGTGAGTTAGGGCGATGGAGGGCTAGGGTTAGGGGGATTTGGGGGAGGGGGGAGGGGGGGGGGGTGGTTTGTTTTGTTTTTGTTTTTTTTTTTTAATGTAAGGCTGTCAATTAAAAGATTTATCATGCACGTGTTAAGAAAGTGTGAATCCCTACTTTTTCGTTCCTTTCTCTATTTTGAGAGATGGGATATACCTATTAGCTTAAGATATATATAAATATAATATAATATAATATAATGAGTAATTTTTTTAGAACAGTTCCTCATACGAGGATCTCTTGGTGGACATATTGTGCCTAAAAAGTAGTGCCAACATTCAAGAAAAAACAAACGAGAGTTTTAGAAAGTTGAAAGAAGATGGTTCAATAGAATAGCTTAAGTTAGCTACATATACGATACGAACTGGTAGGAGGGAAAATTTGCACACAATGATGAGGCATGATCGTTTGAAAGAAACATATAATATGTAGCAAAATATTAAAAATTGAAGGTACAGCATTAAAAATTTGGTAGCATGAAAGACAAAAATAAGAAATGGTTTTGGAATAATCATAGAAAATACACTGTAAGAGATGTCATAGATGATAAAAGAGTCGGAAAGAGAATTAAAGAAACAAAACTTGTATAAGACGAAAAAGTGATTAATATTGTTAGTGTTTACACAGCAGCTGTAAGGTCAAATAGTTTTAAGACAGTATGGATAAATTAGTTCTACTGACAGGAAAAAGTAATTATAGGGGGATTAAGTGTATTACTAAGAAAAGAACAAAAGTGACGAGAGGTGCATGAATGGAGATCATTGAGTTGGAGCACAAAAATGTCATATAATTTTGGATTTTGCATTGTCATATGATCTAGCATAGATATGTATGTTTTAAAAGGATACAAAGATTTGATTTCTTTCAAAGTTGCACGAAATAATTATCGAAGGTATAATTGTCATACTAGGAGAGTAGGAGGTTAGAAAGAAGCAAGGTTGGAAGTTGAAAAGAACTACAATGAACGTAAGACCGACAACTAGATATGGTGAAATCTGAGATGAGTTGCTTCGTTTTCTAAATAGAACAATAAAAGTTGGTTCAAATGTAGATGATGAATGAACTCAATATGTTCTAGAATAATATCTTGGAGGTCTCAAGCACACTATTTTAAATTTCAGCCGATAGAGCCAAAATTTTGTTTCGGTAGCTTACCAATATAAAATCACATATTTTACACTCCATATCATTTTGGACAAATATGTAGATTTCGGCCGAAATTGCAAAAATATCGGTCAAAATATAGCCGAAATATCGGCTGAAATAGACACTAATGTTATTGCGAATATATAACATTTTTTTTATTTTACATTTTAGCATATAAGCTTTTCAATATATGACCTTAAAGCTAAGAAAATGTGAGGATTTGATCTCTTTATTGTTGTATATATGCAAAGTCAAGTAAGTCTATTAATTAATTGATATGGGTTAGGAATGACGTGGTCCGTCCTGGGCCACAGGATCCCATCAGGATGCGTGCACCTCCTGATCCTCCGGATCCGCCACATCAGCACCGGAAAACCACCCGGGTTTCTGCCACGTCAGCCCGGAAACCGCCCGGGCATCTGCCACGTCAGCCCTATACTGCCCGGGTTTCCACCGCTTCAACCACATGGGCAACCGGGTCCAGACCCGGTCCCAAACGGGTCCAGACCCGGTTGTCTTCCCCTATAAATATCAGACCCCTACCCCTGGATTCAGGTAATCAATCTTTCTTCCACTAAAACCCTAGTGACTGTTACTCTCTCAGTAGCTAACTAGATCGTCGGAGGGTCTACCACCGGGACCAATCCCGGTGTTTCTAGACCGTCTGCAGGTACACCAGACCTTGGATCCGAGCCGAGCATCCAGCCTCTGCCCCACTCCAGCCTATTACCGGTACCGTCGCCCAGCCGAGGGTCATCTGCATAGGAGCTTCCTCCTTCAATACAAATCGAGTAAGAACTCACACCTGGTGCATCCACACGTCTCCCAAAAACAAACTGCATCAGGTTGGCACCGTCTGTGGGAAAGCTTTATTCCAGACCCCGACCCGAGCTCAGCCGCCAACGGTACCTCGACAACACGAGCTCGCATGGCTCCCAAAGCCGCGAAGGCAGTTACCTCTGCGCGTCTGCAGGAGTTGCCCCCGCCGGGCGCCGCCGCCGAAGCGCATGCATCCAACCACGGGGGGGCCAGTCACTGACCCCGGCCAAGCGCCTCCCGTCCGGTCCCATCCGACCTACGGGGAGTCATCGTGAACCGACAGGCTAGCCGCAGCAGGGGAAGGGCCGCTTCCAACTCGGTCCCGAACCATCCAAAACCTCCATCCCAAGGGCGGAGGTTGGCGCTCAGCCGCGTCGGATGGCAACCACCGGCTCGACCAAACCGTGCCGAGGGAGCCTCGGTCACTCACCAGGAGTTCCAGGACTTCCGGAAGGAAATCTTGGGGGCTCTCCGAGGGGCCCCCGTCAAGGAGGACGTCCGCCGCTCTCACACCAGGTCGGATGTCGAGGCCAGCGTGTCCCACCCCTCGACGATCCCGCCAGAGTATGGCAGTGACATTTTGAAGCACCTCCAAGAAATGGAGGACCGCCTCGACCACTTCGGCAGCGGCGGTCCTGGGACGGCTCAGGGGTACAAACCTGTCCGACCTCCCTTCTCTACACTCATCCTACAAGCAGAAATACCCCGTAATTTCTGACCACCTCAGTTTGAGACCTATGACGGCGAGGGCGATCTTGCTGATCACATGGAGGACTTCAAAACCCTGATGATGATTCACAGTGCTTCGAATCCCCTTGTGTACCGAGCCTTCCCGGCCACCCTCCGGGGTCCGGCTCGGGAATGGTTTTCCAAACTCATCCCCGGCTCCATATACTCCTTCGATCAACTGGAGGTAACTTCCTTGCCCACTTTGTCACCAGCCGGAAGGCCGAAAGGCCGAAAGGACAAGTGTGTCCCTACTTAGCCTCCGGCAGAAGGAAAGGGAGTCACTCAGGGTGTTCGTCCGAAGGTTCACCACCGAGGCAAGGTCGGTCTCCTCCCTCGACCCTGGCGTTGCCTCCGCGGCATTCCGGTACAATGTCCGACACGGGCAGCTGAAGGCCTCCCTGGAGAAGAAGCCCCCCACCGATTTTCCAAACCTCTTCAATCGGGTCGAGAAGTACATCCGGACGGAAGAAGCCCTAAACCCAGAAGAATCAAGGGAGGTTCCCGGGAAGGGAAAGCGGAAAGCCGAAAAAGCCGAGCGGGCGAAGAAGGCTCCGAGGGACACGGGCGCCATGAAGAAGGCCTCGCCGGTCCCTCGCTTCGAAAGGTACACTCCGCTGACGCAGAACGTGTCAATCATTCTCTTAGCAATCGAGGACAGGGACCTCGTGCAGTACCCCCCTCGACCGTCCAACAACACCAGCAAGAAGAGGGATCAGCTGTTCTACTGCCGCTTCCACCGGGATAACGGGCACGACACAGATCACTGCCGTGCCCTGAAGGACGAGATCGAGGCCCTCATCCAGCGGGGATACCTCCAGGAGTACAAGTGGGAAGAAGCTCGAGGACAGAGAGACACGAGGAACAGGAGGGCTTTCCCTCCTCCTCGAGCTCCCCGGCAGCTCCCCGAGCGAGACTAGGAGCTTGAGGAGCCCGAGGGTCAAGCCATATTACACTGCGTCCACGGGGGGCCCATGGGAGGAGATTTCAACACTTCCCACAAAGCGTTCATCCGGGAGGTCAACTCCGTCCAGGGCCCTCTCCCCCCCCCCCCCAGATCCAGCTACTCCCTATCTCCTTCTCGGGAGAGGATCTGGAGGGAGTTCGGCTCCCTCATTGTGATGCCCTCGTCATCAGCCCCAGCATGGTGAACTTTGACGCACGACGAATCCTCGTAGACAATGGGATCTCGATCAACATTCTGTCCTCGAAGCCTTCGAGAACTTGAAGCTCTCCCGTGACAAGCTAAAGCCGGCCGGATACACCTTGCACGGATCGTCACCCTAGACGTCATGGCAGGTACGACCCCGAACCGAAGAACCGAGTCCATGGACTTCATGGTTGTGAATGTCAAAGTAGCCTACAATGCGATATTTGGTTGCCCGGGCCTCTGCTCCCTCCAGGCTGTTCCCTCGACCTACCACCAGAAGATGAAGTTCCCTACCATCACTGGAGTAGGAGTTTTCTGAGGGAACCAGGAAGCTGCTCGCTCATGCTACATGACAGCAATTGGGAGCGGCGTGTTTCCACTCGAGGCCGTCGAGATGCAGCCCGAGAGGACCCAGCCAGAGCCCAAGCCGGTAGACGAGCTGGAAGATGTCTCGTTCGAGACAGGGGACCCGTCGAAGCACTTCCGAGTAAGTTGCTCCCTCACTCCTCACCTCAAGTCCGCCCTCATCAGCTGTATTCGTCGCAATATCGACCTCTTCGCCTGGAAGCCTTCTGACATGCCCGGTATCTCCGAGGATCTCATCATGCACAAACTCAGCGTGATCCCCGGGTCAAAATCGGTTGTCCAAAAGCGATGTAAGTTTGCTCCGGAGCGACAGCAGGGGGTAAACGCGGAAGTCGACAAGCTCCTGTCTACGTGCTTCATCCAAGAGGTCAGCTATCCCGAGTGGCTGGCGAACGTTGTCATGGTTAAGAAGGCGAGCGGGAGCTGGAGGATCTGTATAGAATTTACCGACCTTAACAAGGCGTGCCCTAAGGATCCATTCCCCCTCCCCAGCATCGATGCTCTTATCGATGCAACATCGGGTCACGAGCTTCTATCCTTCATGGATGCCTTCTCAGGCTACAACCAGATCCGAATGTTCCCTCCCGACATCGCCAAGACGTCTTTCGTCACAGACCAGGGGCTATACTGTTACCGGGTCATATCCTTCGGGCTGAAGAACGCCAGTGCCACTTATCAGAGGCTTGTCAATCGGGTCTTCAAAGAGCAAATCGGGCGCAACATGGAGGTGTTCGTCGACGACATGATCGTCAAGAGCCGACAGGGGCAGGATCACGTCGCCGACCTAGAGGAGGCTTTTGGGGTCCTTCGAACCCACAACATGAGGCTCAATCCGGCGAAGTGTTCGTTCGGCATCTCCTCGGGAAAATTTCTAGGCTTCATTGTTAGCCAGCGAGGCATCGAGGCGAACCCTGAAAAGATTCAGGCCATAATAGACATGGCCCCTCCTAGAAACATCAAAGAGGTCCAGAGGCTGACGGGGAGATTAGCGGCCATCGGCCGTTTCCTCTCCATGTCTGGAGAGAAGTCCCTTCCGTTCTTCAAAGCACTGCGCGGCACCGGAGGGTTCGAGTGGGGTACCCAACAGCAAGAGGCCTTCGCCCAATTGAAAGGGTACCTCACAAACCCTCCCCTCCTCAGCAAGCCCGAACCAGGAGAGCCACTCTGGCTCTACCTATCAGCCTTGGAGAAGGTGCTCAGCGCCGTCCTCGTTCGGGAGGAGGAGGGAGCCCAAAAACCTCTATACTATGTGAGCAAGGTCCTGCTCGATGCTGAGACCAGGTACTCCAGGATGGAGAAAGTGGCGTATGCCTTGGTCATGGCCTCGTGAAAACTCCATCCATATTTTCAATCTCATTCAATCCAGGTACTGACGGACCAACCCCTGAAGGTCGTGCTCTACAAGCCTGAGAGCTCGGGTCGACTCGTCAAATGGTCGATCGAGCTCAGTCAGTTTGACATTGGCTATCAGCCCAGAACAGCCATCAAAGGGCAGACCCTCGAAGAATTTATCACGGAATGCACCATCTCTGAGCAACCCGCGAGCAAGAAAGCCGACCAGACGTGGGAAGTTTACGTCGATGGCTCCTCCTGTGAAGCGGGTAGCGGGGCTGGCATCATTCTATGAGGCCCAGATGGTTTCCTTCTCCAGTACTGCCTCCGCCTCAACTTTCCGGCCTCCAACAACGAGGCCGAGTACGAGGCCATGATCGTCGGGCTCACCCTGGCTCATCAGGCCGGTGCCAGACAGATCAGGGCTTTTAGCGACTCCCAGCTCGTGGTCAATCAGATCACTGGGGAGTACGAGGCCCATGACGGTCGAATGATCAGGTACCGAGCCGTTGTCCAATGCCTACTAATGTCCTTCGACGAGTCGGCTGTTTTGAGGATCCCCCGGGAACAGAACGTCCAGGCTGACGCCCTGTCAAAGTTGGCGTCCTCATCCTTCAAAGGTCTCGACCGCACGGTCCTGATCAAAGTCCTATTGAAGCCAAGCACAGACATCCCGGAGGTTCATTGTATTGAAGACGGAGCTCCTCCCGACGACTGGACTACACCCATCAGGAGATTTCTCGTCAAGGGAGAGCTCCCCGAAGACCGGGCCGAGGCAAAGCGGGTCAGGGCCCGAGCAGAAAGATTCACGGTAATCAACGCCACCCCGTTCAAAAGGTCCTACACAACAATGGATGGCCGACCTTATCTCCGCTGCCTTACCCCAGACGAAGCCAAATATGCTCTCAAGGAGCTACACGAAGGGATCGGCGGATGCCACATGGGAAGCCGCTCGCTAGCGCGGAAGGATTTAAATCACTGGTACTACTGGCCCACCATGTTGCAAGACGCCATCGCCCTTGTGAAGAAGTGCGGTCCCTGCCAAAGGTTCTCCCCCATCAAAAGGGCTCCGCAAGCAAATCTCCGTTCTATGGCCAGTCCAACCCCCTTTGCTATGTGGGGGATGGATCTGGTAGGCCCCTTTCCGAAGGCAATGGGCCAACGAAAGTTTCTCATTGTGTCAATCGACTACTTCACGAAGTGGATCGAGGCAGAGCCATGAGCAACGATCACCGAGCAACAGACCCAACAGTTTTTCTGGAAGCACATCGTCTGTCGGTTTGGGATCCCTTACGTCCTCGTCATGGACAATGGGACTCAGTTCACTAGTAAGCATTTCCGCAAGTTCTGCAAAGATCTCGGGATCCAACAGCGCTTCTCCTCGGTATGCCATCTCCAGTCCAACGGTCAGGCAGAGAACGCAAATCGCCAGATTCTCGATGGCCTCAAGAAACGACTCGATAACTCCTCTAAGGGGCTATGGGTCGACGAGCTACCAAGCGTTCTCTGGGCCCACCGGACAACAAAGAGGATCCCGACAGGAGAATTGCCCTTCAATCTGACATACGGCGCAGAGGCCGTCATTCCCCTGGAGATCGGGATCCCCTCGCCCCAGATCATGAAATTCGATGAGGCAAGTAACTCTCTACAACTGCGAGCCGACCTGGAACTCATAGACGAGGTCAGGAAGAAGTCGGCCATTAGAAGGAGCATCTACCAGCAAAGGATCGAAAGGTTCTACAATAAGAAGGTGCGCCCAACTGACATCAAACTCGGAGATCTTGTCCTCCGAAAGCTGGCGGTATCCACTCCTGGCCAGAAAAGAAAGTTGGCGCCAAATTGGGAGGGTCCCTACAAAGTGTCAGAGGTCGTGCGTCCGGGTACGTACCGCCTAACCAACGCCGAAGGCAAGCCAATTAAGAGGCCCTGGAATGCCGAACACCTCATTAAGTTCTTAGGAGGAGAATAGCCTCCGTTTAAATCAAGATTGTAATCGGCACGTCGTGCCTTGTCTTTTGTAAAATTCAAATGTATTGTAAATATGCCAGCTTTCTTAAAACAAGCTTGTGGCTTCTTATTTTGTTACAAGTAAAGAATATGTCTCGGGCTCGGCGCTCGGATAACATCGCGAGCCAGAAAAGCTTCCCTTACAAGCTTGGGGCTCGGCACTTGGATAGCATCGCGACCCAGAAAAGCTTTCCTTACAAGCTTGGAGCTCGGCGCTCGGATAGCATCGCGAGCCAGAAAAGCTTTCCTTACAAGCTTGGGGCTCGGCGCTCGGATAGCATCGCGAGCCAGAAAAGCTTCCCTTACAAGCTTGGGGCTCAGCGCTCGGATAGCATCGCGAGCCAGAAAAGCTTCCCTTACAAGCTTGGGGCTCGGCGCTCGGATAGCATCGCGAGCCAGAAAAGCTTCCCTTACATGCTTGGGGCTCGGCGCTCGGATAGCATCGTGAGCCTGTTTGGTTTTTGGTAACGTGCTTCCAATCAAACAAAACAGCATCTACACGCCCGCACCGTCTCTCCCTGAGAACAAGTGTGGGAGCTCGGCATCGACCTCGAGCAAGGCAGGGGCCTTCTTCAAGGCCTCTCGTCCTTAACGCTCGGCGGCGACCCTCTGCTACGCCTGCAACTATCTTTCTCACCGGTATGGGGGATCGGCATCCGTCCCTCGCTCGGTTTGGGCTTCTTCAAGCTTATCAACCTATGTACGAGGCGACATCCGCTAGCCACGCCCGAACTGTCTCTTCCTGAGAACAAGTACGGGAGCTCGGAGTCGACCTCGAGCAAGGCAGGGGCCTTCTTCAAGGCCCCTCGTCCTTAATGCTCGGCGCCGACCCTCTGCTACGCCTGCAATTGTCTTTCTCACCGGTATGGGGGCTCGGCATCCGTCCCTCGCTCGGTTTGGGCTTCTTCAAGCTCATCAACCTATGTACGAGGCGACATCCGCCAGCCACGCCCACACCGTCTCTCTCTGAGAACAAGTGCAGGAGCTCGGCGTCGACCTCGAGCAAGGTAGGGGCCTTCTTCAAGGCACCTCGTCCTTAACGCTCGGCGGTGACCCTCTGCTATGCCTACAACTGTCTTTCTCACCGGTATGGGGGCTCGACATCCGTCCCTCGCTCGGTTTGGGCTTCTTCAAGCTCATCAACCTATGTACGAGGTGACATCCGCCAGCCACGCCCGCACCGTCTCTTCCTGAGAACAAGTGTGGGAGCTCGGCATCGACCTCGAGCAAGGCAGGGGCCTTCTTCAAGGCACCTTGTCCTTAACGCTCGGCGCCGACTCTCTGCTACGCCTGCAACTGTCTTTCTTACCGGTATGGGGGCTCGGCATCCGTCCCTCGCTCGGTTTGGGCTTCTTCAAGCTCATCAACCTATGTACGAGGCGACATCCGCCAGCCACGCTCGCACCGTCTCTTCCTGAGAACAAGTGCGGGAGCTCGGCGTCGACCTCGAGCAAGGCAGGGGCCTTCTTCAAGGCACCTCGTCCTTAACGCTCAGCGGCGACCCTCTGCTACGCCTGCAACTAGCTTTCTCACCGGTATGGGGACTCGGCATCCGTCCCTCGCTCGGTTTGGGCTTCTTCAAGCTCATCAACCTATGTACAAGGCAACATCCGCCAGCCACACCCGCATCATCTCTTCCTGAGAACAAGTGCGGGAGCTCGGCATCGACCTTGAGCAAGGGAGGGGCCTTCTTCAAGGCCCCTCATCATTAACGCTCGGCGACGACCCTCTGCTACGCCTGCAACTGTCTTTCTCACCGGTATGGGGGCTCGGCATCCGTCCCTCGCTCGATTTGGGCTTTTTCAAGCTCATCAACCTATGTACGATGCGACATCCGCCAGCCACGCCCACACCGTCTCTTCCTAAGAACAAGTACAGGAGCTCGGCATCGACCTCGAGCAAGGCAGGGGCCTTCTTCAAGGCACCTCGTCCTTAACGCTCGGCGGAGACCCTCCGCTACACCCGCAACTGTCTTTCTCACCGGTATGGGGGTTCAGAAACTCGGAGCCAGGCCGTAGCTTTCTTCAAAGCCACTCGACCAATACGCTCGGTTCCGACCTGCCGCCAAGTTTCAGCAAAAATTTTATTAAGGTTTAGAGCATCCGCCTTCGGCAGACACCCCGAGCTTCGAGTCGAGTTGTTGACCCCCCTCTCACCCGCGAACAACTCGGGGTTTACGGCTTTCACAAGCTTAAACCCCGAATTGTTCGAGGGTGGTAGGGGGGCCATCGACCCTCTGCTCTCTCCATCCCGGCCCTAACGCTCCGAGCCTTCGAGCCTGTTTAGCTGACCCTTCTCTCGCCCGCAAACAACCCGGGGTTTACGGCTCTTACGAGCCCGAAATCCCGAATTGTTCGAGGACGGCAGGAGAGCCATCAAGCCTCGGCTCCCTCTGAACCCCGAACCAATCGGTCGGCCCACCACTCACCAACGAACAACCCGGGGTCCCACGGCTCTCAAGGCCCGAACCCCGAATAGTCCGAGGGTGATCGGTGTGCCTTCGATCCGGAGCACTCGAAAATATTTTGTTCTTTGGGCGCCCGCCTTCGACAGGCACCCGAATCAATCAACTCACTGCCTAACAACCAACAAGGGGAGAGGGGATTATATATTCCCCTAAGACCCACATTTATTGCGTCTGGGAATACGAAACGGCGGAAGGTGAAACGTCGCTGATATGGCTAAAAATAGGATTAAATCGGGACCGTTCACATCGGACGCGAATCTCAAAGCTCAGGGGTAAAACGGTAATTTCACCTACCGGCGGGTCCGAAGCGGGTACTGGGTCTCCTTCTCACAGATCCAATAACCCGCGAACGGATCCATTCCAACTGGGTATGGGTCCCGACCCAAGACAAACCCAGATCAGCAAGAGGAAAATCAGGGTTACTGATTTGACCAAATCAACAGGCCTGATTTGCTCTCACCGGGAATTAGGGGATCAGTTTCCTAAACTGATTAGGAGGATTTTACTCCTATCACAGAAAATCAAATCTCTAATCAGATCCCTAATTAACTCCCCCATGGCGACTATAAATACCTCCTACCCACCACTGTGACCAGGTTAATCACTCTTTTACCTGCTTAAGCTCTTTCTTAATCTCTTCTGGTTACTGACAAGAGCGTCGGAGGGTGCGTCACCGGGATCAACCCCGGTGTTTCGCACTTTCCTTGCAGGTGCACGGCGGGAGTCAGCAGCCCAACTCAGACGAACAGGTTCGGATCTGCTATTCAGGTTTTTCCACGAACCCACAAATTCTATCTGTTTACCCCCACACCAGAATTAGCGGTAACAGATTGGCGCCGTCTGTGGGAAACCATACGAATAGCTGCCTTTCCTCTTCCCGTCGACTAGCTCTTCTCCAACCAGGCCTCCGAGGAAAATTAGGTCCAGAGGGTCCAACCGTGGGCCCAATCCCGCCGATCAGCAAGAGGTAGTCCCCGTCCAACCCGCTCCGCAGCAGGGACAACCCCCGCTTCAAGTAGAGGACCCTCTTCAACAAGATCAGCCTCTCCCTCAGAATCAACAACCCCCCAAGGGTCCTTCCGGTCCACAGAATGCCGGTGCGGGGGGCTCCCGCATGAATCAACCTCTCCATCAAGACCGCGTCTCCATACACAACACCTCTACGGATTCCATGGCCTCCCACAATCCTCAAAATCGGCAGAAGGAAGAGGACCTGCGCTACCGTCTGGACGAGAAGCGGGCCCGAAAGGGAGCCTCCCGCCAACAACGTCCGGGTGAGCGGTCCCAAATGGCGCTCTTCCAGAGCCGAGCTCTTCACTCCGCTCACCGCCGAAGCGGACCCCTTATCAACGAGTCCGGAGCTCAAAACTCTCTCCAAGAGTTGCTCCTCAAACTCATCTCACAAGTGGCTCTCTTGAAGAGCCGAGCTCTTGCCTCCGCTCGCCGCCGAAGCGGACCCCTTATCAACGAGTTCGGAGCTCAAAACTCTCTCCAAGAGTTGCTCCTCAAACTCATCTCACAAGTGGCTCTCTTCCAGAGCCGAGCTCTTGCCTCCGCTCGCCGCCGAAGCGGACCCCTTATCAACGAGTTCGGAGTTCAAAACTCTCTCCAAGAGTTGCTCCTCAAACTCATCTCACAAATGGCTCTCTTCCAGAGCCGAGCTCTTCCCTCCGCTCGCCGCCGAAGCGGACCTCTTCTCAACGAGTTCGGAGCGCACAACTCTCCCCTAGAGTTGCTCCCCAAACTCTTCTCCCAAACAGCTCTCTTCCAGAGCCAAGCTCTCCACTTCGCTCACCTTGGAGCGGACCTCTTCTCGACGAGTTCGGAGCGCACAACTCTCTCCAAGAGTTGCTCCTCAAACTTGTCTCCCAAACGGCTCTCTTCCAGAGCCGAGCTCTTCACTCCGCTCACCTCGGAGCGGACCTCTTCTCGACGAGTTCGGAGCGCACAACTCTCTCCTAGACTTGCTTCGCAAACTCGTCTCCCAAACGGCTCTCTTCCAGAGCCAAGCTCTCCACTCCGCTCACCTCGGAGCAGACCTCTTCTCGATGAGTTCGGAGCGCACAACTCTCTCCTAGAGTTGCTCCTCAAACTTGTCTCCCAAACGGCTTTCTTCCAGAGCCGAGCTCTCCACTCCGCTCACCTCGGAGCGGACCTCTTCTCGACGAGTTCGGAGCGCACAACTCTCTCCTAGAGTTGCTCCTCAAACTTGTCTCCCAAATGGCTCTCTTCCAGAGCCAAGCTCTCCACTCCGCTCACCTCGGAGCGGACCTCTTCTCGACGAGTTCGGAATGCACAACTCTCTCCTAGAGTTGCTCCTTAAACTTGTCTCCCAAACGGCTCTCTTCCAGAGCCGAGCTCTTGCCTCCGCTCGCCGCCGAAGCGGACCCCTTATCAACGAGTTCGGAGTTCAAAACTCTCTCCAAGAGTTGCTCCTCAAACTCATCTCACAAATGGCTCTCTTCCAGAGCCGAGCTCTTCCCTCCGCTCGCCGCCGAAGCGGACCTCTTCTCAACGAGTTCGGAGCGCACAACTCTCCCCTAGAGTTGCTCCCCAAACTCTTCTCCCAAACAGCTCTCTTCCAGAGCCAAGCTCTCCACTTCGCTCACCTCGGAGCGGACCTCTTCTCGACGAGTTCGGAGCGCACAACTCTCTCCTAGAGTTGCTCCTCAAACTTGTCTCCCAAATGGCTCTCTTCCAGAGCCGAGCTCTCCACTCCGCTTACCTCGGAGCGGACCTCTTCTCGACGAGTTCGGAGCGCACAACTCTCCCCTAGAGTTGCTCCCCAAACTCTTCTCCCAAACAGCTCTCTTCCAGAGCCAAGCCCTCCACTCCGCTCACCTCGGAGCAGACCTCTTCTCGACGAGTTCGGAGCGCACAACTCTCTCCTAGAGTTGCTCCTCAAACTTGTCTCCTAAATGGCTCTCTTCCAGAGCCGAGCTCTCCACTCCGCTCACCTCGGAGCGGACCTCTTCTCGACGAGTTCGGAACGCACAACTCTCCCCTAGAGTTCCTCCCCAAACTCTTCTCCCAAACAGCTCTCTTCCAGAGCCAAGCTCTCCACTCCGCTCACCTCGGAGCGGACCTCTTCTCGACGAGTTCGGAGCGCACAACTCTCCCCTAGAGTTGCTCCCCAAACTCTTCTCCCAAACAGCTCTCTTCCAGAGCCAAGCTCTCCACTCCGCTCACCTCGGAGCGGACCTCTTCTCGACGAGTTCGGAGCGCACAACTCTATCCTAGAGTTGCTCCTCAAACTTGTCTCCCAAATGGCTCTCTTCCAGAGCCGAGCTCTCCACTCCGCTCACCTCAGAGCGGACCTCTTCTCGACGAGTTCGGAGCGCACAACTCTCCCCTAGAGTTGCTCCCCAAACTCTTATCCCAAACAGCTCTCTTCCAGAGCCAAGCTCTCCACTCCACTCACCTCGGAGCGGACCTCTTCTCGACGAGTTCGGAGCGCACAACTCTCTCCTAGAGTTGCTCCTCAAACTTGTCTCCCAAATGGCTCTCTTCCAGAGCCGAGCTCTTCACTCCGCTCACCTCGGAGCAGACCTCTTCTCGACGAGTTCGGAGCGCACAAATCTCCCCTAGAGTTGCTCCCCAAACTCTTCTCCCAAACAGCTCTCTTCCAGAGCCAAGCTCTCCACTCCGCTCACCTCGGAGCGGACCTCTTCTCGACGAGTTCGGAGCGCACAACTCTCTCCTAGAGTTGCTCCTCAAACTTGTCTCCCAAACGGCTCTCTTCCAGAGCCGAGCTCTTCACTCCGCTCACCTCGGAGCGGACCTCTTCTCGACGAGTTCGGAGCGCACAACTCTCTCCTAGAGTTGCTTCGCAAACTCGTCTCCCAAACGGATCTCTTCCAGAGCCAAGCTCTCCACTCCGCTCACCTTGGAGCGGACCTCTTCTCGATGAGTTCGGAGCGCACAACTCTCTCCTAGAGTTGCTCCTCAAACTTGTCTCCCAAACGGCTCTCTTCCAGAGCCGAGCTCTTCACTCCGCTCACCTCGGAGCAGACCTCTTCTCCACAAGTTCGGAGCGCACAACTCTCTCCTAGAGTTGCTCCTCAAACTTGTCTCCCAAACGGCTCTCTTCCAGAGCCGAGCTCTCCACTCCGCTCACCTCGGAGCGGACCTCTTCTCGATGAGTTCGGAGCGCACAACTCTCCCCTAGAGTTGCTCCCCAAACTCTTCTCCCAAATAGCTCTCTTCCAGAGCCGTGCTCTCCACTCTGCTCACCTCGGAGCGGACCACTTCTCCACGAGTTCGGAGCGCACAGCTCTCTCCTAGAGTTGCTCCCCAAACTCTTCTCCCAAACGGCTCTCTTGCAGAGCCGAGCTCTCCACTCCGCTCACTCGGAGCGGACCCCTTCTCAATGAGTTCGGAGCGCACAACTCTCTCATAGAGCTGCTCCTCAAACTCATCTCACAAATAGCTCTCTTCCAGAGCCAAGTTCTTCACTCCGCTCGCCTCCGAAGCGGACCTCTTCTCAACGAGTTCGGAGCTCACAACTCTCTCCTAGAGTTGCTCCCCAAACTCTTCTCCCAAATGGCTCTCTTCCAGAGCCGAACTCTCTGCTCCGCTCACCTCCCAGGCGGACCTCATCTCAACGGGTTCGGAGTCCAACACTCGGCTCAACTTTACCTCCTCGGTTCGCCTCCGGACGAGCCAGAGGTAGATCGCCGTTCGGAATTGCTCCCACAACCGTTGAACTACACCGATGGTTCGGAGTCCAACACTCGGCTCGACTTTACCTCCTCGGCTCGCCTCCGGACGAGCCAGAGGTAGATCGCCGTTCGGAACTGCTCCCACAACCGTTGAACTACACCGATGGTTCGGAGTCCAACACTTGGCTCGATTCTGCTTCAAATAACCTGCTCTTCAGCGGGTTAGAAGTGGTTCGCCATTCGGAATTGCTCCCACAACCGTTGAACTACACCGATGGTTCGGAGTCCTACACTTGGCTCGATTCTGCTTCAAATAACCTGCTCTTCAGCGGGTTAGAAGTGGTTCGCCATTCGGAATTGCTCCCACAACCGTTGATTCTCTCACATAAGCAGCGGGTTCGGATCTACAGCTCTCCCCTAGAGTTGCTCCTCACACTCGTCTCACAAATGGCTCTCTTCCAGAGCCGAGCTCTCCACTCCGCTCACCTCGGAGCGGACCTCTTCTCAACGAGTTCGGAGCGCACAACTCTCTCCTAGAGTTGCTCCCCAAACTCTTCTCCCAAACGGCTCTCTTCCAGAGCCGAGCTCTCCACTCCGCTCACCTCGGAGCGGACCTCTTCTCGACGAGTTCGGAGCTCAAAACTCTCTCCAAGAGTTGCTCCTCAAACTCATCTCACAAGTGGCTCTCTTCCAGAGCCGAGCTCTTCCCTCCGCTCACCGCCGAAGCAGACCTCTTCTCAACGAGTTCGGAGCTCAAAACTCTCTCCAGAGTTGCTCCTCAAACTCACTCACAAATGGCTCTCTTCCAGAGCCGAGCTCTTGCCTCCGCTCGCTGCCGAAGCAGACCCCTTATCAACGAGTTCGGAGCTCAAAACTCTCTCCAAGAGTTGCTCCTCAAACTCATCTCATAAATGGCTCTCTTCCAGAGCCAAGCTCTTCCCTCCGCTCGCCGCCGAAGCGGACCTCTTCTCAACGAGTTCGGAGCTCACAACTCTCTCCTAGAGTTGCTCCTCAAACTCATCCCCCAAATGGCTATCTTCCAGAGCCGAGCTCTCCACTCCGCTCACCTCGGAGCGGACCTCTTCTCAACGAGTTCGGAGCGCACAACTCTCTCCTAGAGTTACTCCCCAAACTCTTCTCCCAAACGGCTCTCTTCCAGAGCCGAGCTCTTGCCTCCGCTCGCCGCCGAAGCGGACCCCTTATCAACGAGTTCGGAGCTCAAAACTCTCTCCAAAAGTTGCTCCTCAAACTCATCTCACAAATGGCTCCCTTCCAGAGCCGAGCTCTTCCAAGCGGACCTCTTCTTGACGAGTTTGGAGCACAACTCTCTCATAGAGTCCCTCCTCACAATCGTCTCACAAATCGCTCTCTTCCAGAGCCGAGCTCTTCACTCCGCTCGCCTCCGAAGCGGACCTCTTCCCCACGAGTTTGGAGCACAACTCTCTCATAGAGTCCCTCCTCACACTCGTCTCACAAATAGCTCTCTTCCAGAGCTGAGCTCTCCGCTCCGCTCATCCCCGAAGCGGACCTTCTCCTCGACAAGTTTGGAGCACAACTCTCTCCTAGAGGTCTTCCTCACACTTGTCTCGCAAATAGCTCTCTTCCAGAGCTGAGCTCTTCACTCCGCTCATCTCCAAGGCGGACCTTCTCCTCGACAAGTTTGGAGCACAACTCTCTCCTAGAGTTCTTCCTCACACTTGTCTCACAAATAGCTCTCTTCCAGAGCCGAGCTCTTCACTCCGCTCATCTCCAAGGCAGACCTTCTCCTCGACAAGTTAGGAGCACAACTCTCTCCTAGAGTTCTTCCTCACACTTGTCTCACAAATGGCTCTCTTCCAGAGCCGAGCTCTTCCATCCGCTCGGATGCCGAGCAAGTGCCGATCCGACCTCAACATCAAAGAGCCCGGTCGGCTAGCCGAGCAGGTGCCTTTTCGAGCCTGCAAACGGAGAAAACTCACTTTCTCCTCAACATTCGTGTAAGATCTCGATCAGACGGCCCAGATCTTGCCAGCGACGCTAAACGACAAGATAACGTTTTCTTGGGAACTGAGCCGTCTCGAGATTCGTGCCATCATCCAACGGCCGAGATCTTGCCAGCGTCGCTAAACGATAAGATAGTGTTTTCTTGGAAACTGTGCCCGCCTCGAGATCCGCGCTGAGATCCAGCGGCTCAGATCGCTCCACGTCGCTCAGTATTCCTAGCCGAGCGACTAGCGATCCGACCCACTCGCGTCTCTTCTTCGCCCCTAGCATCTTCCTAGCACATCTTCCAAGGGTCTTCCTAGCCCAAGGGTCTTCCTAACACATCTTCTCCGCCCCTAGGAGTGGAGCTCCTCTTCCAAAATCCCCAAGACCAAAGTACTTATCAACTTCATGAAGACAAGCATCTTGCGGGGCTATTTTGACCATGAAGGAGGGTGAATCTTCATCCCACTCCTAAAGAGAAGTTGTAGATCTTCGAACTAGCTTCGAAACGAGGGGTCGCACGTCCCGATCGGACCTCCGTAGCACCGGGAAAGTGGATATCAATGCAGCTGTGCCGAATAGCTTGGAAATCCGAGCCGAGCCACTCGCGCGAGGGAGAAATCCGAGCTCTTCCCATCCGAGCTCTTCCAATCCGATCCGAGCTCTTCCCATCCGAGCCCCGACATCAAAGAGCCCGGTCGGCTAACCGAGCAAGTGCCTTTCCGACCCTGCAAACGGAGAAAACTCATTTTCTCCTCAACATTCGTGCAAGATCTCGATCAGACAGCCCAGATCTTGCCAGCGTCGCTAAACGACAAGATAGCATTTTCTTGGGAACTGAGCCGTCTCGAGATTCGTGCCATCATCCAACGGCCCAGATCTTGCCAGCGTCGCTAAACGACAAGATAGCATTTTCTTGGGAATTGAGCCCGTCTTGAGATTCGTGCCACCATTCAACGGCCCAGATCAAGCCACATAGTTCGGATCTCCAATCCGAGCTACTGCCATACCGAGCTGCAAAATGGCCAAGAAATTTGCCTCAAAATCCGTGCGTGGATTTGCCAAACAAGAAGCAGAGGAGAAGAAGAGGAAAAAGACAAAAAAAATAATATAAACAATATATATTTTGTGCCACGTGGCGCCACGTGGTTGGGCGAAGTTACCTCTCGGTCGGCTGCCGAGCAACCCCCTTTCCGATCCTGCAAACGGAGGAAAAAAGCCACCGAGAAACTCCAACCATTGGATCTTCGCGAAAATCGCACAAAAATTGATGAATGGCTCAGATCGCGCCACGTCTGCACAAAACGACAAGATAACGATTTTTCGAAAAGCGCGCCTCCTCGAGATTTGCGCAGGGATCCAACGGCACAGATTGCGCCACGTGTCCCGGGATCCGACGGCACAGATCGTGCCATGTGTCAGGTATTATTTAATTTATTTAATTGTTTTTTTATTTAAAAAATCCGAAAAAAATATTTAAAAAATCGGAAAAAATTAATTAAAAATTCTAAAAAATAATTATAAATTCAGAAAAATTATTTTAAATTTTGAAAAATATAATTATTTAATTAGAATAATTATTTAATATTTTTCGATGATTAATTATTTAATTCGGAAAATGAATAAAAAATTCAAAAAAATGAGGAAAAATCTGGAAAAATCACCAAAAATCCAGAAAATTCTGAGAGTATTTTTGGGCATTTTACAAGCCCATAATAACACCGTTACACCCCGAGCAACATTCCAAACTCCCTTAAGAACACCGATAAAATCCCGTACGCCATTAGAACAGTAAAACTATTCCTCAAAGGCTGATCAAACTCAGTCTTCGGGAGTGGGGGGCTCGTGATATGGCTAAAAATAGGATTAAATCGGGACCGTTCACATCGGACGCGAATTTCAAAGCTCAGGGGTAAAACGGTAATTTCACCTACCGGCGGGTCCGAAGCGGGTACTGGGTCTCCTTCTCACAGATCCAATAACCCGCGAACAGATCCATTCCAACTGGGTACGGGTCCCGACCCAAGACAAACCCAGATCAGCAAGAGGAAAATCAGGGTTACTGATTTGACCAAATCAACAGGCCTGATTTGCTCTCACCGGGAATTAGGGGATCAGTTTCCTAAACTGATTAGGAGGATTTTACTCCTATAACAGGAAATCAAATCTCTAATCAGATCCCTAATTAACTCCCCCATGGCGACTATAAATACCTCCTACCCACCACTGTGACCAGGTTAATCACTCTTTTACCTGCTTAAGCTCTTTCTTAATCTCTTCTGGTTACTGACAAGAGCGTCGGAGGGTACGTCGCCGGGATCAACCTCGGTGTTTCGCACTTTCCTTGCAGGTGCACGGCGGGAGTCAGCAGCCCAACTCAGACGAACAGGTTCGGATCTGCTATTCAGGTTTTTCCACGAACCCACAAATTCTATCTGTTTACCCCCACACCAGAATTAGCGGTAACAGTCGCCATAAATGTTCATGGAAATGCAAAATGTCGCAAGTTATTGCTTATCGAAAAGCTAAATGCCGCGACATTTGCGCCCGTTGCAACAAGACACTTCGGAGCCGACCCCTGCACAACGAGCTCGGCAACCGTCCCTGGCAACCGAGACAATCAGAGCACAGAAAATCAAATGTTCTTATTATTACTCATTGCTTATAACTCAATGAACGTCGGTCCAAATACAAGGAAAAAGCTCACAACTCACTCGCACTCGGCTGGGAACTCGAATTTGGGGCTCTTATCACTCTCGGCCGGACCGGCCTGGGAAGATACTCCCGCCACCGAGCTTCCCGCATCGTCTGGCTGGGCCTCGTCCAATAAGAATGTCGAAGACTGCCCCGGGGTCGATTTTCTTGCCTCTTCGATCAGACCTGCGCCCAACACAAACTTCAGCCGGCGAATCTCCAACTCTTTCTCCACAACGGTCTCGCGAAGAAAAGACTCCGAAGCCGAGCGCCCGTTTGAGGAATCCGAGGTGGACCAATCCGTCTCAATTACCCACCAGTCCCAGTCGGCTACGGCTTTCTTCAGATGGGCCACCTCCAGGCCGAGCTCCCTAGACTTGTTCAGAAAATAATTCTTAGCGGCTGCTCGGTCCCGAGCCTATTTTTGTTGGTGAGCCAAAACTTCCTCCCAGGCCTCCTTCCCCGCTCGAACCAGAGGTACATCGGCAGAAACAGGGTCGGCAACCCGGGTCCCGTGCTTCTACCAAAAGACGAAAGCAAACATCACAAAAATCACGTCTTGAAGGGTCGACCCAAAAAAGTAAATTTCATTTCTTTCAAAAAATTGATACAAAAGCCGCGGTGGCCAGTCTGCTCGAGGCATTTACATCAAAAATAAAGAAGGAAAGAAACAAAAACAACTAGTCTATTCTTGAGGGGGGGTGGCACCTCTGCTTCGCCCTGGATGCCCCCCATTTTGCCGCCACCAGCGGTCAGCGGAAGGTTCGCCTGCCATCCGTAGTAGAGGTGGTCCACGCTCTGCTCGGGATAGATCTGCTTGAAGTGCGACTTGGCCTGATCATACGCCTCATCCTGCGCAATCATCAGGGCTTCCTCCGAAGCCGCCTCCATCCTCTTCAGGGCCTTCCTCCCCTTCTCTGCCTTGGCCTCGATCTTCCCCTCAAGATGCTCTACGTCCTCCTTATGGATTTTGCAGAGTGATTCTATCTGGGCCTCGTGGACGGCCACCATAGTCCGAGCCTCTTTCAGGTCGTTCGTGACCTTATTCAACTTACGAAGGTACTTCTCTGCATTCCTCCTCTCGATGTATATCTCCTTCTCCAAGCACTTGTGGAAGTACTGGCAATGGAGCATCGCCTGTCCGAAGATAAAAAGATCAGAAAAACTTCGCAAAGTTCAAAAGAAAAGTAGTGTCGAGCCAACTCACCGAAAGGTGCGCCTGGGACCACCGCATAAAGGCCTGGTCTGCCGTCTGCGCCGCCAGGGCCATCAAATCGCGCTCGGTGGCGGCCTTCGAGACGAACTCGACCGATACAGGCCCATCGAGCAGAGAATCCCCCCACACGATCGACCAATTAGGAGCAAAGGGTAGCATACCCTGCTTGCCCACCATCTACTCGGCGGTCGGTCGTGGAGGGGAGAGCCCTTTTTCCAGGGAATCAACTGTCTTGCCCGAGCCGCCCCCATCGTCTCGAGCCGCCCTCGACGAATGGGAGTGATGCCTCTTGGTCCTCTTCACCGGGGAAGGCTCCTCGGCCACCAGGGCCGACCCCTTGGAGGACCCTCCGACCTGTGTAGCCAGCTTCTCCTTCTCAGCCGCTATCCTCTCCTGCTCGGCCCTCTTCTTCTTCTCTGCCCTCGCCTTCTCTGCAATGGCTAGCAATGCCCGCCTGTCGTCCACCTGTTGAGTATTCATCCCTGCAAAAACATAAAGGAGAGGGGCTAACGTTAACACGAAGGCAGAAAGATGCACAAATTCGGAAAGAAACATACTAGGGTCGGCAGGACTCAGTCCGGCCCGGGCGAGGTGTAGCTCGGTCACTCGAGGCCACGCGATACTATGCCCCCCGACTATCTTCTCCACCTTCTTCCACTCCTTGGCAGTCAAGTTGCTCTGCTTCAGAGGCTTGTGGTTCGGTTTGACGAAGTTCCACCTGGTCGGAATTCCCCAAGATCCCCCAGTCCGAACCACAAAGTACTTCTCTTTCCACCCCTTGATAGAATCCGGATGGCCGTGCATGACCTTCTTGTACGGCCTCGGTGAAAAGTAAAAAATCCCCTCCTGATCTCCGAGCGAGCTGATCCCAAGAATGGCTCAGAAATACGTCAACCTCGGCGTCAGTTTCTTCTCTTGGCACTTCATTATAAAGCAAACCAGGTGCTTCCAAGAGTTCGGGCCATACTGCATGGGGCATAGTTTCGCCCAGTTCAGAACCCTCTTAACGAAGGGATGCAGGGGCAACCTCAGTCCCGAGAGGAAGGTGTCCTCGGGGAACATACAATAACCCGGCGCTTGAGCCGTGGTGGGCCGAATACCAGGGCTCGGAATGAAGACCTTGAACTCCCGCGGAATGAAGTAGGCGGCCCTCAGGATGTTAAGACATTCCGCCTTCAAGATACAAGGGATGCTATCCATATGAATCTTCACCTGAGTGTCTTCGCCTGGCACAGGAGGGATTGGTTCGATATCCTTGATATCATCAGGATACATCCGAATCGATCCCGGAATTTTGAAGGAGACCCGGGGAAACTCAAGACCCGATCTAGGTGCGTACTCATCTGGTGAGGAAGGACTGTGTGGGAAGGTCAAGACCTTCTTCTTCCGACGAGGGCGAGCCTTCCGCTCAGGAGATGGTGTCGACAAAGGGGGAAGGGGAGGAAGGTCTTCTCCGACCACGACCGACCTTCCCGCCGTGCCTTGGCCAGTGCCTTCTTGAGCAGCCTCCCGTTCGTCACCATCATCCTCATCGTCAACATCCTGGACCTCGGGATCCTGACCCTCCTCGTCTTCCTCCTCACCCTCGGTACCCTGCTCCTCCTCGTCTTCCTCTTCACCCTCGGTACCCTGCTCTTCCTCTTCCTCGTCGCCCCCCTCCTGATCCTGCTGATCCTCATCCTCCTCGTCCTCACCGTCCCCCTCTTCCCCTTCCTCCTCCTCTTCGCCCTCGTCCATGGGCTCCTTTCTCGGCCTTCTGGATCTCAACGGGGACACCAAGAAGACTACGTCGTCACCACCGTCCGATCCAGGGTCGGTCAGGACCTCCTCCTTCACCTTATACTTGCTCAAAGACGAGGACGTCTCTGGCTCAGACTCCTCCGCGGAACGGCCTGACGAGCTGGCCTCGAATCCGGACTGAGTTCGCGACATTACTAAAAAGAAAGTACTAACCTAGAGCATAGGAATATACGATCACCGAAAAGTATCGCCGACGGCAAGTAAGATCCTGCTCTTGTAAAATTGGGAAGTGAGTAAAAAAGTGAAGAAGAAGAAGTGAGGGAGGGGAAGGGGGTTCTAAAGGAGAAAGCGACTCCTCGATTTTCGCAAAAAGGATCTGGCTGTTGGATCTTAACTACCAAGATCTAACGGCCACCAAGATCTAGAAACACTTTGATCTTTGCGCTCCTGACGTCAGCTATGGGCATAAAATTACCACACTACCCCCAGACTTTTTTCCTTCCAGACTTTTTCGACAAGTCAAGAGAGCTCGAAGCTCAGATGGTATCACGAGCCAATAATTCCCCTTCTATTTTACAGAAGGGTCGACGCTCGAATAGCATCGCGAGCCACACCGCTTTCTCTATTGATCAAGGGAGCTCGGAGCTCGGATAGCATTGCGAGCCACACCGCTTTTTCTATTTCACAGAAGGGTCGATGCTCGGATAGCATCACGAGCCATGCCACTTTCTCCGTTCCTCAAGGGGGCTCGGAGCTTGGATAGTATCGCGAGCTAATAATTCCTCTTCTATTTCACAGAAGGGTTGACGCTCGGATAGCATCACGAGCCACACCGCTTTCTCTATTTCTCAAGGGAGCTCGGAGCTCGGATGGTATCGCGAGCCAATAATTCCTCTTCTATTTCACAGAAGGGTCGACGCTCGGATAGCATCGCGAGCCACGCCGCTTTCTCTGTTGCTCAAGGGAGCTCAGAGCTCGGATAGCATCGTGAGCCACACCGCTTCTTCTATTTTACAGAAGGGTTGATGCTCGGATAGCATCGCGAACCATGCCGCTTTCTCTGTTTCTCAAGGGGGCTCGGAGCTCGGATGGTATCGCGAGCCAATAATTCCTCTTCTATTTCACAGAAGGGTCGATGCTCGATAGCATCACGAGCCGCACTACTTTCTCTGTTTCTCAAGGGAGCTCGGAGCTCGGATGGTATCGCGAGCTAATAATTCCTCTTCTATTTCACGGAAGGGTCGATGCTCGGATAGCATCGCGAGCCACACCGCTTTCTCTGTTGCTCAAGGGACCTCGGAGCTCGGATGGTATTGCGAGCCAATAATTCCTCTTCTATTTCATAGAAGGGTCAACGCTCGGATGGCATCGTGAACCACACATCTTTCCCTGTTTCTCAAGGGGGCTCGGAGCTCAGATAGCATCGCGAGCCAAAAAAGCTTCCCTTACAAACTTGGGGCTCGGCGCTCGGATAGCATCGCGAGCCAGAAACACTTCCCTTACAAGCTTATGGCTCGACGCTCGGATAGCATCGCGAGCCACACTGCTTTCTCTGTTTCTCAAGGGAGCTCGGAGCTCGGATGGTATCGCGAGCCAATAATTCCTCTTCTATTTTTCACAGAAGGGTCGACGCTCGAATGGCACCGCGAGCCCTAACCACCCACTGCTATTCGGAGGGGTTCAGAGCTCGGACCACACCACGAGCACTAGCTACCCTCCGCTATTCAGAAGGGCTCGGAGCTCGGATGAAACCGCGAGCGCCAACTACCCTCCGCTATTCAGAGGGGCTCGGAGCTCGGATGACACCGCGAGCCCCAACTACCCTCCGCTATTCAGAGGGGCTCGGAGCTCGGATGACACCGCGAGCCCCAACTACCCTCTCTGTTGTTCAACGGTTGTGGGAGCAATTCCGAATGGCAAACTACTTCTAGCTTGCTTAAGAGCGAACTTGCGAAGTAGAATCGAGCCAAGTGTTGGACTCCGAACCATCGTTAGAGTGAAGAGTAAAAGCAGAGAGATGTAAACAATAAGTAAAATATGAAAAAGCTTTCTTTATTGATGACTAATGGTCGGCCGCTTCTAAAGTTGCAAGCCGTTATTACAAGAGAGAAATAAAAGAAAAAAAATACAAGTAATAGGAGAGGAACGGTTTGACATCCCAGAATACTTAGAGAGGCGTTGATGCTCTCTCTTGGTATTTTAGAAGATGGTCGGCACTGGGGATCTCTCTACCTTCGAGGTCTTCTAGTCTGTATGTCCCGGGCCAAACTACTTTGGTGATCTTATAGGGTCCCTCCCAATTTGTAGCCAGTTTGCTCTTCTGACCAGGAAAAGAGATGGTTAACTTTCTGAGGACCAAGTCCCCTTCTTTGAGGTCGGTAGGACGGACTCTCTTATTGTATGCCAACTCGATCCTTCTCCGGTAGCTTTGTTGACGAATGACAGCTCTTTCACGGATCTCGTCAATTAAGTCTAGATTTGGTCAGAGCTCTCTGGCATTTTGTTCTTCTTCATAAGCCGTTAGACGAGGAGAGGGTATACCAACTTCTAGGGGGATCATAGCTTCGGACCCATAGGTGAGATTAAATGGGGACTCTCCTGTGGGGGTCCATTTTGTGGTGCGGTAGTTCCACAGCACGTTGGGGAGCTGATCAACCCATAAGCCTTTGGAATATTTATCCAACCTCTTCTTAATACCGGAGAGGATTTGTCGGTTAGCATTCTCCACTTGGCCGTTCGACTGTGGATGGGAAATGGAGGAGAATCGGTGTTGGATGGCGAGGTCTTCACATAGAGCTCGGAAGGCAGCCCCGGTAAACTAGGTTCTGTTGTCTGTAATGAGGACCCGAGGGACACCGAATCGGCAGATTACGTTCTTCCAAAAGAACTGAACTACCTTGTTCTCGGTGATCGTGGCCAAGGGCTCAGCCTCTATCCATTTTGAGAAGTAGTCAATTGCCATGACTAAGAATTTGAACTGGCCGGGAGCCGGTGGAAACGGCCCTAGTAAATCCATCCCCCACATTGCGAAAGGGATTGGACTTGATAGGGAAGTGAGTGGAGCTTGTGGGAGGCGACGGATGCTGGAGTACTTCTGACATGAGCTGCATTGCCGAACGTGCCGTTCGGCGTCTTGTAGGAGAGTGGGCCAGAAATATCCATAATTCAACACTTTGCAGGCTAAGGATCTGGACCCTGAATGTGCCCCGCCGATGCCCTCGTGAAGTTCTTGCAGTGCGTAGTCGGCCTGTTCAGGGGAAAGGCATCTCAAATAAGGTCTGCCGTCTACTTGTGTGAAGGAGCGCTTGTATAGGATGCCCTCGATAAGTGTGTATCGCTCTGCTCGGGTTCTTACTCGGCGGGCTTCCTTTGGATCTTCGGGAAGGAGCCCGTCCCTTAAGAATTCGACGAGGGGTTTTATCCAATCATCTTGAAGCAGGACAGGCAGGGATTCCATTGGGTCAGAAGTTTCATCCTCTATACTTGGCTTCAGGAGGACCTCTATCAAGACGGTCTGCTCGAGACCTTGGAGGGAGAAAGAGGCTAGCTTGGAGAGGGCATCGGCCTGGGAGTTCTCCTCTCGGGGGATTCGCTGGATGAGGGCTTCCTCAAATAGGGCCATGAGGCTCCTGACCTTGGCTAAGTACTTAACCATTCGGTCATCACGTGCTTCATACTCGCCGAGGACCTGATTTATGACCAGCTGAGAGTCGCTAAAGATCCAGAGGCGTTGCGCCCCTGCATTGCGAGCCATTCCAAGGCTGGCTATGAGTGCCTCATATTCTGCTTCGTTGTTGGAGACCTTAAAATTGATACGGAGGGAGTATTGGAGGATGAAGTCATCTGGGCCTGCCAGAATGACCCCGGCTCCGCTTCCCTCGTTGCAAGAGGATCCATCCACATAAACCGACCAGACAGGTGGCCCCTTCATTGCTTGGCTAAACTCGGGGATGGTACTTTCAACTATGAATTCTGCTAAGGCCTGAGCCTTGATCGCAGTCCGAGGCTGATACATTATATCATGCTGGCTCAGCTCGATAAACCACTTCATAAGGCAACGTGAGGTCTCTGGCTTGTAGAGCACTTGCTTCAGCGGTTGGTCGGTAAGAACGACCACCGAATGGGACTGAAAATATGGGCGAAGCTTCCTTGCGGCCATCACCAGGGCATAGGCCATCTTTTCTATCCTCGGGTAGCGGAGCTTGGCATCCCGAAATACCTTGCTCACGTAATATATGGGCCTTTGGGTCTTATCTTCTTCCTTCACGAGAACGGCGCTGAGGGTCTGCTCGGAGGCTACTAGGTAGAGGTAGAGGGGTTCACCAGGAATGGGTTTGCTGAGGAGAGGAGGATTGACGAGGTAAGCCTTGAGCTGGTCGAACGACTCCTGTTGCTGTTGTCCCCCTTCGAAACCTTTAGCCCCCCTGAGGGCCTTGAAGAAGGGGAGGCATTTCTCCCCGGACTTCGAGAGGAAACGCCCTATAGCGGCTAGGCGGCCTGTTAGCCTCTGAACTTCCTTAACGTTCTTGGGAGGGGCCATGTCTAATATGGCCTTGATTTTCTCAGGGTTAGCTTCGATTTCTTGTTGGCTGACCATGAAGCCAAGGAACTTTCCTGACGAGACTCCGAACGCACACTTGTTCGGATTGAGCCTCATGTTGTGCTTTCTCAGTACATCGAACGCCTCCTGTAGGTCGGTCACATGATTGGCCCCTTGGATGCTTTTTACAAGCATGTCGTCAACATACACCTCCATATTCTGGCCGATTTGAGCTTGGAAAACCTTGTTGACGAGGCATTGATATGTGGCGCCTGCATTCTTCAAACCGAAGGGCATAACCCTGTAGCAGTAGAGGCCCTGGTCGGTCACAAATGAGGTCTTCGGGATATCTGAGGAGAACATCCGGATCTGATTGTAGCCTGAGAAGGCGTCCATGAAGCTGAGGAGTTCATGACCCGAAGTGGCGTCAATCAAAGTGTCAATACTTGGAAGAGGGAAGGGGTCCTTGGGGCAAGCCTTGTTGAAATCGGTAAAGTCAATACAAATCCTCCAGGTCTCATTGGACTTCTTCACCATCACTACATTCGATAGCCATTCGGGATAATTCACCTCTTGTATGAACCGGGCCTTCAAGAGCTTGTCCACCTCCTCTTTTATAGCTAACTGGCGCTCGGGGGCAAACTTGCGCCTCTTCTGTTGGACCGGTTTGGACCCCGGAGCAACACTGAGGTGGTGAACTAAGAGCTCTTCGAAAATTTCGGGCATGTCTGTAGCTGACCAAGCAAAGAGGTCTTGGTTCCTTCGGATGCACTGGACTATGTCGGAGCATAGGGCGGATGGGAGGGTCTTGCTAAACAAGAACTTTCAGCTTGGGTCCTGCTCAGAGAAGGGCACTTCCTCCAACTCATCCACCGGCTCGGACGTTGGTCGGGTAACATCTTGGGGGATTTCCAGAGTTTCTAGGGAGAGAACTGGACTAAGGGTAGAGGTCATGTAGCACTTGCGGGCCGTTTCCTGATTGCCTTTTACTTCCCCTATTCCTGCCCGAGTGGGAAACTTCATCTTGAGGTGATAGGCAGAAGGGACGGCTTCAAGAGCTGCTAAGCCGGGGCGACCCAAAATGACGTTGTAAGCTGCAGGGACATCCACGACCATAAAGTCCATCCACTCCGTTCGGGTAGTAGGAGTTTTTCCAGTGGTTACGTCGAGGGTGATCACCCCTTCAATAGTCACTGGCACTCCCGTGAACCCATGGAGCGTGTAGCCGGCGGGCTTGAGTCTGTCACGGGATAGTTTGAGGCCTTTGAAAGCGGCGAGGAAGAGGATGTTAACGGAGCTGCCATTGTCCACTAGGATCCTCTCAACTTTGAAGTTTGCCATATGGAGATTGATGTCGAGTGCGTCACAATGGGAGGTGCGGACACCTTCAAGATCTTCGTTTGAGAATGTGACGGGCACTCCGAGGCCTTTAGGAGGAGGGGTGGCGCGAACCAAATTGACTTTCCTAATGAACACCTTTCGAGAGGAGTTTGAGGAGCCCCCCATTGGGCCCCCATGAATGAGGTGTAGGACACGCTCCTCTTCGAAGTCGAGCATTTCATCGCGTTCAGGATGCTTATTAGCCCCCCGAGGCAGGGGAGGAAGGTCGGCTCGGTCCTTTCTCACGAACCTGGTCAGCTGCCCCCTCTGGATGAGGGCTTCTATCTTATTCTTCAAGGCTTTCTATCTTATTCTTCAAGGCCCGACAATCATTGGTGTCGTGGCCATGGTCCCGGTGATAACGGTACCACTTCTCTTTATCTTTCTTCTTGTCGGGGGTGTTCATTTTTTGTGCAGGAGGTATCACCCCCTCCTTCTCAACTTCCATAAGAATTGTGGAGATGTTGGCATTAAGGGGAGTAAATTTTTCAAATCTGGAGGGAGGTCGGCGCTGGCCGCCATTATCCTTCTAGAGCTTCTTGGCCCCTTCCTCTTCTGTTCCCTTTCTCTTAGACCCGGAGGAAGACCCCTCCAAGTTGGGGCGGTGCTCAGCCTCTTCGGCCCGAATATACTTTTCGCTCCGGATGAGGAGGTCAGAGAAGTTCTGTGGAGGCTTCTTGGCGAGGGAGGAGCGGAGGCTGGAGTTGAGGACATTGGATTAAAATGCTGCTGCAGCGACCGACTGGTCGCGGGATGCTATGGACCTGGCTTCAGCTGTGAACCTTTTCACATAGTCTCTCAGCTTCTCACCCTTCTTCTGGTTGAGGTAGAGTAGCGAAATGCTGGTCTTCTCTGTTCGACGGCTACTCACGAAGTGGGTGACGAAGAGGGTCTCAAATTGCTCGAAGGAGAATATTGAGGAAGGGGCAAGGCAAGAGTACCATTCTCGAGCTGGACCCTTGAGAGTTGCGGGGAAGGTTTTGCAGAGCAGAGCATCGGAAGCTTGATGGATGAGCATGAGGGTCTTGAAGCTTTCGATGTGATCGACGGGGTCAGTCTCCCCGGAATAGGTCTCGAATTGAAGAGGCTTAAAGCTGATTGGTACGGGTGCATCCATTATGGTTCGGGAAAAGGAAGGTCGACTAGGGCGGAGGGTCCTTCCTCTAAGCTCTTCTTCTCGGTCTAACTAACCCAAGTGCCTCTCCATCTCATGGAGACGGTGATAGACAGTGTCATCCCTTCGTTGGTAATCAGCCGAGCCTCTAGACTCGTCTTCGTACGAGGGAGAGCGGGGGCTACGATGACGGTAGCTCCTGGAGCGGCGAGGACTCGGCATGTGCCGGGGGTTGCTAGGAGCTGGAGGAGGAGTTAGGGACCGTCGGCGAGGACTTCGGACCGGAGGAGTGGGAATCCTTGGAGCATTGGTGTTGTTGGGGCGGAGATTGAGAGCTTGCAGGACGGTTGCTTGGAACTGCTGGAACTCGGCATGGGTGATGGGTGCCTCATCGTTCCTAGGACGTTACCGACCGGCAGGGGAATGGGGTCTTCTCCTGTGATGCTCGGGGGACTCTCTCCGCCCCCTTCATATAGGGGACCTTCTGTAGTCTCGATGGTAAGGAGATCGCTCATCCGGACGTTGCTGGCAGGAGGCTCCCTCTCGGGCCCGCTTTTCATCCAGACGGTGGCGAAGATCCTCATCCTTCTGCCGATTGAGGACGGTGTTGCGAAGGTCGGAAGCTCGGGGATTGTGGGAGGCCATAGAATCCGAAGAGGCATTGTGGATGGAGACGTGGTTCGGATGGAGAGGTTGTTTCTGCAGGTTGGGACCCTTAGGAGGTTGTTGATTCTGATGGGGAGGTAGGTCCTGTTGGAGAGGGTCCTCTGCTTGAGGAGGAAGTTGCCCCTGCTGGTTAGCGGGTTGAGGGGGACTTCCTGTTGCTGATCGGGGTTGGGTCCTCGGTTGGACCCTCTGGATCTGGCTTTCCTAGGAGGCATGGCTAGAGAAGATCTAACCAACGGGAAGAGGGGAGGCTGCTATTCGTTCTTTCCCACAGACGGCGCCAATCTGTTGCCGCTGAATCTGGTGTGGGGGCAAACAGATAGTATTTGTGGATTCTTAGGAAACTTTGAATATCAAACCTGTTACCTGTTCCGCCGGAGTTTGACCGTTGCTCCTGCCGTTCACCTGTAAAAAGTGCGAGACACCGGGGTTGTTCTCGGTGACACACCCTCCGACGCTCAAGTCAGTAATCAGAAGTGATTATGAAAGAGCGTAAAACTGGCAAAAGATTGACTACCTCTTAATGAAGATGGCTGGGGGATATTTATAGGCACCGCTGGGATCAAATTAGGAATGTAATCCCTGTGGTTAGATAAGGAATGTAATCCCTAATCCCCAGTGAAGGGATAGATATGAATCAGGGCCGTTGATTAGGATTTAATCAGAAACCCTAATTCTATCCTTTCTGGGCCGAGTCTGCTGCGGGTTGAGACCCGCACCCAGTTGAGGTGGATCCGTTCGCGGGTTAGTGGGTCTCCGAGGAGAAGAACTCGTACCCGCTTTAGACCCATTGGTAGGTGAAATTACCGTTTCACCCCTGGGCTTCAAGATTCGCGCTCGATTTGGACGGTTCCGATTTAACCCCTTTTTTAGCCATATCACATGGTCTTCACTTAAGCCCCACCAAACAACTCGTTGACTCCAAACAACAAGTTCAACGCTCTGCTCTTCGCATGAGCTCCATCAACAACTTGTTGACTTTAAACCATAAGTTTAGCACCCTGCTTTTCGCACGAGTTTCCTTAACAACTCGTTGACTCCAAACAACAAGTATATCACCCCGCTCCTTGCCCGAGTCCTTCCAACGACCCCTCATCTTCGTGCAATAGGCTTGGCATCCAACGCCGGCCTAAAATTATCTCTACAAAACTTGCTTAGTGCAAACAACAAGTACAACAAGTGCCAACTCCGTCTTTGAGTTTGTCTCTCCAAACTTGTTGGTAACAAACAACAAGTTCAATGACCAGCTCCACAATGAGCTGTCTTTCCAAACTTGTTGGGACCAAACAGTAAACTCAAACGTCCAACTTCGTCATATAGTTCTCTACAAACTTGCTGGAATCAAACAACAAGCTCTACATCAACTCAGTGAAAGATTTGTCTCTAAAAACTTGCAGAGCGCAAACGACAAGCTCTATGCACAACTCCATCATGGAATTGCCTCTAAAAACTCGTCAAGCGCAAACAGCAAGCTCAAACATCCAACTCTGTCACAAGAGTTCCCTACCATCTTGCTAGGATCAAACGGCAAGCCTTACGTCCAACTCCATCGCCGAAAATCTCTACAAGCATGTTGGGCGCAAACGGCAAGCTCTACCTCAACTTGATCGAAGAGTAAACCATATAAACTTGCTGGGATCAAACAGCAAGTTCCAACTCAACTTCACTATGAGTTGCCTCTCCAAACTTGTCGGGCGCAAATGGCAAGCTCAAACGTCCAACTCAATCAAAGAGTTGCCACTCCACAAACTTTTTGGGTGCAAACGGCAAGCTCAAACGTTCAACTTCGTCCCAGAATTGCCTCAACAAACTTTTCGGGATCTAACAAGTCTACCATATCTCATGTAGTTCAGCTATATATATACAAAATCCCACGATCAAAGCACTCTGCTCCTAGACTGACGGAATGCTCAATGATGAAACACTCGATCGACAAAACAAGCTAACAACACAACACTTGGTCGAAAAAAAAGTGGTTCACCAAAAAGAGCGATGAGATGTTTGATCGACAAGTACAATAAACAAAATCTCCAAAACTCCAAAGATTTACAAATATCAAAAATCTCAAAAAAAAAAAACTCCAACAAATGGATCACGGGTTCAAAAGAAGAAGAAGAAAAATGGAATGGGTTCAGACCGGGTCGGGTCTCCAAACTGAAACTGCAAACAAAATCCAAAAGAGAACAATATAAATGTTTTAGAAGTAAACGGGTATGGGTTTCGAACTCGCTATCCAAACCCTAAAACATTTCTTCTTCCTCTTCTTCAAAAACAGAGCCCTCGCGACTCGACGGCGAAGCCCCCCTCACGTCGTCGCCATGCTTGCCAACAGAAGCGCCGCAACTCAACAAAAACAAGTAACTCCATAGCTCGCCGAAAATTTATAACTCAACCATTTCATAGCTCAGCGAGAACCATTAGCTCATAGCGCAGTGAATTCAGAGCTCATAGCTCGGCGACAAGATTCAAAGTTCATATTTCAATGGTGAAGCTACCCATAGCTCGACCAGGAGGCAGCAGCTATAGCTCGACGGAGAAGCTACCCCATAGCGCAACGAGATAGCTCGACGAGGGGAAAAGCTCATAACTCGACGGAGAAGCTACCACATAACTCGACGAAGATAGCTCGATGAGGGGCATTGTTCATAGCTCGACCAAAGCTCCTCCATAGCTCGATGACGTCGTGGTAGCTCGAAGAAAATGCCATAGTTGATGATACCACTATAGCTCGACGAGAAATTCTGAGCGCCATAGCTCGATAGCTCTATAGCTCGACGAAGGAGTAGCTCCATAACTCGATAGCTCCGTAGCTTGACGACTGAACGGAGCTCCGTAGGTCGACGAGGCTCGGAGCTTCATAGATCGACAGAAACCTCATAGCACAATGGAGCTATAGGTCGACGAAGCCTCAAAAATTGAAAAGGTTGGCCATAGCTCGCCATAGCTCGACAAAATGATCGGTCGAGCTATGAGGTCGCTCACAACGCTCGCCAACCATCAGATCGCTTAGAGATTCGAGCCCGAGCATGATTGACGCACGAGATTAAGCCACATTGTCCCATCTTATTCCCCAACGCTCCTCTCTCTTCTCCATCGTCTGATCTCACTCAGCGCTCGAGCCTGATGATGATCAGCGGTTCAGAACATGCCACATCGCCAAAGAACGCAGTGATCGCATCATAACCGCCCAATCTCATCAGCACGGGAGTTCATCATGATCGATGACTCTAATCGTACAAAAAAGCGTGCAACTTCATCAACGTGTGAGCCTTCCTTGATCGAAGATCCAGATCGCATCAAAAAGCGTGCACAGGTATGATTATTCAATAAAAATCCTTAAAATCATTCAAAAACTCAAAATTAATTAAAAATCCAAAAATAATTATTTCAATTCGAAAAATTAATTTAAAATTTCCTAAAATTAATTAAAATTGGATTTATTAATTATAAAATTCGAAAAAGTGATTTTAAAATTGGGAAAAATTCCAGAAAATTTGAGAAACATTCGAAAAAATCCGAAAAAATATGGAAAAATCCAGCAAGATATTCACTGCCTTCAGAAGACACAGATTAGTTCCAAGAATCTCCAAACACCCTGACAGCTAAGATTGCACTCCAGAGTTCAAAAGTAAGACGTACTACTCCCCGAAAGTCACGAAAATTGCTCTTCGGGAGCAGGGGGCTTATGATGATGGTAAAAATTGCAGCAAACCAGGGTCGTACGATTCCAATACAGATCTCAAAGCTTCTACAGGCAGATTAATCATAATAGGCCTCTTTAACAGATCTAGGCCTTCTCTAGGCTCCTCTACAAAACATGGGCTTCCTTCATGCCCATGTGATAGACTAGGCCCACTAGGAGAGATACACAGCCCATGCAGGCTAGGAGTCAAATCTCTTATCCCCTAACAAGAGAACTTGTCTCTTAAGGGGGAGAAACATAAAGAATATAAGGAATTCATATCGATCCAACGGATCTAAATCAATCTCTTGATATGTTTCTCAGGCCTATAAATATCCTCCCCCCTCCACGGTCAGAAGGTAATCAACAATTCGTCAGTTTCTCTCTCAAACTCTCTTTCTCTTTCTGGTTCTGACTTGAGCGTCGAAGGGTCTGTCACCGGGGCCACCCCCGGTGTTTCAGGCTTTCTGCAGATCCATCGGCCGCATCAACAACCGTCGGATTCAGATCACGGGGGTCAATCAATGATCCAGATTCAATCTCAGGAGCTCTAACCGCATTTCACGACCAAGGTCAAATGTCAGATTTTTAGTAGTTTTCATCAATTATTAACTCACTATCTGTTTACTCCCACATCAAAATAAGCAGTAACAGTTAGTGAGAGAGCCTAAATGTACAACTCAATCATTATACATTATATAAGTAAGACAATAAGAGGGAGAGAGAAAATTAGATTTTCTAAGAGAAGAAATTTTAGGAGGAAAAATATGTAAAGTCAAGTGTAGACAAGAAAGTCGCAAGAATTTTTTTAGTGAGCTGAGATTAAATCTACAACTTATTGAATATAAGAAATAAGATTGTGTCATTGTAATAAGGAAGAGAGAAACAATAATCTTGCTAAAATGAGCGAAATTTAAAGTGACCATTTATGTAAAATTACATGCGCCAAGAGTGAAGACCATATTCCTAGTTAAGGAGGATAAAGCAAAAAAGACATGGCAGAGTTACCTTCATATATTCTCATTATATTGAAGAACTTGAAGTAAAAAAGAAATAGCTAAGCTGATGCCATAGTGGAAATGATTGGTTTGTTGAGAAATTCATTTAATGAACTTAAAGATGCTTTTGACAAGGAATAAATTGGAAGGTTGTACAATTAAAGTTTGGAAACATCTATATGGTAAGAGCTTAAGATACTACTATAAGTGGATAACCCTTATAAGTTATAACTTGCATCATAAAGGATATCATAGGATTGGTCAAAAAAATCAGTTCAGGGTGTTTGGTAGCTTGTAAGTTCATTTTGTTAGAACCAGATTTTATAAATAAGAAAAATCCCAACAACAATTGCGAAGAACTGAAATACAGGAAATCTAAACAGTAAACAAAATACTTTGCACAGAGTCGAGATTGAGGATCTCTCTCCTTAAAGCAGAATTCGCCCCGTAGTGTGACGGTGGCTGGAGAATTGCCTCCCAGGATACAACTGTACCTTCTCTGAAGAGCAGCACCCTTGCTTCAGAGATTCAGCGAACTTCTGTCTGTGTGATGTACTCTCAGTTGACACAGAGGAGAAGAAGAAGAAGAAGAATGAAACTCTGACTGTGTCAAAGACTCTGCCTGGATTTTTGTGTCTTTTATAACAGAAAATTGGAGACTGGACTGGAGACTCTTCAGAGACCCATTACTCTGTAACAGCAGAGTAATGGACTGGAGACTCTTCAGATTCAGATTCATAACTGGTGAGCTATTACTCTGCTGTTACAGAGTAATGGTACCAGTTACTAAATCTGAAAAGCCTTATCAGTTCAGTAGGGAAAAAGTTTTTGTCTGGGCAAAAAAAAAATTAAGCTACACCAGACCAAACCGAGCCGAGCCGGGCCGGGCGCGCGCGCACGCACGTGTGTTTGTCATTTTGGCTAAGTCCTCTCTCTACTACATGTTAGTGGTAACCCCCGGGCCATGCCCTTCAGTCCACTAGTATATATACTAGAAAAAATCTTTCCCAATTTCCGATATGGAACAATCCATTTTCTCCAAGTTGCCAAGTTAGTACATTTCAAGTACCCAACTTTGGACCAACATTTCTCATTCATACGAAATTCGTTTTTGGCAAGTGAGTACACTACGGAATAGTACTCGTCGAGAAGATCGCAATCCACTTATTTTCCGGTGCCGCCGGTGGCCGGAGCCTGCCGGAATCCGGCCCAGAAAACTGCAAAAATTAATTCCAACAATCCCCACATGAATGGAAATTACCAAACCATGTCATCCAGACACGACAGAAAAACAAAAAACATGACAGAAAAACTCTGAGAATACAATCGGAAAATCACTGCATCATGAATGGTAGTAATTTTTCAACTTTGAACCACCCTTAGTAATTAGCTATCGGATTCACTTGACCAGACAGTGATCATGATGTCTTGAACTATCCGGCTTTTATGTGAACCTAGATAATAACTATCACACAGTTTCATCTCCTCACAGAACTAAGTTCTCTTGTTGTGTTCATTTTGGCCTTGAACATCCCTGGTTAATCGTGAGTGAACTTGGAGAATGTTGCCTCTCTTCATTCTCCTAGAAACGGCCCCATTTCACACTCACAAGGTGATTGCCCATAAAGAGTATCCTACTATACCCCACTTTTATTTCAAAGCTATGGGAATCATTAAAAGCCAAGCTTATCCTAACTCTTTGCAGGCAGCATTGTTTTATCATCCTAAGAGTGGGTATGAGATTTTAATCTCTCAATGCTCCCGTCGATTCAACAAGATTTAGTTGTCCATTTGAACCTAGATCTTGGGATCTCCAATTCGTAGGTAGGGTTTCCATCAAGTATCCTCTTTCGTCATAGACTTTAAACCCATTCCTCTTGATGATCTCACAATCTGCTCTCGCGACAGACCATTAGTAAATGGATCTGCTAGGTTTTTGGCCGATTTTATATATTCTATAGAGATTACTCTATTTGAGAGCAGTTGTCTAATGGTTTTGTGTCGCCTTCTGATATGACGAGACTTACCATTATACATACAACTCAGTGCCTGTGCTATAGCCGATTAGCTGTTACAGTGTACACATAAAGCAGACACTGGTTTTTTCCACATAGGAATATCCTCTAAAAAGTTTCAAAGCCATTCTGCTTCCTCTGCCGCTTCGTCTAAAGCAATAAACTCAGATTCCATGGTGGATCTGGCCAATAGCATTTGTTTAGAGGATTTCCATGACACAGCTCCACCACCAAGTGTGAAGACATAACCACTTGTGGATTTTGAGTTCTTGAAGTCCGATACCTAGTTGGCATCACTGTAACCTTCTATTACTGCTGGATATCTGGTGTAATGCAGCACGTAACTCTGAGTATGTCGCAAGTAGTTCAATACTCTAGTTATTCCTTTCCAGTGACTTCGTCCTGGATTACTCGTGTATCGGCTCAGTACATTTACCGAATGTGCTAGGTCCGTCTTGTATGATTTGTTAGGTACATCAGACTACCGAGTACATGTGCATATTCCAGTTGTGATATTCTTTCGTCTGTATTTCTGAACAAGTGAAGACTGGGATCGACGGGACTTTTTGCTGTCCCATTGGAGTAATTCTTGAATCTTTCAAGTACTTTCTCAGCATAATGAGCTTGAGACAAAGTAATTCCCTCAGATGTCCTGGAAACTTTGATTCTTAGTATGACATCTGCAACTCCCAAATCTTTCATGTCAAACTTTTCACTAAGCATGCTCTTAGTTTGTTTGATAATGTCGTTATTGCTTCCAATAATGAGCATGTCGTCTACGTACAGACAGGCCAGAATGTATCCATTTAGAGTATCTTTGATGTAGATACACTTATCGCATTCATTTATTTTGAAACCATTTGACATCATAACATTGTCAAATTTTGCATGTCACTGCTTTGGAGCTTGTTTCAGGCCGTACAGAGATTTTACAAGCCTGCACACCTTGTTTTCCTGTCCAGTAACTACGTAACCCTCAGGTTGTTTCATGTATATTTCTTCTTCTAAGTCCCCATTTAGAAATACGGTTTTAACATCCATTTGATGTATTTTCAGGTTACGTAGAGCTGCAATAGCTATCAACATTCTTATGGATGTTATTCTTGTAACTAGAGAATATGTATCAAAGAAATTTAGGTCTTCCTTTTGCCTAAATCCTTGTACCACAAGTCTTCCCTTATGCTTCTCTATTGAACCATCTGGTTTCAAATTTTGTTTGAAAATCCATTTGCATCCTAGAGCTTTACATCCAGAAGGCAAGTCGACTAACTCCCATGTATGATTTTGCATAATGGAGTCTATTTCACTTTTGATTGCTTCCTTCCACATAGGAGCATCAGGCATAGACATGGCTTCCTTGAGTCCTGGGCTCATTCTCTAACAGAAAGGCCATCACAAAGTTAGGACCAAATGATTTTGATGTTCTAGCCCGTTTACTTCATCTAGGCTCATCAATATCATGTTCTGGTTCATCAACTGAAGTGCTTGCATTCCCTTGTTCACGTGTACGTTTGGGGTACGTAGTATTCTTGCACAAAAACACGTGTTCAAAGAAGGAAGCGTTCCTTGATTTTATTATTGTATTCACATGGATATCCGGTATATCTGATTTGTATAACAAGAACCGATATGCACTACTGTTGTGTGCATAGCCTATGAATATGCAATCAATTATCTTAGGTCCGATGGTGACCTGTTTCGGGTTAGGTACTGCCACTTTTGCTAGACACCCCCACACTTTGAGGTATTTATACGAAGGCAAGTTACCTTTCCACAGTTCATATGGTGTCTTGCCAGTTTTCTTGTGAGGTATTTTATTGAGAATGTAGTGGCAGTCAGTAACGCTTCTCCCCACATGTTTTGGGAAAAGCCAGAATTCAACAACAAGGCATTCATCATCTTCTTTAGAGTTCGGTTCTTGCGCTCGGTAGTACCATTTGATTCGGGTGAGTAAGGAGCAGTTGTCTGATAAACAATTCCATGTTCTGAGCAGAACATGTTAAATGGTGCATCATATTCTCCTCATCTATCACTTCTAACGATTTTAATCGTTTTGCCAAGTTGATTCTCAACCTTAAGTTTATACTCTTTGAATTTATCCAAAACCTCATTTTTGCTATGTAACAAATATACATAACAGAATTTTGTGCAATCGTCTATGAATGTCACAAAGTACTTTTTGCCACCTCTAGTCTGCACATATTTTAAATCACACAGATCTGTCTGAATTAGACCTAGAGTTTCTGTGTTTCTTTCTACAGAACGTGATGGAGTTTTAGTGAGTTTGGCCTCCGTGCAAACTTCATATTTTTCGGAGTTATCTACCTTAAATTTTGGTAACAAATTCATATTAATTAATCTACGCATAGAATTGACATTAACATGGCCTAGTCTTTCATGCCAAACAGAGGAAGACTCAACAACATAGGCAATAGGAGTTATTTCATGAACATTGGGAACAACAGGAACAATAGTTTTAGGGATGACTGTCATTACATTAAACTCGAACAGTCCATCCTTTACATATCCTTTACCCAAGTATACCCCATTCTTAGACAATACAAAATTATCAGAAACAAGAACAACCTTAAACCCATTCTTGCTTAGTAAAGAACCTGATATCGAGTTCTTTCTAATATCTGGAACATGCAGCACATTTGTGAGTGTTAGTTCTTTGCCTGAAGTCATTTTCAGCACTATCTTTCCTGTTCCTTCAATTTTGGAGGTGGAAGAGTTTCCCATGAACAGCTGTTCATCTTTGTTGCACTTCTGGTATGAAGTAAACATTTTCTTGTCCGAGCAGATATACTTGGTGGCCCTAGTATCGTACCACCATTCACGAGGATTTCTCCCCACAAGATTTACCTCTGATACTACAGCACAGAGGTCCAGGTCAGAGAGAAAAGTGGACAAGTTCTCAGCTATGTGTGCATGGAATTTTTCATTCCCTTTTACATGTCCTATTCCTGAACGATTACTTTCCTTGCTGCAGCACTCAGAAATTTTGTGCCCCAGCTTACCACACTTATGGCATTTCCCAGCAAACATCTTTGCAAGAGGTTTTTTATTTGAGGCCTGTGGCAGAAACTTTCTCTTCTTGCCCTTTTGTTCGTGCTCCACTATGTTGGCCTTTTCTATGGACTGATTTCTATTGGACCTGTCAGTCTTCCGATTCTACTCTTCGATCCGCAACCTGACAATTAGGTCTTCAAGAGACATCTCCTTTCACTTGTGTTTGAGGTAGTTCTTGATGTCTTTCCATCCAGGTGGAAGCTTTTCGATGAACGCTACAACCTGGAATGGTTCGCACAGCGTCATGTCGTGCATTATAACCTGCAGTTTTTGGACTTGACTCACAACAGTTTTGGAGTCAGTCATCTTGTAGTCCAGAAATTTGTCGACTACAAACTTCTTGGACCCGGTGTAATCTGTTTTGTACTTCTTTTCCAAGGACCCCCATAGGAGTTTGGACGTCTTGAAGACATAGTAGACATTGTACAGGGGGTCTACCAAGCCATTCAGGATGTAGTTCCTGCAGAGGTAGTCGCCCTGAGTCCATGCATGAACTGCAACAACGGAGTGTGCATCCATTGGCGCTAGCATCGGGGCAGATTCAGTAAGGAATTTGTCCAGCTTCAATGTGGTCAGGTAGAACTGCATCTTCCCTTGCCACTTCTTAAATCCAGTTTCATTGAACTTCTCCGATTTTTCTCTCACGGTTATGTGTGTGGGTAGAACGACCGAATGTGCCGCAACTGATTGTGCAGTCACATTTTGGGTCACCAGTGTTTCGGTACTGATAAGCCCACTGGCAATATCACTTTGTGTGTTCTCCATGTTCTTATCTGAAATAGTTTGAAACAGATCTTGTTAGTTGTTTTTTCCAAACAGCACCTGTAAATAAACTTCACAAAAGTGTTAGAATCTGTGAGAAAAAAATTCTGCTTTAAGATTGTTAGAACCAGATTTTATAAATAAGAAAAATCCCAACAGCAATTGCGAAGAACTGAAATACAGGAAATCTAAACAGTAAACAAAAGACTTTGCACAGAGTCGAGATTGAGGATCTCTCTCCTTAAAGCAGAATTCACCCCGTAGTGTGACGGTGTCTGGCAAATTGCTTCCCAGGATATAGTTGTACCTTCTCTGAAGAGCAGCACCCTTGCTTCAGAGATTCAGCGAACTTCTGTCTGTATGATGTACTCTCAGTTGACACAGAGGAGAAGAAGAATAAGAAGGATGAAACTCTGACTGTGTCAAAGACTCTGTCTGGATTTTTGTGTCTTTTATAAAAGAAAAATGGAGACTGGACTGGAGACTCTTCAGAGGCCCATTACACTGTAACAGCAGAGTAATGGACTGGAGACTCTTCAGATTCATAACTGGTGAGCCATTACTCTGCTGTTACAGAGTAATGGTACCAGTTACTGAATCTGAAAAGCCTTATCAGTTCAGTAGGGGAAAAGTTGTTGTCTAGGCAAAAAAAAAAATTAAGCCAGGCCAGGCCAGACCAGGCCAAGCCGAGGCCGGGGCCGGGCCGGGCACACGTGTGTATTTATCATTTTGGCTAAGTCCTCTCTCCACTAAACGTTAGTGGTAACCCCCAGGCCACGCCCTTCAGTCCAGTTTTCTAGTGTATATACTAGAAAAAATCTTTCCCAATTTCCGATATGGGACTATCCATTTTCTCCAAGTTGTCAAGTTAGTACATTTCAAGTACCCAACTTTGGACCAACATTTCTCATTCATACAGAATTCGTTTTCGGCAAGTGAGTACACTACGGAATAGTACTCGTCGAGAGGATCGCAATCCACTCATTTTCCGGCGATGCCGGTGGCCGGAGCCTGCCGGAATCCGGTCCGAAAAACTGTAAAAATTAATTCCAACACATTTTGCAGTTGCAATTGCAAGAGAAAAGTAAAGGTTTCCTTCCAAAACTTTTTGACACAATTACTAAAATATCCTTAAGTTTTGGATGGAAATGATGATTATCGGCTATTCGCATTTACAAGCTACCAAACACCTGGTTAATGAAGTTCAAGATGGTTAGACAATGAAAAATAGAAGGTTGAGCAAATGAAGTTTAAAAAAGTTTACTTAATAAGGGATTAAAAGTTAACTACAGTAGGTGAGAGAGAGAGAGAGCGAGAGCGAGAGAGAGAGAGCGCGCGCGCAAAACTTATGAAAGGAAACAAGCTTGTTAGAAAAATAAATTTGGTTTTATTCTCAGGAGGTTGACTATGAAAACTATTTAGGGAAAAAGTCATGAAACCAACCCCCCCCCCCCCCCCCCTTCTTTTTTTTTGCTCACTTAGTGGCAAAATGCCACTGAGAAATGACCTAAATACCCCTCATTTCCATTTTTAAACCTTTTCCTCTCCTTTTTAATTCCCCTCCCTATTTCCCCACATTCTCTCAACACATTTTGTCAGTAAATAAAAAGGAAAGGAAAAGATTTTAAAAAAATCTGAGGGGTATTTAGGTCTTTTCAATGGGGTATTTTGTCAGGAGAAAGTTGAAAAAGGTGGCTGGGGTAAGAGTGAAAAATAACGGTGAGGTGTTTCTTAATTAAGTACCCAAACCTTGGGGTTTCATCACTTTTCCCCAACTATTTTTAAAAGAAAATTAATGGAAATTGTTACCGCTGATTTCGGTGTGGGGGTAAACAGATAGAATTTGTGGATCCGAGGAAAATCTGAACAGCTGACTCGGCCTTCTTGCTCCCGCCGCGACCTGCAAGGAAGTGCGAGACACCGGGGTTGATTCCGGCGACGCACCCTCCGACGCTCTTGTCAGTAATCAGCAAAAGATTAAGAAAGAGCTTAAGTGGTGAAAGAGTGATTAACCTGGTCTTGGTGGTAGAGGGGCTGTATTTATAGTCGCCTTCTGGAATGATTAGGGCCCTGATTTCCTGCCTAATAGTTAGGAGAAAAATCCTCCTATTCTGTTTTAGGAAGTTAGACCCTGATTCCCTGGTGGGAGCCAATCAAGTTTGTTGATTTGATTTAATCAAATCAGTGCCCTGATTCTCCTCTTGGTGGACTGGGCTTGTATCGGGTCGGGACCCATGCCCAGTTGGAGTGGATCTATTCGCGGGCGGTTGGTTTCGTGAGAAGGAGGCCCAATACCCGTTTTGGATCCATCTGTATGTGAAATTACCTTTTTACCCCCGTGCTTCAAGATTCGTGCTGGATCTGGACGGTCCCGATTTAACCCCAATTTTAGCCATATCACGAGCCCCCCACTCCTAAAGGCTGAGCGTGATCAGACTTTGAGGAGTAGTTCAGCAGTTTCAGTGGCTGGTGGAGTTGTGTCGGAGTCCAAATGTGGGATTTTGAATCTAGAAAGGGGGTAGTGAGGTAACCTTTGATGCTGTGTGCTGTTCTCGAGCCGCGTCGGGTATCTGACAGTCTTTTATCTACTTTTTTCGAAGTATTTGTTTAATTCTGCGATGTGTTTGCTAATCGTTCGGGGGCTTTAGCGGTGCGTTCAGGGTAATAATTGTTCGCTCCGGGGTCCAAAAGTGTGTCCCCGAATTTTCAATTATCTCCCAGAATTTTTAGCTAATTTTCCCGAATTTTTAGCAATTTTCTCGCAATTTTTAAACAAATAAAACGATTAAAATAAATAAAAAACGATTTAAATACCGATTAATGGCGTGGCTCGATCTGAGCCATCGATCGTGGACGGGCGCGAACTTCGGAAAGATCTGATGGTTGTTACCGCTCGGCAGCGTTTTTCCCCGTTTACGAGCTCGGAAAGGCACTTGCTCGGCTGCCGACCGGAGACTAGGGGGTTCGGCGTTCCGAGCGACGTGGCGCAATCTGAGCCATCGGATGGTGGCATGCATCTCGAGACGGGCGCAGTTCCCAAAAAAAACACTATCTTGTCTTTTAGCGCACGTGGCGCAATCTGGGCTCTTCATCATTGGGAGCGCGGATTTTTGGGAGATCCAGCGGTCCACGTAGCTCGGTGTCTTTTTTTCTTCATTTACCAGCTCGGCAAGGCACTTGCTCGGATGCCGACCGAAGGCATTAGTGTTCGGCAGGCCGAGCGTCGTGGCGTTATCTGAGCTGTTGGATGTCGGCATGCATCTCGAGATGGGCGCAGTCCCCAAGAAAACACTATCTTGTCTTTTAGTGCTCTTGGCGAGATCTGGGCCGTCTGATTGAGATCAGACGCGAAAGTTGAGGGGAAAGTGATTTTTCCTCGTTTACACGCTCGGAAAGGCACTTGCTCGGCAGCCGACTGAGGGCCTGTGGTTTTTGGCAATCTGAGACGGCTCTGTTCCCCATGGTGTTAATGGCGCTTCGTGATTTGTGTGGCGTTTCGCCTTCCCGACGTCATTAGGGATAATTCCTTTAATTAATGCGCGGCGTTTCAACTTCCGAGGATCAGTAATTTCCTTAATTAAAACGCGGCGCTTCGATTTCCGAGGGTCATAATGGCTGGTTCTAGGAGGCAGGCTATAAGTACTCTACTCCCTTTGTTATTTTAGTCACAACCAAATTGAGTTTCAGACCTCGGAGGCATCTGCCTTGGGTAGCTTCTCTCTTGAGGTTCGGAGAGGTGGTCGCTCTTCTGCCTGGTTTTCCCTTTGTTCCTGACGGCCCCCAAGTGGATGTCAGGAGCGAGGGGGAACGAGGTAGTAGTGGTGACGACCGTAGTCCGAAACCGGGGGATGAGTTATCTCCGAAGGACGGGTGGTCGCTCTCTTACCTTTATCTTCTCCCGTTCCGGACGGTCCCTAAGTGGATGTCAGGAGCGGGGGAGAATAAGGCAAGAGTGGTGACGACCATAGTCCGGATCCGAGGGATGGGCCGTCTCGGGAGGACGGGTGGTCGTTCTCTCACCAAGATCTTCTGCCTTCCTCGGTTGCTCCGAAGTGAGTGCCGAAGTAGGCGGAGGTCTTGGTGGGAGAGTGACGATCCATGTCCGATGCCGATCTCCGGGCCATCCGAGTCCGTTTGTTGCAACTGTGAAGGCGCCGCTGTCAGAGTCCTCTGACAAACTGATCCTTCCAGTTGCAACCAACTAGCTCGGTATGGCGCGCTTCTCTATCATGAGTTGCAGCTCGGGCTTCTGGGCCGTCCGAGCCTGTTGTTTGCAACTGTGAAGGCGCTGCGGTTGGAGTCCTCTGACAAGCCGCGCCTTCCAGTTGTAAACAACTGGCTCGGAACGGCGTGTTTCTCCTGTTCTCTGAGTGTTGATGGGCCTTCTCTCATCTCTGTCTTCTTTCCGGGCTGATGGCTTCTGTTGGATGTCAGCCCGGGGGAGTTAGAGATGAGAGGAGCGCCGATCTGTTCCCGACCGGGGCCCGTGGTCGGTGGAATACCGACTGATGCACGGGACCTGGGGGGCGCTAGCCGAAGGCGGCGCCTCAAAACTGAATCAAAATTTTTCCAGGTTCCTTTAGGCATAGGTGAGGCGCCCGAGGGTTCAATCGTCCGAGCGATGTGGCGCACTTTGAGCCGCTGGGTGATGGCGCGTATCTCAAGACGGGCGCAGTCCCCAAGAAAACACTATCTTGTCGTTTAGTGCTCTTGGCGAGATCTGAGCCGTCTGATCGAGATCGGGCGCGAAAGTTGAGGGGAAAGTGAGTTTTCCCCGTTTACCAGCTCGGGAAGGCACTTGCTCGGATTCCGACCGGACCCTGCTGTCGGCGTGTTTGGGTCGCTCGTAGCTCGGATTTGGATCCTTCGGGGCCGAGCCAATTGACTTGGTGAGAGGAGTAGTGGTGATGGGCCTTCGTGACGTTTCGAGAGTAGCCCAAAAGTCGCGAAGTTTCATTGGAAGTCCAAGGGACGTTCCAATTTTACTATAAATCTTCACCCCCCCAAGACCAAGTCTTCACTTTTCACTTTTACTCTCTCTCTTCCGTTTTTACTTTGCTTCGCAGTTTTTAGCTCCCTTGGTGGCGTTGCTAGCTGTCGCGGTAGTGTTCTTAGCTCCGGCGAATTTTCCGACCGCACCTGTCACTTCAAGGTCAGTTTCTTTCCCTTCTCTTTTTAGGAAAACATGGTTAAGATTTCGGCTGAGACCCCCGCCTCGGAGCAAGCCGTTGGCCGAGGGGATAAAGGGAAGGGAGTAATGGAGCCGAGCGAGCAAGAAGTTGTTCGTCCGGATAAAGAGGGTGAAGTGGCCGAAGTGCCTGAGGAAGTCGCGGCGGAGTCCCGAAAGGGTAAAGCCGTGATCACAATAGTGGAAACACCGAAGAGAGCGGGGGCGTTCGGTCGGCAGCTCATCGCCGTATCGACCGTGGGAGGCGTCCGGGATTACGCCGAGGATGCCTTGGAGAGGGTCACTCAAGGTACGGCAAAACTGGTGGAGGAGAACGAGCCTAGGGAGCTGTCCGAGGTCGACCACAGGATCTCGACTCTCACCGAGGCTGATCTCCGCACGATCCGAGAGGGTTTCCGGATCCCGCTTGAGTATGCGCTGCTTCTTCCTGGGCCGGGGTTCCGAGCTAACACAAAGTCCTCGCCGGACATATGCGTCTTCCCGGTCGATTCCCTCATCGCCGGGCTCCGGTTTCCCCTACACCCATTCGTGGTCGAAGTCTTGGTCTGGTACGGTCTGAGTCCTGCCCAACTGATGCCGAACACTTGGAGGCATGTCGTGGCGTTCCTTCTCCGATGTCAAGAGATCGATGCCAAGCCGACTATGTTCCTCTTTCGGAGTCTATTCCGACCTTGCCAGCCGAGGCGTGACGAGCAGAGGTTTTTCCTTTCTCCTCGGACGGGAGTTAAGTTGATCGAGAACCCGGACTCGATCAAACATTGGAAGGATAAATACTTCCTCGTCCGAAATCTGACGCCGTGGGTGATACCGACAGTTTGGGCGAAAGACGGCCTACCCAAGCGTACAAAGAAGGACGCCCCGCTGAATACTGAGGAGGCTGAGGTCCAGAGGAAGCTTCTCGCCCTGCCAGCGCTAAGCTGGAAGGATATTACGGAGGAGCATCTGTTCCGTGGGGGTCTCAGTCCGATCGACCCTCGTATGCATCTGGTATTTATACTCCTTGTTTAAAGTTCATGAAAAATTTTCTAAGTTTTTCCATCCGGTTTTTGCAGAGACAATGAAGCTTGATTACAAGGCTCTGGTGGCGAAGGGCCGGGCAGAGCAGGAGAAGAAGAAGAGGCCGTCGGCAGCGCCTCAGGACAGCCGGGCTCCGAAGAAGCCCTCGGTCGCAAAGACTGCCGACCAACCGAAGGTCGCGGTCCTCAAGGAAGGGGAGATTGAGGTCCTTGTCTCTCCGACGAAGGTCGTGGTCCCCGAGCAGGGGGACGCCATTGTCTCCGATCCCCCTGTCTCGGATGCACCTGTGCCGACCCCGGGGACGGACGCTCCGGGTTCGTCGAGCGGCGTGTTCGGGGTGAAGGATGCGCTGTCCATGCCGGTTCCTCCCCTCACTGCCGAGGCGGAGAAGATCTTAACCGAGCGTCACAAGCAGATCTTCGTCCCCGACTGGCAGGTGATGAACGCCGATGGTTTCCTGGGCGATGGGAACATCTGCATGGAGGCGATAAGGCACTTGCCGACCCCGAAGGATCGAGCGACCCTGAAGGCCGGGATGGCAGGGGACGCCGTGATGCAGATCGCCTGGGATACCATGTCGGTAAGTAGGCTGATTTCTTCTTCATCTGAATTTCTTCCTTAGAAAATTTTCTAAGTTCTTGGATTCGGATTGTAACTCTGTTGTTCTCTTTCAGACCATCTGCCACTTCAATTTCTTGCTCGAGGAGATGGCGAGGAAGGATCAGGAGAAGGAGAAGGAGAGGGTGGAACGCGTCAAGGTCGCGAAGCGGCTCGATTCCGAGTTGCTTCTTTCGACGAAGAGGGCCACCGAAGTGGAGGGGCTGGAGAAGCAGCTGGCCGATGCTGTTCAGCTGTCAAAGGATACGGCGGCCAAGCTCGAGGCCTCGGAGAAGGAGGTCTCCGAGCTGAAGGATTCGGCGGCCAAGCTCGAGGCGTCGGTGAAGGAGGCTGCCGACCTGAGGGAGGAGCTAGCCAAGGCTCGGTCGGAGGCGGAGGACGCTCGGAAGAGGGCCGAGAAGATCAAGGCAAAACACCTCAGGAAGGTGAAGAGGGTGAAGAAGGCCGTGCAGGAGGAGGCTGCGATGCACATGATCCAGAACATGCTGGACGCCTACGGCCGTGCCTTGCAACATGTGGTCGCCAAGAACCCGGGCTTCGACACGTCCACCTACAACTTCTATGACCTCGTGGAAGGGGAGGAGGTTGTCCCCGAGGGGTTGATCGGCCCCGAGGGGGAGACGGAACCCGTCGAGGACCCGTGGAAGGCCGCGGCCGAGGAGGAGAAGGAGGACGACTCCGAGGAGGAGAGCTGGAGCGAAGGAGGTGGCGGAGGCGAGGGCAAGGACAAGGCCGAGGGGTCGACGGACCCGAACGACAAAAAGGTCGACCCCTGACTCGGTTGTCTTCTTTTCTCTCCCTTTTTTTTTGTTTTTGTAAGCCTAACTGCGGACTGGCCACCGCTGTTGTAAAACTCTTCGAATTTTGAATGAAAAAATGTTTTGTTTGGCCAAAATTTGTCCAAGTGTTGAGTCTCGGACCTAGTGTTTGTTTTGGCGTAACTTTCTCCAAGTGTTGGGCCTCGGATTTATCTCTGCATTTCAGGTGAGATTCGGTCCGATCACGGAGGCTGAATACCTTCGGCAGGAGCTGGTGAAAATGAAGGACGAGCTCTCTCAGAGCCGGTATAAGCGATATCTCCTGCTCGGCAGGCTGGAGGATACGAAGACGGCTCTGCGGAGGTATGGTCGCGAGCTGTACCAGTACCGGAAGCGCTCTTCAGCCCCCTATCCCGAAGGTGAAGTTGAGAACCTCCGTAGGGAGCTTACCGCCGCCGAGCAGAAGAATGACGACCTTTTGGCCGAGGTTCAATACTTGGAGCTAGCAGAAAAAGAGCGTTCGGCGGAGTGGGAGAAGCTGTCTTCCGAACTGGAGAAAGCGTCGACCGAGCGCAAGAGGCTATCGGCCGAAGTCGACAGGCTCAGAAGGATCACAATAGATAGGGGGATTGAAGTCACCCATTACCGACGGCTCGCGACTGATAACGCCAATGCCTCGGGCTCGTTGACGGCTCCGCGACCGAAGAAGTTGGCGAAGGACGATGTCTTGAGGGATAGGATTATCAAACTGGAGGAAGAGATCGCGTCGCTCAAGCCGGCACCGGTCAGGGCTAATGTTCGCAGCACTTCGTGTACTCGCGAAGAAAGCGAGAGGGGGATTACGTTTCACGAACTTGCGATGCGCTCGCCGTTGACCAGGCGGAGTCCAGCCGACGCTCAGAGCAGTGCGGCCGCCTCGTCGAGCGGGGCTTCGGCCGGCGTCGCCGTTAGAGCTAGCAGCGAAGGGGGTTCGCGCTTCGTTGGTTTAGGGACGGGTTCGGAGGGCAGGCCTCGCCGTCCTCGTGTTTCCCTAAACCGAAGCATTCCCCTTCCGAAGAGGCTCTGATTCTGTCGTTTTCCTATTTTTGTTGACCGTTGTTCAACTTAGTTGTAGGGTCGACCGACCGTCTGTAACACTATCATGTCTGAATGCAAATAGTTCTGAAAAATTTTCAAGTGTTAGACTCCGGCAGTGTATTGAAACTGTGTTATTCGTTTTCTCTTCTTTTCAGCTCGTTGTGACGATCCATGGCTCGGACTCCGAGCGTTCGAATGATGACTCTGAATTCGGGGCGACCTCCGGAACAGTGGTTCTGAGCCCTAGGAGCGCCGATATGAAGTTACGCCGAGTCGAGAGTGAGTGGGACCACCTTTCGTTGGTCCTCAGTCTCCGGGAAGCCGAGATCCAACGCTTGGAGAATAAGATCGTCGAGCTGAGCCTCGCAGGGGAGGATGAAGACGCGCAGACCGCATTCAGCAATGCTCTTAGGGTCAAAAGCATTCGGCACATTCAGTCGAAGATCGTCGCCGAGCGGGATGACCTGCTCTCAGAGATGTGGCATCTGCGTGGTGTGATGGCGAGGCTCCGGGGGGAGAAGGAGGAGTCGTCTGCCGAGGAGGACGAACAGTTTAGTGAGGATGTTTTTATATGAGAGACAAGTGCAGTGGGTCGGGCATTGTGTGTTTTGTTTGCCAACACTTTGTAATGGAATGTTGTGTATTATGCGCCGACAATTAATAAAATTCCCTTTCGTTGCTTTGTATGTTTGTCCTTGCTTGTAACCGTATCGGTTGTGCCGAGATCTTTGAACCGAGCGCGTCTGTTTAGCCGAATGGATCTCCAGGGGTGCGGCTCTTTGTCATTTAGTGGATCTGACACGGTACGGCAAGGCTCTATACCCAAAAAAGCGTTATTTTGTCGCTTAGAGTAGGTGGCGAGATCTGAGCCGTCGAACATAGGCACGAATCTCGAGGCGGCTCAGTTCCCAAGAAAACGTTATCTTGTCGTTTTGCGCAGGTGGCTTGATCTGAGCCGTCTGATCGAGATCACGTACGAAAATTGAGGGGAAAGTGCGTTTTCCCCGTTTACACGCTCGGGAAGCCACTTGCTCGGAAGCCGACCGAGTTTGTGGGTCTTCGGTCTTCGGCTAGTAGTTAGGAGAGTTCGGTCTTTTGTGTCCGAACGAAGGTCCGACATCGACCTACCGGAGTAGTTTGGATGGACTAGGAACCAAGTGTTGGACTCCGAACCATCGGTATAGTTCGACGGCTGTGGGAGCAATTCCAAACGGCGATCTACCCCTGGTTCGTCCGGAGACGAGCCGTGGAGGTAAAGTCGAGCCGAGTGTTGGACTCCGAACCATCGGTATAGTTCAACGGCTGTGGGAGCAATTCCGAACGGCGATCTACCCCTGGTTCGTCCGGAGACGAGCCGTGGAGGTAAAGTCGAGCCGAGTGTTGGACTCCGAACCATCGGTATAGTTCAACGGCTGTGGGAGCAATTCCGAACGGCGATCTACCCCTGGTTCGTCCGGAGACGAGCCGTGGAGGTAAAGTCGAGCCGAGTGTTGGACTCCGAACCATCGGTATAGTTCAACGGCTGTGGGAGCAATTCCGAACGGCGATCTACCCCTGGTTCGTCCGGAGACGAGCCGTGGAGGTAAAGTCGAGCCGAGTGTTGGACTCCGAACCATCGGTATAGTTCAACGGCTGTGGGAGCAATTCCGAACGGTGATCTACCCCTGGCTTGTCCGGAGACGAGCCGAGGAGGTAAAGTCGAGCCGAGTGTTGGACTCCGAACCATCGGTATAGTTCAACGGCTGTGGGAGCAATTCCGAACGGCGATCTACCCCTGGCTTGTCCGGAGACGAGCCGAGGAGGTAAAGTCGAGCCGAGTGTTGGACTCCGAACCATTGGTCAAATAAGAGGGGAGAGAAACATGCAAATTCACAAACATGATAGAACTTTTCTTTATTGATATTTGATGGCGAACCGTTTTACATAGTACAATTCATGGGACAGGTTACAAGTTAGAGGAGAGGAATGGTTCGACACCTCGGATTACTTAGAGAGGCGCCGGAGCGCTCTCTTGGTATTTCAGGAGGTGGTCGGCATTCCAGGTCCTCGGAAGCTCTTTGCCATCCATGTCTTCAAGTCGGTATGCTCCTGGCCGAACAACTTTTGTGATCCGGTACGGCCCTTCCCAGTTCGGAGCTAGTTTGCTCCTCTGACTGGGGAGGGATATGGCTAGCTTTCTCAATACCAAATCTCCTTGCTTAAGTTTGGCGGGTCGGACCTTCTTGTTGTATGCTAGCTCGATCCTCCTTCTGTAATTCTGTTGCCGAATCGATGCCCTTTCCCTGAGTTCATCTATCAGGTCCAAGTTTCCTCTGAGGTCCCTGGCATTCTGCGCTTTGTCATAGGCCATGAGCCGAGGGGAAGGTATTCCGACCTCGAGGGGTATCACGGCCTCGGCCCCATAAGTAAGGCTGAAAGGGGACTCTCCGGTGGGCGTCCGCTGGCTTGTGCGGTAGTTCCACAACACATTAGGGAGTTGGTCGACCCACAATCCTTTGGAGCACTTGTCCAACCTCTTCTTGATTCCCGCGAGGATCTGCTTGTTAGCGTTCTCGGCCTGTCCGTTCGACTGAGGGTGTGAGACGGACGAGAAGCGCTGTTGAATGACGAGGTCGTCGCATAGGGCTCGGAATGCTGTGCCAGTGAACTGAGTCCCATTGTCCGTCACGAGGACGCGGGGGACGCCGAATCTGCATATGATGTTCTTCCAGAAGAACTGCACCACTTTGCTCTCGGTTATCTTGGCGAGGGGCTCGGCCTCGACCCACTTCGAGAAGTAGTCGATGGCGACGACAAAAAACTTGAGCTGACCCGGAGCCGGCGGGAAAGGCCCTAGTAAGTCCATTCCCCACATCGCGAAGGGGATAGGGCTCGATAGGGAGGTGAGGTTGGCCTGGGGGAGACGTCGGATGTTGGAGTGTCTCTGGCAGGAGCTGCATTGCCGAACGTGCCGCTCGGCATCTTGAAGAAGGGTCGGCCAGAAGTACCCATAGTTCAAAGCTTTCCGGGCCAAAGACCTAAATCCGGAGTGCGCCCCTCCGATGCCTTCATGAAGCTCCTGTAGGGCATATTCGGCCTGATCCGGAGAGAGGCACCTTAGGTAAGGTCGGCCATCTATTTGAGAGAAGGAGCGTTTGTATAAGATGCCCTCGATCAAAACATAGCGCTCGGCCCGAGTTCTGACTCGGCGTGCTTCTTTGGGATCTGAGGGCAGAACTCCATCCCTTAAGAATTCTACCAGTGGCTTCATCCAATCGTCCTGCAGCATGACCGGCAATGACTCCACCGAGCTAGGTGTCTCGTCTTCGATGCTCGGTTTAGAGAGGACTTCAATCAGTACGGTCTGTTCGAGACCTTGTAGAGAAGACGAGGCCAACTTGGAGAGAGCGTCAGCTTGTGAGTTCTCCTCCCGGGGGACCCGTTGGATGATGGCTTCTTCGAAGAGGCCCATGAGGTCCCAGACCTTGGCGAGGTACTTCGCCATTCGCTCGTCCCTGGCCTCATATTCGCCCAAGACCTGGTTCACGACTAGTTGGGAGTCACTGTGAATTCGGAGGCGCTGCGCCCCAGCACTTCGGGCGAGTCCGAGACCAGCTATGAGAGCCTCATACTCCGCCTCGTTGTTCGAGGCCTTGAAGTTCATGCGGATCGCATACTGCAGGACGAAGTTGTCAGGGCCGTTCAGGATAATGCCGGCGCCGCTTCCTTCACTGCAAGAGGATCCGTCCACGAAGACTGTCCAAATGGGGGGCCCATTTGGGACGTGGCCGACCTCAGGAATGGTGGACTCTACAATGAAGTCGGCGAGAGCCTGTGCCTTAATTGCCGTCCGAGGCTGATAGGAGATGTCATGCTGACTTAGCTCTATGGACCACTTCATCAGCCGGCCCGAGGTTTCGGGCTTGTGGAGGACTTGCTTGAGGGGCTGATCGGTGAGGACGACGACCGAGTGAGATTGGAAGTAGGGCCGAAGCTTTCTTGCTGCCATGACCAGAGCGTAGGCTATCTTCTCTATCCTCGGATAGCGGAGCTCGGCGTCCCGAAGCACCTTGCTCACGTAGTAAATGGGCCTTTGGGTCCGGTCCTCTTCTCTTACCAAGACTGCGCTCAAGGTCTGCTCGGAAGCGGCCAAGTGGATGAAGAGGGGCTCGCCCGGGACTGGCTTACTGAGCAGAGGGGGGTTCACCAGATAGGCTTTCAGCTGGTCGAACGATTCTTGCTGTGCTTGGCCCCATTCAAATCCTTTAGTCCCCCGGAGTGCTTTGAAGAAGGGGAGGCACTTTTCCCCTGACTTGGAGAGGAACCGACCGATGGCTGCGAGCCGACCGGTGAGCTTCTGCACCTCCTTGACGTTCCGAGGCGGGGCCATGTCTAATATGGCTCTAATCTTCTCGGGGTTAGCCTCAATTCCCCGCTGGCTCACCATGAAACCGAGGAACTTGCCAGAGGAGACTCCGAACGCACATTTGTTCGGGTTTAGCCGCATGTTGTACTTCCTCAACACGCCGAAGGCCTCCTGGAGGTCGGCTACGTGGTCAGTGCCGCGGATGCTCTTGACGAGCATGTCATCAACGTACACCTCCATGTTTCGGCCGATCTGATGTTGGAAAACCTTGTTGACGAGGTGCTGGTAGGTGGCGCCCGCGTTCTTCAAACCGAACGGCATTACTCGGTAGCAGTAGAGGCCTTGGTCGGTGACGAAGGAGGTCTTCGGGATGTCCGGAGGGAACATCCGGATTTGATTGTACCCCGAGAAGGCATCCATGAAGCTGAGGAGCTCATGGCCCGAGGTGGCGTCGATAAGGGTGTCGATGTTCGGGAGAGGGAAGGGATCCTTCGGACACGCCTTGTTGAGGTCGGTGAAGTCGATGCATATCCTCCACGAGCCATTGGACTTCTTGACCATTACGACATTCGACAGCCACTCGGGATAATTTACCTCCTGGATGAACTTGGCTTTCAGCAGCTTATCCACTTCCTCCTTGATTGCCTGCTGTCGTTCGGGAGCGAACTTTCGCCTCTTCTGCTGAACCGGTTTGCACCCCGGTTCGACGCTTAGGCGATGGACGAGCAAGTCCTCGGAGATGCCGGGCATATCCGCGGCCGACCAAGCAAATAGGTCGCGGTTATCCCGGATGCACCTCACCAAGTCGGAGAACAGCACGATCGGCAAGGACTTGCTGACGAGGAATTTTCGGCTCGGATCCTCGTCGGAGAAGAGTACTTCTTCTAACTCGTCCGCCGGCTCGGACGTTGGACGGGCCTTCGGCTCGGGGATCTCTAGTGTCTCGAGCGAGAGCACTGGTCCCCCGGTGGAAGTCATGTAGCACTTCCGAGCTGTTTCCTGGCTTCCCCTGACTTCCCCTACTCCCGAGCGAGTGGGGAATTTCATCTTCAAGTGGTATGCCGAGGGGACAGCCTCCAGAGCGGCTAGGCCGGGACGGCCTAGGATGACATTGTATGCTGCCGGGACGTCGACGACCATGAAGTCCATCGGCTCGGTCCGGGTAGTAGGGGTGCTCCCCGCAGTAACGTCTAGGGTTATCACCCCTTCGACGGTTACCGGGACCCCCGTGAACCCGTGGAGAGTATAACCGGCCGGCTTAAGACGGTCCCGGGACAGCTGCAGGCCTTGAAAGGCCGAAAGGAACAGGATGTTGACCGAACTCCCATTGTCCACCAAAATCCTCTGCACCTTGAAATTGGCCATGCGGAGGTCGATGACGAGGGCGTCGCAATGGGGGGTTCGGACTCCTTCGAGGTCAGCATCGGAGAAAGACACAGGGACGCCGAGACCCTTCGGGGGAGGGGCACTGTGGACCGAGTTGACTTCCCGGACGAAGGCCTTTCGGGAGGAATTAGAGGAGCCCCCCAATGGGCCTCTGTGGATCAGGTGCAAAACTCGTTCTTCTTCGAACTCGGGTGTCTCCTCGCGCCGCTCGGAGCGCTTGTTAGCCCCCCGAGGGGGAGGTGAGTTCCGATCTGTTCGATCGTTAGCTTTCACGAACTTGGCCAACTGCCCCCTCCGAATGAGTGCTTCGATCTCATCTCTCAGAGCTCGGCAGTCGTTCGTGTCGTGCCCATGGTCTCGGTGGTAACGACACCACTTATCTTTGTTCCTCCTCTTCGCCTGAGTGTGCATCCTCGGGGCTGGAGGGATGATTCCCTCCTTCTCTACCTCCATGAGGATAGTAGAGACATTAGTGGTGAGGGGAGTGAACTTCTCGAACCTGGGGGGAGGGCGGCGCTGACCGCCCATGTCCTTCTGAGCTTTCTTGGACCCTTCTTCTCCCGTCGCCTTCCTCTTTGACCCCGCGGCGGTGCCCCCGAAGCTCGGAAGGGCTTTGGCCTCCTCCGCCCGGATGTACTTCTCGCACCTCAGGAGGAGGTCGGCGAAGTCATGCGGGGGCTTCTTGGCCAGGGATGATCGGAGGTTGGCGTTAAGGACGTTCGACTGGAACGCCACGGTAGCCACGGACTGGTCCAAGGAAGCAATTGACCTGACTTCCGCGGTAAACCTTTTCACATAGTCCCGCAACTTTTCTTGCTTCTCCTGCCGCAGGTTTAGCAAGGAAAGACTCGCCTTCTCGGCTCGTCGGCTACTTACGAAGTGAGTAATGAACAGTGTCTCAAACTGTTCGAATGAGAAGATGGACGAGGGGGCGAGCCTAGAATACCATTCCCGAGCCGACCCCCGGAGGGTGGCAGGGAAGGTCCTACAGAGCACCGCGTCGGAAGCTTGGTGGATCAGCATCAGGGTCTTGAAGCTCTCGACGTGGTCGACCGGGTCGGATTCCCCAGAGTATGTTTCAAACTGCGGCGGTTTGAAACTCCTCGGTATGTGGGCCTCCATGATCGACCGCGAGAAGGGAGGTCGGCTGGGACGGAAGGTTCCTGCTCGGGACTCTTCCTCCCTGTCTATGCGGCCGATACGCCTTTCCACCTCATGGATACGGCGGATGAGGGCGTCGTCCCTCCGCTGGTAGTCGTACGACCCCCCGGACTCCTCTCCATAGGAAGGGGAGCGTGGACTGCGGCGCCGGTACTCCTGGGACCGCCGAGGGCTCTGTTGCCGCTGCTGTCGGCTGGGAGTCGGGGAAGGACTCCGGGTTCGGCGCCGAGGACTGGGATCCCTAGGGGGCGTCGGAACCCTCTGAGCATTCTGGGCGTTCTGTCGGAGATTGAGGGCCTGCAGTACGGTTTCCTGAAACTGGAGGAACTCGGCTCGGCTGATGGGCATATCTCGGTCCCTCGGATGACGCCGATCCCTGGGGGACCGGGACCTCCTCCTTCGGCGCTCAGGTGATGCCGCTCGGCCTCTGCGTTCCGCGGACCTTCTGCCGTCCCGACGACGTGGCGACCGCTCACCTTGACGCTGGCGGGAGGCTCCCTCTGGGGCCCGCCTCTCGTCAAGATGAGTACGGAGGTCGTCGTCCTTGTGGCGGTTTTGGAGTGTGATGCGGAGGTCGGGGTGATGAGAGGCCATCGAGTCCGATGACCCATTGTGGACCGAGACGTGGCCCGGATTGAGGGGCTGCTTCTCCTTCCGACCGTTATGACCGGACGGACCGTTGTTGGGCTGCTGCTTGGGAGGAGGAGGAGGTGGGACCTGCTGGGTCAGCGGAGGGAGGTCGGACTGAAGGATAGGATTGACCGGAGCTTCATTTGCCGGGTCGGTGGGGTTGCCCCCACGGTTCGACCCTCTGGATCGGTTCTTCTTCGGCGGCATGGCTGCAGACGACGACGGAGAATGGGCTGAGACTGTTCGTGTGGTGTTCCCACAGACGGCGCCAATCTGTTACCGCTGATTTCGGTGTGGGGGGTAAACAGATAGAATTTGTGGATCCGAGGAAAACCTGAACAGCTGACTCGGCCTTCTTGCTCCCGCCGCGACCTGCAAGGAAGTGCGAGACACCGGGGTTGATTCCGGCGACGCACCCTCCGACGCTCTTGTCAGTAATCAGCAAAAGATTAAGAAAGAGCTTAAGTGGTGAAAGAGTGATTAACCTGGTCTTGGTGGTAGAGGGGCTGTATTTATAGTCGCCTTCTGGAATGATTAGGGCCCTGATTTCCTGCCTAATAGTTAGGAGAAAAATCCTCCTATTCTGTTTTAGGAAGTTAGACCCTGATTCCCTGGTGGGAGCCAATCAAGTTTGTTGATTTGATTTAATCAAATCAGTGCCCTGATTCTCCTCTTGGTGGACTGGGCTTGTATCGGGTCGGGACCCGTGCCCAGTTGGAGTGGATCTATTCGCGGGCGGTTGGTTTCGTGAGAAGGAGGCCCAATACCCGTTTTGGATCCATCTGTATGTGAAATTACCTTTTTACCCCCGTGCTTCAAGATTCGTGCTCGATCTGGATGGTCCCGATTTAACCCCAATTTTAGCCATATCAGAAATGAATTACATGGTTTTGATTGATTCAGCAAAGACTTAAAAAATAGTCTGTTAACATTTATGCTGGGTTTCATTAAGTAACCACGACCTATTTGTTATCTTGCGGTGATTAACGAAATCTACAGCTACGTTGTAACTAGTGTGAGAAACTTTTTTTTAATATCTGATTTAGTGTGAGAAACTGAGAACAATCAATGGAGAAACAAAATCATTCCCTATCACCATAGAGTTACACCAAAAGTTGGTGCCAAGTTTTCTCTCTCTGCATTAGTTAACTAGGCATACTCAAAATTGAATCATGCGGTTCATGTTGAGGTTCTTAAGGAATGTACTGCCTTCTCACATGTAAGCCACATATCTAAAATTTAGTATATCTCTAATATTATAATGGAAGAAGACTTTTTTGTTATTTGTAGTCTACCAATTCGTACATTGCACGTGCATAACTAATATGAAGGAGGTCTCTGGTTCAAGTCCTCACTATGACAGATTTTTTACTTTAATAATTTTTTAAATATATTAAATGTGCATCACACATGTAAATTACTATCTATTTATCTATCTATCTATCTTTTTTTTTGACTGGCAAAAGGTAGGATTATCCTACCTCACAGAATATATATATATATTGATAAGTAAAGTTTTAAGACGATCACAAAAAAAACCCTGGAGGAGATACAATCGAGCCATTGGTGAGTCGTGGTTCGAGATGGCATGCCGTTGAGTCATAGAAAGGGCATTGGACTATTGTCGTGCACCTCTACTAGCCCCAAAGACATGATCTCATCCTCCTTTCTCACACAATCTAAACACAGCCCGAAACCAAAAAAAACAAACCTCCTTCAATCAAAGAATTAGAGCATACAGTGCTGAACAAGAGTTCAACAGAAATATCGGACCAATAGTGTCCCACAAAAATATAAACAGAAACAAATATGTCATATCCTTGATCAACTTAGGGAATTGCCTGCACTGCCACCACTTCTTGGCTTCATGAGATCGATGTCACCTGTGCCCTGAGTTCCTCAAGTATCCTGGCTTTCTTCTTCGACTCTCCGCTTGAATCTAGCCAATGTGATAACCAAAATTTTGCATTAGTGACTAGCTTATCCACATTAGTAAGCTTGCTGTAAAAGATTCTATCGTTCCTAGCATGCCATATACTCCAACAAATATCTATTGTAACCAAATGCCATGAGTGTGTGAATTTGTGCTTGTTGTGATCAAAACACCAATATGTGAAGCATTCACTAATAGAAGACGGCAGATTTGTGATGTGGAAGCTTTGTGTTAAATGCAGCCAGGTTTGAGCAGCCAAAGGACACTCGAAGAAAATATGGTAGGTGGTTTCAATCCAACATGCACAGGATGTGCATGTTAGATCACCATCCCAACCTCTTGAATGCAACCTATCTTTGGAGTTTAGTTTTTCCCAACTCAGCATCCAAATGAATAATTTGCATTTAAGGGGTGCACAATTCTTCTAGCAAGCTCGATAGAAAGGGGAGATAATGCCAGAAATGCTATAGAAATCATAGGCAGATTTCACAGTGTAGCTCCCTGTGCTAGAGTGATTCCAACATGCAATATCAGGGTAAGGGGATGGCTGGATGTTAGAAAGTAATTGCAGAAGTTCTCTTTTCAAGGAGGATGGTGGTAGAAGAAGAGGTATGGAGGCTAGGTCTCCAAGTCCAGATGCCTTGGTCTATGGTGCCCTGGGAGCGCAGCGAAGCTTCTTTATTCCATGCATCTTCAAATAAAGTTGGGAATAAGGTGACAATGTTGTTACCCTTTATCCATTTAGAAGTTCAGAACTTTAGCTTATATCCATCACCAAGTTGCCAAGTGATGCCGTGTTCAAATTGCTATTTTAGCTTGAATATATTCTTCCAAAAATCTGAGGCCTGGGTCTAGCAGATGAAGTCATTGGTTGTGCTATTGAAGTGGAGGGATTTGAGGGTTTGGGTGAAAAGGGAGTCTTCCGTAAAGATTTTCCACCACCATTTCATGAGAAGTGCATTGTTAAATTGGTTGAGGTTCAGGAACCCAAGTCCTTCCTACTTTTTTGGTTGACAGATACGCTTCCAACTTGTGCAAAAGACCCCCGTTGCCTTAGTATCACCTCCTACCCAGAAGAATCTACTCTTGATTTGATCAATTCTGGCTATAACCCACTGGGGCAGTTTGAAGAATGAGGTGAAGTAAGTTGGCAAGGCACTAAGAAAGGAGTTGATAAGAACGAGTCTCCCCCCCCCCCCCCCCCCAAGATAAGAGATGGCCTTTCCACGTGGACAATCTTCTCTCAATTTTAAGAATAAGAGGTTGTCAGTCCCTCCTCTTGAGCTTGCCTTTAGAGAGTGGCATACCTAGAAATCGGATGGGCAGGGAGTCTTGTTTGCAGTCTAGAATGTGATCAAAGGCATGAAGTTTGGCCTGAGAGTGCCCGAAGTAGAGGATAGAAGACTTTGAGAGGTTGATATGGAGGTCGGAGACGTTTGCAAAGAGATGCAGGAGCACTTTAAGATGGAGCATGTCTTGCTCATCTCCTTTGCAGAAAATGAGTGTATCATCAGCAAATTGAAGTATTGAGAGGTGAGCTAAGGAGCCTCGGAGGTTTAGCTGAGAGAATGTGCTATTTTCTCTACCAGTGCGCAACATTTGGGCTAGTACATCAACAGCTAGGATGAATAGTATCGGTGATAGAGGATCACCTTGCTTGAGTCCTCTTCTAGAAACAATGGTTTTTCCTCCAACGCTATTGACCAAAACAGATGATTTGGTTGAGTGAAGGATGGCTTTGATCCAAGAGCACCAGCGTGGACCAAATCCTCTGGCAGTAAGAAGTTGCTCCAAGAATTCCCAGCTGAGAGTATCAAAAGCCTTGCAGAAATCAATTTTAAGCATTAGAGTATCTGATTTCTTAGAACAACGCAGGTTGATTACTTCATGAGTCACAAGAAAGCAATCCACTATAGATTTATCTTTGAGGAAGGCACTTTGTGAAGAGGACACTAGGGTATGTAGAATGGGGCTCAACCTGTTTGCTAGAATTTTGGTGAAAATCTTCATGGAGCAATTTAGTAAGCTAATGGGGCGGTAGCCAGATACTGAGGAGGCACCTTCACATTTAGGAATGAGAACAATGGTGGAGTAATTGAGTCTACTAATGTTAGCTTCACTATTTTGGATGGCCAGTAGCATACAGCACAGGTCATCTTGGATAGTCTCCCGGTGTTGCTGATAAAAATGCATAGAGAAGCCATCGGGTCCCGGTGCTTTGTCCCCATTCATACAGAAAATTGCTTGCTTGATCTCTTCCTTACTGAAGGGGGCTTCAAGTGCAGAAAGATTAGTAATTGTAGGGGGATACAGGGAGGCCCAATCGACTCTGAAGTCAGGAGCTGAGCCGGTGCCACAAATTTTGGTGAAATGTTGTTCAAAACATGATCGAATTGCAGACTAATCTGTGATGAGGTCACTATTGTGAATAAGGGAGTAAATGAAGTTCTTGCATCGCCTCCCATTAGCAATGGAGTGGAAGAATTTTGTGTTGGCATCACCTTCTTGGATCTAGGTGATTCTAGATCTTTGTTTCCAGTAAGTGACTTCCGCTTGTACCAATTGTTGATACTCTATTTGGACAGTGGAGAGCTCAACGGATTGGGAGGGGTTTAAATCTTGGGAATCAGCTAGGATATCAAGGTTTTGAATAATCCCAAGGAGTGACTTTTTACAAAGCGAAATGTGGCCGAATTCCTCGTTCCTCCATCGTCTAATCCTTCTTTTCAGAAGTACGAACTTCTTGGCAAATATGTCAACCTTTGAGCATGTGCAGTTGAAGCTCGACCACCAACTCAAGATATTATGATTGAAGTTCTTGTGGGAGCCCCACACTTTCTTAAATTTGAAATAATGGACTTTATTCTGAATGGCTTGGGAGTCAAGAATAATAGGGCAGTGATCGGAAGCAATATGGGGGAGGGAGTGCTGAATACAAGAGGGGAATAATTGATCAAATTGATTGGAGATCAGGAATCTGTCCAAACGAGCAAATGAAGGATTATCTATTAGGTTAGACCAGGTGAACTTCTGACCTGCTAAAGGAAGATCAATGAGCTGAAGTTGATGAATCCAGTTGCGGAAGTTTTTCATATCTTTACTAGAGCCAGCACCTCTATTTCTTTTATGATTAGAAATAGTCACATTGAAGTCCCTACAGACAACCCAAGGATCATAAAGCAGACTTCTTCGATGAATGATTTCGTGAAAATAGAGCTCTTTGTCATCTAGTTCAAAAGGGGCATAGACAGAAGTTAAGGACCATTCAAGACCAGATGACCTGATACGGAAGGAAAGCGAAATTGAGAATATGTCGATTGCACAGTAAAGGTAATCTAGGACATTGTCATTCCATCCAATCAGGATACCGCCACGACTATCGATAGCATCTAGTGATCTCCAATTAGTGATTAAATTGCCTCCAATAGAAGAGAGTTTGCGGGGAGAGGGCTTAGATAACTTTGATTCTTGCAGGCAGGCCACAGTTATTTGAGCATAGCCAAGGCCATCTTTGATCAGGGCACATTTGGAGGGGTTTCCTAAGCCACGAACATTCCAACTGCCAATCTTCATTGAAACAATCGAACACATAGCTAAAACAATAACAAGCTAGGGGCCAATAATCTCAGGCAACTAGTTGAGTTGTTTATGTTGATCTTGGGGATCAACTACAACCACTGCAACTTGCTTGAGTTTATTGATTCATGTGTCCCAACAGCCTCCACTCCTATAGATTCAGCTACCTCAATGAGATCCTCGTTAGACTGTAAAGCGAAAGGATTGCAACATGCATTGGTAAATGAAAGCATAGAAGAGGAGGTACCTTCAGGTTTGCAGAGAGAAGCGGCCTTAAGAGAGGATCGAAGGTGTTGCATGAATAGTCTGGTTGAAGAGACTTTGGAGGCAGATCTGCAGTGCTTGCTAGTTCCTTCTTCAAAACCAGGGGGTGCAGAGCCTGAGCAAGAGGAGGAGACATTATGGCGATACCTTGGGATGAGGGATTTGGTCTTGAAGCTAGCGGCTCTTATGCCCCTGGTGCCTGAGCTAAATTGCAAGGGGTTTGGGGCCTCAAGTTTGGTGACACACTTGCCAACAACTGCCCCAAGCGCCGACTCCACCACAGGTTGAATTTCCAGAAATAGGGACTGAGGAATAGTGACGATCTTGCCTTTCCACTCCATCTGGCACACCTCTTCTTCAGGTAGTGTAATACCCTGATTTTTCAATTAATGAGAAATTATTTATTTTGCACGGGTTGTGCACGTGCAATATTTTGTTTGGATTATTTTTTATCATGATGTGCATATTTAATATAATTTTCTCAAATTATTTTAGTACAAAAAGCCTTCTTTAAAAGCCTTATTTGATTTAATTAAAAAGCCTTTTCTTAAAAAGCCCAAATGTATTTTATTTTATTTATTTATTTTATAAACTATTTTGGCCCAAAAAGAAAGCCCATGAATTAATCTATTTTAATTAAACTTGTCATGTAGAAGACTTTTTTTTACTAAATTATTTTTATACAAATTTAAGAATGTACAAATTTGGCCTAGTTGCATGCACGTGCACTACACGTACACGTGCAATGCACACTCTCTCTCTCCTAGGCCGGGTATCATTCTTTTTGGAGGGATTTTTGATTTTTGGGTGTGGAGATCATGGGGGTAGTTTCAAGGAAGTGGGTAGTTCTTCTAACTCCTACTTTGATCTAAGCCCTTCATCCAACAACCACCAAAACAATCTTGGCCCTCCATTCCACTCATTTCCTAGTATAAATACCCCCCCTTCTCATGGCTAATTTTTCATATGCAAAGTATAATTTCTAAGTTATAGTATTTTAATAGTGAGAGTTATAAAAGATAAGAGAGTTGTGTGGGTTTTTGGTTGCTTGGAGTGGCCGGCATCAAGGAAGGGAAGCATTCGGTGTGGACTAGAGGAAGCATTCGGTGGCTTGGAAGCTTGGAGTTGTGCACTCTTTTGGCTAGGAGGAGGTGTTCTCATCTACAAGGACTTGGTTGCTTTTGTTTGGGTTTTTCTCTCCAATTAAGGTGGGTAAAATATTTTATATTTCTAATATAGATCCATGCTAAGTTTCTACCATTAAAGATGCATGAAAAATATTAATAAGAGCCCACTTGAATTGAGTAGTTAGCATGTAAATTGATTGAAATGTAGTGATTAACTTATATGGCTCTAGTGTTAAGATTAAATTGTGTGTAGATTGCCCCATGTTTATTAGTATGAAGTTGTGATGGTGATTAAATTAAATTGGGAATGTTGTTATTATGATTAGAGACATAATGTATACTTGTTAATTGTGATGAATAGACCTTCATGTTGGTATGAACATGGACTATGGAAATCATATGTGATGGTTGAATTAAGAACTAATATCAGTAAATTATCACCATGAAATTATTGAATAAAAAGACTAGTAGATCAATTATATGGCAATGTCGAAAATACAATATCTTGTAGTTTAATAAATAAATCTTGGATTTTTGTGTGTGAAAAATATATTTCATTAGCACCAAAAAATTATATTATTTTACTGGTATGAACTTATATGACTGAGGATTTAATCTGGAAGTTTTTAGAAAATTTTACCAAAGTAATAAGAAACTATGGCTATTTGAATATCGAGTTATTCTTAAAGCAGTACGAAAATAATACAAATGGATTTTTAATTGGGTTAGTGACAACCAGAGCCAGTGGCTCAGGTGGTCTCGGACTGCGGTTGCTTCTCTGTGTTGCACAGTTCGAATCCCGGGAGTAACACTTCTTTTTGCTAAATTCTCTAAAACCAGTAAACAGCGAACTAAAGGTTTATATAGACCCCAGTAGCTCTTATGACGTGTTCAGCGACCGGCCTAGTGGTCGGGGCTCTGTGCTGTCTTGGTGCGGCGCCTGGTTCGAATCTTGGGTTCGGCATATAGGGGAAAAATATTTTTTTGGGGGTTTTTGAAGTCCAAAAATTATGAAATAAATATGGTAATTCTCATAAAAATACAAGGAATTTTATAAGAGTGATTTGGGTATTATTTGAATGAAATACAATATGGTTTGTGAATAAAAGGCATAAATAGAGCTTTGGTTATAAGATATACACTTGTGGAATTTATAACTTATAAAGATAGGCTATTATAAAGTAATTGGCAAAAGTACTTGTGGTGTGACATGATTTTATTTATTCTCATTGTAAGTATTGTGCAAGATATGAAGTATAAAAGTTGAAATGTGATATTATGAAGTTGTATAAATTCATGTATGGTTATGAAATTAAAACCATGATTTATGAAAGGGAAAAAGAAATTGTTGACTATAAATATGAACTTTGTGAGTTAAAAATATTCATTGTGGACTTGTGAATAAAGTGTAATCATGAATTGAAAAACAAGGAATGAGTATGAAAACTCGACATGGAAATTGTCATGAGTTAAAGATTGTGAAATAAAATTTGAAATAGAGTAGCTAAGTCTCCCCGGCATTGAGAAAAATGAATTGAGATGAAGTTAGACCAAGGTTGGTCATGATGAAACAAATGAATAAGTCCGGTTGATGGAGAGGCTAACTCTAGAGATTATTTTGTTCATGATTTTTAAATTAAACTAAGGACTAGTACATAGTGGAGACGTGATGAAAGTAGAAGAAAAACATGAGTATGGGGGCCATCGGATAGCGGTGTGAGAGCGATTCACAGGCTGCCTGCTTGATGCGTCAAGACATGGCGTGGGCGCTACTCCGGAATTATCGTCCCGTTGGCGACGCTCGTGGGATGTTCGAGTGGCTATGGGTGGTGCCATTGTTCCATGGCGGAGGCTGAATTGTCCATAGGTTGCCTGCTCGATGCGTCGTGACAGTGCGTGGGATTCCCCTCCAGGCTGCCTGGACATGGGCTCATAGATCATAGGACATCTAAGACACTACCGTAGTTACAGTAGTAGTTTAAGACATAACGGGGGATTGAACCCTATAAAGATGAAGAACGAATAAGGGCTTGCCCTCGGACCTATGTAGTATGGGATGCATAGAATCCGAACAAGTGTGCATTAGTGTCATGTAACATATTAACTGCATTAAGGACTAAGTGCACAATCACAACACGACATCAATAGGGTAGTCCCTTTAGTTTGAAATGTGACAAGTTTGTGTTTGCTAAATATGAAATGTTAAGTTATACTATTTCCGGCATAGAGAGGATGGCCGTGTATAATGTTCGTCGGTTGAATAAACTGACGTACCCACAGTCTGACATGCAGGTAAAAGACTTGTTAAAGATTAAAGAGGATGGATGCTTAAAGATTACATTATGCTGTTGTACTTTATTTCAATTGTTGTAAAATTTACTTCCGCTGTGCAAAAGAAAGATGTAATTATGATGTAATCTCTGATGTATGATGAAAAGTTTTAATTTCCCTGTAAAATTGTACTAAAGAAAGTGAAAAGATCCTGTAGAACATCTCGAATTCAGTGTATTTGGGATTCGGGGCGTTACAGAGTGGTATCAGAGCCACGCTTTCTACACTTTCACACTTGTACAAATTTATAGGGAACGACACCCTAGTAGTGGACATTAGAGTGTGTGTTTGAATCTAGAGATTTAAATGTAAGTGACTTACATTTGTGTTGCTCTATGATTTATGCTTCCTCCTCTCTATTTCTAAGATGGCTGATCACTTCGACCCTGCTGGAGGCGACGACTGGCATATCATTGAGGAAGAGTACCATCCTGGACAGGCAGATTCCGAAGACGAGTACTACCCTGGACAAGCTGATTCTGATGATGAGGAGTACCCTGAATCCCGAGAGATCACCCCACCTCCGGATTCATCTGATGATTCTTCTTCCGACGAAGAAGAAGTACCAGTTCCAAGTGGTCTTGTGACTTCTCTTCAGAGGCAAGTGGAAACCCTGAAGGAGAGAGTTGGATTGTTGGAGGCTCAGCTGGAGAAGCGGAAGGCCGACTATTCTGTTCTTAGCCATCGGATTTGAGAACTTGAGAAGAAAAAGAACCTAACTGATGTGCTGAAGGATGAGGTTGATGAACTGCGGGAAGAACTTCGAGCAGCGAAGAGGACCCGTAGGAGTTAGAGTGTTGTAGCTTCTATTTCTTTCCGTTCTGATGTCAAAAATGTTTTTAAATTCGAATGTGTAAACTTTTGGAATTCAATGAAATGGAAGTTGGTTTAAATTCTTGTTATATACTTCGAATTTGACGGATCTTTTGCATCAGAATATGTCGAGAAGAGGAGCAAGGAATGGGGAAGGGTTGGATCTGGAGACTGAGCTTGCTAGGGTCTACCAGACGCTGAATGCAGTGGCTCAGAACCAAGCTAGGGGGCCGGCGAATCCAGTGCCCGAGGCGATTAAGCTGGTGGAATCGTTCAAGAGAATGAAACCACCTGTATTCGAGGGAAAGTCAGACCCAGATGCGGCTGACAACTGGATACGGCAAGTGGAGACAATCTTCGAGGTGTTGGAAACAGCGGAGGGTAGCAAGGTCAAGTTGGCGACTTTGCAGCTGGAAAAGGATGCGGCGGTTTGGTGGCAATCCATGAAGAGGACCATTGGAGGTCTGTTGCTTGGCTGGGAGGAATTTCTGGAAGAATTTCGCAGCCACTATTTCCCCTCCGACGTCCAGGAGAAGAAGGCGATGGAGTTTCTGTCGCTTCAGCAAGGCAGCATGTCGGTGAGAGCATATGAGACCAAGTTCACTCAACTCTCCAGGTATGCTCCAGAGCTGGTGATGGATGAGGCCAAGAAAGATCGCAAGTTCGAGCATGGTCTGAGGCCTAGTTTGAGATCTCGTATGATACCCCTTGGTATCAGGAGATTCGATAAGCTGGTCAAGAGGGCGGCAGCGACGGAGGCGGATATGGAGCAGTTCCAAGTTGTTCAGAACAGGAGGAACAACTGGCAGTCTGGTAAGAGGCCTGCACATTCGGGGAGTTTCAGGGGGCAACCATCTGCACAGAGGTTCAAACCGACAGGGGCGAACGCTATTGGTGTAGCTGGAGGACCTGGAAACAATGTGGTGAGACCTCCTGCGGTGACTTGCTTTAACTGTGGGGAAGAGGGACACTACCGATCTCATTGTCCCAAACTTCAGCGCGGTAATAGCAGCGCACCAACGCAGCAGGCTGGAAAGAGGCCGTACCAATCAGGGCGAGTATTTGCCTTGACAGAAGCTGATGCTGAGGAGGCGGATCAGGTCATCTCTGGTACGAGGGCTGGTGTTTAGAGTCTTTGTCATTTCTTTTCCCTTTGTTTAGTGAGGCTGTTATGTAATGGTGTATATTATGTAACAGGCGAACTCTATCTTAATGGAATTAAAGCTGTCGTATTGTTTGATACTGGATCCTCTCATACATTTGTGTCTCCAAAGTTTGCTAAAGTATTGGGAGTTGAACCGAAGATTTTCCCAGGCAAGATCTTATCAGTAGCTACTCCGTCAGGGGAAACTTTAACCACTGATCGGTATTATGCTGATTGCGAGATTGTGATTGGGGATAGAATCTTTGGCATTGATCTGATCGAGCTGACTAACTTGGGAGTCGATGTTATCATTGGCATTGATTGGATGTCGGTGTACAGTGCGAGCATCGAATGTAAGACCAAGACAGTGACAGTGAAGGCTCCAGGTGGACCTGAAGTCATGTTCCAAGGGAAGCAGAAGTGTTCTAAGCTGGTGGCAACTATCCGCAATGAAGAGACTCCTGTGGAAGTGCAAGAGATTCCTGTGGTTCGGGACTATCCGACTGTGTTCTTGGAAGATTTTCCTGGGTTACCCCCGCATCGTGATATAGAGTTCAGCATCACTGTTCAACCGGGAAGTGCACCCATTTCTAAGGCACCGTATAGGATGGCTCCAGTGGAACAGGATGAGGTGAAACGGCAGATTGAGGAACTATTGGGAAAAGGCTTTATTCAACCTAGTGCGTCACCTTGGGGAGCACTAGTGCTTTTGGTAAAGAAGAAGGATGAATCGATGAGAATGTGCATCGATTACCGGGAGCTGAATAAGGTCACTGTTCAGAATAAGTATCCGATTCCTCGAATTGATGACTTGTTCGATCGTCTACAAGGAGCAGCTGTATTCTCCAAAATAGATCTTCGATCAGGTTACCACCAGGTTCGAGTGAAAGCTGAAGATGTGCACAAAACTACATTTAGAACTCGGCATGGGCATTACGAATTCTTAGTTATGCCATTCGGAGTGACGAATGCACCTGCAATCTTCATGGACTTGATGAACAGAGTTCTGAGGCCGTTTATCGATTCTTTCGTCGTGGTGTTTATCGACGATATTCTCGTGTACTCCAAGTCGGAGGAGGAGCACACTGAGCACCTGGCAGCAGTTTTGCAGAAGTTGGAAGAGCAGCAGTTGTATGCCAAGTTATCCAAGTGCGATTTCTGGAAGTCTGAAGTGGCATTCCTAGGTCACATCCTTTCTAAGGAGGGAGTGACAACTGATCCTCAGAAGATAGAGGCAGTGAGAGATTGCGCAAGGCCTACTACAGTGAAGGAAGTCAGAAGTTTCCTTGGAATGACTGGATATTATCGGAGATTCATTCAAGGTTATGCTCAGATAGCTGTACCGCTTACGGGGCTGACCAAGAAGAATGTGAACTTCAAGTGGACTGAGCAATGTGAGGCGAGTTTTCAGGAGTTGAAAGATAGGCTGACTACTGCACCTATCTTGGCTTTGCCTAGAGTTGGTGTCGAGTATGACGTTTATAGCGATGCTTCACATCGGGGGCTTGGTTGTGTCTTAATGCAAGAGGGAAGAGTAATCGCTTATGGGTCTAGGCAACTACGACCGCATGAGAAAAATTACCCCACTCATGATCTAGAGTTGGCTGCGATTATTTTTGCTTTGAAGCAATGGAGGCACTACGTGTACGGTGAGAAGTTGAATATGTACACGGATCATAAGAGCTTGAAGTATATATATTAGCAGAGGGATCTCAATCTGAGGCAGCGGAGATGGTTGGAAGTGCTCGAGGATATGCGATCTGAGATCAAGTATCATCCTGGAAAAGCTAATGTTGTGGCTGATGCACTTAGTCGCAAGAGCAGTTTAGCCTGTTTGATTACAACTCAGAGACATCTGATTGAGGAGTTGGACCGAGCTGGGATTGAGGTTGTCTTGCAAGGATTGGGAGCATCTTTGGCTCAGTTGAGGCTTCAGTACTCTGAATACAAGGATCATTGCAAGTCAGGAAGTTGACGCTGATATCTTGGAGATGAAGGAGCAGGTCAGTGCTGGCAGGTTGCCCGGATTTCAAATCAGGGACGGAGTGCTGTGGTTCGGAGATAGACTGTGCGTTCCAAATCAGGCGGACCTGAAAGAGAGTATTCTTCAGGAGGCGCATGCTACTCTTTTGTCGGTACATCCTGGGAGTACTAAGATGTACAAGGACATCAAACAGCATTTCTGGTGGTCAGGTTTGAAGCGGGATGTGGCTGAATTTGTCGCGAAGTGTGAGGTTTGTCAGCAAGTCAAAGCCGAAAATCAGAGACCCAGAGGTCTATTACAGCCGTTACCTATTCCGGAATGGAAGTGGGATAACATCAGTATGGATTTCATCACGGGATTGCCTAAGAGTTCTAAAGGCAATGATGCAATTTGGGTTATAGTCGATCGACTTACCAAGTCCGCTCACTTTTTAGCGATGAAACTCACTGCTTCGATGGACAAGTTGGCTGAGATGTATGTTGGTGAGATTGTCCGACTTCATGGCGTTCCTTCGACTATTGTGTCTGATCGAGATGCGCGGTTTACTTCGCATTTCTGGAGGAGTCTTCAAGCAGCTTTGGGTACCAAGACAGATTTCAGCACTGCTTTTCATCCGCAAACCGATGGGCAGACCGAGAGAGTCAATCGTATTCTTGAGGATATGCTTCGGTGTTGTATACTAGACTTTGGAGGCAGTTGGGAAAGGCATTTACCTTTGGTGGAGTTTGCTTACAACAACAGTTTTCAGGCCAGTATTGGGATGGCGCCGTACGAAGCACTGTATGGCAGGAAGTGCAGGACTCCTGTTTGTTGGTATGAAGTAGGGGAGCGTCAGTTGTTTGGTCCTGAGCTTGTGCAACTGACTTCTGAGAAGATTGATCTGATCAGGAAAAGGTTGGTGGAAGCTCAGAGCAGGCAGAAAAGCTATGCAAACAACCGGAGAAGGGACCTTGAGTTTGAGGTTGGTGACTTCGTCTTCCTGAAGGTATCACCCAGCAAAGGTGTGGTTCGATTTGGCAAAGGCGGGAAGTTAGCCCCGAGGTTTATAGGCCCGTATAAGATATTGAAAAGGATCGGGAAAACTGCTTACCGGCTTGAATTACCGGAAGAGTTGTCTCAGGTGCACAATGTCTTTCATGTGTCTATGCTGAGAGGGTATATTCCAGACCCGAGTCATCATTTGCCTGAAGTGCCGGAAGGTTTGCAGTTAGACCTGAATTACATCGAGTCTCCTGTTGAGATTGTTGATCGTCGAGAGAAAGTCTTGAGGAATAAGACGATACCGATGGTCAAGGTAGTCTGGAGAAACCACTTGGTTGAAGAGGCTACTTGGGAATCTGAGGAGAGGATGTTGAAGGACTATCCTGAGCTCTTTGCTTGATTGTATTTTTGTATCTTCTGTTCTTGTTGTGTGTGTTGTATTTTTTGTTTTTCTCGCTCTTGATTGTAGTTCCGGGGACGAAACTATTCTAAGGAGGGAGTGCTGTAATACCCTGATTTTTCAATTAATGAGAAATTATTTATTTTGCACGGGTTGTGCACGTGCAATATTTTGTTTGGATTATTTTTTATCATGATGTGCATATTTAATATAATTTTCTCAAATTATTTTAGTACAAAAAGCCTTCTTTAAAAGCCTTATTTGATTTAATTAAAAAGCCTTTTCTTAAAAAGCCCAAATGTATTTTATTTTATTTATTTATTTTATAAACTATTTTGGCCCAAAAAGAAAGCCCATGAATTAATCTATTTTAATTAAACTTGTCATGTAGAAGACTTTTTTTTACTAAATTATTTTTATACAAATTTAAGAATGTACAAATTTGGCCTAGTTGCATGCACGTGCACTACACGTACACGTGCAATGCACACTCTCTCTCTCCTAGGCCGGGTATCATTCTTTTTGGAGGGATTTTTGATTTTTGGGTGTGGAGATCATGGGGGTAGTTTCAAGGAAGTGGGTAGTTCTTCTAACTCCTACTTTGATCTAAGCCCTTCATCCAACAACCACCAAAACAATCTTGGCCCTCCATTCCACTCATTTCCTAGTATAAATACCCCCCCTTCTCATGGCTAATTTTTCATATGCAAAGTATAATTTCTAAGTTATAGTATTTTAATAGTGAGAGTTATAAAAGATAAGAGAGTTGTGTGGGTTTTTGGTTGCTTGGAGTGGCCGGCATCAAGGAAGGGAAGCATTCGGTGTGGACTAGAGGAAGCATTCGGTGGCTTGGAAGCTTGGAGTTGTGCACTCTTTTGGCTAGGAGGAGGTGTTCTCATCTACAAGGACTTGGTTGCTTTTGTTTGGGTTTTTCTCTCCAATTAAGGTGGGTAAAACATTTTATATTTCTAATATAGATCCATGCTAAGTTTCTACCATTAAAGATGCATGAAAAATATTAATAAGAGCCCACTTGAATTGAGTAGTTAGCATGTAAATTGATTGAAATGTAGTGATTAACTTATATGGCTCTAGTGTTAAGATTAAATTGTGTGTAGATTGCCCCATGTTTATTAGTATGAAGTTGTGATGGTGATTAAATTAAATTGGGAATGTTGTTATTATGATTAGAAACATAATGTATACTTGTTAATTGTGATGAATAGACCTTCATGTTGGTATGAACATGGACTATGGAAATCATATGTGATGGTTGAATTAAGAACTAATATCAGTAAATTATCACCATGAAATTATTGAATAAAAAGACTAGTAGATCAATTATATGGCAATGTCGAAAATACAATATCTTGTAGTTTAATAAATAAATCTTGGATTTTTGTGTGTGAAAAATATATTTCATTAGCACCAAAAAATTATATTATTTTACTGGTATGAACTTATATGACTGAGGATTTAATCTGGAAGTTTTTAGAAAATTTTACCAAAGTAATAAGAAACTATGGCTATTTGAATATCGAGTTATTCTTAAAGCAGTACGAAAATAATACAAATGGATTTTTAATTGGGTTAGTGACAACCAGAGCCAGTGGCTCAGGTGGTCTCGGACTGCGGTTGCTTCTCTGTGTTGCACAGTTCGAATCCCGGGAGTAACACTTCTTTTTGCTAAATTCTCTAAAACCAGTAAACAGCGAACTAAAGGTTTATATAGACCCCAGTAGCTCTTATGACGTGTTCAGCGACCGGCCTAGTGGTCGGGGCTCTGTGCTGTCTTGGTGCGGCGCCTGGTTCGAATCTTGGGTTCGGCATATAGGGGAAAAATATTTTTTTGGGGGTTTTTGAAGTCCAAAAATTATGAAATAAATATGGTAATTCTCATAAAAATACAAGGAATTTTATAAGAGTGATTTGGGTATTATTTGAATGAAATACAATATGGTTTGTGAATAAAAGGCATAAATAGAGCTTTGGTTATAAGATATACACTTGTGGAATTTATAACTTATAAAGATAGGCTATTATAAAGTAATTGGCAAAAGTACTTGTGGTGTGACATGATTTTATTTATTCTCATTGTAAGTATTGTGCAAGATATGAAGTATAAAAGTTGAAATGTGATATTATGAAGTTGTATAAATTCATGTATGGTTATGAAATTAAAACCATGATTTATGAAAGGGAAAAAGAAATTGTTGACTATAAATATGAACTTTGTGAGTTAAAAATATTCATTGTGGACTTGTGAATAAAGTGTAATCATGAATTGAAAAACAAGGAATGAGTATGAAAACTCGACATGGAAATTGTCATGAGTTAAAGATTGTGAAATAAAATTTGAAATAGAGTAGCTAAGTCTCCCCGGCATTGAGAAAAATGAATTGAGATGAAGTTAGACCAAGGTTGGTCATGATGAAACAAATGAATAAGTCCGGTTGATGGAGAGGCTAACTCTAGAGATTATTTTGTTCATGATTTTTAAATTAAACTAAGGACTAGTACATAGTGGAGACGTGATGAAAGTAGAAGAAAAACATGAGTATGGGGGCCATCGGATAGCGGTGTGAGAGCGATTCACAGGCTGCCTACTTGATGCGTCAAGACATGGCGTGGGCGCTACTCCGGAATTATCGTCCCGTTGGCGACGCTCGTGGGATGTTCGAGTGGCTATGGGTGGTGCCATTGTTCCATGGCGGAGGCTGAATTGTCCATAGGTTGCCTGCTCGATGCGTCGTGACAGTGCGTGGGATTCCCCTCCAGGCTGCCTGGACATGGGCTCATAGATCATAGGACATCTAAGACACTACCGTAGTTACAGTAGTAGTTTAAGACATAACGGGGGATTGAACCCTATAAAGATGAAGAACGAATAAGGGCTTGCCCTCGGACCTATGTAGTATGGGATGCATAGAATCCGAACAAGTGTGCATTAGTGTCATGTAACATATTAACTGCATTAAGGACTAAGTGCACAATCACAACACGACATCAATAGGGTAGTCCCTTTAGTTTGAAATGTGACAAGTTTGTGTTTGCTAAATATGAAATGTTAAGTTATACTATTTCCGGCATAGAGAGGATGGCCGTGTATAATGTTCGTCGGTTGAATAAACTGACGTACCCACAGTCTGACATGCAGGTAAAAGACTTGTTAAAGATTAAAGAGGATGGATGCTTAAAGATTACATTATGCTGTTGTACTTTATTTCAATTGTTGTAAAATTTACTTCCGCTGTGCAAAAGAAAGATGTAATTATGATGTAATCTCTGATGTATGATGAAAAGTTTTAATTTCCCTGTAAAATTGTACTAAAGAAAGTGAAAAGATCCTGTAGAACATCTCGAATTCAGTGTATTTGGGATTCGGGGCGTTACAGGTAGGACATCATGCGAACTGGCAGAGCTGTCGGGGTGGGTTTGTGATGCACCTGTAGAAATTTCCAAATTTCCCTTCGAAGAATCAGATTGAATCTCGATGATTGGGGGAGCATTGAAGACAAAGTTTGTGCCAGGATTTTCCTCAATTGGTTCCGATATTTCCTCAACTGGCAGAGCTGTCGGGACCACTTTTGAAACTTTCACGCTCGAGTCTGCCATACCAAAAATATTTAAAAAGTGATTTACAAAAAGGGAAAGATTCTGAGGTTGCGGGGAAAGATCCGCGGATCCTCTAACTGATTGATCTGTCTCCTGGATCTTTGCGTTTCCTTTTTGATCTCCGATGATTCCTTGATTCCCTTTCGGGATATGCGGGGGGGTTGGTTTCCACGTGTTTCTCCGCCGGAGCTTCCCTCCGATGCCAGAAGCTAGTGGATGAGCTAGTTCTTGATGCAAAAAGCCACACTCTGCTGTTGATAACATCATCAGATGGGATAGGGTTGACGAGAATAAGCACTGGCACATCATGAATTTGTAGCTCCTTGGTCCATGGCATTCTATAATGAATGAGGAGGTTCTTCGAAATATGGCTGACATTTTCTACATCGATGAGGATAAGGGCCTGATCACAGGAAACCACATTTTTCATGTCACCGCTCATAGTAACGAACTTGTGCGAAGGGCTGAATGAGCTGCTCAATGGAACTATGGTTCCACATGTGGAAAGGAAACATAGGTACATTAATCCAAATGTAGCTTGTCTTTGGCTTCATCTTGGCTCCATACTCCATTGACCAAGTAGAGAAAGTGGCATTAAAGCCAGAGAATTGGAAGACACCGTCAGCAATCGCCATCTTGTGTAATATCCCGGACGGATATTATATTTATAATAATTATTATTTTTAAATTAATATACTTTTTTTGGAAATTCTTGGTTTTTCTAAATAAAAAGTTACCTGGACCTATATACTAGTAAGTATATACAGGTATTGTATCAGTTTTGTGCACTTGTACAAAATCCTGAAAGACGCATTTTTGAGAAAAATGTCTGAAAAATCCCGAGCAGACACTGAAATTTGTTGTTTTATTATTATTTTATTTTTATTTTTAGAATTGAAATATTTTTTGTGGTTATCACCCGGTTTTGTTAATAAGCATTATCTGTGTATATGTACCAGTCTGTATACATCTGTATTGTATCAAATTGGTACTAAAATCTTCCGGCCTGATAATAAAATTTATTTTATTATTATTTTCGGAATTAAATTATTTTTGTACGGATTGATCAATTTTACAAACGGAAATTATCGGTATATAGGTATATACATAGGTATGCGTATTGTACCGATTTCGTACGTTAGTACAAATCATGTAGTATGTATTTTGGACAAAATATTTTATTTTTTTCATGATTAATCAAATATGGAGGTCTAGAATTTGTTTGGAGGCTTAAACCTAGGGTTAGGATTAATTAGAGATACATAAGGGTTTAAATTGTGTATTCTACTAGAACCCTCTCCTCCACCTCACCCCTCCACCTCATGAGGTAAATAACCGGCCAAAGTAACCCCAAGGGGATATGTGCAATTGTGTAAGTGTATTTTGCACTCTCCACCCTCATTTCATCCTACAAAAATCCCTCCCCTTCACCTTTTGCCTCATTTACAAGAAGAAGAAAAAAAAAAAGAAAGAGAATAAACACTAAGTGTTCTTCATTTAGGGTTTTTCATAGGAGTGTTCTTCATTGAAGGTTTTTTGTAGTAGAAGCTAAGGAGGAAGGAGAAGGTTGCTAGCTAGTCCTTCCTACATAAATTCAAAAGGTGGGGGTTCTCTACTTCTAATTTTAGCTTGTTTGTTTTCTTTTATTTTTTTATGTAGAAAAGAACCCATCTTTAGGGTTGTTATTGGTTCTATGTGAGTAAAGAACCCATCTTTGATGGTTGTTTGTTGTAGGATAAAAAGAACACATCTTTATGATGGGGGATGTTGTAGGTGTATGTTCTAAATAACTTGGACTATTTTTCTAAGCATATAAATGGTTGTAGGTTAAAAAAAAAGAACCCATCTTTAAGATGTGTTGTTGTGTTTATATGTTCCTAAATAACTTGGACTAATTCCTAAGCATAAGGTGTTTGTAGGGATCAAAATGATCCCATGAAAAAGATGGATTGAAAGGACTCAACAAATCACATAAAGATAGAGTATTGAACCTTGCTATGGTTATTGTTGTTATAATGATTATTTTGGATTAATTGGACTAAGATCTGTGCATAAGAACGGTGGGAAATCAAGATGAAGTTCTCTTTTTTTATTTGTGTGGATTCTTGTCCACTTTTTTTGTCTGTGTGTTCTTAAAAATGACTTAGACTAAGTATTAAGCATAAGGTGGTTGTAGGGATCAAAAGGATCCCATGAAAAAGATGGGTGGTGGAACTTAAATAAAACACATAAAGGTTGAATCTTTAACCTTGTATGTTTATTGTTTTTATTATGGTTGTTTTGTTAAACTCAAAAACTATGACTTGGACTAAAGATTAGTGTAGTAAGAATATTTACTACCCATTCTAGGGTTGCAGAACTCATCTAGATTTTTAAAGATAATTTTTTGTTGTATGTTGTTCTCTACTTTGTTTAGAAATTAATCTTTACTAACCCTAGTTCATAAAAAGTTGCTCTTATTGTATGTAGGAACTTGTAGGATTGAAGAAAAATGGGCTATAGTATGTAGTAATTTCTAGACTAAATAAATGTAGTCTTTGTAATATATAGGACTTATAATTTTGTAAAGAAGTAGTCTTTGTAATAATTTATATTAGTCTTTTGTAGCATGCCCTAAACTATTCTAGGTTGCTAGAAAACCCATGCATAAGTTGTTGTAGAAGGAAACCCATGCTTAAATTGTATTCATGCTTGAGTTGTAGAAAAATACCATGCTTGAGTTGTTGTAGATTGTTGTAGTAAGAAACCCATGTTAAGTTGTATACCATGCTTGAGATGATTATAGTAAGTATATCATGCTTAAGTTGTTGTAGGTTGATTATAGTAAGTATACCATGCTTGAGTTGATTATAGTAAGAAACCCATGCTTGAGTTGATTATAGTAAATATACCATGCTTGAGTTGTTGTAGGTTGATTATAGAAAGATACCATGCTTGAGTTACTGTAGAAGGAAATCCATACTTAAGTAAATATACCATACTTGAGTGTTGTAGGTTGATTATAGTGAGAAACTCATGCTTGAGTTGATTATAGTAGGTATACCGTGCTTGAGTTGTTGTAGGTTGATTATAGTAAGAAACTCATGCTTGAGTTGATTATAGTAAGTATACCATGCTTGAGTTGATTATAGTAAGAATGCCATACTTGAGTTTTTGTAGGTTGATTATAGTAAGTATACCATGCTTGAGTTGATTATAATAAGTATACCATGCTTAAGTTGTTGTAGGTTGATTATAGTGAGAAACTCATACTTAAGTTGTATACCATGCTTGAGTTGTTGTAGAAGGAAACCCATACTTAAATTGTATTCATGCTTGAGTTATAGAAAGACACCATGCTTGAGTTGTTGTAGAAGGAAACCCATGCTTGAATTGTATTCATGCTTGAGTTGTAGAGAGAATACCATGCTTGAGTTGATTATAGTAAATATACCATGCTTGAGTTGTTGTAGGTTGATTATAGTGAGAAACTCATGCTTGAGTTGATTATAGTAAGTATAGCATGCTTGAGTTGTTGTAGGTTGATTATAGTAAGTATACCATGCTTGAGTTGATTATAGTGAGAAACTCATGATTAAGTCATAAGCGTGCTTGTGTTATTGTAGTAGTTATAGTAAAGAACTCATGTTTGAGATGTGTAGTTGTTTTAGACTCAAAAGAATCCATGTGTGTTTAAGTTGTATGTTGTAGTGGAACCCATGAGTTTAGCTTGCATGCTAATCCAATGGAACTATTGAAATGAACTCATGTTCCACATTTGCTCTAGTTCGATTTTTAAGAAGAAATCCATGAAACTAGCTTCATGATAGTTCTAGCTCGAATTGGCGAGGAACCCATGCAATTAGGTTCTATGTGATTCTAGCTCAACTTTGAAAAAGAACCCATGAACCTGGTCGCATATTGTCCTAGTTAAAATTTGGGAAAAGAACCCGTGAGTTCTAGTTGTATGCGTTTCTAATTGAAAGTGGACCATATGATGTGCACATGCTTCATCTTTAATATATGGGAAATAATAGTTGGGAAAGTCACTAGTATTGTTAGCTAGATAAAAGCTAGCCTATGGGTCATCGAACATCAAGACTCGCATCTTACCACCTTGGAAACTGTAGATAAATCACACCTCGAGCACCGACAGATCTTAACTGATGTGGATTGATCGCGGGCCGAGAGTGTTGACAAGATCCGAGTTAGGGGTAGTGATAGGGTCTCATAATTGCCGTAGGGGCCATCGACCATCAAGAATCACATCTTACCACCTTAGAAACTGTGGATAAATCACACCTCGAGCACCGACGGATCTTAACTGATGTGGGTTGATCGTGGGCCAAAAATGTTGATGGGATCCGAGTTAGGGGTAATGATGAGTGTGAGAGATTTCCGTCACCGGTGTCTTGGATGGATAGGCCATGAGTTGAATTGGGATAATAATAAGAAAGTTATTGAAAACTCCGTGAGATTGTTTGGGTTTAGTGACATCGTTAGGGTAGTAACTTATGGCTATTACTACTTAACCTTTACTTATTATCATTTTTGCCGAAGGAAAAGAGTTGGTGTTAAGGGTGATTCCTTATGATCCGACCTGTCCTATGGCCGATACTAGGTGGTGTTATTGGGTTGTACCTTCCCGTCAAAGGGATACGTACGGTGTCTTTTCATGAGTTGGGAGCACGGGTTGCGTATCTCGTCTGTTAATTCCTGAAATACCGTGGCTTGGGGTGCCACAGGATGCTACGTGCAGTCCTGCGTTTGCGAGACCCCAGGGGTGCCACAGGGTAGGCTTCGCGCTATCCTGTGCATGCGAGACCCTATGTTCTTTTGATTTTCGATTGAGGCCTGATACACTGGGCAATAGTGGTAAACATGGACACCACTATAAAACTGCAGTAACGGAACTATACCGTACCTGCAACCTTGTTTTTGAGTGAGGCCCGACATGCCGGGTAGTAGTGGCAAACGGAGACACCATAATCGTACTGCATTGGTGGGACTCGACCCACCTGCAACCTCACAGTCACGTATTATCAGGAACAGGATTGTGTACAAAGTAGAATTCTTAACGAGGGTTCAAATCTCTATATATGAAGAAACGGCTTGAGATGGGGCGTATGTTGTATGGGATGCATACTGTTCCGGAGACTTGCTTGCATTAGAATAAGAACATGATCGCATTAGTTAATCGGGTATTAAAGTCTAAGGCATAGCATGCACTGACACACCAAATTATATATACACGTTTCTCTTTTCATCAATCTGTTTGCTTAAGTGGATAATCACTGCTAGTTATCAGTCTTAAAAACGTCAGTATATGTACTGACATCCCCATTTCAATAGGTACTGGATTGCAGAAATACAAGTACAGGATTCAGGAGGACTCAAGGCGAGAGAAGAAAGAGTCGTTTTTATTTCCGCTGCATTATATGTTGTTTACTATTGTTCCATTGTAACAATTTTGTAATCTATTTATTTGTTGGAAAGAATCCAAGTGAAATACCAAGTGTTGTTCTTTATTCATTGTACTCTGATGTAATATGTTGAAAGTTGTAACACTTGGGATTGTAAAGGTATTATTGTAACACTGTTGTAATGTATTACAATTTTGTAACATTCGGATTTGTAATACATTGTGTTGAATAAAAAGTTTCAAATTTTCTTGTTTTTTATGTGTATCGTGGCTAATTGAAGAAAAGATTCTGGCTTATGTCTCGATTTCCCAGTTACCGGAAATCGGGGTGTTACATCTTGGCCTCATTCTCCATTGGAAATTGAACATGGAAAACCCCATCGCTCACTCTCTTAACCACCCACCACCCTCCTTGGCGCTTCCAAGCAAAGTTTAAAGCGCTTTCAACAGTTTCTGAAACGGGGCGGGAGCGTGGGTTGATCAGATGGAGAAAAGCACTTGCATGTAGCGTTGGAAGGGCTGAGGCTATTTCTGTGTTGTGGGTTACCTCGACAGCCATGGATTCTTGCATGTTGAAGATCGGACAGTCACGAACCCGATGGCCGAACTTTTTGCAGTTGAAGCAGTGAATCCCGCCTTTGCGGCAGTCTGCCGCCAAATGGTCAGTGTCTCCACATCGCATGCAGCGAGTTTCCATTTTTCTCTAACGATTTTGGGGATTGGGTTTGATGCGGTGACGAGGGTAAGGATATGGGGGGAATGAGGGTTTGGGGAGAAGAGGGATTTTTTTGGTTGAAGAGGGAGAGGGAGAGACTGCAGAAAGGGTGGGCGGTGTGATCGAGGGGGATAATGATGAGGAGTAGGGGCCATTAGAACCTGAGCAAAAGATTTGCTCTTGTTCCAAGGCAGCCATGCTCGCTCCTCTCTCCTCTCTCCTCTCTCCTCTCTCCTCTCTCATTTTTTTTTCTTAAGCTACTATATGATTGACCCGCAAGACTAACAACAATAGCCCCTATCTATCTATCTATCTATAATATAATATATAATAACTATTATAATAGAAGAGTTGGAGTTGTATATCTACCTACTTACGTGCAACTCCAACTCTCATATTATAATCTTTACATTTAATTTTAAAATATATAATCATATTTATTAAGACATGCATCGCATGTGTAACTCAGAGTTTCACTTTAATTGTTTTTAAAAAAACTAATACTTGCATCGCCCGTGTATATTATTAGTATACTATAATTCACTAAGACAGTTGAAGTTTCCATATTTTATCTACTTTTTATGTAGGAAAATTTATCAGTAAACAACGAGTACAATTATTCCAAACATGATACTTCTAATATTAACTAGATTCATTATTTAATTATACATAAAAAATAATATTACTAAGTATTGTGCTATTAGGAGCACATCTAAGTAGGGTTGGCATTCAGGTCGAACGGGTCGGGCCTAACCCACCCGGGTTGGACCTTGACTTGAGCGGGCTCGGGCCGGTTTGGCGACTTAACCGGGCCGGGCCAAAAGTTGTTTAAGGCGACCAGCCCAACCCGTGAACCCTTTAGGGTGCAACCCAGGTCGGGTCGAGTCGACCCGCGGGTTGGCCCGTTTAGATAGATAGGTTTTTTTTAATATTTTTAACTTAAAATAATAATAATAATAATAATAATAATAAACATTAAAAATTGTAATAATAATAATAAGAGTGAAAGAGTGAAATTGGCAAAAAAAATATTGAAATATTATTCATATGAATTTAAGTTATACAATTTTCACAATTTCTAATGAAATGAAGAATTCAATTCACAAATATGTTTTATACACTAACATATTTCTTATATACAATTTTAATTGACTTCAATTTTTCTAATTTAACATAACAAGCAAAGATATAATACAATTTCTAACGTGTCGATCGAGTTGCTAATACAAGCAAAACTATTGTTGTTGTTGTTCTTTTTCTTCTTCCGGCGAGTTGCTCTCACTTGTGAACGTTGATAGTGCTTTTCCTTGTGTCCTATCTTCAGCCTTCAACCAGTCTTCTGTGCAAACGAGCATCTCTAATGTGTCGGACTTCAAGCGATTCCTGTAATCAGTTAGAACTCTGCCACTTGAATAAAATGCACTTTCAGAAGCAACTATAGAGACATGAGGAGTTAGTAAACCTTTAGCCATAATTGACATAATACTAAAAGTGTGTTCATGGTCTTTCCACCATTGTAAAATATCTAGTTGAGAAGAAGAAAGCTCAAAATCTTGTTGGTTATACCAATTTAATTCATTTGGTTGATTAGTCCTAGATTTTTTTAATTGAATTTGTGCAAGTAAATTAAATGTTCTATCATCAAATTTACTCTTACCCTTACCTTTAGAAGTAGCAGAAGAAGAACTAACTACAAAAGTTGTACTACTAGAAGCAAAACATCTATCATAATAATCATACAAGTTATTTAATGTAGATTCAAACTGAACTAAAAAAAGTAGCGCAATCAATTACTATTTCTACATTTTCCCCAAATAATGCAAAAAATATTTCAATCAAACTCTTTGTACCTTCTAATTTGATACGAGGATCCATAACGGTAGCAACACAAATCTACATAGGAGGAGGAAAATAATACTTCAAAAAAAATTTGTATGCAGGTTTTACAATCTCACCAACATAAGTATCATTTAACATTTCGTTAAATGTTTGCATCATGCTAACTAATGAAATAAAAATGTTACTAGAAGTAGATTTATATGTTTTTGAAAATTTTAAAGTTGTGATTTTAAAAGGTTCTAAAAATTTCAACAAAGATTCGGCTTAAAACCAATCGGTGGGAGTCATTTCAAAATTTTACATATTTTTTGCGATACAAAAATCATTTACAACTGCTTTATATTCGGTAACAACATGTAGTAAATCAAAAGTAGAATTCCATCGGTGTCTAACATTCTTTGGAAATCTTCTAAAAGGTATATTTTTAAGCCTACACCAAGCTTTCCATTCTTGAACTACGGTTGGACTTAATGCAATGAAATGTACATAATTTCTAATTTTAACAATATATGGATCGGATATTTTTAATGTATTTTGAACACATAAATTTAAAATATGATATGCACATCTAACATGAAAAATATTGTCAGATGGAGGGCTTAATACGGATTTTAAAGTAGTAATTGCTACATTGTTGTTAGATTCATTATCAAAACTAATACACATAATTTTATCGCGAATATGAAAAACATCACAAGTTTCTAAAATACGGTTTGTTATTTCAGCACCACTATAGGGATACGGCAACGCCGCAAGTGATATGATTCTTTTTTGAAGAATCCAATCATTGTCGATCCAATGACAGGTTATTCCCATCGTTGGAATATTGTTGACACCCATCCAACAATCCGAAGTTAAACTAGATCTACAAGTTAAACTCTATAAAATTACAATCAAAGCATCATTCATTTCATTGTATACTTTAAAAAAATCTGATTTGCAAGTATTTCTCGGAATTCTTCTAAAATGAGGGTTTAAGGCCGTTTGATTAAAATTTTCCAGGTCCCTACTCTCGGGATAGGAAAATGGTAACTCTTCCTTTATGACTAATCGGGTCATTTCCCAACGAACAAGATCGGGATCATAAGGGTTGCTATCAACTAGACCGGTCCTAGAGTTGATTTTTTGTTGGCCTAGTAGGTCAGCAAGGACTTTATAGTTATGTTGGATGTGTCTACTAATTGTATCGGTGCCGTCACCCCTCTTGAATTTGTATGCTTTAGAACATGTTTTACAAACTTTCAAACCTATACCCGAAGTTTGTTCGTCTGGGATATAATCGCAAAACTTATGTCAATCACTACTTTCTCCTCTACTTTTCCTACTACTACGGGGTTGTGTGGTTTCGGTTGGTTGATGTTGTTGTTCTTCTTCTTCTAATTGTATGTCATCTACAAACTCATCGTGTGCACCTCATTGTTGGGTAGGAGGATCATGGTACTCTTAGGCATGCTCACTAATTAAGACAATTGGTGGCCTACGGGAAGAGGAGGAGGAATCTTGCCCGTTACGACCGCTACCGCGTGATCTAGACATAATGTAGTAATGTATGTAAAAAAAACTACACAATGTAGGAACGGTGAATTATAAAAAAAATCTAAAAAACAAGAGGGTTGAGATAGAGAAGACCAAAAAACCAACAATAATTATAACTACAACACAAAAATAAAATAACGAGTGAGGTAAGAAATTTTGATACCGTTCACCGTGGATACGCGTATATATAAAAAACCGTGAAAATAAGAATAGAAGTAGAACTACAAATAAGCGATTCCAGAATTGAAGAGTTGAGAAGAGCTTGAAGGAGAGTTGACGACTTGATCACTTGGAGTTGGATGAGAGTTGAAGAGTTGAAGACGTTGTTGAATTTTGATTTCGATACGATCGAAAATAGATCGTGTATATGCCTTGAAGACTTACTTGTTGAATACTTCAATTTTTGAAAAATTCCTTAGAAATGAGTTATAATAGTAGAAAGAGTAAGAGAGTAAGGTGTGATTTTTTTTTATGAAGTTTTGGGGGGTATTTATAGGCTAAAAATGTTTTTAAAAAAACCAAAAAAAAACAAAAAAAAATGGCTGTACAGTAACCCCCCCCCCCCCAAACGTTCCGTTGACCCGCAGGTCAATGGTCGACCGGTACGGGTCCAACGGGTCGTAACCCGCGGGTTGGCGGCGGGTTGAAAAAATTTTAACGGGTTAGACAGGTTGGATTCGCGTTTTCGATGACCCGGGTCGACCTGTTACTGTACATGGGTTCGACCCGAACCTGCCAAACCCTTTCACGGGCCGGGTTCAACGGGGGGGGGGGGGGGGGGGGGGGGGGGGGGGGGGGGGGGGTCGCGGGCGGGTCGCCGGTTGACCCGGCCCACTTGCCATCCCTACATCTAAGCATCTAAGACTGTACGGTATAGATTCAATTTCATGCTATTGTATAAAGAAACAACAAGATAACCGTAGTTGTACACCATTATTGATGCAAGGGCCATTCTGATATGGACCCAACACATTCAAGTTCATCATTCCAGAAGGATTCACTGCAAAATACACATCAAATTCATTATCATAAGTTTCTCAAATCTAATAAAGCTACAACTCAAACTAACAAATGTTAAAACAATTTCCGAACTATATGAAAAAATATGAAAAAAATCTGAATTTAAATATGTTAAATCCAAAGCTACAATTTCAAAATCACTTTTTAAAATTTTATAATTAATAAATTCAATTTAAATTTTTTTTTTTGGATTTTTAATTATTTTTCCGAATTTAAATAATTATTTTTGAATTATTTTTCGAATTTTAAATGATTTTATAATGATTTTTTGGATTTATCAGATCTGACTCGCTGTTTAAAGCGATCTGAGGCGCGGATCAAGGCTTGGCTCGCGCGCTGAGGAGATTTGACGGCGGGGAGGCTTTGATCATGGGTCAAAATTCCTGAAGCGTTGATCACGGGATAGCGCGAATTTCGTGGAGATCCGTTGGTCATCCGCTGTCTTCTTCGACCCCTAAGCTCGGCGAACCACTTCGCCGAGCTATGCGTCTGTTGTGAATTTAGATGGCTTTGGGGCATTCTTGCATTGGCAGAGTCGGGAGCTTCGTCTTCGCTGAAGTACCACGACGTCGACCTTTTGCCTCGTCGACTCATCCCCTCAGAGTTGAGCTCGCTAGGCTATGGGGTGATTCGGCTGAGCTATGGCGATAGCTCGCCATCGCCGAGCTATGGTGCTTCTCCATCAAGCCATGGGGGCCTCGCGCGTCTGAGCTGAGTGCTCGTTCGGTCGTTCTACGAACTCTGCTTCGTCGAGGCAGAGCTAAGGTTGTCTTTGGGTTTCGCCGAGCTATAGTGTTTGAGCACTCGCCGAGCTATGGTCATCGAGCACTTGCCGAGCTATGGAGCTCGAGCTCTCACTGAGCTATGGGGTTCGAGCTCTCACCGAGCTATGGAGACTCGTTCTCGCCGCGCTATAGCCGCTCTTGGGTTCGCCGAGCTATGGGCTCCGAGCTCGAGCTCCCGCCGAGCTATGGGCGTAGTTACTTCGCCGAGCTATGAGAGTTTTAAATTCGCCGAGCTATGGAAGCTTTGAGCGAGGTGGAGAAGAGCTTTCGATCGAGCTCTGTTTCATGGCACTGTGCTTGTGCGGCGAATTTTGCACGATGAGCTCGCTGTCGGTGGTGATGCGCTCTGGCTAGGGACGAGGCTTGAGCTCGTTATTTGCTCTCAGGTTCTCGAAGGTGAAGTGAGGAAGCGAAGGTGAGTCGGAGGTTTTTGGCGGGAGAATTTTTCGAAGGAGATTAAGGGTAAGAGGAAGAAGAAAGCGGAGCGGAGCGGGTTTTTTGGATATCGGTTTGGATCCAACCCGTTTGTATCCCTTTGCTTCTCTTTTGAGTTTGCTAGCGGGTTTGGGTAGCAAACCCAACCCGATCCGATGGCTTTAATCAGTTGACTCCTCTTAAGTTCCCCCGAGGGTCGTATTTTGGGGAATTTTTTGAAGTTTGGTTGGATTGGGTTTGCATACAAAAATTATTTACATATATGTTTTCTGTATAAGCAACAAATACATATACATACATCTTCATATGTGTATACCCATCCTCTAGTCTTTCAAAAAATCTTGCTTTTGCTCTGAGTTGGATCGCCTCTGTTGCGGTGTAGGAGCAATATTGGGCTTGGATTGTTGGAGTTGGTTTTAAGCAAGAGAGTTTTTTGGGACTTGGGTTTGCATATAAGTTATATATATATATATATATATATATATATATATATATATATATATATATATATATATTGTTGTGTATATGCAACAACTTATATATATATATATATATATGTATAATTACTTATATGTGTATACCTAGCTTTTTACTCCATCACTGTGGATTGGTGGGTCTTATACGTATATCAATAGTTGTGCTAGGAGAGCTGTTACAGACTTGCTGTTTGATCTCAACAAGTTGTTCTAACATATCCGAGATAGAGTTGAACGTTTTGAGCTTGCCGTTTGCGCCCGGCAAGCGTGTAGAGAACTCGGCGACGGAGTTGGACGTTGTGCCTGCTGTTTGCACCCAGCAAGCGTGTAAAGACAACTCTGAGATAGGGTTGACGTAGAAACTATCGTTTGACCCCGGCGAGTTTTGAGACAACTCTGAGATTGAGCAATGTATAGCTTATCGTTTGATCCCAGCGAGTTTGGAGATAACTCGGAGATAGAGTTGAACGTTCAAGCTTGCCGTTTGCACACGGCAAGTTTAGAGAGACAACTCTTTTGACGTAGAGCTTGCTGTTTGTTCCCAGCAAGCGTTGAGAGACGACTCAGATATAAAGTTGAACGTTCAAGCTTGCCGTTTGCGCCCGACAAGTTTAGAGGGACAACTCTTTGACTGAGTTGACGTAGAGCCTGCTGTTTGTTCCCATCAAGTTTGGAGAGAACTCGACGGCAGAATTGAGTGCTGAACTTACTATTTGTGTAACCCCTATTTTTTTCATTTTATGTATTTTTGACTATATTTTTCATTTTGGTGTATTTTTCTATCTTATATTTTTCTGAACCGTATATTGGATTTGATTTCAATATATATTTGTTTTATTTTATTTTGAGCTCCTTGTGTTTGATTGATTGTCTCTTTTGTCTCATTTTTCATTATTTTGATCATTTCCTCATTTTTGGTCTCGTTATCTTTAATTTTATTTTTCCATGATGTTGTGGTGGAGTTTTGGTTGTATTTTCCCTTTCCCATTATTTTTGACCCTTAATAAGATTTTCAAAAGCCATAGAATTCACTCATTTTTGTATTCCTATTGTTATTTGACCCAATATCCAAAACCCATTTGTATACCTATTACTAGTTACTAATACCCACAACCCATTAACCCACATCTAAACCTTATATATAAACCCCTCCTAATCACAAACCTTAACCCTAACCCTATTTTTCCTCTCGAACACTCGGCCTCCCTTCTCTCTCCCTATCTTGTGGCTCCCGGCCTGCACTTGCCTCATACCCGACCCCACTACACCACTAGCCGGCCTACTCCCACACCTAGCCGAGCCTCCCCCTTGGCCGACCACCACCAACTCCGACAACCCTACAACACCCGACCACCTCCATCCCTTGTTGGCCGATCTCCACACACCATCATCATCTTGCACTATTTGAACCCTAGTACTCCTTCGTCATGGTGTTCTCGAAGTGGTCTCTAGCCACTTTGATCGTTGCTTCAAGGAGTTCGTTAGTGAGAAGATTTCGTTCGTAGTTGCTTGGATTCGTGCTTGTAGCGGATTTCATTCGTGGGTTTTGCTTCTAGGATTGATTGCATCGTTCTTCATCCCCAAATTAAGACAAGTAACTTGTACTTCAATTCATTTGTTTGATACAAGTACCAAAGTTCACCTATAGTGTAGATATGTTTAGAGACAACCTTAGATTGTGTTTTCCTTGATGGGTTTTGTCTCTATTGTGATATTTTAGCCATAGAAGACTCATGACACAAATCTTGACATGAAATAACCTAGGAATCACTCGGTCTTGAATTTGGATCGTGTATGTGTGAATATTGCGTGATTTTGTGTTTTGGTTGATATCCATATGAAATAATAGGCATGAACATGTTAATAACCCTAATTCATGATGTTTAAACACCTGGTAGGTTGTATTTCAAGTTTGGATGTGTTTGGAGCAATATTCTTGAATCTATGTTGTTTTTGTGCTTGAGGATGAAATCTGTATTTTCTGGATGTTCTGTTTTGTTAGTTGTTTTCGACTATGCTACAGTCAGTATCTTGATTTCGGTATAAAATGAGAGTTTTAGATAATTTCGCCTATTTTCAAACCCCTCTGATTTTGCTTGATTTGGATTTCGTATGACTGAGTTATGACTGTTTTCGTACAGAGATGTCGATATTTTCCAGTTTCTGTTTTTTGGTAATTTTGATAACAAACTATTTTCAAGAACCATGTTATACATATTATTTTGATTTGAACAGAGGTGTCGATATTTTCCAGATTCTTTTGGGAAGCGGGGCATGACAGTTTTCGCCCAGCAAGCGTGTAGAGGACTCTGTGACGAGGTTGGACATTGTGCCTGTTGTTTGCGCCCAACAAGCATGTAGAGATAACTCTTTGATTGAGTTGGTCCATAAACTACCCTTTGACTTCGGCGAGTTTAGAGACAACTCTATGACAGAGCTAATGTAGAAACTGTCGTTTGAACACGACGAGTTTGTAGAGGCAACTCGTAGTGGAGCTATGTATTGAACTTATTGTTTGTTTCCAACAAGCTTAGAGATGGCTCTATGACAGAGTTGGATGTTGCACCTGCTCTTTGCGCCCAGCAAGCGTGTAGAGACAGCCCCTTGATTGAGTTGGTTCAGAAACTGCCGTTTGACTCCGGCGAGTTTAGAGACAACTCTGAGATAGAGCTGATGCAGAAACTGCCGTTTGATCCCGACGAGTTTGTAGGGAGAGCTATGAGATGTACTTGATCTTGAACTTGTTGTTTGGTTCCAGCAAGTTGTTAGTGGTGCTTGGGCGAAGACCAAGGCATTGGACTCATTGTGGGGAGCCAATGAGCGTAGAGTGAAACATTGAACTCATTGTTTGGAGCCAACGAGTTATTGACAGAGCTCAAGCATAGAGCAAGGCGTCGAACTCGTTGTTTGGAGCCAACGAACTATTTGGTAGAGCTTGAGCGAAGACCAAGGCATTGGACTCGTTGCGTGGAGCCAACAAGTTGTTGATGGAGCCCAGGTAGAGTACGGAATACTAAACCGTTTGTTTGGGACCAACGAATTGTTGATGGAGCTCAAGTGGAGAGCAGAGCACTGAACTCGTTGTTTGGGACAAACGAGTTGTTGATGGAGATCAAGCGGCGAGCAGAGCACTGAACTCGTTGTTTGGGACCAATGAGTTGTTGATGGAGCTCAAGCGGCGAGCAGAGTGCTGAACTCGTTGTTTGGGACAAATGAGTTGTTGATGGAGCTCAAGCAGCGAGCAGAGCGCTGAACTCGTTGTTTGGGACCAACAAGTTGTTGATGGATCTCAAGCGGCAAGCAGAGCGCTGAACTGGTTGTTTAGGACAAACGAGTTGTTGATGGAGCTCAAGCAGCGAGCAGAGCGCTGAACTCGTTGTTTGGAACAAAGGAGTTGTTGATGGAGATCGAGCTGCGAGCAGAGCACTGAACTCGTTGTTTGGGACCAACGAGTTGTTGACGGAGCTCAAGCGGCGAGCAGAACGCTGAACTCGTTGTTTGGGACAAACGAGTTGTTGACGGAGCTCAAGCGGCGAGCAGAGCACTGAACTCGTTGTTTGGGACAAACGAGTTGTTGATGGAGCTCAAGCGGCGAGCAGAATGCAGAACTTGTTGTTTGGGACCAACGAGTTGTTGATGGAGCTCAAGCAACGAGCAGAGCGCTGAACTCATTGTTTGAGACGAGTTGTTGATGGAGCTCAAGCGGCGAGCAGAGCGCTGAACTCATTGTTTGGGACCAACGAGTTATTGATGGAGCTCAAGCGGTGAGCAGAGATCGGGGTGTTGGACTCGTTGCTCGATGTTGACGAGTGGTTGGCCGGAGGAACTCAAGTGGTGCGCGGAGTGCCAAACTCATTTTTTAGAGCAGATGAGTTGTGGGTATTCTGAATCTTCTTAGTGTGGAAGTGAAGTCACTTGTGTTTATTCAGCGTTGAGATGATTTCATTTTTCTCTTCACTGACAAGTAGTTGCGTGCGTCGAACGAGGTTCTCTGGGACATTGAGCTTGCTCTCCTTCATGGTACGTTGTGCTTGACGGAGTTGGAACTCTCCCGTTTGCACGGCGCTTCAAGCGAGACGGAGTTGGAGTTTGCTCAAGTGAAGGTGGTCGAATACATCTGGAGTTTGCTCGTCTAAGGAAGACTTGTCTTGAATATTATCATCAAAAGTTGAGGCGGCCCTATGGAGCTGTTAGCTGGTAGGAGGCCAGCGAGGAGTTTGGTTTCTCTTAGGTAGAGCATCTCTCCAGTGTGTATAAATAGAAGAACAGCTTTCATGACAGTTTGTTGTACAGTGTTCGCAGGACTTTCGGTAGCGATTCTGAGACGTGAATCGTGGAGTCATTGTAACTTTGCTGTTGTAATGAGACTTGTAGTTTTTGGAATAAGAAGCCTTCTACACGTCGGTGTCTTGTCTTGTGATATATCATCTTGGGGGTTGGCTAGTCGTATAAGTTGCTCTTGGGAGAGTTAGACTTTGGACTAATCATTTTGTATTTGCAGACGTCTGTAATGCTACTGAATCTGAACATATGAGTTGGTGATAGTTCTGTGATTTGCGGAATTCATTTCATATGCTTAATCCTTGCTATCATGGTTGATGTACCATCGACGGGTTCTTTGTCGCTAAATAACATGGCCTCAATTCTGTTGCGTATAGCTTAAAGAACTATCGACGGTGTATGATGGAGTTTAGCATTGCTCCGTCTTGAACCCAGCTAGTTGTAGGGACAACTCTGAAGGAAAGTTGTTTTCCAAACTTGCTGTATGGGGCCTCTGACAGATTGTGAGAGTCACATCGAATGAAGAGTTGAACCCCAAGTGCTGCTTTTTACAAGTGTTGCTAGTGTAACTTCGATCCATGATTTTGGACCCATTAATCTGTTGTTGAGAAAATTTAACTAGTTGTAGGAACAGATCGAATGGCGAGTTGAACTCTGAACGTGTGTCATTACAGGTTGCGAGAGTAACTCTGAACCATGAACATGGATTTAGAACTTGTTAGTTTAAGTATTAACAGGTTGCAGGAGCAGCTCGAATGGCAAAGCGCACTCTAAACTTGCTTTTTTGCAAATTGACAGTCTCTTTTGAACCATGAACATGAACTCCGAACCAGTTGTCGAGGCATTAACGGATTGCAAGAGCAGATCGAATAGCAAAGTGCACTGTGAATTTGCGTTATCGCAAATTGTTAGAGTGTAACCCCTGTTTTCATTAATACGTATTTTCAAAGTATTTTTCCGTATTTAAATCCTCAGTATCTTATGATTATTTTTCCTTAATTGATTTTTATTATTTTAACTATTTTATGAACCCAATAGTTTGACTATTTATTAAAAGCCAAGTTTGTATTCTTATTTTACTATTTAATTAATATGAGCCCAGGTTGTATTTTGATTTTATTATTGGTTAATATGAAACCCAATTATTTATTCTAAGCCCAAATTCGTGTTTAATTTTATTTTGAGCCCAAAATATTTTAGCCTAATGCCCTAATTGTTTTATTTAAATATTTTGAGCCTCATTTTAAACCCAAGCCCAAATCCAATAATCCAGAACCCATTTATTGTACAGATTTATTTTCCTACCCAACCACCCGTATGCAATTTATTCTTCACACCCCACTTTCTGTCCCGTACTCCAACTCCCTCCCCATTTTACCTGCACATTTCCCCACTCCTCGTAACTACCCCCACTTTCTCTCACCTCACTACTTCACTTCTTATTAAATTATTATATATATCCGTTCTCTCTCTCTCCCACTCCTTTTTCCCTTCTCTGACTCTCAACCAAAACAGAGAACCAACAAAAACAAAACAGAACCATCCTCCTCCTTCCTTCTCCCGCTCTCTCACTTCTCCGATTACGAAACCCATTGCCGAGCTCGACACGCCTCCACCGTCCATCGTCTTCCTCCCCCTGTGCCGACCTCCCGCTCCTCTCCTCCATCGACAGCCGCAAACCCCGAAGTCCTCCATCAACCTCCCGAAGCGCCCCTGCTCTTCCCGTCGTCTCCACTGCCATTCCCCTTCGCTCGACGAACTCCCACTCCGTCGCCATCCACCATTGCCGGTATCAGAGCTCCACCCCCGCTCGCACCACTACTCCGTTCGTCTCCTTCGCTCGAACACCTCCAGCCCATCGCCGACGGTGACCTCGCCCCTGCTCTGCAACCGCCTCGACATCGCCCCTCGACGCTGCCACGGTCGAGCACTCCTCGTCCTCGACTCCGCCTGAGGCCATTGCCGAACATCGCCTTCCGCCCGTTGCTGCTCCCACTCAGTCGCGAGCGCCTCCCGCTCGTCCACTGCCATCGCCATTCCCATCCCCCGCTCAAACTCCGTCGCCGCTCCAACTTCTCGACGCTCCACCCTTCCGCCAGTCGAAGCCCGTGCCCTCCTCTGTCGTCATCCGCAGTTGCCGACCTCTCACTTCTCCCTGATCGCACCGCACGCAGTCAGTGCGCCCATGGTCTCCACCGTCCTCTGCCTCCGTCGTGCGCGCTCTATATATATATATATATATATATATATCTCTGTCTTTATTTGAGAAGAAGAAGAAGAAGTGAGTTGGGGATTGTTGTGGTGTTTAATTGTAGTTGGGGTATTATATTGAAGTTGGGTTACTGATTGGTGTTACTCTATTGGTGGTGTGTTGGTGTTAGTGAGTTGCTATTTGTAGTGGGACGGGATCGGAGTTATTAGTTTGTTGTTGGGGAATTACTGTTTTAGGTGTTTACTATTTTGGAGTCGTGAAGGAGTTGTTGCTGAAGTGAAGTTGGGAAGTTTCTATTTTAGAAGTTGTTGTTTTAGAGTTATTGAAGGAGTTGACTGCTTTGTGGAGTTGCTAGTGCTGGCTTGGCGTGGCTGCCACATATTTTGCGCGTGTTCTGCTCCCCGGGATACTGATCCCGTTATTCTGTCTTTAATTTCATCGTCGTCAATTACCAGGCAAGTATACCTTGTACAATCCGTTGTTCTAGTACAAGCTCCTTTGCAAAATACCGCAAGTATATTTTTGACTCTCTTCGTATTATATATAATCTATTGATTCCGTATTCGTACAAGATCACGAATACTTGTTGTCATATACAGTGCATGAACACGATACATATAAATACTCTTAGAATTATACATGATGTTGTGTATGAATTGCTTGTTACTAGGTTGAATATTGTTATAATATCTTTTATTCTTGATTAAGTGTTATGCATGCCATTAGTTGCATCATATGTTTTATAAGCCCTAAAATATATTTTCCTGCATTGTATAAGTCTCGATTCTTGATCCTACCATATTACCCGTCCTTATTGTTGCATGTTGTTATTGTTCATGTTAGATTGTAATAAAAATATAACAAGCCGGGGTTTAAGGGAAAGACCATAGTAGTGGACAATATAGGTAAGTGTACTCGGAAGGGGGCCCGTGTTTCCCAGAACTCGGTTCATGAACCTGTTGCACGTGATGTATTCATGGAGTCAGTTACTTGGCTCATGAATCTGTTGTATTCATGGAACCACTGTGTGGTCCTTGAACCTATTAGTATTCACGAACTCGTTTTCGTGAACCTGTTATTTAATTTCGTATTCATGAACCGTGCCTGCCTAATACCTGATACTTGATACCTGAAACCTGAGTACACCGCCCTATAGACTCCATTACTAGATCTAAACGAAATTGTTTTGACTATAGCAACCATGTAGTAAAAAGATGGATGCATGTCGTGCTACCTAGATAGTAATAACCACAAGACTTGAACATGAACCTAAACATGACACCTGTTACTTGATACATGATGATACAATACATGAAACTTGATACATGAAACCTGACACATGAAACATGATACTTGATGTTAGTTACCCCTACGGGTTTACCTGTCATATGTTTTACCATTAACAGTTGTTAACTAGCCTGTGTACTAGGATGTCCCTTTTGTCAGCTAGTTCTTGTTTTTTCCACTACTTGTTATAACTCTGTTACATTCTTGATTCCAATTCCTGTTCCCTGTACTTGTACTTGTTTTCACTATTTGTGGCCCTAGTTTGCACTAAGAGCATTTTCTCTTGTTTTCCCTGTTTTCTCTTTTATATTTATTAAGCAGACTTTGGGACAAGCTACCTGCTGGAATTGGCGAGCAGATATTTCAGGTTCTCGCTTGGAGTAAGAACTTGTTTAAATAATTGCTTTCCTTAAGGTATTTATTTCTTCTGCTGTATAAGACTTGTTTCCGAGTTTTACATTTGATCCAGACTTGAAAACTATGTAGACATTATTATTTGTTTTCAATTGTTTGCTATTGCTTAATGAATTATTCATGCATGCTTGGTTGTATATATATATTGTTATATTCTTATTGTGATGCTGAGTCGATCCTACAGCTTATGGATGATGTTAAAATCATCCGCTGGGCTTCGTCACGTGCTCGTATTCCATATTTTTGGGAAGCGGGGCGTGACATAGAGTCTCTGTCGAGCCATGGGTACGGACTCCGAATCCGTCTTACGGGGAGACTCATAACGAGTGTTTGGTGCTGCTTAAGTGTATAAGTGTGGCACTCAACTCGTTATTCCAAAGCCTTCAAGGAAGTTCAACTAGTTACAGGAACAGATCGATCGGTGAGTTATGTTTTAAACGTGCATGTTTGCACGCTGCAACTCCCAAGTTCTGGATTCCGAACTTGCGTTGAGGAAAGCTTGTAACGAGTGTTTAGCGCCGCTCTAAGAGTAGGTTGGGTGTTTAGCGCGTTGTTTGCTTTGATGAATTAACAGGTTGTAGGAGCAGATCGATTGGTGAAGCGCACTCTGAACTTGTTTCATTGTAAATTACTGTAGTAACTTCGCACTATTGATGTGGGCTCCGAACTCGTCTTGTAAGAAATTTTTAACGAATTTTTGGTGTTATTTTTGTGTACAAGTTTGGCACCCAACTCGTTGTACTTCACAAGGTGTTCTACTTTCCAAGTCCCTGCTATATCTCCTTGCCCCCCCCCCCCCCCCCCCCCCCCCGGGTCTTCAAGTTGATGAGCGGTCAGGTAAGTAACTTGGTAGACCTTGCCTGGACTTGCCTGCTTTGGAGGGAGCCCCCCATTGTTCTGCATAGAGAAAGAGAAATATTTCGATGCACCAATGTGTTTTAGGCATGACTATTTATCTTCGTTGAATAAATGGAGTGGCTTCGGGCGAGGAATTCAGGTTTATTATTGTGTCATGATGAGAACTTGTTTAGACCTGGTGAAAGATGATGTGGCAGGTATGGAAGTTCTCGGTAAAGTTGGTTATGGCAGTGACTTCCAGCTCGTTTACAGTTTTTGAATTATTGTAATTGCTTTTTTGCGGTAACTCTATGGCGTCGAGGGGGAGAATGGAGCCCCCCATTGTAGCTGTGTAGCATGCTCATGCTGCCTATTGGCTTCCTCCAGCTTGGCATACGCCAGCTGTTGTTGGGAACTTTATTTTCATGTAAAATGCGGAGGCAACTGCATGGAATGCAACTAAGCCGGGACGGCCGAATATAGCATTGTATGCAGCTTTGACATCGATTACCATAAAGTCCAGTGCTTCTGTTTGAATAGCAGGGGCTTTTCCTGCTGTTACGTCGAGTGCGACAATTCCCTCGACTTGAACAGGTGCACCAGAGGAGTCATGAAGTGTATAACCGGCTGACTTGAGTCGGTCTTGAGAGAGATTGAGAGCCTGAAATGTGGTCATGAAGAGGATGTTTACTGAGCTGCCATTGTCCACCAGGATGTGGCATACCTTATGATTTAGCATGCAAAGGTTTATGACAATTGTGTCGCAATGAGGTGTTTGGACGCCTTCTAAGTCCTTGTCGGAGAAAGATATCGGGATCCCGGTGTGTTTGGCAGGCAGAATGTTATCTATGGAGTTGACTTTGCTGACGAAAACTTTGCGGGAGGAGTTGGAATCTCCCCCCATCGGGTCTTCATGAATGGAGTGGAGGACGGTCATGTATTCAGAGTCTTGCGACTCGCATGACCTCTGTTGACGCTTATTAGCCCTCCGGGACGGAGGATTTTCGACGTCGTTGTCTTTCTGAACGAAGTTGGAGAGATAGCCCCTGCAAATCAGAGCTTCCGGTTCTTCTTTAAGGGTTCGACAGTTGTCAGTAGTGTGTCCATGATCTCTGTGAAATGTGTACCACTTGTTTTTGTCTTTTCTTCTGCTAGATGTTGACATCGGGGGGGGGGGGGGGGGGAGGGGGGATTATTCCGTCCTTCTCCACGTCCATGAAGATGGCTGATACGCTTGCATTGAGAAGAGCGAACTTGTCGAAGCGTGGCGCTAGAGTTGGATGGCATGAACTTGCACCGTTTTTTCGTAACTTACTGAGTTCTTCCTCGCTTGTGTTCTTCCGTTTGTTCCCGAAAGGTGAATCATTCTCGCCTTGAGGATAGAAAGCTTCCTCGACCCTAGTGTATCTGTCACTCCTTTCCAGGAGCTTAGTGACACTTTTGGGAGGCATTTTGGCGAGGGAGACTTTCAGGTCTTTGTCAGTGAAGTTTTGGCAAAAAGCTGCAGTTGTGACTGAAGTGTTCAAGGCGGAAATTGACCTTGCTTCGGTTGTAAAGCGCTTGACGAAGTCCTTTAGCAGTTCTTCATCTTTTGCTTCAGTTCTAGCAAGGAGACGCTGGTCTTTTCAGCTCTCTGGTTAGTAACAAAGTGTGCAATAAAGAGTTCCTCGGGCTGATCGAAAGAAAATGTGGATTCGAGTGTCAGACGGATATACCATTCCCTAGCTGATCATTTCAGTATAGTGGAAAATGTGCGACATATGAGTGCATCGGTGGCATTAGAGAACATCATAAGTGTTTTAAGGCTTTTGATGTGGTTCGTTGGGTCTGATTCCCCGTTGTAGGATTCGAATTGAGGAGCTTCGAAGTTCCTTGGAATGGGTGCATCGAGGATGATTTTGCTGAAGGGACGTTGATTTGGGCAGTAGGAGGAGCAGTTTCTCTCATTCTCTATCTGTTCTAGGCGATCTTCTACTTCTTGGATACGACGAAGGACTTGGTCGTCCTTCTTTGGGATCCAGTTGAAGCATTGTGGACTGAGATGCGGTCGTACTGAGGATGTTGTTCAGGATGATTTTGTCAGGAGCCCCCCGGTGCCTCTCTGTTGGAAGGAACGTGATTAGGCTATTGGGGTGACTGTTGAGAAGGAATTTGGTCTTCCATAGGAGGAACTGGTTGACGAAGAGTGATAGTGCGACGGCTGAAGGTCACCCCTTCACCTCTTAGTCATTGTGGCATGGCGATAAGTCTTACTTGTGTAGTTTCCCACAGACGACGCCAATCTATTGCTACTTATTTCGGTGTGGGAGCAACCAGATAGCGGGCTAACAATTGATGGAAACTACTAAAAGTCAAATCTGTGCCTTGACCATTAAAAGATGTTAGAGCTCCTAAAATTGAATATGGATCGTCGATTGACATCCTGTGATCTGAATTCGACGGTGGTTGATGCGGCCAATGGACCTGCAAAACATCTGAAACACCGAGGGATAGCCCCCGACAACAGACCCTCCGACGCTCAAGTCAGGACCAGAAAGAGAGAGTAAGAGAGTGAAAACTGGTGAATTGTTGATAACCTGGTGAATGAAGATGGATAGGGATATTTAAAGGCCTGAGAGGCATTCTAGAGATCAAATCGTGACCGTTGGATCTTTTATGTCTCCCCCTGAAGAGATAAGATATCAATGTTAAGGTATAAGAGATTTGACTCCTAGCCAACATGGGTAGGTCTCTCTTAGCGGGCCTAGCCTGTCACTTTTTATGGGCATGAGAGAAACCCATGTTTCGGAGTTGGGCCTGACCTGTAAAATAGGCATATGATGGCTAATCTGCCCGTAGATGCTTTGAGATCCGTGCAAGGTTCGTACGGCTCTGATCTGCAGCGATTTTTACCATCATCATATAAACAACATGGGCACTTTGAGAACACTAAAATAAGAGAATGGATTGTTTCATACAAGCCCAACACATAATACAACAATAATTCTATATACTCTGCCGTGAAAAGAAAAGGGGAGAACCAGAAGAATAAAAACACCAACATGGCAACACCCATGAAAAATTGAACAACAAATAAAGCCACCCCATATGATATTACGTGAAGGTTCAATATTATGAAACACTATACACAAGACAGCAAAAATAACTGCATATGGTTTGATTTTGCGCCCGATTCAATTACTTATCTCAAGGGAGAAATGAATCTCCAATCATGTTTCTTACGCCTGCATCTGTGGTGTACCTTCTGCTCTGAAAATTTATTATCTCCCACAATTTCCATTGGATCTGCATCTGCAAACAAACACCACATAAGTAAACATTTTGGTGCAAAAGGGTAAACCATTGAAAATTCCCAACTCCTGAGTGAATGGAAAGATCTAATCAACTTTTATTTTTCCAAAACAAAAATATGAAACCTGAGATGGATTTCAAATCTTCAGGTTGAATTTTATCGTATTGTTAATGATACAAAAAAAGCATGTTTTAGAAAACTACCATAGGGTGTTAGTACTTGGATTGAAGTATTTACAGGAATACAAGTAATCCCAGAAACTTGATGAACGAATGAGTATTCTCGGGAAGACTACATTACAATGTTTAATATAGCACACCATATTCCCCAGAATCCTCAAATTCCATATGTTAATTTTACCAAGGGTAAATTTCACTAAACCCTATCCAGTTTTTACCAATTTGCAGATAACCCTACCAATTTTATTTTTGGAGGATGACTCTACTACAGGCCTAGAGTTGTAGCGGTTCACCCGATGACCATTTTACCCTTGAAAAGTTCAGTAGGGTTTTCTGCAATAAAATATGTATATACCCATGTTTTGAAAATTTTGCATTTCAAAATTAGTGGACTCACTAGAAAATATTCTCCCTCTCTACACCAATTTTTTAAATTTATACATTTAAGTCCCTCAATACCTAATTAACCAATGAGGGGGTATTTTAGGTAAAAAAACAAAATAACTCCCCAAATACTAATTTATAGAGATTTTGAGGAGGGTGGGGTCATCTGCAACAACTTTGGCTCAATAGGAGGGTCATCAGCAAAAAAAATAATTGAGTCGGGTTTAGTGAAATTTACGCTTTTAACAAAATACTCTACCAATAGCGAAGAGCGGGCAAAGAGAAAATGAGAAGGGAAGAGATGGGTAGTTGTAGGGGTGGTGGACTGATGGTGGACGGTGTCACAACGACGAATTAGTAGTTGCGGTTAGCAGGAGGATGGTGGGCTGTAGTGGCGGAATGGTACTAATGGGGGCCACAGTGGTGGTGGGGGAAGCAATTCTACTATTGGTGATTGGTGATGGTGGTGGTTGATGATGGCGGCAACAGTGGCGGCAGCAATGGAGGTAGTGACAGCTGTATGAAGTAATGGCTCAGGTGGGCATAAGTTGTTAAAATAGTTTTGATAAATTTATTCCTATGGGAATAGAGAAATCCAAACATGTTTTAGGAGGAATAATACTCGGAAATTTGATTCCCAAGGGAATAAACTATTCATTCCCAAATAAGCCTAGTCTTTACCATACAGGGAGCGGGGGGGGGGGGGGGGGGGGGGGGGGGGGGGGGGGGGGGGGGGGGGGGTAAGGCGTGGTTGCAAAGGTAAGGTCACTAGCTACAAGTGATGGGAGGTAAAAAAAATCTTTTATTCCCACAGGAATAGAAAAAATCCACCTGTTTCCAGGGAATTGATACTGATGGATTTCATTTCCAAGTAAATAAAGTATTTCTTCCCAAAATATGACCAGGCTTTGCCAAACAAGGTAATGGGGGGTAATGGAGGGAGGAATGCAAGTATTTCCTCCTCCGGTCCATACAGCTAATACCCCGCTATTGTTCTACATCCCTTAGAATATACACAACTAGTGGTTATACTTCTCCACTTATCTTTCATTCTCTAAGCGTGGAATCATTCAGCTAGGATAAAGAAATGTGTGATTCATTTAGATAGTAATGTTTTCTAAATTGCCACCAAAAAATAGGTTATCGATTAGAATGTGATCGTTAAATATGTATCTACCAAAGTTTTTATGAATAAATACCATCTTTCATGATTTTATAATAATATAATAGTAGCTCACTGATCTCATATACTGAACAAGTTTTAGAGAAACGAAGGAAAATCAGGCACCTCCTCTTCAAAGCATAAGGCATATTAGAAGATATAAACAAGGTAAGAGAAATAGTTAAATAGTTTAGCAAGTGACCTGGTAGGTATAAATCCCACATGATTCAAAGGAATTCAAAGATGTATAAGTGGGGATTGTTTTTAGGAAAATTAAAGAATACTCGGTATTCACAGTGACTGAAGGGATGTTACATAGCAGATGCCTTAACATCCAAAGAAGAAGATTAGACTCTAGGTGTTGGTGTTGGTAATGCCAGACGGAACGGAGATAGAAGACACCTTATTATGCACAAAATAAAGAAATTGGGTGATGTAATGCCATATTCGCACTTCGAGCTGGCTTTCTTTTGTTGCCACAGTATTATTTTATAGAAAGAGAGCGAAGGACAAAATACACAAGGCAGATCACATCTTGAAACTAACACTTGATGCAGAAACTCAACTAACTAAGCACATGCTCTAATGGTTCTAATCTGTTTAAACCTGGCTGATTCAAAGGAATACTTGCGGGACTTCAAAACAAATTAATTTTAACAATCACTATACATAGCATGACCAAAATTCTAAAAAGAAACATCCAAACTTATTTTAAAAAAGCAGAAGTTACCAAACTTTTGATGTGGATAAATAATCCGGCTCAATCTGCCCCTCAGGATCCGCAACTCCTACAGGATTAGGCCTACAGCTCCTATGGGCCTTCTGCTGTTTCAGGCCGCAAAAGATGGTCACCCGGCCCATTAGGGTAAGGGCTTTTTTTTTCTCTGCCTATAAATACCAGACTCCCCTCCTCTTTCACATGGAAATAATTTTTTTCTCACCTGAACCCTATCTTTCCTTTCTTCCAGTGACCTTAGCAGTTAAAATCCCCGATTACGCCCGATTAATCCCCGATTACGCCTGATCAATCCCCGATTAATCGCTAATCAGAGGTCAAACGATTATTTTTTAGCGATTAATAATATTTCAATAGTTAGCGATTTAATCGGAAATAATCGACCGATTAGTGGTTAATCGGCCGATTTTAAGTGGCCGATTAACCGATTAAATCTCCTCCTCTAATTTTCATGCTCGTTTGCATTGTTTGGGCTCATTCCGGCCTAAATCTAAAATCCAAATTCAAAATCCAAACCCCATCTGCTCCTCGCGCAAACCCAAGTCCGACATATCGCCGTTCTTTTCTTCTTCCTTGCGCAAACCCAATTCCAAACCCAAACTAATTCTCTTCTTCTTCCTCAAGCAAACCCAAACCCGACCCGCCGTCGCCCCCCTGCACCGTCACATACTTGACCCAACCCGCATCTACTACTCCTCCCCGATTATTTTTGTTTGATGGAACCGACCAGCAAACCCGACCCGACCCACATCCAGGATCCAAACTCAGCTAAAACCAAATAAACTCTTCCCTTTTTCTATAGCTGTATGTTCCTATTTGATCATCTCATAATAGTTTTATGTTAGGATTTAGGGTTGCTACATAATGATGATTTATCTTTTTTTAATTTTATATATATATATATATATATATATATATATATATATATATATAACGACTTTTTCGATTTAATCCCCGATTATTTTCAGATTAACCGATTAATCACTAATCGCTTCTACACCGATTAGTTCCAAAAACCGATTTTAACTACCTAGCCAGTGACTTACTAGATCTTCGGAGAGCCTGCCACCGGGATCTCTCCCGGTGTTTCTATGCATTGTGCAAGTGTTCGGGGGCGGCTAGCTACCCACAGCACCACCTCACTTTCTCCAGACGAAATCTCCATCTCAAATCCAGATCTACGGCTGAGATCGGTCTCAGGCCAGTCTCTTCCACTATAAATAACAAGAACTCATATGTTGCTCCCACCACTAAATCAGCAGCATCATATTGGCGACGTCTATGAAAAAATATAGACTGACTCGATTCCAACCTCGGATCTCACCCAGGAGCCGTCCCCCTTCATGGCACCCAAAGCCAAGAGAGCGCCCACGGCGGGACGTCAGGCCGACCCTCATCCTTCTCGCAGTCACGTGAACACGCATGTATCCCGAAGACAACAAGCCGAGGGTCCATTGGAACTTAGTCCGAGCGCTTCACGCTGCCAGTGGAGGACCTCCGGCACCAGATCAGCCGATCAAGGGGCGGGGCCGCCCCCTCCAACCAAGCTCCGGCCCACAGCATTCACCCATCCCAGGGTCGGAAGCAGAGGCGCAGCTGCTCCCCAAAAGACAGGCCACCCCCGAATAGTCAAAGCAAACAGGTCCCCGTCATGAGGGTCGAATTCTGGAATTTTCGAAACTAGCTCCTCTAAGCCCTTCGGGGTGGCCCTGGAATCGAGCGTCAACACTACCACCCCCGCTAGGAAGAAGTCCAGGGCAGTGAGTCTCACGGCTCTACTCAGCCGGCGAGACGGGATGAGGCTGTCCTTCAGCGCCTACAAGAAATTGAGAATCGCCTCGCCCGGATCAGCGAGGGCGGGTCACAACCCAACTGGGGGTATCACCCTAGCTGACCCCCGTTCTCCGCTAAAATCCTCGATGCTAAGATTCCGAGGAATTTCAGGCCGCCTCAGTTCGAGATGTACAATGGAGAGAGTGATCCTGCTGATCACATGGAAAGGTTCAAAACCCTTATGATGATTCAGAACGCCGTGGATCCTCTCCTCTGTCGCGCGTTCCCAGCCACGCTGCGTGGCCCGGCACGGGAGTGGTTCTCCAAACACGCCCCCAACTCGATTTTCTTATTCGACCAGCTCGAGGCGAGCTTTCTTGCTCACTTCATGACTAGTCACAAGATCGAGAAGATGAGCGCGTCCCTCCTGGACCTCAAGCAGAAGGAACGAGTCCCTTCAAGACTTTGTGCGAAGGTTCACCGCTGAGGCTAGGTCGGTCTTTTCTCTCGACACTGGCGTCGCGTCCGCCACGGCCAGCTGAAGGCCTCCCTAGTGAAGAAGCCGCCCATCGATTTTCCCGACCTCCTCAACATGGTTGAAAAATACATCCGGACCGAGGAAGCTTGCACTCTGAAAGCCCGTAAGAAACCCCAGCTAAAGGGAAGAGAAAAGTCAAAGACTCTTGAGCCTCTGGAGAAGACTTAAAAAGATGCATTCGGTCAGAAACGACCGGCTCCTGTCCCCCGCTTCGAAAGGTTCACGCCGCTGACTCAAAGTGTGCCAGTCATCCTTATGAAGATTGAGGACAAGGGGATGGTCCGCCATCCTCCCCGAGCGAACAACAACAAGAAGAGGGACATGAGATTCTACTGTCGGTTCCAACGGGACCACGACCACAAGTCTGATAATTGCTGTGCCCACAAAGACGAGATTGATGTCATCATCCAAATGGTGTACCTAAGGGAGTTCACTCGAACTAACCTAAGGGACCATAGGGCATCGCCCCCTCTTCAAACGGTCGGCAGGCGTCCAGAGGCAGAACCCAAGCTCGAAGAAGCCAGGGGGCGGCCATTATTCACTATGTCCACAGCGAACCCATGCGGGGGAGAGTCCAACACCTCCCGCAAGGCCTTCGTACGGGAGGTTAACGCAATCCACAACTATCCGACCACCAGAAATCAAGGAGTGGCGGTCTCATTCTCTAGCGAAGATCTGGAAGGCGTCCGACTTCCACATTGTGATGCCCTAGTAGTCAGCCTCGGCATGGTTAATCACGAGGTCCATCGTATCCTGGTTGACACCGGGAGTTCCGTCAATATCCTGTTTTTGGAAACATTCGAAAAGCTCAAACTCTCTTGCGAGAGGATGAAGCCGGCCGGGTACACAGTCCACGGGTTTTCGGGCATCCCCGTCCAAATTGAGGGAATCGTCACCATCGACGTAACAGCCGGAACGGCCCCGACCATCCACACAGAGGCAATGGACTTCATGGTGGTCAACATCAAGGCCGCCTATAATGCCATCATCGGAAGGCCCGGTCTCTGTTCCTTCTAGGCGGTGCCCTCTACCTATCACCTAAAGCTGAAATTTCCTACCGACCACAGGGTCAGCATTGTCCGCGGCAATCAGGAATCCGCCCGTGTTTGTTATATGGCCACAATGGGGGGCGGGGTCTTCCCCCTTGACGCAGTGAAACTCCCATCTGACAGGAGTCAGTTGCACTCGGAATCCGTCAACAAATTGGAGGTCCCGTTCTCCGGGGAGAACGGATCTAAACAGTTCCGAGTGAGCAAGTCTCTCACTCTAGACCTGAAGTTGGCCATCATTGGCTGTATCCGCCGGAATGTGACCTCTTCGCATGGACGCCCTCGGATATGTTAGGGATTTCAGAGGACCTCATCTCACTCTAGACCTGAAATTGGGGAATGTCATATAAGTAGTATGTCGCTCGCGAGGAAAGTACTCAACCACGACTACTATTGGCCGACCATATTGCAAGACGCCCATGATCTTGTGAAAAGATGCTGCCCCTGCCAGAGATTCTCTTCGATCAGACACTTGCCCCAAGCCGAACTCAGTCACTTACCAACCCGACCCCCTTCGCCATGTGGGGGATGGACCTAGTTGGCCCCTTTCCGAAGGCCACTAGCCAAAGACGCTTCCACATAGTGGCCATAGACGACTTCACCAAGTGGCTCGAGGCAGAACCCTTGGCCACAATCACTGAACATCAAGCCCAGCAATTCTTATAGAAACACATTATTTGTCGGTTCGGGATCCCGCGCATGCTCTTCGCCGATAACGGATCTTAATTTGCAAGCAAAAACTTTCGAAAGTTCTGTGAAGACCTCAGAATCCAGTAATGGTTCTCATCAATAGCCCATCCCCAGTCAAACGGTGAAGCTAAAAACGCCAACCATCAAATTCTTGAAGGTCTAAAAAAACAGTTGGACAAATCTCCCAAGGGACTGTGGATCGACAAATTATCGAGCGTCCTTTGGTCATATCGAACAACCAAGAGGATCCCTACGGGCGAGGATCCCCATTCAACCTGACATACGGATCCCCATTCAACCTGACATACGGGACATAGGCTGTAAAACCACTCGAAATCAGGCTTCCTTCGCCTAGGATCATGGACTTCAATGAGGCATCTTATTCGAGCGACCTCAGGGCCAACTTGGACCTAGTCGACGAAATCTGTGAAAAATCCATCAGAAGAAATCTTTATCAACAACGGATTGAAAGGTTCTACAACAAGAAGGTCCGTCCGACCAACATCAAGGAGTGCGACCTCGTATTCAGAAAGCTCGCTATTTCCCACCCCACCACGAAAGGCAAACTGGCCCCAAACTGGGAGGGCTCGTACAAGGTCTCTCAAGTGGTACGCCCTGGCAGGATAGTCAAGAGAACCTGAAACGCTGAGCATCTTATTAAGTTCCATGAGGGACCATAGGAGCATCTGTGGTTGTAATCGGCATTACGCACTATTCCTTATGTAATCAAGCAAGCAAATGCAATGAACTTTCTTCTATTTTTCGAGTCAGAATGTCTCGCATTTATTTCTCCAAATGAGAGATTTCTTAATTTCTCACGTCCTCGCCGCTCGGCTTGGACTTCCAGCCCTAACGAGAGATTTCTCAATTTCTCACATCCTCGCCGCTCGGCCTGGACTTCGAGCAAGCAGCCAGCTTTTTCACAAGCTACGCTACACTCGACGCTCGGCATGCTCCTCGAGCTAGCAGACAGCTTTTTCACAAGCTACGCTACGCTCAACGTTCGACATGCTCATCTAACCATCAGTAAGCATTTTTACAATCTATGCTACGCTCGACGCTAGGCAAGCTCCTCAAGCCAGCAGCCAGCTTTTTCACAAGCTACGCTACGTTCGATGCTTGACATGCTCCTTGAGTTAGCAACTAGCTTTTTACAACCTATGCTATGCTCGACGCTCGGCATGCTCCTTGAGCCAGCAACCAGCTTTTTCACAAGCTTGCTATGCTCGATGCTCGGCAGGCTCCTCGAGCCAGCAGCCAGCTTTTTTACAAGCTTGCTATGCTCGATGCCCGACATGCTCCTAGAGTCAGCAGCCAGCTTTTTACAAGCTTGCTACGCCCGACGCTCGGCATGCTCCTCGAGTAGCAGCCACTTTTTACAAGCATGCTACGCTCGGCTGCTCCTCGAGCTAGCAGCCAGCTTTTTACAAGCTATGCTACGCTCGACGCTCGGCTTGGAGCTCTAACCCTAATGTTTCCCAACCTCTTAAGTCCTCTCCTCATCCCCTCTGAAAGTTTTAATTACATTTACGGTCCTCACCTTCGACTAGAACCTCAGGCTCCCTGCCCCGAGTTGGTCCCTCTTCCACCCGCTAACGGCCAGGATAGAGCAGCCTTCATCGCTACTAGCCCTAATTGTCAACGGGTAATAGAAGAACCACCAGTTATGAGAGCTTTCACCAAATTGAGAAATGAGAGAAGGATAGACGAGGGGTTATATAGCCTAAGGAGAGGTAGGAGCTCGATAGGCGTGACGCTGACGTGGATGAATCTTAACCATTCGACCACATCCAATGACCCAGAAAGGCGTCGATACATCTTCCAATAAGGCGCGTTTATGACAGTCCATTAATTCACTTGGAAAATAAAACATTTCCTGTTCCAGTCCATTAATGTCCTCGGAAGACGAAGTCTCATATTCAATAACTTCACCTCGCCAGCACACTCAGATCAAAGTCATACTTAAACAACAGAAGGATCATTTTATTACAACATATAGAAGTTTATTGATACATATTACAATTGTTATAATCTTGGTCATATGATTACAACAAAGTTACAGCTGTTACAATCTCAGCCTACCCCTCCTCTCGGGGGGGCTTAGGACTGATGCAAACCAGTTTGAGCCCAATTGAACGTGTTTGCTCGCCAATGAGGCCATCAAGATCCCAAGGAGTCGCTAAGGTGGATGCCCAAGCAACAGATCTGTGCGTCACCCGGTCCCGCCGGCTCCAGTCTCAAGGTCGGAGACGGGCCCCCCAACAAGTGGCCATATGATTACAACAAAGTTACAACTGTTACAATCTCAACCTACCCCTCCTCTCCAGGGGCCTTAGGACTGACGCAAACCAGTTCGAGCCCAATTGAACGCGTTTAATCGCCGACGAGGCCATCAAGATCCCTAGGAGTCGCTAAGGTGGACGCCCCAGCAACAGATTTGTGTCACCCGGTCTCGGCGGATCCAGCCTCAGGGTCTGAGACGGGCCCCAACAGTGGGTCAACCACCCCTGAAAGAACGGTTTCAAGATCAACCCACTCCGAGCATGACCTTTAACCTTTGTATCTCCAATTCCTTCTCCATTATAACCTCGCGAAGAAATGATTCAGAGGTTGGTCGCCGAGCGGATGTACCAGACATCGACCATCTATTCTTAGTGCTCCCCAAGTCGCGGTCGGCAATTGTCTTCTTCAGACAAGCCGACACTAAACCCAACTCCTTTGACTTATTCAATATTCATAAAACAAGAAACAGATGCTTCCCGATCTCAGGCATATTTGCGGTAGCGCACCAAGACAGACTATGGATTTCAGCTTACCCCTAAGGCGCTCCACCTCGGCATTATGAGGGTCGGCCACGAAGAACTCGTTCATCTAACACAAAGAAGGAAATGCCATATCATTCCGAGCCTCGTAAACTTGGCCAAATCACAAAAGATCACATCACAGATATTACGCCCAAAATTTTCAGTCAAATAGTTTGGCCGAAAAATCATTTCATTCACCAAAATTCTTACAAAACAGCGGTGGCCAGTCCGCACTCGACAAATACAACAACAACAAAAAAGGGGGGAAGGCTGAAACTACTACATAGAAGAAATGGGCACCTCTTCGTCGGTCGTCATGTCCACATCATGGTCGGCCGCCCCGCTACGTTCTCCTCGGCTAGTGGCGCCACCCCCTCCTCGTCGTCTCCCCTGGCATTTTCAGATGCTTAAGAAGTTTCATGCCATAATGAAACTCCTCGAGCTGACACTCGGGATATTAGTCAAGGACATGCTCGAGGGCCCAGTTGTACGTCGTGTCCTGGACCGCGATGACATTGTCCATGACGATGTTCGTCGTCTTCTTCAGCTCCTTGGCGGCCACCTTCCTTATTTCCCCTCCACCGGTACTCGATCATCAGCGAAGGAGGTCAGTTCGGCCTTCAGGGCCCGTTCACAGATGTCAGCCATGTCTAGCTTCAGCTTCAAGTCCTTCATCTCACGCTCATACTGTTGAGCATTCTTTACTTCCCGCTGGAGCTCGCGGGTGTGCAGCCTCATCATCTAGGCTCCGGCCAATAATGCCTGCAAACGAAGAACTAAGACTTGAAAAAAATAAAATAGAAAAAGTTCGAGGTATTGAGTCACGGAGTTGAAAGAAACCTTACCAGCACACTGGACTGAGCCCACCTTATATAGCACGACTGGAGAGTCTCGATCGGAAGGGCCTCCTTACCGTGAGGTGTGGCCAGGTATTCTACCACCTCGATTGCTACCGGTCCCTTGGTCAGCGCGCGCCTTCACAACCCAGTTGGGAGCCCACGATCTGAGCCTCTCTTCACCCATAATCTCCTGGGCTGCGAGGTGGACGGGCGGGATGCCACCTCTCAGCACGTCCGTAACCCTGAGGTTACTCGAACTTTGTGCTTCCACCGCAGAGCTTGGGGTCCAGGCGACCGAGATAGCCCTCCGGTTCTTGGACTTCGGGTCTGAAGTCCCCTCGGAGCCCCCCATGAGAAGACCTCTTCTGCTGCATCGCCTGGCCGGCAGCCCTCTGCTTGGCCAGTAAGGCCCTCCTCGCGTCGATGGTTGCATCATCCATTACTGCGAAAGAAGAAAAGAACCATAAGAACGAAGGGAAAAAGTTGAACAAAAAATAAAACGAAAAACATCTAAGGGTCAATGGGATTCAGTTCGATCCTAGCCAAATGCCTCTCGATCATGTTCGGCCAGCTGATGTTGTTGCCAGCAACGATCCGATCCACATCGGCCCATTCCTCGTCTGTCAAGTTCCTTCTCTTCGGAGGCTTGTGATTCGACTTGTAAAAATTTCAGGTCATGAAAATTTTCCAAGGCACCTAGTTTCGAACGATGAAGTATTTCTCCTTCCATCCTTTCATGGAGTCCGGATGTCGATGGACTACCTTCTTGTGGGGACTAGGCGATATGTAGTATACTCCCTCATGCTCTCCCGACGAACTGACCCCCAACACAGCTCGGAAGTACTTCAGCTTCCAAGCACTCCTCTCTCCTCGTACAGCAACATGAAGCACACGAGCTGCTTCCACGAGTTTAGGCCGTACTGCATCGGGCTCAAACTCCCTAATTTAGCACCTTCTTGATGAACGGGTGCAGCGGGAACTGCAACCCCGAGCTGAAGGCGTCCACAAGAAACATGCAACAGCAAGGGGCCAACGGGTCCGTTGGGCGGAGACCATGGTTCGGGATCATCAGCTCAAACTCCAACACTATGTAGTTCGCTCGAATCAACGGCAGCCGGCAAGTCATTGACCGTCAAAACACTCTGCGTCTTATCTATCTGAATCTTTGGTCGACTCGGCGAAGGAGGTGGTACCCCATATCGAACCAAGTCTTCGACATCGTCCGGATACATCCTAATGGATCCGGACTGCTGAAGGTACAAGACATCAAGCCCATATTTTAGGAGAAACTCATCCGACTGTTTCGGAGTATCCGGAAGGGTTCACCTCATCCTCCTTCCTCGAACGCGAGGAGCCTTTGGGGGGAGGGGGGGACATCGCCAACGGTCTAAGATTATGGGGACCGCCCGACGGATTGACTTCCATAACCTCGTCCTCACCCTCATCACCGACCCCTCTTCCAACCTCGTCCTCCATGTCTCGATCGGTATCTCTAGTTTCCTCCACCTCGACCGGGTTACCCTCATCAACCACCTTTGTCACCTTTATCTCACCGTCCAAGTCGCTCGAATCCACTACAAACGGCTTACAGCTGCAGAGCGGCTTGACATTGAAGACCTTCTCACTTATCTCCTAGGACGAGGAGTCGGAAAGGCGATCCACATCGCCCTGACCAGCAATAGATGCAGAAGAACCGAACCGAGCCCCAGACATAATATGAAAAATACTAACCTGTTATCGTTGCAGGACAAGTGCGTCGTAAAGCTAGTCGGCAGTCACTAAACAGTTTTTAGAGAGAGAAGCTCCACAAATTAAAGAGAGAAAGCAAAGTAAAAAATAAAAGGAGCGAGGAATATATACACAAATCCATGGCACCTCGATATCCTCAAACAATCTTAGCCACCCAATCTTGATCATCTAAACCTAACGGTGGATAAGATTTTGACGCCTCAATTTCCACAACCGTGACGTTAGCATCACACGTACAACCCACGTGTCCACTGCAATCACAGTAAGCAGCTGGCAGCAAGCTTTTCCCACAAGTTCACAGAGCTCGACGCTCGGCATTAACCTCGAGCCAGCACATGTTTCATTCAAGTTCATAGAGCTCGACGCTCGGCATCAACCTCAAACCAGTATCTGTCTTTCATTCAAGTTCACAGAGCTCGACGCTTGGTATTAACCTCGATACAGCATCTGTCTTTCATTCAAGTTCACAGAGCTCGACGCTCGGTATTAACCTCCATCCAGCATCTGTCTTTCATTCAAGTTCACAAAGCTCAACGCTCAAGCATCTGTCTTTCATTCAAGTTCACAGAGCTCGAAGCTCAACACTAACCTTGAACCAGCATTTGTCTTTCATTCAAGTTCACAGAGCTCGACGCTCGGCACTAACTTCGAGCCAGCATTTGTCTTTCATTCAAGTTCACGGAGCTCGACGCTCGGCATTAACCTCGAGTCAGCATCTGTCTTTCATTCAAATTCACAAAGCTCGACGTCGGCATTAACCTCGAGCCAGCCAATGTCTTGGGCACAAAGCTCAGCGCTCAATGCTCGGAGGTCGAAGCTCGGTCGTCACAGAGCTTGGTCCTGACCTCATGTCACTCTCTTCGGGAATCTTCCATCGTATCCCCATGCACACTGTCTACCGATCTTCTCACAAGGATGGACTACTCCTCGATGGCTAATACATACAACCCTCCAGGAGTTGGGGATCTATGAAGTGGGTAAATGATCCGGCTCAATCTTAGCCATCTGATCCCCTCAAGATCTGCAAACTCCTACAGAATCAGGCCTACAGCTCCTATGAGTCTACTGCTACTTCAGACCCTCAGAAGATGGTCACCTGGCCCATTAAAGTTAGAGTTTCATCTCTCTCTCTCTGCCTATAAATACCAGATCCCCCCTTCACCTTTCACAGGGTAATGAATTTTTTCTCACCTGAACCCTAACTTTCCTTTCTTCCAGTGACTGAATAGATCATTGGAGGGCCTGTCACCGAGATTTCTCCCGATTTTTTTTAGGAGTTATGCAGGTATTCGAGGGCGGCCAGCTACCAACAGCACCACCTCTCTTAGCACCACCTCTGTTGCTCCAGACGAAATCCCTATCTCAGATCGAGATATGCGGCTGAGATCTATCTCAAGCCAGTCTCTTCCACTATAAATAACAAGCACTCACATTTGTTACTCTCACCACTAAATCAGCAGCATCACCGTTGTTTTAGACTTAATTCGCATCCCTTACCTCAGTTTTCTCTTTTCTCTTATAAGTTATGTTCATAAAACCAATATTGGGATACATTATACAGAGGGTCACATTTGGTCATCAAGGTAATAAGTATTCCAGGGCACAGACAGCTCAAACATTCCAAGGCTGTTTATATCCTACAAAATAGGTCACACTGCACATGCCACCATCGATCCATCCCAAACACAACAACCAAACAACATAACAAACAAAATCCCACTCTAAATTCAAAAAAAAAAAAAAATTGAACAAATAACAGATATATTAAAACCAATTCAGTCGAGAGAAAGAAATACCTCCACCTCCACCTCCTCCAATGTGATCGCCCCAAAACATGTGCTTGCCATCATCCTCCTCCTCCTCATCGAAGTCATCCCCAGGATCCCCTAACTCCCCATCTCCTCTATACCCCGGCTCGCTCCCATACCCCGACAACACCAACTCCCCACTATTCCCCCCTTGCACTTGCCCTTCATTACCCCCTTCCCCAAAGTTCTCCTTCTCCATATTCACCTCCTTCCTCGAAACCTTAACCTCACTACTCCCATTATCCGACCCCCAACAACTCCCCTCCCCGCCATATGCTCCATAACTGTTCACAAACAGCTCCCCGCTCGAATCCGTACCTCCCGCCGCCGCGAGAGGGAAGTCCGAACACGTGGCATAAGCAGCGGAGGCTCGGCGGTGGGTCCCGCTGCGATCGCTGCTGCGGCCGGAGACGGAGCGGGAGCCTCGGCGGCGGCGCTTGCGGTGCTGGTGGAGCCAGCGGCGGTAGCTGGCGGAGTCGTCGTTGTTGTTGTTGTTGTTGTTGAGGTTGAGCTTGTCGAGGTCTAGGGTTTCGTTAGTGTTGTTGGGGGCGGTGGATCGGTTGGAAAGACAGGGCTTTTTGGAGGTGGAATTGGGATCGAAGGGCTTCCATGTGTGGAGTTGCAGAGTGCAGGACTCGATTTTGGAGATGATGGTGGCTTTGGGAGTCATCAATTTTTGGGCTAGGGTTTTGAGGGAGGAGAATGAGGAGGAAGATGATAAATTGAGGGACTTATTTAAATTTAAATTTAAATTTTGTAATATTTTTAGTGAAGGAATTCAGGGATTTTTTCCCGAAATAGGCAATTTTTCTAACAGCAGATGCCTCTATTTCATTAGAATTTTTTGCCGTACTAGGCCACTTTTTGATAGTATTTGCGTTTTTAGGCCAGTTCCCAAACTATTAGCGTTCGTATTAGTGTTAGTGCCCTAGAGACAATGTGATTGTGCTTCTAAGAAATACTTTTGTTAATTAATGATTGCGTTCTATTGATTATTATATGTTAATTTATTATGTCTTAATTTACTGCGATAAAAATGTTAGAATAATAAATGTCCTTGGAATATATAATACGTATTCTATATCTTTAAGTATGAGACTTAAAAATGAGATTATATGAATAGTGTTTATATTCCTAAATATCCCTAATCAAGCATTGTCATTATGGGACAATAATAATGCATAAAGATTAGTATGTTTGTTGACTGATGACCACATCTCATTGGTCATAGGTATAGTGATACTAAAGTCAAGAACATAGGTGCATGTAAGATTCTACATGGCACTGGATAGACCCACAGTGAGATTCTTCATGTTTAAATAAAGTCATAAGAAAGACTCACAGTGATAATGGTGTAATGATCCTCTGACTTGAGATCATTATATTTCTATAAGAGGATTAATATACTTTGACTACATTAAAAGTTACCTTTGACCGGGTGATGATAAAAGTGGACATCGGGTATATTATGAGTCGTATGAGAAATATGAATGATAGATAAAGGATTTAACCCTCCTATAATTAGGAGAGATATTATTGGCCTCTTGATTGAGTGAGACTATGAAATGCATGGCCATGCTCAAATAATGATTTGTTTTAATAGTCTACTCATTGATCAAGGAAACCAGGATTAAATGTTGAAGAGGATGACTGAGAACATGCCTCGAGTTTAATCTATAATATATGGTTAAAGGGATTATATTACACGGAAACATTAATCACGAAAGGTTTTATTGGATCACCAATTATTATTATTACTTGGGTAGCAATGATGTATTACTAGATGCCGCTCATTGTTTATAATTTTATTATTGGATATTAAAATTATTTCCAACGTAATAATAACCTAAAGGGTCACACACAAGAACGCTTGAAGGAGATTTGATTTAAATTATGAATTTAAATTAAATAGTAATTCGAATTTATTTATGATATTAATTAAGTGGGACTTAATTAATTAATTAAATATAATTTCAAATTTGCTAATGATTAGAATTAGAATTATATTAGAATATTAATTAAGTTTGACTTAATTATTTATTTAATTAAGAATTCTAATTTTAATAAAAGCCCAATAGGATTGGGCTTTAGAAAAACAGATTTGTCTCTCTATATAAAGATCTTAAACTCTCAAATTGTTTTTTGAGGCTAAGAGAAAAAACCCTAGCCGTTTGAGAGAAGAAGATGGAGATAGAGAGAATTTATTTTTCGGATGCTAGTACATCACTCCTTCAAATACCAAGTGTTCGTGTGGATACCGATAGAGCGTAGATCGCGTCAGCGGGATGCGTGGTGATTCAAGAAGCTTGGACCTCCATTAGTTATCCTTTTCTCAACTGTTAAAGCTTCGTTTTAAGGTAAACGTTCATAACTACGAATTAAACGTCTTGTTTTGCATGGATCCTGCGATTGGGTTTCGATTTTATTGTTTTAATCCTCTGCATTTTTGCCCCGAAAACCCAACAATGGTATCAGAGCCACTTGCGAAAACGTTTTAATTCGTTTATTTGTTACAGTTTTGATATATATGCATAAACTGTAAGTTAATGATGATTGGAATGATCATATGATGATCTTATAATCTGTATGTATACTGATATGTATATGATTTATGTTTGTTCTAATTACGAGAATCGTATTCGATATTGATTCTGAAACGGCTGCTGCAGATTTGCTGAAATCTATTTCTAGTGTCCGATTTTTGCAAATGAGTACCTTTTCGGAAAGGGAAACGAGTGTCTGAACAAAACAGATAGCTTAAGCTATCACCGACTCGTCTGTAAGGCGTTTGACGCCGTTTAGGGCCTGAAATATGCAGTTCTATGTTTTCAGATTTAATTTCAATTTTCTGAATTATGCCTTATATGATTTTTATGATTGGATCATGATGAAATATGATATGGTATAACATGATAAGATAATATATGATATTATTTGAATATTATATATTTGTTCTTATCGCGTAGATTGTATACGATACGGTTTCTGCAAAGATGAGCAGATTTGGTGAAATCTATGTCCAGTGTCCGATTTTCGCAAATAAAATATGTTTTCTGACTGGAATCGGGTCACTGAGCAATACTGACTTTGTCATCGACGCGGATATAAGGCGTTTGACGCCGTTTAGAACCTGAAAACTGCGATTTACTGTTTTCAGAATTTTGATTGCAATTTTCTGATTTTACCCTATTTAATTTTTGTGATTGGATCATGACAAATATGATGTGGTATGATGACATAATGAAATATGAGATATTCTTAATTGTTATATGAGCATGGTGTATGGTTATGGCCTTAAGACCCATAGGTTAGTGGTTTTGATTTATGGTTTGGTTTCTAAATACGACTTGCATGTCGTCTTCAATTTCTTGTAATTTATATTCTCGAATGTAACTCGAGTTCCTCTTGCAAGTTCATAAGAACATTTTTTTTTTTTTTCATTATTCAATGTAATGATCAATGAAGACATGGAAGCAAGGAGGCAAACTAATGAGCATTCCAAAGAAGGAGATACAAGATGAAGATGAAGAAGATAAAGACATGTAATAGTGTAGTATTTTAAACCACCCATAGATTGACCTTGATTTTTCCATTAGCTTGGAAAGATCATATAGGATGGGCCATAACCAAACACGTTTACTTTATGCACTTTACATATGTATGAATGTATGTGATACAATGTATGTGTAGAGATAATGATGCATGCTTAATTAGATTAAGATGAATGTATTAGATACGACACCCCATTCATGCTTAAACAAGATAAAATCTATAACGATTTAAGATGAACATTAAACAAACGATCATGAGATTCTTGTGTTTATGAAACACGATAATTAAATATGAATTTTCATTATTCAACGATTGAATGATTTTGTCAACAACCGATTACGAATCTGTAAGAAAAGGGGTGCCAATAATGCCGTCTGTGCGTTAACCTCTGATCTGGAAATCATTCATTCAACGAATTTTGATTTGAAATATTTGATTCAAGGAAAAATTGAGAATCTCTTTATGATGGGATCATGATCGTTTATAAGTAAATCCCTTAATAAATATTAAGTTAAACAAGATGCTTTCCAATGAATAACACTCATCAAGGCCTAGATCATAAGGGGTGGGTTTGCCAAAGCAGAGTGCTCCTTTTAATCGTGGTGAGGTGCGAAAGAGTAAATGTGATACTCGTTATGTTGATTCATTGGGCCTAACTTAACTAAGTCGTCACAATAAGATTATGAACTTAGAAGCATAGAGTTTGGCGAAAAATTTATTAGATAAATTAGAGCAATGGTTGTTCACCAAACTATCCAAGAGTTATATACATGATATAATTGACAAATGTTGTCTACCTAAATAGTTGTGTTTTGGGAGTTTCAGCCAACGCTGACTCAAGACATGATGAAATATGGATCTTGGCTCACTAGAAAGATATATAATAAATGCTTTCCGAATTAATAGTAAGGGCTATTAATTTGATCAAAATAGTGGGAAATATATATTATGAATATATATGAATAATCATTTGAACATAAACTAATAATTCCGTAGACTAATTCTTTTATGCATTTTACATTATAGATATTCTAATGGCAAACAACTCAAATAACTTCTCTATACGATCTGTCCTTGAGAAGGACAAGTTGACAGGAACAAACTTCCTCGATTGGCAAAGGAATTTGAGGATAGTCCTCAGGTAAGAGTGAAAGCTCTATGTCATTTCCTCGCCCTGGACCTCTCCCTGTAGGTGCATCGGTTGATCAACGTAATGTTTATCAGAAACATATCGATGATGACACGGATGTCACTTGTCTTATGCTTGCGACTATGAGTCTTGAGCTTCAGAAACAGCATGAGCATATGGATGCTCATATAATGATAGAGCACCTTAAACGTATGTTTGAAGGACAGGCTCGTCAAGAGAGGTTCGATACAAGTAAAGCCTTGTATGCATGTAAATAGGGTGATCGTGATCCAGTTGCACTGCATGTTCTAAAAATGATGGATATATGGAGTACCTTGCTACTCTGGGTTCCGCCATCAGTCCGGAAGCTCAGATAGATCTAATCTTGCAATCTTTGAACAACGACTATGCTCAATTTGTAATGAATTACAATATGAATGAGATAGACAAGACACCTACCGAATTGTTGGCTATGTTGAAAACTACTGAGACCAACATTTAGAAGGCATCCCCTGCTCCCATAATGATGGTCAACAAAGGGAATGTCAAAGGAAAGGGTAAATGGAAAGGCAAGAACAAGATTGGATCTAAACCTGCTAATCCAGAACCCGCTGTTAAGGCTTAGAAGCCTACTGGAGGTGTTGCAAAGGCAAAGGCAAAGGGTGATTGTCACTATTGCAAGAAGCCGGGTCATTGGAAGAGAAACTGTCAAACTTATTTGGAGGATCTGAAGAAACTGAAGGCTGTTCAGATTTCTGATTCAGGTATTTATATTATAGAAGTCAAATTTGTCTACTTCTACATCATGGGTATTAGATACTGGATGTGGTTCTCACATTTGTATAAATGTGCATAAACGGCGAAGGAGTAGAACTTTGGCGTTAGGAGAAGTTGACCTACATGTTAGCAATGGAGCAAAGGTTGCTGCTTTAGCTGTAGGGACTTATTATTTATCGATGCCCATGGGGCTTATTTCAGAACTTGAGAACTATTTTACGTGCCTGCAATTTGCAGAGACATTATTTTGGTTTCTTGTTTGGACAAGATTGGTTTTTCCTTTTTGATTCAGAACAATTGTTGTTCCTTTTCATTAAATAATGTTACCTATGAGGTTGCACGTTTGTTTAATGGTTTATATGTTCTTGATTTTGATACTCCTATCTATAATGTAAATAATAAACGTCTAAAGATAAATGACTCAAATCAAACATACCTCTGGCACTATCATTTAGGCCATATAAATGAGAATCGCATTTCCAAGTTACATTAGGATGGATACTTGGATAAGTTTGATTTTGAATCATACGAAGAATGTGAACTATGTCTCATTGGCAAAATGACTAAAACTCCTTTTACCGGATAAGGTGAGAGGGCCACCAAACAATTGGAATTGATACATAGTGATGTATGTGGTCCAATGCGTATGTTGGCAAGAGGTGGCTTTTACTAATTTTAACCTTTACTGATGATTTTAGTAGATACGGATATGTGTATCTTTTGAAGAACAAATCCGAATCGTTTGAAAAATTCAAAGAGTAAGAGATTGAAGAAGAAAAACAAATAGGCGAAAGTATAAACTCTACGATCTGATCGTAGAGGAGAATACCTAAGCTTAAAATTTCTTAAAAGCGTGTGGTATAGTATCACAACTCACTCCTCCTGGAACACCACAAAGACATGGCATGTCTGAGAGGAGAAATCGCATTTTGTTGGACATGGTGCGATTGATGATGAGTCTAGGGGATCTTCCAATTAGTTTCTGGGGTTATGCCCCTAGAGACGGCTGCAGAAACACTAAACCGAGTTCCTTCTAAATCAGTTCAAAAGACACCATATATGAGATATGAACTGAGAAACGTCACAGCGTGTCATTTATGAAAATTTGGGGATATGAAGCGTTTGTGAAACGTATGATCTCTGACAAGCTAGGTCCAAAATCAGATTTTGTGGGATACCCAATGGAAACAAAAAGGGTATTAATTCTATAAACCTTCGGAGAACAAAGTGTTTGTTGCTTGAATGACTATGTTTCTAAAGAGAGATTTACTTTCTAAGAAAAATAGTGGGAGGACAATAGATCTCGATGAGGATCGAGAACCACAGAATAATGTTGAACAAGAGTTGGAACATGAGCAGAGTGTGACTCAAGATGTTGATAACAACACTGCTCAAGAAACACAGGTTATTCGTAGATCTAGTAGGATTCGCTATGAGCCAGAGAGATATCGTGGATTTCTTCTGACTCAAATTGGCGATGTGATGATCATAGATGATGATGAGCCTCTCACCTACAAAGATGCTATGAATAGTCCAGATTTTGAGAGATGGCTGGAGGCCATAAAATCTGAGATGGATTCCATGTATGAAAATCAAAGTATGGACTTTGGTTGGACCACCCGAAGGGGTAAAACCCATAGGGTGCAAGTGGGTTTTTTGAAGAAAACTGACGTGGATTGTAATGTACAGACCTACAAAGCAAGACTAGTGGCGAAAAGTTTCAAGCAGATTCATAGTAGTGACTATGATGAAACTTTCTCACCGGTGGCTATGGTCAAATCCATCAGGATTTTGCTTGCGATAGCAACTTACTATGACTATAAAATCTGGCAAATGGATGTCAAGTCGATCCAAAGTTTGCTAGAATGGTCTGTGAGAAGCGATGGTCCATTTATGGATTATAGCCGGCCTCGAGGAGATGGAACATTCGTTTTGATGAAACAGTCAAAGAGTTTGGCTTCATGTAAAATGAAAATGTGTCGTGTGTTTACGAAGGGTTAGTGGGAGCCATGTGTCATTCCTAGTATTATATGTAGATGACATATTATTAATAGGGAATGACATTCCTAATCTACAGGTTGTGAAGATTTGGTTGGGAAATAGTTTCTCGATAAAAGACTTTGGCGATGATACATATGTCTTAGGGATCAGGATCTATAGAGATAGATCTAAAAGATTAATCGGTTTAAGTCAGAATACATACATATGTAAAGTGCATACGTAAGATAACGTTGCGGACCCACAAGACTAAGGCTTTGTCGCAGCAGAAGCACGAAGGTCACACTAGTTCCATGGGTATTAGATACATGAGTGATTGGCTCTAGTGCAAGTGGGAGATTGTTAGTGTTAGTGCCCTAGAGACAATGTGATTGTGCTTCTAGGAAATACTTTTGTTAATTAATGATTGCGTTCTATTGATTATTATATGTTAATTTATTATGTCTTAATTTACTGCGATAAAAATGTTAGAATAATAAATGTCCTTGGAATATATAATACGTATTCTATATCTTTAAGTATGAGACTTAAAAATGAGATTATATGAATAGTGTTTATATTCCTAAATATCCCTAATCAAGCATTGTCATTATGGGACAATAATAATGCATAAAGATTAGTATGTTTGTTGACTGATGACCACATCTCATTGGTCATAGGTATAGTGATACTAAAGTCAAGAACATAGGCGCATGTAAGATTCTACATGGCACTGGATAGACCCACAGTGAGATTCTTCATGTTTAAATAAAGTCATAAGAAAGACTCACAGTGATAATGGTGTAATGATCCTCTGACTTGAGATCATTATATTTCTATAAGAGGATTAATATACTTTGACTACATTAAAAGTTACCTTTGACCGGGTGATGATAAAAGTGGACATCGGGTATATTATGAGTCGTATGAGAAATATGAATGATAGATAAAGGATTTAACCCTCCTATAATTAGGAGAGATATTATTGGCCTCTTGATTGAGTGAGACTATGAAATGCATGGCCATGCTCAAATAATGATTTGTTTTAATAGTCTACTCATTGATCAAGGAAACCAGGATTAAATGTTGAAGAGGATGACTGAGAACATGCCTCGAGTTTAATCTATAATATATGGTTAAAGGGATTATATTACACGGAAACATTAATCACGAAAGGTTTTATTGGATCACCAATTATTATTATTACTTGGGTAGCAATGATGTATTACTAGATGCCGCTCATTGTTTATAATTTTATTATTGGATATTAAAATTATTTCCAACGTAATAATAACCTAAAGGGTCACACACAAGAACGCTTGAAGGAGATTTGATTTAAATTATGAATTTAAATTAAATAGTAATTCGAATTTATTTATGATATTAATTAAGTGGGACTTAATTAATTAATTAAATATAATTTCAAATTTGCTAATGATTAGAATTAGAATTATATTAGAATATTAATTAAGTTTGACTTAATTATTTATTTAATTAAGAATTCTAATTTTAATAAAAGCCCAATAGGATTGGGCTTTAGAAAAACAGATTTGTCTCTCTATATAAAGATCTTAAACTCTCAAATTGTTTTTTGAGGCTAAGAGAAAAAACCCTAGCCGTTTGAGAGAAGAAGATGGAGATAGAGAGAATTTGTTTTTCGGATGCTAGTACATCGCTCCTTCAAATACCAAGTGTTCGTGTGGATACCGATAGAGCGTAGATCGCGTCAGCGGGATGCGTGGTGATTCAAGAAGCTTGGACCTCCATTAGTCATCCTTTTCTCAACTGTTAAAGCTTCGTTTTAAGGTAAACGTTCATAACTACGAATTAAACGTCTTGTTTTGCATGGATCCTGCGATTGGGTTTCGATTTTATTGTTTTAATCCTCTGCATTTTTGCCCCGAAAACCCAACAGTTCGTGGGCTAGCCACTGCCACGTCAGTAGCGGCCGCTATTGGGAATAACGGCCTCTTCATACCCACCAAATTTGTACTCCCACACTTGGTAGAGTACGGGAGGGGATTGGGCTGAGTATGTGTAAAGGAAGTCGCTAATGCTACTAGCGACCTCCTCCAACTGAGGTCGCTATTCCCAATAGCGACCTCAGATGGGCCCTCTAATTGCTTTTAAATCGTTACGACCCCATCTGAGGTCGCTATTCCCACTAGCGACCTTAGCTTTAATGAGTTGTATTCTAGCACTTAGCAAAATCTAGAGAGCTTTTGCTCTCTGAAAAATGACAATCAATTTTTTTTTAAAACTAAGGTCGCTATTCGGAATAGAGGCCTTTATTAACTAAGGTCGCTATTTCCAGTAGAGGCCTTAGTTATAAAACTATTTTGCAAATTTTACAAAGAATAAGTAGATTGTGTTTCCTACTGAGGTCGCTATTGGGAATAGCGATCTTAGTATACTAAGGTCGCTATTCCCAATAGCGACCTCAGTTTTAAATTTTTGGGGAAAACTTTTTAGGAATCGCTAAGTTTCTTAATACATTCATTCGAGCCGACTAATCTCATTATACTAAGGTCGCTAGTGGGAATAGCGACGGCAAACAAAAAATTTAAAAAAAATTAAAACATAGGTCGCTATTCCCATTAGCGACCTCGAAATGAAGAGGCCGCTATTCCCAATAGCGGCCGCTGCTGACGTGGCAGTGGCTAGCCCACGAACGCTAATAGTTTGGGACCTGGCCCAAAAACGCAAATACTATCAAAAAGTGGCCTATGACGGCAAAAAAATCATTTCATTAGTGGTGCATTCCGTTTAGAGATCGTGTTAATGGGAATAGCGGTTTTTTTATAAAAAAAAAATTGAAATTTTTATTTGTTGTCGCTATTCTTATCAGCGATCAAAATATATGAAGTCGTTAATTGGAGTAGTGAGGTTAAGGTTTCAATGGAATACAGTAGAAAAAGCTCTTTAGAAACCTTCAATGAACTGTATTTCAACACTTCGCAAAATTTAAAGAGTTTTTGCTCTCTGAAAAAATAAAATTTACTTTTGAAACGGAGGATGTTATTGTATTACCCCGTAATTTCAAAAAAAAGGAATATATAAGTATATATATATAATAATAATAGGGGAGTGGCATGATGGTAATTATTAGATGGAAGGGGGGCCACGTGAATGGAGACAACGCTGTATAGTGTTGTTGCTGCAGTTGAGGCGCTGACGTCATTGTGACGTCAGCAGACGAGGGACCCACCCGGATGAGAAGTAAAGCAGTGCCAGTTGCTTTGGTATTTGATGACGTGGCACACGGGGTCCCACTTACGGGGTCGTGTGTCACGGGATTCAAGGGGGAAGATTGTTGAGATTTATCCCATATCGAGAGAGTACAATAATTAATTGAGTATAAATATAATTGCCTATGATCAAGAGTCGCCTAATTGGTTAACCACCTTTTGAGAGGCAGCCTGTGGTGGGCAGTTATACTATAAGTATTAATTTGTCGACCTTAGTTGTATAGAGGTTGCTATTCGGAATTGAGGTCTTAATTGTACTAAAGTCGTTATTCCGAATATAGGTCTTAGTTGTGTGACTATTTTGTAAATTTTATAAAGTTAAAGGAGATTGTTATAGCGAATAGCTACCCGAAGTATACTAAGATCTACCGAATAGTGACCTTAGTTGGAGATTTAGTCTTCTACTGAGGTCGTTATTCGGACTAGCAACCTAAGTTTTTTTTAAATAAAAAAAATCCCAAAAGAGTGAAAACTCTCTATAAATCGCCAAGTGTCTCAATACATTCATTTCAGGTCGCTAATCTCATTAGTGACATCATATATACTTCGGTCGCTAGTGGGAATAGCGACAGCAAACAAAAAATTTCAAATATTTTGAAACAGAGGCCGCTATTCCCATTGGTGACTTTTAAAAAGAAGATGTCGCTAATGAGAATAGCGTCATTGCTGACGTGGCGCCAAGTAGCCCACGAGCGCTAATAGTTTCGAAACTGGCCCATAATCGCAAATATTTTCAAAAGGTGGCCTATTACAGCAAAAAATTCGGAATTCTTGGAGAGGATGAGGGATTAGATTTGTTGGTTTTAGAAGATTGCTGCCTTGGGTTTTAACTAATTGCAGTCGGGTTCTTATTTTTTGTTTCACCTCTTTGACCATCCACACTCGTTTGTTAATTGCCAAAATAACAAGAAAAAGAGTGCTGCACTCGTTTATTATTTTACCAAATTTTAGCAAATGAGGAACAGTAACTTCTCATATATGAGAAATGGATTTGGCAATTGCCAAATATAGCAGACGGTACATTATGTTTCATCTCATATTTTTTTACATATTTTTAAAGGGATCGGATGGAGCTTATTGTGTTGTCCATGAATTTTTTTAGATTTAAAAAAAACTATCGAACATAAGATAATGTTCCGTCCTAAGTTAAAATTAAAAAAATCCAACGTCGGACGGTACAACTACATGTTGTACAGTTCAATAAGAAGAAGAAAAACAAAACAAGGGAACCGGCCGTCCTTCCATTTATTTGTTTTTTAAAATTTTAATCCAAGTCCTATTTTCTCCATTATTTTCATAAATTGCCAAATCCAAGTTAAACTAAGTTTTAAACAAATTACATCAAAGTCCAAGATGCTCAAATTATTTTGTTAAGTTATTTTAATTGGTTGGACATGCTCCAACATGTTCCGTCCGTCCATTTTTTTCTCATTTGCCAAATTTTGGCAAACCACGACAGCAGAGAAATGGAGTTTTTGTCATTTCTCATTTTGCCGAATTGGCAAAATAGCAAAAATGTGTGTGAATGTTCTTACCAACGAAAATAATTTGGAAGAAAGGATTGAGATTTTTAAAAAAAACAGTTTGGAAGAAAGAAGTGAGACGCTAGTCATCAAAATAATGTACATATAAGTTTTCCACACTTACATCCAACGAAACCTCCTTTTTCCCTCCACCTAGTTCCTCTGTCTTCTACCAAATTTCTCTAAATAATGCTATTCCACTATTTTATATCAATTTTTTTTTTGAGGTTAAAGGTGGAATAATGCCATCCTGTTTCATTAATAAGAGGTTAATAAAACAACCCCGGTGTACCGGGAGAAGAAAAAAAAGTGCAATGCAGGAAATGAAACATAATCCCCCAGCAAACCCTGGGGGGTGGATCTAATCATCCATACATCAAACAACCAAAAGTACAGTAGGTCGGTACAAAGCACAAAGTAGCATAGACTGCGGCTGAAGAGATTCTGATGCGAATGGAGGGCGCCAACCCCTCAGTCCAGTGTCGGCCCGAACTCGACCTCCTCATCATCAAAATCCTCCACTTGGAAGACTCTGGCAATCCTCCATCCCGCTCCTGTGGCAGCAGCTGAGCCCAAAAAGAAATAAGATGCATGATATGAGTAAGGTTACCAGAAATACTATTACATGAAGCACGAAAATAAAAATTGTTTCTGTCTAGCCATAACACCCATGTAGTTGCCGCAATGGCAATGTACCACGCATCCTTCATTTCTTGGCGAATCAAGGCAAATTTAGGGCCAATCCACAAATCCTCATATTCGCTGGGGTAATATCCTGTTCCTAAGGCTCGTAATACCTCCACCATAGTTGTCTTACTCCTTGGGCAGTGAATAAAAAGGTGGTTATTCTCCGCATGCATGTTACAGAATCCACAGTTGGTCGCAATCTGGGATTGTCTTTTGGCAAGATTCTCTCTGGTGAGGATTGCATTATTGAGCACTAGCCAGAGAAATACTCTAACTTTAAGGGGGGTTTCGCCTTCCATAACACCTGTGCCCAGCTGGTTCTGCATCCTCGATAGTGAATTCAATGATACAAAGATCTGACCATGAAAGCTCCCTTGGTCTCGAGTCCCCAGCGCATCTGATATAGGCCTTGAGCGCACATCGCACCGGTCCGTGTGATGTGTGCTTGCAAGTCAAGCAGTTGCTGATGTAGTTCTGGGATAACCATTCCTCAGAACGATGGCCTCCAATTTTCCCTCTTCCAAGTCTTGACCACAGAAATATTCGGTCGATTCCTTTTCTCGTACAGCTCTGGAAAAGTTTCCTTAAGGGTATGGGCACCACACCATTTGTCCCACTAGAATCTGGTGGACCGTCCATTACCAATAGTCGACGTAACTGCTGAATTGAACGGTCCGCTTGCTTTGGTAATTCCTTTCCAGAATCGCTAAACTTTAGACCCTACTCGGAAGCCTAAACTTCTCGTGCCTTTCCCCCGGAGGTATGGTTAAATGAAATCCTGCCATCCTTCCCCACTGTGGTGAAATACCTTCCACCACCATTTCTCCAAGAGGGCAAGGTTCATATCTCTAAGGTCAATGATGCCTAGCCCTCCATGCTTCTTCTTCATGCAAACAATACTCCATTTGACTAGGTGGTAATCTCCCCTATTCGAATCTGCCCCTTTCCAAAGGAATCTTTTTCAGATTCGGTCAATCCTTTGGATAACCCATTTAGGAAGCTCAAAAAACGACATGTAGTAAATGGGCAGATTGGACAACACTGAGTTGATGAGTACCACTCTGCCCCTGAAAGCAATTTTCCTTTCCAACTAGACAGTCTGTCCTCCACCCTGTCTATGATAGGCAGCCAGTTCGACTTAGTGAGTTTCTCTGGTCTGAGTGGGAGCCCTAGTTATTTGATTGGGAACTCATCCGTCATACAGTTTAGTATGGTGGCATGTTCCCGTGTTTCGACATCGGATAGTGTAATTGGAATCAGAGCGCTCTTGTGGAAATTTATCCTGAGGCCTGACCAGGCTTCAAAACAGTAGATGGCACCTTTAAAGCAGACTGTTTCTGACCTGGTCCCATTACCAAAAAGTAGGGTGTCATCTGCGTACTGAAGAATCGTGCACCCTTGATTAGATGCACTACTGGCTACTGGCGTTATCCAATCTTTTCTCCGACAGTTCTCAAGCATACCCCTCAGCACATCCGCTACGATAGTAAATAGAAGCGGTGATAGCGGATCCCCTTGTCAGAGTCCTTTCTTGCAAGGGAACGGCGGCCTCGGCCGCCCATTCACCGAGATTGTCGTTTTGCTAGTATGCAAACACTGTCTGATCCATCTTATCCATTTATTCCTGAATCCCCTTCCTCTGAGAGCTTCCAGTAGGCACTCCTAATCGATGGAGTCATAAGCTTTCTCAAAGTCCAGTTTTAGGATGAAGTTCTTAGAGTTGCTCGTATGGCAGCGGTAGATAACTTGTTCAGCGGTGGCCACGCAGTCTAGAATACATCTGTCCTTGATGAAACCTGTCTGAGTTTTACTGATTAAGGTGTCCATTATACTACCCAGGCAGTTGGCCAGGACCTTTGTGATTATCTTAACCGAGCAGTTTATGAGGCTAATCGGTCTAAATTCCCCCACTCTCGTAGACTCCTCCCGTTTGGGTATCAGGACGACTTCCGCAAAGTTGAACATGCCCAATCTGAGATTGTTGTTAAAAAAATCATCCATTAGCGCCATAAAGTCCCCTTTAATTTCTTCCCAGAACACTTGGAAGAACATCATTGGGAAGTCGTCTGGCCCAGACGACTTGTCTGCTCCCATTTGATTGATGGCCTTTTTTACTTACTCTTTCGAGAAAGGAGCTTCCAAGGTGGATAATGTTTGTGCTGATTCGTTCTGGTATGCCTGCCAGTAATCATCCCTAAGTGGGATCCTGAAGTCATTCTTCTTCCCAAAGAGGTCCTTGTAGTAAACTTGAAAGGTTGTGGAAATGACATTTTCGTCTAGTAATGTCCCCGTGTTTGTCTGTATTGACAGAATTAGGTTGGACCTGCATCTTGCACTTGCCACTCGGTGGAAGTAGGTCGTATTCGCGTCTCCCTCTTTGAGCCACGAAATCCTTGATCTTTGTTGCCATTTGATTTCTTCCAACTTATAGAGATTGACAATATTCTCTTGGAGCTCGAGTAGTCTGTTTCTTTTATCTTGTGACAGGACTCTCGTTTCTTCCAACCTTTCTAGTTCATCAATTCCTTCCAAAAAGGAGTCTTTTGCACGCCAGATGGTCGAGAATCTAGACCAATTCCATTTACGCAGTCGCTTCCTTAATTTGCGGATTTCACACCATCGGGCTGCAGCGTCCATACCAGTAGTTGGGAGTGCCCAGTTTTCCATCATCATGTGGTGAAATCCCTAAATTTCCAGTCAGGCCTTTTCAAATCTGAATTTCCTAGGCCTTTGAGCTCCCTGTACCCCTGTATCAAGTAGGATCGGAGTATGATCTGACGTAGGTCTAGGGATCAATCTAGCAGTTACTAATGGGAACTTAGCCTCCCAATCCATCGATACTAGTATCATGTCTAATTTGGCCATGATCGGAGCAGCCTGCATGTTAGACTATGTAAATAGTCTATCATTAATTGAGATATCTATCAGCTCTAGTTCTGTGATCACCCTATTGAATTCTTCTCTGTGCCTGTCGCTGGAACCTCTTCTCTTGTGCTCGAAAGCAAATCTGGTGATATTGAAGTCTCCCTCAACAATCTAGGCTCCCAGCCATCGGTGTCGAATACCGACCAACTCTTGCCAGAAGGCATCACGCTCTGTAGCCACATTCGGTCCATAAACGACAGTGATTGTCTGCATCCAATTATCAGATCGTCGTTTCAGTCGGATAGTCAGGGAGAACGTTCCACTGTAAACCTCGGTACAAGTGAGCATATCCGGGTTGAACCCAATAGCAATTCCCCCCGAGGCTCCCGCGGACGGGCGTAGCACCCATTCCTTGATTTTGTTCCCCTCTATCCTTTTGAGTTTGGCCTCGTGTACAAGTTTGGTCTCCTGTAACCCTACCACTTCTGCCTTGGACTTGTTAATGACGTCCGTAACCATATCTCTTTTCTCTCTATCCCCCAGCCCCTGACATCCAGAATAGTGTATTCATTGGGGGACCGTGTCTGGGTTGACCGTGGGTGTGGGTGTGGGACAGGTTTCATTTTCAGATACCTCTATCAACCGAGAGCTGGATCCTAGTTCTTTCTGATAACTAGACTTAACCCTTTCAGTTTTCCAACCCTTAATTTTATTGAGAAGTAAAGCATTGCGTTATGTGTCACACAATTCCAAACCACAGGTTAAATCTAGGAAAAAAACTTCAGAGTCTGACATAAAATTTAATACAGTAGCTAAAAAAATTCTCGTACCTCCGTCGTCGAATTTTGCAGCTTTGGCTGACGCTGCTACCTACAGATAGTCATCCAAGGACTCCACATGAGTCCTCTTAGGCGACCGCTGTACTCTGAACCCAACCGTCCTGCGAGACGATCCAGTACTGTTTCCCAGTGCTGACTCTGGAAGTGTGGACAAGATCATCTCTTGCGAGATCTCCCTTTGTGTATCAGCAATAAACTCTAAATCCTCTGACTCCTCGTCTGTAAATGAGAATTCTTCGTCCAGGTTTAAGCGCCCTTCTAGGTCCTCATCACTATCTGCATGCTGATTTTCCAGTTGTAGAGTAGACTCTTTCATTGTGGCTCCTCATTGAGCCCACAAATTGCCGATGACTCTTCAAGAATAGCGGTGCTTCCTGTGGCGGACCCCTCGATGGGCCCACTACCCGTCTGATTGTTCAAAATTATAGTGTTACTTGTCTCAGGTGCTAAAATAAGCGTTTTGGGCCCCTCTTTAGGCCCATTAACGCCTATAAAACTCTTACAAACAAGCCCACCCACATGAGAAGTATCTGCGTCGCTTCTATCTTCTACTCCGCAGTGCATCATACTGCTACTCTCGAGATTCGAGAAAACACCCCTGTAAACCTGGGCGGTACTCTCAACCCCCATCCCACCTGGCATCTTCGGATTGGTGGGTACATCGGTTGCTGCAGACAGCGTGGGATTCGATGATAAGGGCGGTGTGACCAAAGCATTAAGCGCGAAACCAAAGTTTTTTTTCTTCTTGAGCTTCAAAGCAGATGGGGTTTCTCCTTCTTCGTTGGCTTCTTTACCACTTTTGGGTTTCCTCAAATCTTGAGCGCTAGAGGCCCCTTTCTTCTCACTCTCCTTTGAGCTTTCTTCTCTGTGAGTGAGCAGCACTTTGCTCGTCGCTTTCCCTAAAATGGTATCTGAATCCTGTTGCCCTTGACCCAAAGAAGCCACCTTTTTCCCTTCTGGTGCTTTCCAAACATTTTCTACCCACTCCCTGGTGGATGGTGCTTTCTCACTTGGCTTCTTTCCCAAGCTGGCACTGTCCCTCACAAACTCTTATTCTGAAGCATGCATGTTGTTACGGAGTTGGTGTTTGCCATTTTGAGGGCCTGCATGCCTTGTCCCCCCTCTCTACTCCACAGCATGTCCCTCCTCACCTGCATGCAGCGTTTGACCACTTTGCAGCGTTTGATTGCCGTTTTGAGCTATCTGTTGCTTCCCCTTTTTCTGATTTATCCCTGATACTATGAAGTTTACCAAATCTGAGCTTGGGTCATCATGGCCGTTGGATCCCTTGGTCTGGCTTCGAAGTCGACCACCGGCATCCCGCCCTGATCCATGCCTCTCTGATCCCTCCAATGTAGGCTCCCGGTGAGCTTCCAACTCTTTCGCCGCCTTGATCACCTCTCGATGGGCCTGCTCCATTTCGTGGGTCCCGTCTATGGTAAGCTCCCATGTTGGCGACGCAACTTGCTTGTAGCTACGGCCATCTCTGAGAGAGGATGGAGGCGATGGGGACGTGATGGAGGTGGGTTCCGTCTCCCTATCTGCGCGTTTGTCGAGGACAAAGCGGATGAGATAGGACTCCTCATAGGAAAACACTTTTGCGAATCTTGGCATTAAGGCGATGTCCCTACTTCTGATCAGTATCCTCGCCGATACTATTTCTGATCGACGACGGTCTTCTCATCGACTTCTTCCACTGTTCCAAAGTTGGAGACTATCTCTTGCAAAGCATCATTTTTTTCAAAAATGTAATGGTACGTTATGAATCCATACCCAGTATCTATCCCCCTGAGGTCGCTCGGCACCAAAGCTCGGTGACCAAGCTTTAAAGTCCATCTTGAAATGCCCAAAATCCACCGTTGCCATTCCGGTGACCTCTATCATCTTTTGCGACGAAGGGAATGAAATCAAAAACTGGAGGGGACACATTCTCTTGACAACCCAGTCACGGCGTGCCTTCATTGGCCATCTCGCATTCAAATCTTGGAGAACATGAGCCTCCGATGGTCTTCCTGTTGTTACTTGTGCCACAGCGCACCATTGACTTAGCCATTTTCCCTCATTTTTTATTATGGCGAGGCTGTTTGCAAGCTTGATCGTCGCTGGGTTGTCAGGTGACCTACCCCTGTACACTCGCCGCTCTTTGTCATCGTTGGAAGTGACGACATTTGTGCAGTTGTAAGACATATAACCCCACATCATACACCTCAGGCATCGCACTTCTTTGGTGCACTCCGTCCGGTAGTGTCCCAACTCCCCGCAGTTGAAGCATGACACCGGTTTGCGCTTTCCCTCTCTCTGGTGTTTTCTGTTTTCCTGTAGTGTTGGCGGTGGGGAATTGGATTTTCTTTTTCCTTTATGAATAACTTCTTACCAATTCTCTGCCGCTTCCCCAATCGGAGCTAGTCCCTCACCCTCTTTAGATTCATCGTTTGGACCCCTCCTTTGGGCCCATACAACGCTGAATTTTGGGGGGTCATGGACCACCTCCCTTGGCGGTAGTTGGTGGGGGTTGCGAAAGAGGGGGGGGGGGGGGTATTGGTGTTGCTTGTCGGGTTCTGTTGGGGGTGTGGTAGCATTTGGAGGTAGGTGGTGGTCTAGCATGGGCGTTGTTGGTTTTGGTGGGGTGATTGAGCGTACTTGCTCTTTGTGATGGTAGGGAAGATGGTTAGTATCACTATGGTGTTTTCTTTGCTCTCTGTGATGGTGAGGGTTGTGAGTTGCATTACGGTAGCTTCTTTCTCTTGCATAAGTATTCCTGTGGTTGTCCCTGTGATGCACTCCGGTCATGTGTCTATTGTTGAGCGTGACGCTGGACCTGTTGTTGAGCGTGACGCTGGACCTGTTGTTGAGAGTGACGCTGGACCAGTGGGGGGTTCTTTTACGCCGATACAAGCTTGTAGGAGGACCCCCTCTATGGGCCCGTCCTCTCAGCTGCAGCTCTTCCGTAGGGCGATGATGATCTGAGCTTCTCCCCTCGAGCCGAGGATGTGCATTTCGATGTGTCCGCTGAGGGGAGAGTGCGACTCTGAGCCCAAAGGGTTCACCCTCAATACGGTAAGGCTGTAGGTTAGATTTTGGGTTTGGGATTGGGACAGGTGTTTGAGGCGAGGATGTCGGAGGGTCAGGTCTATGAGGGGGTGGAGGAAGAGTATCGGAGGGTTTTTTTTTTTTTTTTTTTTTTTGTTGGGGGGGGATTAGGGGTGGTAGGAGTGTGGCGGACCCTCTCGTTGGGTCCGCACCTGCTCTGTTCCACCTCCGACAACATACGAGAATGAAGTCAGAGGTCCGAGGTTTGTTATCTAAAATTGCGAACAAACACTCCTTATATCTGTTTGTTATAGTGTAAAGGGCTGATAAAATGATGTCTAAGTTGGGTATTTTGTTCAGAAAGCTAATATCAATATAATCTTTACATATGGATCACTCTGATTCTAATTAGACTATCAAATTGTTCTCACTGTTGCATCTTTTGTCCCCATCCTCTCTCTTGGTTTTTTTTAAAAAAAAAAAATTTAATTTTCCTTCTTGATTATTTATTCACTTCTTTCTTATGTTTGACTCAAGCCGGATAGTAGTGTCAATACGCAAGAATTTTGGATTTCTAATGTATGGCTTGTGCACCGGAATAGTTTTCAAACTTTTTTAAATAAATCTACAAAATAGAAATCAGTTATAGATTTCAATTATTTATTTCATTGCTGCTGTTTGTTTAGTTCAAGAAAATAGTAGGAAAATACAAATATTCAAATTCTTTTGTTAGAACATCCACTATCGTTGCTGCTAAAATATGAATATTTGGCAATTGAAAAATAACAATGAACGAGTATCGCTGCAATTGTTTAGAGCTAAATTTGGTCAGAAAAAAAATCAAAAAATATTCAGACCGAAGAACATCCTCCGTCAAAATTGCGATGGAAGATCATCTTTCATTTGGCCAAAATTTATTATTAATTTTTATTAAAAAAATTTGCCAGACGGAAGATGTTCTTCTGTTTGGCCATTTTTTTATAAAAAAAATTTGCCTGACGGAAGATGTTCTTCCGTTTGGCCAATTTTTTATTTTTTAAAAAAAATTTAAAACCAAACGGAATATGATCTTCCATTTGAAAATTTTTAAAAATTTTTTAAATTGGTTAAATGACATTTTGGTAAATATTTGGATCGCAACTTGGTAAATATTCCGTCCGAGCATTTTATTTATTTATTTTTATTTTTTCAAATGACATTTTGGTAATTATTTTGATGACATTTTAGTAATTTTTCTGAGAAACTATATTAAAGAATTTGATGGACGTCTGTTCTCTTTTAATATTAAAAAATTTATTGACGGAAGATATTTTTTCGTCTTTTATATTTGACGATTGCTATAATCTACTCCTATATTTAGCAATTCACTGTTTATTCTTTTTCTAAAAAAAATATTTTTTAGCGAAACAATAGTGAAAACAAATTTGTCAAAAAATAGATTTTTTAAACTTTTTAGCAGGACAGTGGATGCTCGTAGGACGTCAGTCAACCAGTTTGAAAAAAAAAAAAAAAATTTCTAAATTTCCTTCCCGGTTCTCTCTCCCTAATTTTTTTTTTATAAAAAAAATCTTCACGGGTTTCCAGAAAAATAAGTGGATCCCAAACAGTATTGAAATAATGTTAAAGGATTTTTTCTACGCAAGTCCACAACAACTATTGAAATTCGATGTTAATTCCCTCTAATTTCAATTTGCCAATTCTATATTGGTCCCTCAATTAACTCTAAAACTGAACAGTTAGTATCTCAATTATGACGTCATGAAAATTTGTTCATATTCCCAATGTTAGAGCATCCACAGTTGTTCAATGTAAAAAATGGCAAAATGCATATTTAGTCCATCCAATTCGATGAAACGCTGTAGTCGTCGAATGGTAAAAAAATGCATAAGTTCGTTAAAAAAGAAAAAGACGAAACATGATATTTCGTCCGTAATTAAAAAAATAATTTAGACTGAGAAAATATTAATAAAAAATACGGGACGAAACATGATGTTTCGTCCCAAAAAGGGAAAAAAATCGGAAGTCTTTTTTTTTGCAAAAAATATTTGCAAAAACAATTTTTAAAAATAGTTTGTAAATAATATTTGCAAAAACAATTTAAATTTTTACAAAATGTGCAAAAAAATCCCACATACCGGACGACACATGATGATTCGTCCGGATTTGATGGAATTTTTTTTTGCAAAAAGAAAATTGCAAAAACAATTTTAAAAAAATTGTAAATTTTTTTTGCAAAAACAAGTTAAAAATTTGCAAAATCAGTTTAGATAATTGCAAAAAAAAATTTTAAATTTACAAAATTAATTTTTTAAAAAAAATTGGATTGGGACGAAACATGATGTTTCGTCTCACATGGGACGAAACATCATGTTCATTCCCACGCTTAAATTCATTTAACGGTTATTTTATTTGGTTTTTTTTTTTTTTTACTTCGGACGAAACATCATGTTTCTTCCGATCAATTAAAATAATAATTAAATAATCCAGACGAAATATGGAATGCTATTTTTCCCTTTCTACTGTAGCCAATTTGCCAAAAAAGGGCAAAATAGCTCACGACTGTGTGAGCTACAGTAAAAAAAAATGGGATAATGATAAATAAGCAAACGACTGTGGATGCTCTTATGAGTTTTTGTGCAGTTTTGATCCTATCCCTGGCGCTACATGCTTCAAGTCAGCACTCTCTGTTGCTGCTGTTTCCACTTTTGCATGCATCGTTTTTTTTTTGTTTTCTTCTAGTTTTTGGATAGGTGACCGTTTTTTGTCTTTTTTTTTTTGTTTTTTTGGGGGGGGGGGGGGGGGGGGGGGGGCTACTTATTGAGTTGTGTGGTGCTAATCATGTTCTATCTCTGCTTTTCTCTATTGGATTTAGAGTATTTTGAGTGTTGTTTTTGACGGTATTGTTGTCCATCCATCATTCATTTATTTCCTTCTTGTATTAAGTTTACTATTGTTCATCTTTCTCCTTTTGTGATTGTTGCCGCTAAATCTGGTGTGGGGGTAAACAGATAGTATTTGTGGATTCTTAGGAAACTTTGAATAGCAAACCTGTTACTTGTTCGGCCGGAGTTTGATGCTGACTCCCGCCGTACACCTGCAAAAAGTGCGAGACACCGGGAATGATCCCGGGGACGCACCCTCCGACGCTCAAGTCAGTAATCAGAAGTGATTATGAAAGAGCGCAAAACTGGCAAAAGATTGATTACCTCTTAATGGAGATGGATGGGGGGTATTTATAGGCGCCGCTAGGGTCAGATTAGGAATGTAATCCCCGTGGTTAGATAAGGAATGTAATCCCTAATCCCCAGTGAAAGGATAGATATGAATCAGGGCCGTTGATTATGATTTAATCAGAAACCCTAATTCTATCCTTTCTAGACCGGGTTTGCTGCGGGTTGAACCTGCACCCAGTTGAGGTGGATCCGTTCGCGGGTTAGCGGGTCTTCGGGGAGGAGAACCCGTACCCGCTTCAGACCCATTGGTAGGTGAAATTACCGTTTTACCCCTGGGCTTCAAGATTCGTGCTCGATTTGGACGGTTCCGATTTAACCCTATTTTTAGCCATATCACGAGCCCCCACTCCTGAAGACTGAGTTTAATCAGCCTTTGAGGAGTAGTTTTACTGTTTTAATGGCTAGTGGAGTTGTATCGGAGTCCAAATGGAAGGTCTTGAATCTTGAAGGTGGTAGTGCGGTGATTTTTCAAGTTGGTTGCACTCTGAGTTCTTCTGGTCATGTGGTGTTTTCGCAGGAATATTCGTTTAACTTTGCGAAGTGTCGATCCGTCGTTCGGGGGTCTTAATAGATTGTCCTTGGCCATAATTACTTGTTTGAGGATTAGAAAATGTTCTCCCAACTTTATAATTATTTTCCAGGAGGTTTCCTTAACTCTCCCAAATTTTTAATCGTTTCTTCTCAATTTTTTGGCCAACAGCTTGGTTGTTGTGCGGCCTACATGCTTTTACCTCACCGCCGATCCCTTCAAGCGCTCGCTGCCAAGGAGGCCGAAGTCCATGGGTGGTTCGGCGCCTTCTGCCGAGGAGTAGAGGCACCTCGGCTAGGTTGTGAGTGTGGAGAGGGAGTTCGGCGAGGTCCGAGGTAGCTTTTTCCATGTAACATGGTCGGTGTCGAGAACGCTCGGCAGTTGGTGCCGAAGTCCAACTTTCCATGTAACATGGTCGGTATCAAGAACGTTCGGCAGCTAGTGCCGAGGTCCAACTTTCCATGTAACATGGTCGGTGTCAAGAATGCTCGGCAGATGGTGCCGAGGTCCAACTTTCCAGGTAACATGGTCGGTGTCAAGAACGCTCGGCAGTTGATGTCGAGGTCCAACTTTTCATGTAACATGGTCGGTGTCAAGAACGCTTGGCAGCTGATGCCGAGGTCCAACTTTCCACGTAACATGGTCGGTGTCAAGAACGCTCGGCAGCTGGTGTCAAGAACGCTCGGCAGCTGGTGCCGATGTCCAATTTTTCATGTAACATGGTCGGTGTCAAGAACGCTCGGCAGCTGATGCCGAGGTCCAACTTTTCATGTAACATGGTCGATGTCAAGAACGCTCGGCAGATGGTGCTGAGGTCCAACTTTCCATGTAACATAGTCGGTGTCAAGAATGCTCGGCAGCTGGTGCCGAGGTCCAATTTTCCATGTAACATGGTCGGTGTCAAGAACGCTCGGCAGATGGTGCCGAGGTCCAACTTTCCATGTAACATGGTCGGTGTCAAGAATGCTCGGCAGCTGGTGCTGAGGTCCAATTTTTCATGTTACATGGTCGGTGTCAAGAACGCTCGGCAGCTGGTGCCGACGTCCAACTTTCCATGTAACATGGTCAGTGTCGAGAATGCTCGGCGGCTTTAGCCGAGGTCCTTGACTTGTCATTTTTGGCGGAGCACGCCCTGCGGAGTTGGTGGCTTCTGCGCTCCTGACAGATGGATGGCTTCTGAACTTCTGACAGCTCTGACGGATGTGATGCTTATTTAATGCAATGACCTCTGAGCTTCTGTCAGATGGGACAGTAATTAATGCGATGTATGGCTTGGCGTGGCAAACAAGGCGACGGTTTAGATTGTTTTTGTCGCTTTGCGTAAATGGGCTGGAAGTCTGGGCCAATTAACATCATTTTGCGCGCCTTGCTCTATAAAACCTTACCCCCCTCTCATTTTTCACTTCTCCACTCTTTTACTCAGGCAGTGATTTGTGCTTAGCGAAAGCTTCAGGTGATCGTCGTCTGTTTTCCGGTAAAGTTTCCGACCGCAAATCTCTTCAAGGTAATTTATACTTAGTTTTTTCCAAGTATAAATATGTCTCTTTCCTCTGTCTCCGAATCGTCTTATTCTTGGTCCGAGCCCTCCCCTCAAGTTGCCGAAGCCCGCACTCCGAGTCGCCCAGATAAGGGCAAGAAGGTGTTTGGCCGAGATACGATCGTGGAGGATCCAAAGCGCATGGGGCCGTTTGGCAGGTTGCCGGGACCACTGACTGGGCTCCACAGAGTTCGAGAACTTCCGGAGGAACATGCCGAGCGCATTGTTCACGGGAGGGGGAGGACTTTTGATGAGAATGAGGCGAGGGAGACGATCGAGGCGGATGAGACGGTGTCGATCTTTCGCGAAGAAGACTTGGCAGTGATCCGGGATTGTTTCCACATCCCGGAGGAGTACGAACTTATGCTGCCGGGTCCCGGGGTTAGTGCCAACTCGCCGCTGCCAGTGACTATGTGTTACTGGCCGGTTGATGCCTTTATCGCCGGGGCTCGGCTACCTCTCCATCCGTTCGCAACCTTTGTTCTTAGGTGGTTTGGGGTCAGCCCCATCCAACTAATGCCGAACATGTGGAGAGTCATAAATGGTTTCGTGCTTCACTGCCAAGCTGCTGGGATCGAGCAGGAGCTGAGTGTACTTTGGACGATCTACCGGCTTCATCAAGCGAACCGATCGGAGTTCCGGTATTACTTGGCTCCGAGGCATGACGGTAGGCTCGTTATATGCCCCGACTCCATAAAGCACTGGCGTGATAAGTATTTGATAATGCGGAGTGCGGAGGCCTGGCCTATCCCCTCTAGTTGGGTGAAGGAGGTGCCAAAGAGGTTGAAGGCATTCCCAAAGCTTCGCCCCGAAGAAGAAGAGGCAGTTCGGACACTCCTTGATCAGCTGAAGTACGATTATCGGGAGCTGACCGAGGATGTTCTGTTCAGGGGAGGGCTCTGCTGCGTTGATCCCAGTACGCGGCTTCTCTTATGTTTCCGTCCTTTCTTTTTCATACTTCATCTTTTACGACTTGTATTGTGTTAACAAATTTCATTTTTAATGCAGAGGCGATGGACTACGAGGCTGTGTTGGCATTGAGGGCTGGTCTTGCTAGCAAGGCGCCGAAGAAGCGAAAGAGGGTGGCCACCAAGTTGCCGACTGTGAAGACTCCGAGGGTTGCGGAGGTGGTCGAGGAGGTGGAGACCCTGGGAAGCCCGACCGTGGCTGAAGGAATTGCCTTGGCGTCAACCGAGGCTGGTGACTTTCCGATCGCCGCAACCCTCAAGATGGCGATGCCCCCGCTGACAGTGGTGGCCGAGGAGCTCTTGACCGAGGAGCACAAGAGGATTCATGTTCCGGACTGTCAGGTTCGGAAACATGACGGGTTACTGGGCAACTCCTTGGCGAGCATGCAGGTGGTCAAGCACCTGGCGACGCCGTAGGATCGGGCCGCCATGGAGGCCGGGATGGAAGGCGACGACGTCATCGAGATTGCTCGCTCGGTAGTCTCGGTAAGTGTTGAATTTTTGCCGTCATTGGTTTTTCTTATGTCTAATTTTTGCCGCCCCGGGAAAGTGGTCGCGCCCTGACTTAGCTTGCTTTTTCTTTTCTTCTGCTTTTTTTTGTGAGTTTCTAAGTATAATGCCTAATCGCGAACTGGCCACTCTTTTTTGCAATGAATGAAAACATCTTTTTGGGCTCGAAATTGCGTCTCTCTGTCATAACTTTCTCAAAAAAACTCTTGAAATTTGGCTAAGTTTAAGGATTCGGCTAAGTGTTGAAAATTTGTTGTTTTCTTCGACTTCTTTTCAGCTTGCGGTGGTCACTCAAACCGTCCAGCCTACTTGCTCGGGAGAAAGCGCTCGTCCCGAGGTTGGCTTAGGGGCAACGAGGTTGTGCTTGGCGAGGTGCCCAGAGCGGCTCTATGAAGTCGAGCTGGGGTTATGCAGAGCCGTAAGCGAACGGAACCACTTGCAACTCATCCTGGGTCGGCGGGACATTGAGATTCGGCGATTGGAGAGCAGGCTCGCCGAGATGGCCCCCTTAGGAGAGGATGATGGTTCGTCGACCGCCTTTAGTTACGGCCTTCGGCTCAAGTGCATCTGCCATACTTTATCGAAAATAACAGCGAAGAGGGACGATCTGCTCTCTGAGATTCGTCACTTGCAAACGGTAGAGACGAAGTTTCGGACGGAGGGAGAGGGATTGACGGCAGAGGTGGCCAAACTGACGGCCAAACGTGACGAACTGACGGCCGAGGTCGATGCGTTGAAGAGAGCCACAGTGGACAAGAGCATCGAAGTCACTCATCTCCGCCGTCTTATCGCCAGTCGCTCTGGCGTCCTGAGCTTCGCAATACCTCCTCGCTTCGAGGTCAATGTAAAAGATGACTCTCTGAGGGAGCAAATCTCAGAGCTGGAGGCGGAGGTGGCTCGCCTCAGACCGCGTTCGGGGCCGATCAATGTTAGGAGCACTTCATGTACTCGTGCGGAGAGCGAGCGGGGCATTTCGTTTTATGAGCTCGCGACCCGCTCGCCCATCGGCCAACCTAGTCCGGGGGATGCACAAAGCGGGGTTGCCATTTCATCGAGCGGAGCGTCCGTCGGAGCGACTGTTAGGAGTAGCGCCGAGGATACGTCTCAATTCGTCGGTTTGGGGTCGAGTTCCGGAGGCAAACGTCGCCGCCCTCGAGTGTCCTTGAAGCGGAACATCCCTGCGCCAAGGAGGCATTGAAGATCTTGCTTTTGAGGCCTTTGTATTTAGTCTAAGTGTAACAAGCCATCATTGTAATTTTTGCTTTTTAAAGCCTTGTAATCTGGTTGTAAGGAAGAGTCGTCTTGTATTGTGTCCCCACTCTTAATGATGTTTCTTTCTTAGACTTGCATGTTTTTAGTGGCTCTGTGTGGTTACTTTGTTTGTGACTGTGTTCATCGTGCCGAGGTCCCCGAGCTGGACTTTTGCTCGTTTGGGGGTCGGCGTTATGAGCGTTCGGCCAAGGGTGCCGAGCTCTGCTTTGGTCATTTAACCTTGCGAATTTGCAAGATGAGTAATAGCGAGCTCGCGAAGTAGGATCGAGCCAAGTGCTGGACTCCGAACCATCGTTAGGGTTGTTCAACGGTTGTGGGAGCAATTCCGAATGACGAACTACTTCTAGTTCGCTTAAGAGCGAACTTGCGAAGTAGAATCGAGCCAAGTGTTGGACTCCAAACCATCGTTAGGGTTGTTCAACGGTTGTGGAAGCAATTCCGAATGGCGAACTACTTCTAGCTCGCTTAAGAGCGAACTTGCGAAGTAGAATCGAGCCAAGTGTTAGACTCCGAACCATCGTTAGAGTTGTTCAACGGTTATGGAAGCAATTCCGAATGGCGAACTACTTCTAGCTCGCTTAAGAGCGAACTTGCGAAGTAGAATCGAGCCAAGTGTTGGACTCCGAACCATCGTTAGAGTTGTTCAACGGTTGTGGGAGCAATTCCGCATGGCGAACTACTTCTGGCTCGCTTAAGAGCGAACTTGCGAAGTAGAATCGAGCCAAGTGTTGGACTCCGAACCATCGTTACGGTTGTTCAACGGTTGTGGGAGCAATTTCGAATGGCGAACTACTTCTGGCTTGCTTAAGAGCGAACTTGCGAAGTAGAATCGAGCCAAGTGTTGGACTCTGAACCATCGTTAGGGTTGTTCAACGGTTGTGGGAGCAAATCCGAATGGTGAACTACTTCTAGCTCGCTTAAGAGCGAACTTGCGAAGTAGAATCGAGCCAAGTGTTGGACTCCGAACCATCGTTAGGGTTGTTCAATGGTTGTGGGAGCAATTCCAAATGGCGAACTACTTCTAGCTCGCTTAAGAGCGAACTTGCGAAGTAGAATCGAGCCAAGTATTGGACTCTGAACCATCGTTAGAGTTGTTCAACGGTTGTGGGAGCAATTCCGAATGGCGAACTACTTCTAGTTTGCTTAGGAGCGAACTTGCGAAGTAGAATCGAGCCAAGTATTGGACTCCGAACCATCGTTAGAGTTGTTCAACGGTTGTGGGAGCAATTCTGAATGGCGAACTACTTCTAGCTCGCTTAAGAGCGAACTTGCGAAGTAGAATCGAGCCAAGTGTTGGACTCCGAACCATCGTTAAGGTGAAGAGTAAAAGCAGAGAGATGTAAACAATTTTTACAAGTAAAATATGAAAAAGCTTTCTTTATTGATGACTAATGGTCGGCTGCTTCTAAAGTTGCAAGCCGTTTTTACAAGAGAGAAATAAAAGAAGAAAAATACAAGTAATAGGAGAGGAACGGTTCGACATCCCAGAATACTTAGAGAGGCGTTGATGCTCTCTCTTGGTATTTTAGAAGATGGTCGGCATTCCAGGTTTTGGGGATCTCTCTGCCTTCGAGGTCTTCTAGTCTGTATGTCCCGGGCCGAACTACTTTGGCGATCTTATAGGGTCCCTCCCAATTTGGAGCCAGTTTACTCTTCTGACCAGGAAAAGAGATGGCTAGCTTTCTGAGGACCAAGTCCCCTTCTTTGAGGTCGGTAGGACGGACTCTCTTATTGTATGCCAACTCGATCCTTCTCCGGTAGCTTTGTTGACGAATGGCAGCTCTTTCACGGATCTCGTCAATTAAGTCTAGATTTGCTCGGAGCTCTTTGGCATTTTGTTCTTCTTCATAAGCTGTTAGACGAGGAGAGGGTATACTGACTTCTAGGGGGATCATAGCCTTGGACCCATAGGTGAGGTTGAACGGAGACTCTCCTGTGGGGGTCCGTTTTGTCATGCGGTAGTTCCACAGCACGTTAGGGAGCTGATCGGCCCATAAGCCTTTAGAGCATTTATCCAACCTCTTCTTAATACCGGAGAGGATCTGTCGGTTAGCATTCTCGACTTGGCCATTCGACTGTGGATGGAAAACGGAGGAGAATCGGTGTTAGATGGCGAGGTCTTCACAGAGAGCTCAGAAGGCAGCCCCAGTGAACTGGGTTTCGTTGTCTGTTATGAGGATCCGAGGGACACCGAACCGGCAGATTACGTTCTTCCAAAAGAAATGAACTACCTTGTTCTCAGTGATCGTGGCCAAGGGCTCGGCCTCTATCCATTTTGAGAAGTAGTCGATTGCCACGACTAAGAATTTGAACTGGCCGAGAGCTGGTGGAAATGGCCCTAGTAAATCCATCCCCCACATTGCAAAAGGGATAGGACTTGATAAGGAAGTGAGTGGAGCTTGTGGGAGGCGACGGATGTTGGAGTACTTCTGACATGAGCGGCATTGCCGAACGTGCCGTTCGGCGTCTTGTAGGAGAGTGAGCCAGAAATATCCGTAATTCAACACTTTGCAGGCTAAGGATCTGGACCCTGCATGTGCCCTGCCGACGCCTTCGTGAAGTTCTCGCAAGGCGTAGTCGGCTTGTTCGGGGGAGAGGCATCTCAAATAAGGCCTGCCGTCTATCTGCGTGAAGGAGCGCTTGTATAGGATGCCTTCAATAAGTGTGTATCGCTCTGCTCGGGTTCTCACTCGGCGAGCTTCCTTAGGGTCCTCGGGGAGAAGCCCATCCCTCAGGAATTCAACGAGGGGTTTCATCCAGTCATCTTGAAGCAGAACAGGTAGAGACTCCATAGAGTTAGAAGTTTCATCCTCTATGCTTGGCTTCAGGAGGACCTCTATCAAGACGGTCTGCTCGAGACCTTGGAGGGAGGAAGAGGCTAACTTGGAGAGGGCATCGTCCTGGGCATTTTCTTCTTGGGGGATTCGTTGGATGAGGGCTTCCTCAAATAAGGCCATGAGGCTCCTGACCTTGGCTAAGTACTTAACCATTCGGTCATCACGTGCTTCATACTCACCGAGGACCTGATTTACGACCAGCTGAGAGTCGCTAAAGATCCGGAGGTGTTGCGCCCCTACATTGCGAGCCATTCCAAGGCCGGCTATGAGTGCCTCGTATTCTGCTTCGTTGTTAGAGGCCTTGAAGTTGATACAGAGGGAGTATTGGAGGACGAAGTCATCTGGGCCTGCCAGAATGACCCCGGCTCCGCTTCCCTCGTTACAGGAGGATCCATCCACATAAACCGACCAGACAGGTGGTCCCTTCATTGCTTAGCTGAACTCGGGAATGGTACTTTCAACTATAAATTCTGCTAGGGCCTGAGCCTTGATTGCGGTCCGAGGCTGATATGTTATATTATGTTGGCTCAGCTCGATAAACCACTTCATAAGGCGACCAGAGGTCTCCGACTTGTGGAGAACTTGCTTCAGCGGTTGGTCAGTAAGAACGACCACCGAATGGGACTGAAAATATGGGCGAAGCTTCCTCGCGGCCATCACTAGGGCATAAGCCAGTTTTTCTATCCTCGGGTAGCGGAGCTCGGCATCCCGAAGTACCTTGCTCACATAGTAGATGGGCTTCTGAGCCCGGTCTTCTTCCCTTACTAAAACGGTGCTGAGGGTCTGATCGGAGGCTGCTAGGTAGAGGTAGAGGGGTTCACCAGGGATTGGTTTGCTGAGGAGAGGAGGATTGACGAGGTAAGCTTTGAGCTGGTCGAACGACTCCTGTTGCTGTTGACCCCATTCGAAACCTTTAGCCCCCCTAAGGGCCTTGAAGAAGGGGAGGCATTTCTCCCCGAACTTCGAGAGAAAATGCCCTATAGCAGCTAGGCGGCCTGTTAGCCTCTGAACTTCCTTAACGTTCTTGGGAGGGGCCATGTCTATTATGGCCTTGATTTTCTCAGGGTTAGCTTCGATTCCTCGTTGGCTGACCATGAAGCCGAGGAACTTTCCTGACGAGACTCCGAACGCACACTTGTTCGGATTGAGTCTCATGTTGTGCTTTCTCAGAACATCGAACGCCTCCTGTAGGTCGGTCACATGATCGGCTCCTCGGATGCTTTTTACAAGCATGTCGTCCACATATACCTCCATATTCTGGCCGATTTGAGCTTGGAAAACCTTGTTGACGAGGCGTTGATATGTGGCGCCTGCATTCTTCAAACCGAAGGGCATAACCCTGTAGCAGTAGAGGCCCTGGTCGGTCACAAATGAGGTCTTCGGGATATCTGGGAGGAACATTCAGATCTGATTGTAGCCTGAGAAGGCGTTCATGAAGCTGAGGAGTTCATGAACTGAAGTGGCGTCAATCAAAGTGTCAATACTCGGAAGAGGGAAGGGATCCTTGGGGCAAGCCTTGTTGAGATCGGTAAAATCGATACAAATCCTCCAGGTTCCGTTGGACTTCTTTACTATCACTACATTCGACAGCCATTCGGGATAGTTTACCTCTTGTATGAACCGGGCCTTCAAGAGCTTGTCCACCTCCTCTTTTATGGCTAGTTGGCGCTCGGGGGCGAACTTGCGCCTCTTGAGTTGAACCGGTTTGGTCTCCGGAGCAACGCTGAGGTGGTGGACCAAGAGCTCTTCGAAAATTCCGGGCATGTCTGCAGCTGACCAAGAAAAGAGGTCTCGGTTTCTTCGGATGCACTGGACTATGTCTGAGCATAGGGCGGATGGGAGGGTCTTGCTAACAAAGAACTTTCGGGTTGGATCCTGCTCAGAGAAGAGCACTTCCTCCAACTCATCCACCGGCTCGGACGTCGGTCGGGCGACATCTTGGGGGATTTCCAGGGTTTCGAGGGAGAGTACTGGACCGAGGGTAGAGGTCATGTAGCATTTGCGGGCCGTTTCCTGATTGCCTTTTACTTCCCCTACTCCTGCCCGTGTGGGGAATTTCATTTTGAGGTGATAGGCGGAGGGGACGGCTTCAAGGGCAGCAAGGCCGGGCCGACCCAAAATGACATTGTAAGCTGCAGGGACATCTACGACCATAAAGTCCATCATCTCCGTTCGGGTAGTAAGAGTTTTTCCAGCGGTTACGTCGAGGGTGATCACCCCTTCAATAGTCACTGGCACTCCCGTGAATCCATGGAGCGTGTAGCCGGCGGGTTTGAGTCTGTCTTGGGATAGTTTGAGGCCCTTAAAAGCGGCGAGGAAGAGGATGTTAACGGAGCTACCATTGTCTACTAGGATCCTCTCCACTTTGAAGTTCGCCATATGGAGATTGATGACGAGTGCGTCACAATGGGGGGTGCGGACACCTTCAAGATCTTCATCTGAGAATGTGACAGGCACTTCGAGGCCTTTAGGGGGAGGGGTGGCGCGGACCGAATTGACTTCCCTAATGAACGCCTTCCGAGAGGAGTTTGAGGAGCCCCCCATTGGGCCCCCATGAATGAGGTGTAGGATACGTTCCTCTTCGAAGTTGGGCGTTTCATCGCATTCAGGATGCTTATTAGCCCCCCGAGGCGGGAGAGGAAGGTCGGCTCGGTCCTTTCTAACGAACCTGGTCAGCTGCCCCCTCTGGATGAGGGCTTCTATCTCATTCTTCAAGGCCCGACAATCATTGATGTCGTGGCCGTGGTCCCGGTGATAACGACACCATTTCTCTTTATCCCTCTTTTTGCCGGGGGTATTCATTTTTGGTGCAGGAGGTATCACCCCCTCCTTCTCAACTTCCATAAGAATTGTGGAGATGTTGGCATTAAAGGGAGTAAAATTTTCAAATCTAGGGGGAGGTCGGCGCTGGCCGCCATTATCCTTCTGGAGTTTCTTGGCCCCTTCCTCTTCTGTTCCCTTTCTTTTAGACCCGGAGGAAGACCCCTCCAAGTTGGGGCGGTGCTCAGCTTCTTTGGCCCGAATATACTTTTCGCTCCGGAGGAGGAGGTTAGAGAAGTTTTGTGGGGGCTTTTTGGCGAGGGAGGAGCGGAGGTTGGAGTTGAGGACATTGGATTGAAATGCTGCTGCAGCGACCGACTGGTCGAGGGATGCTATGGACCTGGCTTCAGCTGTGAACCTTTTCACATAGTCTCTCAGCTTCTCACCCTTCTTCTGGTGAAGGTAGAGTCGCGAAATGCTGGTCTTCTCAGTTCTGCGGCTACTCACGAAGTGGGTGACGAAGAGTGTCTCAAATTGCTCGAAGGAGAATATTGAGGAAGGGGCAAGGCGAGAGTACCATTCTCGAGCTGGACCCTTGAGAGTTGCGGGGAAGGTTTTGCAGAGCAGAGCATCGTAAGCTTGATGGATGAGCATGAGGGCCTTCAAGCTCTCAATGTGATCGACAGGGTCAGTCTCCCCGGAATAGGTCTCAAATTGAGGAGGCTTAAAGCCGATTGGTACGGGTGCATCCATTATGGTTCGGGAAAAAAGAGGTCGATTAGGACGAAGGGTCCTTCCTCTAAGTTCTTCTTCACGGTCCAACCGACCCAAGTGCCTTTCCATTTCGTGGAGACGGCAGTAGACAACGTCATCCCTTCGACGGTAATCAGCCGAGCCTCTAGACTCATCTTCGTACGAGGGAGAGCGGGGGCTACGACGACGGTAGCTCCTGGAGCGCCGAGGACTTGGCATGTGCCAGGGGTTGCTTGGAGTTGCTGAAGGAGTTAGGGACCGTCGGCGAGGACTTTAGACTGGAGGAGGAGAGGGAATCCTTGGAGCATTGGTGTTGGGACGAAGATTGAGAGCTTGTAGGACAGTTGCTTGGAACTGCTGGAACTTGGCACGGGTGATGGGTGCCTCATCGTTCCTAGGATGTTGCCGACCGGCAGGGGAATGGGGTCTTCTCCTGTGATGCTCGGGGGACTCTCTCCGCCCCCTTCGGATAGGGGACCATCTGTAGTCTTGGCGGTAAGGAGATCGCTCATCCGGATGTTGCTGGCGGGAGGCTCCCTCTCGGGCCCTCTTTTCATCCAGACGGCGGCGAAGATCCTCATCCTTCTGCCGATTGAGGACGGTGTTGTGAAGGTCAGAAGCTCGGGGATTGTGGGAGGCCATAGAATCCGAAGAGGCATTGTGGATGGAGACGTGGTCCGGATGGAGAGGTTGTTTCTGCGGGTTGGGACCCTTAGGAGGTTGTTGATTCTGAGGAGGAGGCAGGTCCTGTTGGAGAGGGTCCTCGGCTTGAGGCGGAAGTTGCCCCTGCTGTGGAGCGGGCTGGATGGGAACTTCTTGTTGCTGATCGAGGTTGGGTCCTCGGTTGGACCCTCGGGATCTGGCTTTCCTAGGAGGCATGGCTGGAGAAGATATGACCAATGGGAAGAGGGGAGGCTGCTATTCGTTCTTTCCCACAGACGGCGCCAATCTGTTGCCGCTAAATCTGGTGTGGGGGCAAACAGATAGTATTTGTGGATTCTTAGGAAACTTTGAATAGCAAACCTGTTACCTGTCCCGCCGGAGTTTGATGCTGATTCCCACCGTACACCTGCAAAAAGTGCGAGACACCGGGGATGATCCCGGCGACGCACCCTCCGACGCTCAAGTCAGTAATCAGAAGTGATTATGAAAGTGTGCAAAACTGGCAAAAGATTGATTACCTCTTAATGGAGATGGATGAGAGGTATTTATAGGCGCCGCTAGGGTCAGATTAGGAATGTAATCCCTATGGTTAGATAAGGAATGTAATCCCTAATCCCCAGTGAAAGGATAGATATGAATCAGGGCCGTTGATTAGGATTTAATCAGGAACCCTAATTCTATCCTTTCTGGACCGGGTTTGCTGCGGGTTGAAACCAGCACCCAGTTGAGGTGGATCCGTTTGCGGGTTAGTGGGTCTTCGGGGAGGAGAACCCGTACCCGCTTCAAACCCATTGGTAGGTGAAATTACTGTTTTACCCCTGGGCTTCAAGATTCGTGCCCGATTTGGACGGTTCCGATTTAACCCCATTTTTAGCCACATCAGTGATGTTGCTATTGTTATGGGCATCGTAACCATTGTTTATACGACTTTATGTCAGCCCTCTTCTATATATATTATTATAGGGTGGTACTCTTCTGAGTCATATCCATTTTATCATCTTTGACCATTCCACTAAAAATTATCCTCTCCAAAATTGGTTCAATGGTTCATAATTTTCATAATGATGCACTTGACTCTTATTGATCATTTTTGAATACTTTTGGAATTAATCTAACAACTAATATAGAATTAGCCAACTGTAGGGGGACTAATATGAAATTTCAGTATTTGTTGAGAATCTATGTGAAAAAACAGTATAATTAATTAGCTTCCTATAGTTTTTCTTTTCATTTTGAGAGAAAATAATTTTTCTCTATTTTTACATGTCACAATGTTTCCTTATCAAGTTTCGTGCAAACAAAACATTGACAAAAAATCTCTTCCAATATAAAAGAAACTATATTACGTACTCAGGAAATAGATTGCAACCACATTTTCTTGGAAACAAATGATTCAATAGCCAACTACAATTCAGTGTGCATTTTGTTGGGTTTATTTCTTGCATACTAGTTCGATAAGAAGGGAAGACAGTGAATGTGAGAAGTGGTCGAAGCGAAGATTGAAGAAGAAGGGAGTAGCAATAAAGCAATAGGCAGGGACAACAATTGACAGTCGACCGTTCATACAGTCGACCGTCGTTGCTCTCTGGATGGATTTGGATCCATTGCGGTCAGCTACGCTTTATGGCACAGCAACAGTGAATTGGGTCGGGTCTTGGGGATTCGATTGAAGCCCAACTTTTTCTAAATGCACGATCTACGACTCTTATTGCATGGTTATCTCTTTAGGAATATCATACGACTATTGTTTTCAAATATCAAACTAAGGTTTCTCTATATTTTTATATATTATTGTATTGACCTCCTTTAAGAGGTAAGAGCAAAAGAGAGCATTTCATTGTAGAGAGCTTAAGAGTTCTTTTTGTAAACATTATCTCTTTAGTTAGGCTTGAGAGATAAATAGGATCATGGTGAGAGTAGTTGTAATATATTTCTCGAGTTGAATATCATTCGGGTTATTTTTCCTCCGGATTAGGATTCGCCCAAACCGGTACAAAATTATGTGCTTTGGTCTGTATGATCTGATCTGTTATTTGCTTGATGGTTCTGTAACTCTTGTTTCCCTGTATTTGTACTTTTATACTGTATTTTGCTCAATTGTACTATGTTATCAATTTGAGATCTAGTATTTTATTCATGTTCGAATAAAATCATTATTTTTACCTCAACTCAATTTCTGGTCCTTTTATCGAATTCATTTGTGTGCTATTTGTGTCGTTCTTCATGAAGAATTTTCCAACTCTTCTCATTTATCTCTTTAATCCCCATTTTAGTGCATTTTGACCATTTCTCCTGTTGGACCCTATTTGAAACGGATACCCAAAACCCACAAACCCGAAAACCCTACTATATAAACCCTACCCTAACCCTAATCCCAACCCTAATACTGTTTAACCCTTAATTAACCACCCCCCGCTACTCTTCTTCTTCGTTCCGTTTCCTTCTCCTTCGATTTCGCACAGCGCCAACCAAACCCACTCCGATCGCCTTCCGATCGTCTCTCCCACCATCGACCTTCACCTCGTCGACCCCACAACACCACCACAACCTCCATCACCGTTGCCTCCGCCATCTCTCCATCTTTCGAACCCAAAACTCCGAACCCATCCCCGACCAACCCACTCTCGCCATTACCATATCCCCATCACCTCGCCGCCTCCAACACCATCCCCTCGACCACCTCTACATTGCCGCTGCGTCGCCACACACCACCGAACCCCAACACCCACTCCCCTAACTCCTCCCCTGTTCTTTGAACCGAACAGAGCGCGTCGCCTCCACGTCAGTCGCCGCCGCTCCGTCACCGCATTGCTCCTCGACGTAGCGTCGCCGTCACCCCTCTCCCTCTCGCACTCTGTTTCGAAGCAGCGAACGAAGAAGAAGAAGAAAGGGAAAAGGGCGGGATCGGATCTCGACCGTAGGATCGCGCCAAGATTCGCGCCCGAGATCGCTGTCCCGTGTTCGTCCACAGCGAATCCCAGATCCGCTGTTTGCTGTTCGACCAGATCCGCTGCGTTAGGATGATCCGATTCGCCCGTTTGGCTGTCCCGTGTTTTGGCACAGACGATCCCGATTCGCTGTTCGCTGTTCTGGGCTGATCCGTTGTGGGGGAAAACTCGATCTACGGTTGATTTTCGCACGTGCTTTTGGAGGACTTCTTCCGGGATTTTTCAACCCAAATTTCTACAACAAGTGGATCTAATCGTCATCAAATTAAGGCAAGTATCCTTGTACATTTTATTGTTCTAGTACAAGCACCCTTGAAATACTAGAAATAGTTAGATTTGTGACTCCTCCTTGAATATCGTTGTTGATCAATATTGAACCTCCAAATTATAATTCTAAGAGTCACAAAATTTCCTTGTATTAAATTATAATTATTTGGACTCTTTTACCCTTGTACTGCCCGAGCGAGGTTGGAATAGGAATTTGATAAGGTGGAGTGTGTGTATGAATGAAAGTAATTATTATAGAATGTTTATTGGATTTATAGATTGAAACAGTAGTCTGTTTTACTTGCAGTTTGGGGAATTGATGGATAGCAGAGCAGATATTTGTCGGGTTTTTGCCGTTAGCAATGTGAGTATGATTTCTTATTTCTTTTGTATATGTTATGCTATGTTGCTATGTAAAATTTTATATGATGATTTGTTGGGTGTAATGCGTTATGTGCATCGTATGTATAAATTCATAAGTATGGTACAAAATGAATTATTGGGTGTAAGAAATTAATATGTATGTGTAGGCGAGTGTTGAGATTGAGATTTGTATATATATATATATATATATATATATATATATATATATATATATATATGTTACGGAAGATATATAAATATATTGACAAGGTTATATTTATAAAGTTGTGTACGTTATTTGATAAAGAGAATATAACCATGTCAATATATTTATAAATCTTCCGTAACATATATATATATATATATATATATATATATATATATATATATATATATATATATATATATATATATATACATTGACGATACTATATGGTTAAAGTTATGCTTGTTCATATGTAATATAAATATAGTTATATACCCTTATGGTGAGAGGTGTGTATTATATACATGATCTTAAAGGCGTGTATATGTAGGGAGTTGTGCAATCATATGTAGGATATGAATGGCGTGTATATGCTTATAAATTAATGGAGTTATATACCTTTATGATATAAGAAGAAATTATATTATAAGAGAGAAATTGTGTTATAAAGAGAAATTCATGTTATAAATGGAAAATTTTATAGTAAGGAGAAATTGTGAAGGAGATGTTTTTTATATAGGGAGGTATAAAGGAAAAATATATACGGAGATATAAAGGAGAGAAAATGGTGAATTTGTATGATTTTGAGTATTTATTGCTTTAAGTAATATATATATATATATATATATATATATATATATATATATATATATATATATATATATATAATGTCGTTGTTCCTAATAACGTAACGACTATAGAGGCAGAGAAGCTATTTGTTTGGAAAAATTGGAGATAACTGATGCTGTTGTTCAGAATAACGACATTATTTGCACTGTTGCCGTTATTGCAAAGAATGACAACAAGTAAAATTAAGATATAATAAAAATTGTGCATGTTTTGAACTATTGCTGTTGTTGGGAATAACGTTATAGGTATCTGATGCCGTTATTCCCAACAACGACATCTGTTATTTTAAATTTGGTTCAAAACATGCACAAACATTTACATACATTTCGAAGTAGTTTAAGACTTCTATTTGAATATGATGAACAAATGCAATTATAAACACCATAAAGTAAACATAGTAAATAACACAAATGAACAATTCATCGGCAAATATATAGCATCAAGTTTTATATTTGCAACACAATATAAACGGCAATAATTCACATTCAACCGAACTTGAAAAATTTAAAAAATATGATTGAAGTTCACATTTAAAACCTGTAATATCCCGATCAGTTATTAATAATATTATTTAATTATTTAATTTTATTTTTCAGAATTGAAATATTTTTTTGTGGATATTACTTAGCTGAATTAATAATCATAATCTGTATGAATATCAGTCCATATGTATGTGCGTTATATCATTTTGGTACTGGAATCTTCCGAGCCAATAATAAAATTTATTTTATATTATTTTCAGAATTAAATTATTTTTATACAAATTGTGCGATTTAACAAACAAAAATTAACGGTATATATATTAACATATACGTATGCGTATTGTATCAATTTCGTACGTTTGTACAAATTGTGTAGTATATGTTTTGGACAAAAATATCTTATTTTTGTCATGATTAATCAAAAATGGATGGCTAGGATTTGTTTGGAGGATTAAACTTAGGGTTTAGGATTAAAGAAAATACATAAGAGGATTTTTTTTTTGATGAATCGGATAGAGCCAAACGGCTCCAGCCATCAAAAAAATATATTAATCAATAAAATAGTTAATAAACAATACAAATAGTCAATGGTTTTACAAGATGTAAAACAGAAATAAGCGAGCAAGTAAGAAATACAATAAACGAGCTACTAAGAAATACAACGACAGACTCAACATCAGCAAAGCAGAGGGTGGAGCCACAGCAAGATGCACCACGCCGTTACTTGAGAGCGGAGCAAACGGCCCGGAAAAGCGAGCAATGAGAAGGATACAAGAGCCAGGCCGACGCACTCGAGTGAGGAAGGGAACCTAAGCAACCGACCCAAGACCATGGAGGATCAAAACTCCTCCCACGACGGCATACAACTCCACTAGTAGTCTAGAGGGACTCTAGCAGCGCAACGGAGGAAATGCACTGCCTACAACAGTGAAGCCAACGAGAAGGCAAGACTCACCAGTGCCCTAGCTGAAGAGCAGACACGGAAGCTGCTTTCTTCGCAAGAAGCCGAGCACTCACTCGGATCTTCGAATGGTCAAAAACTTTCTTGTTGTAGCCTCGCCTGACGGAGGGAGGTGCTACCCTCACAGAAGGGGACGAAAATGCCGCAAGATCCGATGATGAAGTGCCTACTGAGATAGGGCACGAAGGGGAACCGAGACTGTTGGTAGCAATCGATGAGGCAGAATCAATGGTCTTGGAGTGCCTACATAAGAGGATTAATAGGTGTATTTCTACTAGAACTTTCCTCCACCTCACCCCTCCACCTCATCCAAATTGGCCGGCCACCCCTTGCTCCAAGGGGTTTTTTGCAAAGCCCCTTGGTGTATTTGCACCCTCACCATATCATTCCTCCTATAAATACCCCCCCCCCCCCCCCACCTCTTGCCTCATTTGCCAAAAGAAAAAAATAGAGAGGAAAAGAAAGAGAGAAAGAAACCCTAACTAGAGAGTTCTTCATTTGTAGGTTTTCTATTAGGAGCTAGGAGGAAGGAGAAGGATCTTGTCTAGTTCTTCCTACAAAGAGATCAAGGTGGGAGTTTCTCTACATCCTATTGTATTGTTTTTGTTCTATTTTATTTATTGTATGTTGTATATGTATATTCTAAATAACTTGGACTAAATCTTAAGCATAAAAATGGTTGTAGGGATCAAAATGATCCATTGAAAAAAAATGAATGGTAGAACTCAAACAAATAACATAAAGGTTGAGTCTTTAAAACTTTGTTATGGTTATTGTGTTGTTATCGTTATTTTGCTAAGCTAAAAACTTGGACTAATTGATTTATGCATATGAGTAGTGTGGATCAAGATTGATCACTTGAAAAGTTTTGAAGGGTGGAACTCATTAAAAACCCATAAAGATGGAATCTTTAACTTGATATGAATATTGTTGTTATTATTGTTATTTTGTTAACACAAAACTATACAACTTGGACTAAAACTATGAGCATATAAGATTAGTGAAGTGAGAATACTTACATACCCAATTTGGGGTAGTAGAACTCAACAAGCTATTAAAAGATGAGTCTTTTTGTTGTATGTTGCTCTCTACCATGTTAAAAATCTAGTTTTTACTAACACTAGTTCATAAAAAGTGGACCTTTCTATATGTAGGAACTCGTAGATTAAAGAGAAGTAGGTTTTGTAATATGTAGGATTTGTAGATTCAAAAAAATTAGATTTTTGTAATATGTAAGACTTGTAATTCATGAAATAAGTAGTCTATGTAATATGTAGAAATTCATAAGAAAGTAGTCTATGTAATATGTAGAAATTCCTAAGAAAGTAGTTGTTATGTTGTTCTAGTAGATTCAAAAAAACCCATGCATGCTTGAGTTGTAGTTGTTCTAGTAAAGAACTCATCATGCTTGAGTTGTAGTTATTCTAGTAAAGAACCCATGCATGCTTGATTTATAGTTGTTCTAGTAAGGATCCCATTCATGCTTGAGTTGTAGTTGTTCTAGCAAAGAACCCATCATACTTGAGTTGTAGTTGTTCTAGTAAAGAACCCATGATGCTTGAGTTATAGTTGTTCTAGTAAGGAACCCATCATGCTTGAGTTGTAGTTATTCTAGTAAAGAACCCATCATGCTTGAGTTGTAGTTGTTCTAGTAAAGAACCCATCATGCTTGAGTTGTAGTTGTTCTAGAACCCATCATGCTTGAGTTATAGTTGTTCTAGTAAGGAACCCATCATGCTTGAGTTGTAGTCGTTCTAGTAAAAAATCCATCATGCTTGAGTTGTAGTTGTTTTAGTAAAGAACCCATCAAGCTTGAGTTGTAGTTGTTTTAGTAAAGAACCCATGCATGCTTGAATTGTATGTTGTAGTAGCATGCTCTAATTACTCTAGGTTGCTAAAAGAACTCATGCGTGTTTAGGTTGTATGTTATGGTTGCATGCTAATCTAGTTAAACTATTAAAAAGAACCCATGAATGTTAGAGTTCCATGATTGTTCTAGTTCAAATTCTAAAAGAAACCCATGAAATTAGTTCCATGGTAGTTCTAACTCAATTCGAGGAAGAACCCATAACAATATCGCTTTCAATCATCAAAGTGAACATTTTGAAAGAAAATTAGGGTTTTTGAATACATACCACAATTTCGAATTTTAGAAGAGCCGTAGAAGAAATCAGCGCTAAATATTAAAGTGAACGAAGATAGGAAGGAATCACAATTAGGGTTTACGGTTGTGTATTTAATCAATTTATTTTGGATGTAAAATAGCACTCTTGACAATGGGATTTTGGGTTTTAGGGTTCTAGGGTTTTTTGGTTTCGGGAGAGAGAGGAAATGGATCTAAAGTGAAAGGCGAAGGAGAAAAGGGGGCCACTATTTATATGCAAAAATTCTTATAATTGATGCTGCTATCCCAAACAACAGCATTAGTAATGCAAATGCCGTTGTTGGTGATAGCGACATCTGTTATAGGCTTTTTTCATACTTGCAAATTTTTTCCTAAGTCAGTGAGCACACGATTGCCAATAAGATAACTGGCGTCGTTCCTTTAAATAGCGGCACGCGTATTTTTTTTATAAACAGATGCCGCTATTGGAAACAACGACATATAAATAACCTATGCCGTTATTTCCAATAACGGTTTATGTTGATGTGTCCAAAACTGGGTCAGATCACTAAATATTTTTGAAAGTTGGTCAGATCGCTCAATATTTTCAAAAAGTGGGTTAGTACGACAAAAAATTCCACTTTCTCCCTTGTAATTTTCTCCAAGAAAGTCCACATATATCCTACATATCTCACAGCAAAATATTAGGTCAAAATTGCAAAATTAGATAGTTATCCAACAACTCATTATTCTTCGAAAAATTCGGCAGAATAAATCGGAGTTGCAATAAGTAGAAAATCTGTAAAAGAAGAACAATGGAATATTTTTTCAGAACCAATATTTGATTATATAGTAATGAAATTACAAGATATACCTCTTAGTCTTTTTCTCTCTCTCTCTGATTACAGTAGTATCTCAATTAAATAGTTAGCTCTTAGTTCTTTCTACTGGCTCTCTCAGATACAATCTACTCTCATGTATTTATATAGTAGTAATCTTGGAATACAAGCAGGGAAAGATAGATTTAAAACTCTAATTTAAATATTAGTTGGTTCATAACTTAGAGTTTAAGATAAACATAAACCCCAAATTAAATATTTAGTTCCTATTTAAAATTGGATTAAGTCTCCAACTAACATTTAATTTATATTAAATACCTAACTAATATTTCAAATTATATTAAAGTGATTATCTAAGTAGATGAAATAGATAAGGATATATACTAAACAATAGCCATGTTTTGTGGCTTCATTCAGGCTCATCTCGAGTTGGCTTCGCTTCAAATTTTGCCAAAACTTCATTGAACCTCATAGATCATAAGAGAGAATATTTGAGACATATTTCGAACACAAATTGGAGGTGGGTTCTGATTGGTTAAGGCAAGTGGAATAAGATCCCTCTTTAAGTGGGATCAACACATTCTTTCGTTGCCGATGAGTAGGATGAGAGTGTTCTATCAGCCAACGGTTTTAGGGAAATATCTCATATTAATATCTACATCAGAAGTGACATATAGGTTAGGTTAATACACCCAACTTCATCTGTCAATCTCCAAAACCCTTGTCACCAAAGAAAAATCAAATAACGATTACGTAATTAGAAGGGAGGGAGGGGGGGGGGGGGGGGGGGTTATGTATATGCTAAAAGTTAGTTACAAAAGGTTTAGCTTAAAAGAGTTTCTTTTGATTCATACTATAGATTCCAATGGTTAGGAGGTTAGGAGATAAGATTAGTTGATAACTCTATTTTGGATTGAAGATTTGGACAAGAGTTTTTTATGAATCAGGACTCCTATTATTAAGCTGCAGATTACTCCTTGCTTGTGGGTCTGTATTGGGGCTGATGTGCATGAAAAAGGCCCATGTTCTCCATACATGCCCGTACTTGCCGTAAAATTATTGTTTCACCCCCCTTATGTTTCGAGATTCATGCCTCAATCATGTGGCCCTGATTTGCTATGATTTTTATCCTCATCATAAGCCCTTCACTACTAACGACTGGGTTTTTCAGTCTTCTTGGAGTTGTTCGACTCGTTTAAGGTGATCTGAATAACTTTGTGGCTTTCATGGATGATTGGGGAGGGTAGAAACCGCTTTCGAAGCTTCTGAAAGTTGCAATAGTCTTGTAGAATTTCTAGAAAATTTTCATGATTTTTTTTGTTTGTTTTGAATTTGTCCAATTTTTAATCATTTTTTTGAGTTTTAAATCAATTTTCTGAATTTTTTACTTAACTTTTGGGGTTTTCCCAATCATTAATTATTTTTTTGGGACTTTGAATCAATTTTCTGAATCTTATAATTAAATTTGGTATTTCTAATTAACTATTATAAATTTATAATTATATTTCAGAATTTTTATTTTTTTTTTTCGAATTTATAATAGTTTTTTAGAATGTCTAATTAATTAATCCGAAGTTTTAATCATTTTTCAGAATTTTGAATTATTTAATCCGAATTAATAATTAAAAAAAGATTAAATTACAACCTGATGACATGTCGAGATCTGGAGTGTTGATCCGTTCGAACATGCACGTCAAGGAGATAAGAGGGTTTAGATTCGCTCCAAGGAGGAGCTACCATGTATTCTTTTGACTTTGGTTTATTACCCAATGTCTTAGAAGCAGATTGTCTTTTAGGAATGGATAATCTCTATTTTTAGATCCATTTAATAAACATTACCTCCAACTTGATAATCGTCTCATTCTTCGTGTTCCTTTAACAACCCCTTTAGCCTCCCACTATACCCCCGCAATACAACCTTAATTCGTTTCCCACATAAGGTGTACAAACTAAAGAGTAAGATAGCTAAAGAAGATTACTACTTAATCATAAAGAAAGGCCATGAACAATTATAGGATAAGCCTAAATGAAAGTTAAGCTATCATTAAATACTAAATAAGAAACTTACGGATAGTAGACTTCAAAGCGGAAAATATACAAGTTATATTTACAAACACCAGGCTCTGATACCAATTTCGATGAAAGAAGGAGGATCAATCACACATAGAAAAGAAAGAAACACTCACAAAGAAACTCAAAAGTATAGAACATGCTCGTGAACTACTCTAGCTGATGGATCAAATATCTTGATTGGCATTCTCTCATGTCGATCTTCTTAATGTGGGTACCGATTCATCGACCAGTTCAGAGTAGAACGGGGGAAGAGGAGACTCAGCCAGTTCAATATTCCATCTCCTAGGTTGTATGCTGATTTAAAAATCTAGAATTAAAGTAATGGGATTTTTACCACGCTGGGCTGCAGGTGTATAGTGGGAGGCTAAAGAGCTATTAAAGGAACACGGGGAATGAAACGATTATCAAGTCGAAGGTAATGTTTATTAAATGGTTCTAAAAAATGGAGATTATCCATTCCCAAAAGACAATTTGCTTCTAAGACATTGGGTATCATCATTAGCTTCCACAGTAACCATGTTGGAGTCAACAGAGGCATTCCCATCGTTTAATGCTCGGGTGATATTCTCCTATTGTTCCAAATATTCTTCTTGGGCAATACTTCCGATTCTGCCTAATCTGAGTGAGGTGGGGAAGTTGTGTGCTTTCTGAATTCTTTTGGATGATTCTTCGAATGCAGAAAAATTACCTACTAGGAGAATAGTTTTTCCTTCATGTATTGTATGTGATCCAGTGGCTGAAACATAATTTGTATGTCTAAAGAATTCTTGGGCAGCGAGAAGTCTTTCGGTTCTTCGACAAAATCTTTTTTATTGAATTTAAAAAAGTGATGTCTAGGTTCTACTGTAACTCTTTTTGAGTTTTCATAACTGAACGGAGGTGAATAATTTTACATACTGTCTTTCTTCCCAGATAGACCAAACTTGGAACATGAATATGATTTGAAATCTGTTGGCATATTCGGCAAGTTTGATTTTGTAGATTTCTGGTATGCTATTGGCATATTCTTCCGGATTATTTGTGTTTACATAAAGTTCATGACTATCCCTTCTCTAATGTGTTTCTGATATTTAGGGATATCATGAAAAAAGACAATGAGCCAAGGTCTGTCATTTGTATTTTTAATAACATCTTCATTTGTAAAGAAGGATGTTATCTCTGTGTCTTCTAGTTGTTTGAAGAACTTTAAAAGTCTTGTATCATCTAGTAAATTTTTTCGATACATTGAGATTATATTATGTACGGTGATCTCTGCTTCTAACTCCTTTGTTTTATCATTATTTATATTCAGAGATTTTAATAAACCTAAAAAGTATTGAGTTCTTAGATTTACCAAATCCGTCGTGTACATTTGTGAGAAGATTAGTTGTAAGCTTCGCTGTTCAGGGGTGATTCCTATGAATAGTTCTGCTTCCTTTTTATCAAGAGTCTCGGATCTTGATGTTGACGAGAACTATGTTATTTTTAAAATCAGTTCTTGTGTTTCATTCTGGCATTTTTGATATTGGAATAATTCTCGTGATTTGTCAAGAAAATCTTTTTCTAGCTGAGTGAGCCAGAAATTGACTGATCTATAATTTGCTAACTGAATAGATCTAAAGCAGCCATTAAATTTGTTGTAAAGATTTGGGTCATGGGCCTCCATGTTGTACCAATCTTTTATGACTGATGCAACGAATGTTTTCATAGGTTCGGTTGAGAATGCTATTTTTCCTTTGTTTAGTAGAACAAAGGTTTTATGGGCTTCTGTGGAAGCTATTCCCTTTATTGTCTCTGTGGAGACGGGTGCCTTGTCTTTGCTCTGTGGAGCAAGACTTTTGTCTTCCACTCCCACAGGAGTAGATCATTCAGCAACCCAATAGGGAAAAAGGATACCAATTACTCTGATACTAATTTCGATGGAAGGAGGATCACACAAAGAAAAGAAACAAACGCACACAAAGAAAACTTAAAAGCTTACAAAGAAAAATAGAAAAAAGGAAGATTACAAACTTCGATGCTCTAACACACTAACTTTTTCATCTTATTTACAGAAGATGGAAGATACGTCTTTTTCATAGTGGAGTGGTGTGCTGTAAAGATGAGGAGGACTCGTAGTGGAGTTCTGTGCTGGAAGGATGAGGAGGAATCTTCAAAAGGTAAGTTGTCCTTTCTTGAGTGCGGTAGGTATCCTCGTTTACTTTAGTGGCGGGGTCCACCATGCTTCGATTTTTCTTTAGTGGCAGGTCCAACATGCTTCAATCATCACTAGCTTCACCAGTAACCATGTTAGAGTCAACAGAGATGTTCCCATCGTTTAATGCTCGGGTGATATTCTCCTGTTGTTCCAAATATTCTTCTTAGGCAATACTTCCGATTCTGCCTAATCTGAGTGAGGTGAGGAAGTTGTGTGCTTTCTGAATTCTTTTGGATGAGTCTTCGGTGTAGACAAATTATCTACTAGGAGAATAGTTTTTCCTTCATGTATTGAATGTGATCCAATGGTTGAAACATAATTTGTATGTTCAAAGAATTCTTGGGCGGCGAGAAGTCTTTTGGTTTCTTCGACAAAATCTTTTTTATTGAATTTAAAAAAGTGATGTCTAGGTTCTTCTGTAACTCTTTCAAGTTCCCATAACTGAACGGAGTGGAATAATTTTACACACTATCTTTTTTCCCAGATAGACCAAACTCGGAACATGAATATGGTCTGAAATCTGTTGGCATATTCAGCAAGTTTAATTTTGCAGATTTCTGGTATGCTTTTGGCATATTCTTCCAGATTATTTGTGTTTACATAGATTTCATGAACTATCTCCTTTTTCGAATGTGTATCTGATATTTAGGGATATCATGAAAAAAGGCAATGAGCCGAGGTCTGTCATTTGTAATTTTAATAACATCTTCATCTGTACATGTTATTTATGTGTCTTCTAGTTGTTTGAAGAACTTTAGAAGTCTTATATCATCTAGTAAATTTTGTTGATACATTGAGATCATATTCTGTACGGTGATCTTTGCTTCTAACTCATTTCTTTTATCGTCATTTATATTCAGAGATTTTAATAATCCTGAAGAAAATCTTAGAAGAATTCGACCAGCAATATATTTAGAAATATTCTCTTATGATGTCAAATATATTTCTGGCTATACTCACTATGTTGCTCATTTCCTTACTAGGCCATGAATGAAGATTTCAATCAAAAGCTAAATGAGCTGCTCAAACAGACAAAGAGACAAGAAGTCTGGCAACAATTAGGGTCAAAGAAGGTGCCAAAGGTTTCCACAGAGACTGGCACCTTCTTCTACTCCCACATTAGTGGATCATTCAGCAACCCAACAGGGAAAAAGGGTCCAACAGACCGAAGACAAAAGTCTTGGTCCACAGAGCAAAGACAAGGCACCCGTCTCCACAAAGGCAATAAAGGGAATAGCTTCCACAAAAGCCCGTAAAAACCTTTGTTCCACTCAACAAAAGAAAAATAGCATTCTCGACCGAACCTAAGAAAACATTTGCTGCATCAGTCGTAAAAGATTGGTACAACATGGAGGCCCATGACCCAAATCTTTACAACAAATTTAATGGCTGCTTTAGATCTATTCAGCCAGCAAATTATAGATCAGTCAATTTCTGGCTCACTAGCTAGAAAAAGAATTCCTTGACAAATCAAGAGAATTATTCCAATATCAAAAATGCCAGAATGAAACACAAGAACTGATTTTAAAAATAACATAGTTCTCGTCAACTTTAAGATCCGAGGCTCTTGATAAAAAGGAAGAATCACTATTGACAGGAATCACTCATGAACATCGAAGCTTAGAACTAATACTCTCTCTGAAGTTCTTTTAAAGTAGAGAATATTTCAGGGAATTCTTTTATTGTTGAGTATATATATTGTTGTAATTCAATTGTTCCTTGTTTAATATACTTTTCCCAAAAAATATTTTTTTTTTAAAATAATTCTATTTTTTTAGGGCTAAGAATTATTTCATGTTTTAATAGTAGTTGTGCTAGTGTTAAAAAGTGTTGTTTGTGATCTTCGGTTGAAAAGGAGAAGATCAAAATATCATCAATATAGACAACTACAAATGAAAAATGGCCTAATATAGAGTTCATCCATTTCTGGAATATTTGGGGGGCCGTTTTTAATCCAAAAGGTATTACTGACCATTCGAAATGACTTGATACCAAATTGCTCTGATACCAAGAAGGATGTAACGGAGGATCACACAAAGAAAAGAAAAGCGATACCAAGAATGATGGAAGGGAGGATCACACAAAGAAAAGAAACAAACGCTCACAAAGAAAACTTAAAAGCTCACAAAGAAAAATAGAAAAAAGGAAGATTACAAACTTCGATGCCCTAACACACTAATTTCTTCGTCTTATTTATAGAAGATGGAAGATGCGTCTTTTTCGTAGTGGAGTGGTGTGCTGTAAAGATGATGAGGACTTGTAGTGGAGTTGTGTGCTGGAAGGATGAGGAGGAATCTTCAAAAGGTAAGTTGTCCTTTCTTGAGTGCGGTAGGTATCCTTGTTTGCTTTTGTGGCGGGGTCCACCATGCTTCAATCATCATTAGCTTCACCTTTATTAAAGAGATTCTCCTTTAGTGTCGCTATCACCTTTATTCATTGTCTCATGTGTCTTCTCCACTTTATATTTTTTTATTGCCATATTAAGATCAAGTCCCTGATTCCTTCTTTGTTGTATACCTCACAACGCTTCTATTTGTCCACCTATTTTGACTAATGCTGGATGTCTGTTATTTGAGTTTGGAAAGAATATATGTCATCTCTTAACTGCTCAATATATTTTAACATTTTATAATAGTCGATCCTTAGCTGGTCGATCTCATCCCTTAGTTCGTATATGTCTCCAGTTTGCTTTACAATAAGATCTGGGCCCACCATGACTTCATTGTTGCTTACTCCGTCTTGGAGTATATGGTTTCTAGCGTCGCCTTGAAGTAGCTAGTGATTAACCTAATGATAGTCTTCAGAATTGCCCATACTCTCTAGTTATGGAGCAAAGAACTGTGTTGGCTTTGTCTGTAATTTATGTACGCCATCACAATCAATAGAGTCATGCTCTACTTGATATTCTTCAATTATGTTATAAGGTTCATAACATCCTGGGCAAATGTAATAATCTTCTTCTAAGTTGAATGCTAAATTTCTTCGGGCTGCTGCATACAATCTTCCTGCTATGGGAAGAAGCCAGTTTTTTTTGCTGTAGAAATAGTTTTTATGCTTCTGTATGAATCTTTGTACTTCTCCTCCTTGATATAGTCAAATGTTAAATTTTTTGCTTCCATTGATGCACCAGTAAAAGTTTTGAAAAACACAGTAGTGTATTATTTAGATCAATTTTGCAGTATCTAGGACTTTTGTCAAACCATTTTAACGGATTATTAGAATATAAGGGTTCTAGCATGTTATGTACCAAGGTTTCAAATTCATTGTATGGATGTAGTTGATAGGTGTTAACATTTTGTGTTGTTTGTTGAATTAAAGTGATGGGATTTTAACCACGTTGGGCTGCGGGTGTATAGTGGGAGGCTATAGGGGCTGTTAAAGAAACACGGGGAATGAGACTATTATCAAGTTGGAGGTAATGTTTATTAAATTGTTCTAAAAAAAGGAGATTATCCATTCCCAAAAGACAATATGCTTCTAAGACATTGGGTAATAAACGAAAGTAAAAAGAATACATGGTTATGTTATTATGGATATCAGGAATTTGGACCTGAAGTCCAAGAACATTAAGTTTTATTGGGCACTGTCGTCCCATAAAATCATCAAGCATTCCTTTTTTATCTAAAGAAGTGTGAAATTGTTGTGGAATGAAGACTTCTTGTAAAAGGCTAGCTTTTGCGCTTGTATCCATCGAAGCATGTATAGTAAATTCTTGTATATTTGGAATACAGATTGTAAGTGGAATATAGATATGTAATTTTGCTTGTTTTTTAAGATCAATATCTCGAATCATTGTTTCTAATTTGTGATAGGGGTACTTTAAGAATCCTTTGTTCAGATTCTTTATCCTTTTGTTGTTGAAGTAATTTTTTGGTTCAACCTTCAAGAGGTTCTAATCTTTCTTGCTAAAAGCTTTGTCTTATGTTAATTATAACTGGTTTTTTGATATTTTTTAAGATAGTTAATCAACGTAAGGCATCGCCTTCCCAATAACTAGTAGGAAAATGTAAATAATCGGATGTAGACATGACCGGTAAAATATGAATAGTTCCATTCATTTTTTGTAACCAATTTGCTAAGTATTTTTTTATTTTTTTGTGAGGGACATGGTTTATATTTAAGGCCAGACCATGATTAGTGGTACGGGAATTTAATGTTTTAGATGTAGTTCTAGAAGAATGATACTGAAGCCAATCTGCCCTAGTACCGAATCTTGTTATTTTAGGAGGAATGACTGGATTGTTTTGAGCTATTACTTGTTCATGGGTAACAGATGATTCTGCTAGTGGTTGAGGGGCTAGATGTTTCTCAATTGACTGTGGAAAATAACCGGGTGGCCTGTTGCTGCTAATTTCGGTATGGGAGCAAACATATGATTTGTGAATTTTTTTGAAACTAGTAAAAGCAAACCTGTTGACTACTGGCCGGTGTTGACCGTTCTTAACGCTGCTACTGACCTGTAAAAAGTTCGAAACACTGGGATTGATCCCTCCGACGAATCCTCTGATGCTCAGTTAGTAATCTGAAAGATTATGAAAGAGCTTTTGCGTAGAAAAATACTGATTCCCTATTTTCGGTGGGGGTAGAGGGGTATTTATAGTCACCTTGAAGATCAGTTTCAGATAATGATTTATCTTTACTTCCCGGTTTTTTTGGAAAAGAAATAGAGTTTAAATTCCTTCATAGTAAGAGATTTGGTTTAAAGCGCCTCTTAGAGATAATTATGCATAAAAATTACTCTTTAAATTAGCTGGACTTATTTATAATGGGCTGTCGCCCTAACCCGGTAAGGCAGACCCGTTTTTTGATTATTGGGCTTGGAAAAGACCCAGTTCCCATTTTCGGACCCATTTGTAGTGGAAATTACTGTTTTACCCATGAGAGCTTTGAGATTTGTACCCGATTTGAACGATCCCATTTTGAATCTATTCTAGCCATACACAATCACACCACTCCCGAAGACTGAGTTTCACAACCTTTGAAAAGTAGTTTGCTCGTTTTTATTGGCTTACAGAATTTATCGGGGTTCTCGGGGATGTGTGAATCTCACTCGGAGTGTAACGATGATTTTCTGAGTTTGTAAAATACTTAGAATTATTTTTATAATTTTCTGGATTTTTTCTATTTTAAAATCATTTTTTGAATTTTTTATTCAATTTCTGAATTTTAATAATTAATTTTGTAAATTTTAATTAATTATTCTTAACATAAAATTATTTTTTTAGGGATATAAAAATATTTTCCAGAATTAATAATTATTTTTGGAATATTTTAATTAATTATTTCAATTTTTTATTATTTTTTGGAATTAAATAATTTATTCGATTTAATATTTTAAATAAAGAAATTAATTAAAAATAAAATACCTTGATCAGATCACAGCCGTTCATCGTGATCTATCAAGAAAACCTGGGAGATTGGACGACAGACGCTTCTTATCAGCTCGGTTTGGCTCCTGTTCGGATCGAATCCGAGCTACGTTGGTCTCGAGCTATTG